>CM059440.1:69613572-70281520 GCA_030390025.1 Squalus acanthias
CCCGCCCCACTTCCCCAACCCCAATTCCACCCCACTGCCCCAACCCGACTCCCCCAACCCGACTCCCCCAACCCCACTCCCCCAACCCCACCCCACTTCCCCAACCCCACTTCCCCAACCCCACTTCCACCCCCAATTCGGCCATAGTCTGAAATCTACAAAATGTGACTCCTGTCCTCCACTGAAGAAGGTAATACATGAGCCTTGACCCTCCAGCAACCTGCTAAAGAGGTCAGTTTTCACGTGTAAGCCTGGGCAGGGTGTGTTTGACTATGGGTGCCATCAAATCCTTGCCACAAAATTTGCCCTCACCCCATGTCCGCATGCATGCAATTCTGATCAGGAGTGTGACCCTTGATTGATTACTCCTTCCTTAATGCAAAATCTAATTGTAACACCCCACTGCAAACTTACCTGAGATTAACTAACTCAGCACAGACCAAGAGTTAAACCGGAGACGTTTTTGGATTGTATGACTCACACCACATTGTACATTCAGCCACTGAGCTATTTTGGAAACTCGTTTAGTATTTTTAACATAAAATCAGCAAATAAGCCTTCAATGAGTTTGTATTGCGTTTGAACATTGATCTTAAAGTTGAAAACACCCACCCACCCACTCTCCAACTAATTGTTGGTCAACTCTTATCCCTCAACCAACATCATTAAAAAAAAACAGATTAACTGGCAATTTATCTCAATTCTATCCTACCAACATTAATCCCTCAACCAACATCCCTGAAAAACAAATTAACTGTTCATTTATCTCATTGATATTTGTGAGACCTTGTTATGCACAAATTGGCTGCACGTATGCCTACAGATCACCAGTGACTACACTTCAAAAGTAATTCATTGGCTGTGGAGCACTATGGGATGTCCTGAGGTCATAAAAGGTCCCATATAAATGCAAATTCTTATTTCTTTTGTTTATTTCTTTTACATTTATATTAAAGTACCCACATTTTATTGTCATTTGCATAATACTGAATACATACTCATTTGCTATTCATGAATCAAACTAAAATGGAGCATTGTGTTCCAGTAAATAATACTCTTCCAAGGAGACTTCAATAAAGCACCTAGGGCTTTCTGGTGAATATTTCTCCCCTTCAGATTGATCATTTTAATCAGTTATTTATTTTATGATGAAAGTAGCCCTATGAGAATCTGATTGTGTTATAACCACGTTAAGAAACTTAACAAAAAAAAAAAATCTTGATCGATTGAAGACAGGTTTCTAACAGATATTAAGTACCTCTTATTGCTCCGAATCCCATTTACATTTTTCAAAGATCTACCATAATTACAAAGGATAAGGGAAATATACTGAATCGGAAAAACCTTCGGAAGCCCAGAGGTATATGTTTTGAAACAAAAGTGAATGGCTCGACCTCACCAAAGATAAGAGCGTCTCTTTATTACTGCATCGCACAGCTCAATGCGAGACAGACAAAGAGGTCACATTGTTAGGCTAGCAAATGGACTTAGAAAATTGTGAGTCTGTTCGACTGAGGAATAAGGGCAAAGACACTTTTGTGCCTGGTTCGAAGCTTTCAAATAGAGAATAGCATAAAAAAAAATCAAACAAAGGTGTTCATGTGCTTCTGGACTGCACAGGCAAACTGAGAGCGGACGAGAGATATTACTTGAAATGGCCTCTGACTCACATAAGTTGATTGTATCAATAAAATGTCAGTTAGAAGATTCTGCCATAGCTGGCGTGACATCAAAAAAAGATAAATTATGAAATGTATCTTAAAGAGGCGCAGCCTTCAAAATAATGCAGAGAAAGTCAGAAAATAGAAAATGTACATCTGTGAAGCGTGGTGCTGCTTGCCCAATACATTGCATACAGCAATGTTATTTTAAATAATCAGAGCAACTTTAGGTTCTGGCTGGAGAGTAAAATATAAATTTTAGCAAACTGTTTTGTGAACTGTGCGTAGGGCAAGTGATTTGGGATGGTGCCAGATCCTGTGACAAGTCCCATGAATTTCTGCAGGTAGTATGATTTCCTGTCCAAATATTGGCCCAGATTTTGCTCTCAGCGGCGAAGGAACAGCTTTCACCGTTCACCTCGCTGACAGTTGCCCAGAGACTTTTCGCGGGCTTGCCAGCGGAGATTTCTACTAATCCAGCATCTGATCCAGTGCAGCTCCCTCTACAGGAGATCTTTGATGTCTGTCAGCAGGGAAAGCAAAAGTGAGGATCTTCAACCAATCAGATTGAAGTATCTTCACTGAGACATGCAGACTGCAAACCAGGAAGTAAAAAAACAGGAAATATAAATTACAGATTACAGATGGTATTAAGGGAGGGAGATAAAAGAGAAAAACAGAAAAACTAAAAATATATATAGTTTTTTTAATCTGCAGCATTAATGTTCTTCTGAGGGAATGAGACTCCAAACTAGTACATTTATTTTTTCAGGCCCAGAGATGTTGTTCAGCAGTAATAATCACTTATTACATCTTTAAAAACTCGCTTACTCATGAATGCACTAGCCCTAACATTTTTAGCCATTTTAAGTGCGGGACTAGTGGGTAAGTACCCTAAGTTCAAGCCATTACAGTGATTTCAGTGCCGAGTCTGTCGGCGAAGGCTGCAACAGCCCACCCTGTGGAGGAGCAAGGTATCTCGGACAGCAACTTCTGGATTTTCCCGTTTAACTGCGCATGTGTGGACGCCAGAAGTTGTTGACAAATTTACCCTGTAATAAAGGTGAGCGTTGGCAGCCTCGCCATTATTATTACAAAATAAAACATCCAGGAGACAGTGGATATGCTGGTTACAGAGTTTATCTCAGTGATAATAAATCACTTGTGTCAATCATTAGTCAACATGATTCAAAATGTTCATTGACACAACAATCGGCCACTCAAATGACTTCCTCAGAGGGTCAGGAGGAAAAAAAAAATCAGGCAATTCCTATCCACCTCCTCTGCAGAAAGAGGCAGCGACAGTGGCCACTTCTTTCAGCCAGAAAGTGGCCTGTGCCAGAAAGAAACCTGTAAAACGCACAGGGAGAAGACAACTTCTGAAGGTGAGGCAAAAACCCAAACATACAGATTTACCTTTTAATAAGTGTCAGAAGTAACTATGCATCTCTACCACGCAATATTTACTTTTCAATTATTTAGTTTACAACAGCCGACATCAAAATATCTGATTCAGTTCCTATTCTTTTACTCAGTTTAATTATATTTGTTTACAGCACGATCAGATTTCTGAGTTTCGCAGTGGGTTACCCAGAGTTAAATTATCATTTGAGGAGGAAGAAAATTGGTCTACATTAAAAAAAAAATACCCTAAAAAGAATCATGGCCGACTTATTCTGGTGTGAATCTGACAGATTTCATGACTCAGTGCAGATGACCATTGAAACCCATTTCCACTGTTATCTGTGAACAGCATTATCACAGGATGAAATGTCTGTCTCTTCACACCGGCAAAAATAGAATTGTTATTCTGAGCTTAAAATAATACAGAAGGAACACTGTAAAAGCAAAATAAGTCAATGAGGCAGCACATGCTAAGCATTTTTGAAATAAAATATACAAAGGGATGGAATAAATAAAACCTTAAACTGTTGGCAGTTAAGTTAAAGGGTATAAAGGGTTAGCGATCTTTGGAGGTGAGTACTAAAACTATAAGTTAATACGTGAATTCAGATTAGGACATAAGAAAGCGCGGAATGGCGAAAGGCCATTAGCTCCATTAAACCCATTCCTTCCACAGGCCAGGCACAATCCGCAGCCAACTATTTCACCTCATGAGGAAAGGTTCGATGACATTGGATAAATTCAACGATCTTGTACTCCCATTCCAGAGCCATGTTCAAAGGGAGCACTAGCTGGAAGTAGGGCAACAACACTTCAACACTGATTCACTGTGCTCCCCTTGAGCGCAGCTTCCTGCTCGGAGTTTGGGATAATGAATTTACCATTATATGTCCTGCATCATAGATTTCCTAGGCTAGTTCCCTGACATGCCATTTCCATGGTCCAAGCAATTCAGGGATCATGTCCCACAAAGCTAACCAACATGGAGAACTGCTTTTGGTAAATAAATTCTGCAAATCTAAACTTCATAGTATTTATTATCAGTTATATGATGACAGATATCCTGCAGTGATTTCTAGGCAGCTATCAGATGAGAGAGCCACGTTGATAGCCATAAATCACTTTAGCATCTCTCTCATTTCTTTGTCTTGTAATCATGCCTACAAAAAACACCTAGATATCCATTAATCTGTGTATATACACATACAGTAATCAACAGCCCCTCACAGAAACACAGGACATACATGACGAGTTGTCCTCTTGGTTCAGTTGATACAGGAGGAGATTTATCAGAATGGTACCAGGGATGAGGGACTTTAGTTATGTGGAGAGACTAGAGGAGCCAATATTGTTCTCCTCAGAGCAGAGAAGGTTAAGGGGAGATTTGATTGGGGTGTTCAAAATTACGAGGGGTTTTGACGGAGTAGATGGGAAAAAATTGTTTCCACTGGCAGCAAGGTCGGTAACTGGAGGGCACAGATTTAAGATAATTGATAAAAAAAATCCAGGGGGCAGTGAGGAGAATTTTTTTTTTTTTACACAGCAAGTTGTTATGATCTGGGATGCACTGCCTGAAAAGGTGGTGGAAGCGGATTCAATAGCAACTTTCAAAAGTAACTTGAAAGGGCTATGAGGAAAGAGCAAGGGAGTGGGACTAATTGCATAGCTCGTTCAAAGAGCTGGCACAGACACAGTAGGCTGAATAGCCTCCTTCTGTGCTGTATCATTCTATGATTTTTTGAGTGGGACTAATTGGATAGCTCTTTCATAGAGCCGGCACAGGTACATTGGGCCAAATGGCCTCCTTCTGTGCTGTACCATTCTATGATAGCCTCTGATTCAGAAAGACTTGAGGCCATGATCTATGCTGTCACCTCAGTGCAGTACTTAGTACTTAGGGAGTGTTGAAGATGCGGTCCTTCGGATGAAACGTTAACCTGAGGCCCTGATTTTGGTTTCAGTTCAGCTGGATGTTAAAGATCCCTTGGCACTATTCAAAAAAGATCAGGGAGTTCTCCTGGTGTGCTGCCAACATTGCTCCCTTAATCAAAAACAGATTAACTGGTCATTCATCTCATTCTGCTGTACACAAAATGCCTGCTGCATTTGCCAATATAACAACAGTGATTACACTTCAAGGCAATGCATTGTATGTGAAACACTTTGGGACACTTCTGAGGGGTTTGATAATGTGGTATATAACTGCATGTTCTTTCTTTCTTACTGACTTCGCAGGTTTGCCTTAACTGTGTTAACATTTTCCGAATGCAAGTGGTAGATCAGTACTTCTGCGGACCTGCGCACATTAGCTTGTCCCAACCTTTCACTGCTAACTCGGTACAACGACCAACAGAGGCAGGGGAAGTGATGGGAAGGGGGAATCGGAAGCCTACTGGTACCTGCTACTCACAGACTCAAAAACATTCACAAATCTACAGTAACACAGAGCAAAATTCAGGTTACAGTGATTATACCACAGAACCAGTTCAGAGCCAGATTACCCAACTTGCCAACTCAGTCCCAGCTTTTAAAGATCTCCTGAAAACCTTTCTTTTTGACTGTACCTTTTGGTTCCCCTCCCCGCAAAAGCCTCCCCACACACGTCTTCTCCTGTGCTGCTCAATGCCCACTGTTTTGTCCTTCTAATGTTTATGTGCTTTGAGATGTCTTCCTGCGCATGATGAGCTCTAAAGAAATTCAAGTTGTAGCTGTTGAAATTAATAAGTCAACAACTTTCTAAAATAGTTTAAATATCTCCCAGAATTACGTCACAACAGTAGGCTATAACCCACAGTTTGTTGCAGTTTAATTAATTTTTGAGATTCACTGAGAATATTTTCTTCAAACTACATTAAAAATGTGTCCACCTTAAAAAAAAAGACCCTTCCCCAAGATAATGCAAAGAACGGAAATAGTCCATTTGCTTCATTCATTCCCAATCAGATTAAATACAAATCAGATGTCTATGGCATTATTGCAGCAAATTTTAAATCACACTTTCAAGTCAAGGCAACCTTGAGTTTGGCCCCAGCACCATTTAGTGTTGCTTATCAATCATCCCTTCCATCTTATTGCCTCTTTCCAAGCTCTGCTGTAATTGTTTTTAATGAAAGTATTGCACTTTTGTTTTTACAGGAATCACAGTGGCTTTATTTTATTATACATCTCACTTTGTTTTTATTTGTAGCATGTATCATGAACAAGCAGTTTGACTCATTTTGGAAGTATGTCTTCATTCCTTTGATAATCAGGCAATGAAATCCCAATGTACATGCACCATTATAGATGAAGAATAATATTATTTCCCTTGATAATTTGTTTTTGCAAGTGATTTTATTTCTTTCTCCTCAGGTCGCCCCAGGCAACACACCAATTGTTAGACAAAGAGCGTGGTCAGATGGCCAACCAATACAAACTAGGAGTGGTGAGAGAGAAGGCCTGGCTGATTACCCTCCAAGTTTTTCCCATTCTTGCAGGGCTTCTTCCTAGCGATTGTTTGTGCAGCTGCGTGTAATAAGAGTCAACTACTTGATACAGACTAAGGTTATTTGTAGGCCAGACTGGCTGGTGGTGGCAGGTTGCTTTCACTGAAGGGCATTAATGTACCGTTTTTTTTTACTGACAATCCAGCAGCTCTCTGGTGCTAGCCCAGAATTTACCAGATTTATTCGATTGCATAACTTGCCATGGTGGGATTTGAACCCACGACCTCTGCCTTGCTAGTCTAGTAGCATAACTGCTGTCTACTGGACTCGCAGGTAATGGACTTACATTCAATGTTTCCCCAGTGTTATGGCTAAGGTCAGGAAGTCCTCATGCTGTGAAGTATAGGCATGAATTATGGAACCTAAAGGATGGTGAAATTCCCCTTTTTAAACAAAAAAAAATTCCAACTTTTATCCAAATTAATGAAATTGAGGGCAAGTGCATTTATGAAACGTGCATTTTCTGGGAAAGTGATTTGTTAGCAGGTCATTAATGATTGAAAAAGCAGGCATTTCCCGTACTCTTTAATTTCTTTTCAGATCAAGAAAGGCTGAGCGTCAAGTGACAAGCATCGAAGCCCAATCAGCTAAATTTTGAAAATCAATGTAACTGCTTGCAGTGCCCACTGCAGCTGCTTCATAACATTCCTTTTCATTGAATGTCAATCTCTATTCTGTACGCAATGCTGTAATAGGCTCGTGCAGCACTGCAATATGCATTAACATCGGGATTTAGTTAGAGGCAGTATGGTGACTATCCCTGTAAGAAGACAGCCTTGTTATATCCTTTCAGAAGTAACATAATCAATAACTTACACTTGGCGGTGTCAAACGATATCATGCGTTCAATAGCCTGTTCGCTGACATCGCTACTTTTAAAAAAAAGCAGCAAATTTTAACTCGTAGGTGATTAGGTGCAGCAAACATTCTATGGTTTTTAAGGTGTAAACTGGGGAATGGAACCTTTCTATTTATTACACCCAGTATCTGTACAAGCATATGCAGGTCAGATGCAGCATGAGTTAGATACCCTTGCAAAGGTCCCGCTGCACTGCACAAATATGCCCCCGCCCTTGGCAAGCAGTCAGCTTAAGCCCCTTGCATACCCTTTGTAAGGGAGCTGCAGTAAATGAAAAAAATAAAGGACCTCATTTTAAATCCAGGAGTCCAGGGCTAGACGCTCGAGGTGGGCCCCACAACCACCATGGAAGAGGCTGTTAAGCCTTTCTTCTTGGTAGAGAGTCCCTGCCCTCTCTGCATCACTGGGCTTGTAAGGGACATAGAAACATAGAAGACAGGAGCAGGAGTAGGCCATTCGGCCCCTCGAGCCTGCTCCACCATCCAATGCGATCATGGCTGATCATCCAAATTCAGTACCCTGTCCCTGCTTTCTCCCCATATCCCTTGATCCCTTTAGCCTTAAGAAATATATCTAACTCCTTCTTGAATATATTTAATGAATTGGCCTCAACTGCCTTCTGTGGTAGAGAATTCCACAGGTTCACCACTCTCTGGGTGAAGAAATTCCTCCTCATCTCAGTCCTAAATGGCTTACCCCTTATCCTTAGACTGTGACCTCTGGTTCTGGACTCCCCCGCCATCGGGAACAGCCTTCCTGCATCTAGTCTGTCTAGTCCTGTTAGAATTTTATAAGTTTCAATGAGATCCCTCTTATTCTTCTAAACTCTAGCGAATATATGCCTAATCGACCCAATCTCTCCTCATACGTCATTCCTGCCATCCCAGGTATCAGTCTGGTAAATCTTCGCTGCACTCCCTCCATGGCAAGAACATCCTTCCTCAGATAAGGCGACCAAAACTGCACACAATACTCAAGGTGTGGTCTCACCAAGGCCCTGTACAACTGCAGCAAGACATCCTTGCTCCTGTACTCGAATCCTCTCGCTATGAAGGCCAACATACCATTTGCCTTCTTAACCGCCTGTGCACCTGCATGCTTACCTTCAGTGACTGGTGCACAAGGACACCCAGGTCTCGTTGCACTTCCCCTTTTCCCAATCTATTGCCGTTCAGATAATAATCTGCCTTCCTGTTTTTGCCACCAAAGTGGATAACCTCGCATTTATCCACATTATACTGCATCTGCCCAATCACCCAACCTGTCCAAATCATACTGGAGTTTGTCTGCATCCTCCTCACAGCACACACGCCCACCCAGCTTTGTGTCATCTGCAAACTTGGAGATATTACATCTAGTTCCCTCGTCTAGATCATTAATATATATTGTGAATAACTGGGGTCCTAGCACCGATCCCTGCGGTACCCCACTAGTCACTGCCTGCCACTCGGAAAAAGACCCGTTTATTCCAACTCTTTGCTTCCTGTCTGCCAACCAGTTTTCCATCCAAGTCAGTACCTTACCCCCAATCCCATGTGCTTTAACTTTGCACGCTAATCTCTTATGCAGGACCTTATCGAAAGCCTTCTGAAAGTCCAAATACACCACATCCACTGGTTCTTCCTTATCTATTCTACCAGTTACATCCTCAAAAAATTCCAGTAGATTAGTCAAGCATGATTTACCTTTTGTAAATCCATGTTGACTTTGTCCGATCCTGTCATTGTTTTCCAAGTGCTCTGCTATTACATCTTTTATAATGGACTCTAGCATTTTCCCCACTACTGTTTTCTCTCTACCACCTTTTTTAAATAGTGGGGTTATATTAGCTACCCTCCAATCCATAGGAACTGTTCCAGAGTCTATTGAATTTTGGAAGATGACCAGCAATGCATCTACTATTTCTAGGGCCACTTCCTTAAGTACCCTAGGATGTAGATTATCAGGCCCTGGGGATTTATCGGCCTTCAATCCCATCAATTTCCCTAACACCATTTCCCTACAAATACTGATTTCATTCAGTTCCTCCCTCTCATTAGACCCTATGTTCCCCGACATCTCTGGGAGTTTATTTGTGTCCTCCTTTGTGAAGACAGAAACAAAGTATGTATTTAATTGGTCAGCCATTTCTTTGTTCCCCATTATAAATTCCCCTGATTCTGACTGCAAGGGACCTACGCTTGACTTCACCAATCTTTTTCTCTTCACATATCTATAGAAGCTTTTACAGTCAGTTTTTATGTTCCCTGCAAGCTTACTCTCATACTCTATTTTCCCCCTCTTAATTAATCCCTTTGTCCTCCTTTGCTGAATCCTAAACTGCTCCCAATCCTCAGGTTTGCTGCTTTTTCTGGCCAATTTATATGTCCTCTCCTTGGATCTTATGCTATCCCTAATTTCCCTTGTTAGCCACAGTTGAGTTACCTTTTTTGTTTTATTTTTATGCCAAACAGGGATGAACAAATTCTGTAGTTCATCCATGCGATCTTTAAATGTTTGCCATTGCCTATCCACCGTCAATCCTTTAAGTAACATTCCCCAATCTATCCTAGCCAACTTGTGCTCATACCATCGTAGTTTCCTTTATTTAAGTTCAGTACCCTAGTCTCTGAGTCAACTACTACTTCACTCTCCATTTTAATGAAGAATTCTATCATATTATGATCGCTCCTCCCCAAGGGGCCTCGCACAACAAGATTGCTAATTAATCCTTTCTCATTACATAATACCCAGTCTAAGATGGCCTGATCTCTAGTTGGTTCCTCGACATATTGGTCCAGGAAACCATCCCGTATACACTCTAGGAATTCCTCTTCCACAGTATTGTTACTAATTTGGTTAGCCCAATCTATATGTAGATTAAAGTCACCCATGATAACTGCTGTGCCCTTATTGCACGCATCTCTAATTTCCCGTTTAATGCCATCCCCAACCTCAACATTACTGTTTGGGGGTCTGAATACAACTCCCACTAACGTTTTCTGCCCCTTGGTATTTCTCAGCTCTACCCATACAGATTCCACATCATCAGAGCTAATATCCTTCCTTACTATTGTGTTAATCTCCTCTTTAACCAGCAATGCTACCCCACCTCCTTTTCCTTTTTGCCTGTCCTTCCTGAATATTGAATACCCCTGGATGTTGAATTCCCAGCCTTGGTCACCCTGGAGCCATGTCTCCGTAATCCCAATTATATCATATCCGTTTACACAGTCCACCCCAGTTCACAGCCCTAAATTGCAGCTTTTCAAGCACTTTGCCGCTGGAGGTACGACGGGACTGCACCGAAGAACTGAGGATTTTCGGCCCAGTGTACCTTAACCCAAAACTTAGAATAGCACCCTCTACTACAATGCAGCACCTCCATTTCTCTCCAATCTTGTAGCCTCTCAATGAAATGGCCACTGTTGAGGCAATTAGCGGTGTATTGTGTTGAGGTGGCCCAATTTCTCTTGTGACACTTACAGCCATCTAGGACAGACTTTATGCATGATAAAGTGCTAATATCTACCATCGAGGGAGAGTGGCCTCGACACTCTGCTCTAGCCCTTTAACTTTTCAGTCAAGTGCCTGTCATGCTGGGCTCCACAGAGTCCCAATTGCAATAAACAGTGCAAATGCAGGGGAACTCTCGCTGCGTTTACTTTACCTCATGGTACACACGTAGAATCACATTTGTTCCCCAAAAGTCAGGCCATTTATACTACGGTGTTCAATGATGGAGTTTGAATGATCAATACTCTAATGTAATCAAATCCAATCCGGCCAATTACCGCCCCATCAGTCTACTCTCAATCATCAGCAAAGTGATGGAAGGGGTCATCGACAGTGCTATCAAGCGGCACTTACTCACCAAAAACCTGCTCACTGATGCCCAGTTTGGGTTCTGCCAAGACCACTCGGCTCCCGACCTCATTACAGCCTTGGTCCAAACATGGACAAAGGAGCTGAATTCCAGAGGTGAGGTGAGAGTGACTGCCCTTGACATCAAGGCAGCAATTGACCGAGTGTGGCATCAAGGAGCCCCAGTAAAACTGAAGTCAATGGGAATCGGGGGAAAACTCTCCACTGGCTGGAGTCATACCTAGCACAAAGGAAGAGGGTTGTGGTGGTTGAAGGTCAATCATCACAGCCCCAGGATATCGCTGCAGGAGTTCCTCAGGGCAGTGTCCTAGGCCCAACCATCTTCAGCTGCTTCATCAATGACCTTCCCTCCAACATAAGGTCAGAAATGGGGATGTTCGCTGATGACTGCACAATGTTCAGTGCCATTCACAACTCCTCAGATAATGAAGCAGTCCATGCCCGCATGCAACAAGACCTGGACGACGTTCAGGCTTGGGCTGATAAGTGGCAGGTAACATTTGCGCCACAGAAGTGCCAGGCAATGACTATCTCCAACAAGCGAGAGTTTAACCACCACCCCTTGACATTCAATGGCATTACCATCGCCGAATCCCCCACCATTAACATCCTGGGGGTCACCATTGACCAGAAACTTAACTGGACCAGCCACATAAATACTGTGGCAACAAGAGCAGGTCAGAGGCTAGGTATTCTGCGGCGAGTGTCTCAAATCCTGACTCCCCAAAGCCTTTCCACCATCTACAAGGCACAAGTAAGGAGTGTGATGGAATACTCTCCACTTGCCTGGATGAGTGCAGCTCCAACAACACTCAAGAAGCTCGACACCATCCAGGACAAAGCAGCCCGCTTGATTGCCATCCCATCCACCATCTTAAACATTCACTCCCTCCACCACTGGCGTACCGTGGCTGCAGTGTGTACCATCTACAAGATGCACTGCAGCAACTTGCCAAGGCTTCTTCGGCAACACCTCCCAAACCCGTGACCTCTTCCACCTAGAAGGACAAGGGCAGCAGACGCATGGGAACACCACCACCTCCAAGTTCCCCTCCAAGTCACACACCATCCTGACTTAGAAGTATATCGCCGATCCTTCATCGTCGCTGGGTCAAAATCCTGGAACTCCCTCCCTAACAGCACTGTGGGAGTACCTTCACCACAAGGACTGCAGCAGTTCAAGAAGGTGGCTCAACACCACCTTCTAAAGGGCAACTAGGGATGGGCAATAAATGCTGGCCTTGCCAGCGACGCCCACATCCCATAAATGAATTAAAAAAATGTAACACCACCTCTTCCATCATCAATCTAGTCCCTCAGAGATAACTTTTATTTCTGAAATGAGTGGCAAGGAAAGTCTCCATGGTATTGGTGTGAACATCACAAGAACGGTGAAGTCATATTCCTACCTGTAGCAGCTTTTGTTTTTAAAGTTGTCAAGACAGGTCTAATTCATTCATTATTCATTCCGTCAAAGCTCTTTCCAGTGAAATGCATTTAATTATTAGAATGCTGGACGAGAACAATGACTTTTTTTACAACTGAATGAAAACACATGTCATATAGACCGTGACAATTTGTATTCCATGTCAGTAAATAACTACAAAAATTAGTCTCTTCAGAAACATGGGACCAAATGTCAATTTTTGCAAATCTCCCAGGTGTCTCATTGACTTTAATCTTTGATCTTTTGTCTCAGAAGTATGCAAAGAGTAATTGTTCTGCATTACTTTGTAACAAAGCTTGGGGACGTAATCAATTCAGTTGAAAGGTACCTTGTAAGTAAAAGCTCTGAGAACCCGGAATCAATCATTATAGCCTAGTCAAATCCACATGATAAAAAAAACTGAACATTTAATATTAATTATCTTGTAACTCATCCTTCCCTGGAGCCATTCCATTCTGTTCATTCTGAAATCAGTGAATCTAGATATTATTTTCCTGATTAAAATAGCAATAAGAGTGTGCGAGGCCAGACAAAGCTGCTTCACAATTATTGAACTTTGTTCATCTTGAAAAAGAAAGAGGTTTAAGCACAGTTGAGTTAGGAAGAGGGTTACTGGATAATCTACAGATTGAACGCTGAACTCTCTGAGCAGCTCCTATCGGTACAGATTCCAGTATTTTACACGTTTCTCAACACAAGTGTGAAAGTGGGAAGTGATTTACAAAATATCACATGGTTTTTGCACCCACCCCCTGAATATTTAAAATGGTGGAAGCATTAAAAAAAATGATTGCAAAACTGCAAAGCAAATGCTGGCGGCAGTAATTCTTAAAGGTGTGCTCGGAGTGACGACGCTTGCAGGAAGCACAACATCAAAAGATAACTAAATCAATAGATGCTGCGGCACTGGGCAACTCCTGATCAGGGGTTGGCACAAAAAGCACAAGATGGAAGGAGGGCCAGCACTTTGTCATCCAGGCTGCAGAGGAAAGAAGAAAGACAGGAGGGGAACTTAGAAAAAAAATAGCAGGGGAGAAAAATCAGCAAAAGAGTTGGGGAGATAGAGAGAGAGTGTTTGTGAGTGAGAGACGGAGAAGTGAGAGGTAGAGAAGCGACAGAAATAGAAAGGGCAGATAGAGATAAGACAAGCGAGACTCAGAAGAGACAAGTTTGAAATTAAAGGAAACAAACAATAAGGAGAAATAGAAGAGAAGCAAAGAATGGCAATTGGTTGAGAAACTATAACCGTCGATCAATATTATTCCTTTATACACATGAGAGGAGACACCAACAAATGTGAAAACTGTTACATGAGTGTAGATTCTCCAAATACGACGTAAGCATGTCGTAAGGTGTCGGAGCAGGAATTGCATCCACCTGACCTGATGACTTCAGACATATTTCCGGACTCCGGAAACAGTGAGATTCTGTGGGTTAGTTCCAGACTTGTGATTGGGAGCTCTCCTGCTGGCGGGTGGGAAATTGCATGCTGCTGCAGGGTTTAAAGTGCTGCAGCAGCTTAAAGAGACAGGCATCAGGAGTTTTCAAATTTGGAAGACAGCAAGCTGTTCAACCAAAAAAACATACCTGGAAAGAGCACAAGAGGGCAGAATGTGTCCCATCGGTGTCTGATCGTTGCAGATGAGTTGAACATTGAGTGTGGGATTCTTCTCTATCCATTTAGGTAAGGGCATTGTGTCAAAGTGAATGTAGGGGTATGTAGGTGCAATCTATAACCACTGGACCTTCGGAAATCCTGCCACTCTGTAAACTTTCAGAGCCCTTTCATGTTACTGCTGGCTGTCCATGGGGAACACTTGCTTTACACATCTATGGACAGATGATTGGTTAATATTGCTGATTTCCCCCGCCTGAAATGATTCCTCAACTTAAAATGATCCGAAGCATAAAGGTTAAGGCAGTTGTGACCTTCACAGCTACTGGCTAGACTGTGACTGCGGGGTTAACTGCAGGTCTGTTTGGAGCATGCGGCTTACCTCAGTCGCTCCACCCCTTGTAACTTATCAAAGTAGCAAATAAAACCCAAGCAAAATGGTACAGAAATGGTCTAAAAATTGTTCAAAGGATCTTCTTTCAGGGCTCTTTAAAACACATCGGCCTAAAAATTCGGTTGCTTTGCGCCTCCCGTTAGTGCCCTAAGAGGGCGCTAACGGGGCGCAAAGCAGCTAGCGCCCGGGTGCAGCACCGCTAACGCCTCCCGCGAAATTCAGCGGGAGGTTAGCGGCGGTGGTAACCATTAGCGCCCCACGGCGCTGCGCCGCTGGCGATGACGTCATCGCCGTGCGCAGTGCCCCTGCTCGCGCCCCGGCCGCGATCCTCAGTAGCGCCCCTTGACTTACCGCCGGACGCTATGTCCGACGGGGTCAGGGGGGCCTACCTGCGGCTGGGGCGGCACTAATTAAAGGGGAGGTGCCGGGCAGCCATTTTTGTTGCTGGCTGCCTGCCAGCACCTGCCCCCTCTGCCATCCCCGGCCTCCTGACCCACCCCCCCACGGAGTGCCGGCTGCGCTCCGTGAACTCGGCACTTCTCTTGAGTGCCGGACTCTTTTGCTGGCACTCCGATCCCTGGTGGCCCAGCTGGGCCCTGGGTCGCGCTGCGCTAGGGCCCTCCCCTTTAATAAGGGGAGGAAGGCCTACAGTACCGTGGCGCGACGTGCCACAGAGAGTGGCGCTGCAGCACATAGCGCCGCGACATTCACTCGCAGCACCTCAAGAGGGAGGCAGGGCACTTCCAGTAGCACGCTCCTCCCTCGCGGGGTGCTACCAGTGAACTTCGGCCGCGGGGGCGCTAATTTCGAAGTTAGCGCCCCAAAGAGGGCGCGACCCAATTTTTCCCCCATCATCCCTCGCAACCCTGAATGCCCATTTTAGATGAGCAGTTATTTCACTCGGTGTATTGCATGCACAGATGTCAGGAAGTTGTGTAATACCATCAGAACATCATTTGAATATTGAGATGAAGCCCCTGCCATCATCTCCAGCCCATGTTTCCGTTCGGTGACACCACTTTACTCCTAAAAATCAGACTGTTAATTAGAAATATGCCTTGTTATTTCTTGGGCCTTCAAATTACACTGTGCAAATATTTTATCAGAGATGTTAACCAATTCATTTTAAATGCATGTGCTAAATTAGTGGATAAAGGAAGTTCATATCAATGCATTAAGCATCAATATACTAATATTTGCAAAGCATAATGTCAAGGCCTCCTTGTACACTTGTGTGTACGCAGGAAAATATCCAGGAAAACCAGAGGAAATTGCAGGGAGAAAAACAAACTGCTAACAGTAAATCCCTGATTATAACCTTCCCTAATTTAAGGCGGCCAAATGACATATTGTGTGCCTCAAAGGCTTTAAGCTCTCAAAAATAGAGATCTATTTTCAAAAGTCATTTTTCATATATATGAATATTAAACCTAATTAATTCACTTTTATTCAAAAATCAAGAGATCAATAATTAAATCCCTTCCCAAAATACAGAAATATTAGTTCCACTTATTAAAAAAACAAATCAAATTGCGGATGCTGGAAATCTGAAATAAAAACAGAAAATACTGGAAACTCTCAGCAGGTCAGGCAGCATCTGTGGAGAAAGGAAAAAAAGAACTGGAATATGAACAGCTTTTAAGGAGGAACAGAGCATGGGAAAAGAGGATGGGGGAAGGGGTGGCGGAGAAGTGACCACATGCATAAGCTAAGAAAAAGAATGGTCTGTAAAGTGGTTAGATAGAGAACAAAAGATAATTACATGACAGAACTGATAATAGCATAAGACAAAAGGAGGCAGCATGAGAGAAATTAGAAAAATTAAAAAAATATATACAAAACCCAGAGGGTGTGCGAATGGTAGGGGGAGGGAAGCACGGAAAAATTGGCAAAGTGGAGCAGGCTCCAGTGTCCTGGGAGTGTGGTGAAAGGAAAAGGCAGGAACACACCAGGAATGCAGGCCACCCTGGCAACTGTGTATAACAGGGGATCCCCAACCCAACCCACAACCCAGAAGTGCTGTATTCTATATTATTAGCACCTACTGTCAGAGAGAAAATGGAAGCTGGGGTTAAGATCTGAAGTTGTTCTAATCAATGTTAAGGCCAGAGGGCTTAAAAGTGCCTTATAAAAAGATGAGTTGCCGTTCCTTGAGCTTGCGTTGAGCTTCCTGTTACACCTATCAGGGAAAGGATGAATAGGCTGAGGGGTGACCCAATAGAGGTCTTTAAAATTATGAAATGTTTTGGTAGAGTAGACACAGAGAGAGTGTTTCCACTTGTGGGGAAGAACAAAATTGGAGGCCATCAATATAAGATAGTCACCAAGAAATCAAATTGGGAATTCAGAAGAAACTTCTTTACCTAGAGAGTGGTGAGAATGTGGAACTCGCTACCAGAGGGAGTGATTGAGGCGAATAGTATAGATGCAGTTAAGGGGAGGCTAGATACGCATATGAGGGAGAAGGGAATAGAGGGTTATGCTGATAGAGTTAGATGAGGAAAGACGGGAGGAGGCTCGAGTGGAGCATAAACACCGGCATGGACTGGTTGGGCCAAATGGCCTGTTTCTGTGCTGTATATTCTATGTAATTCTATGTAATTCATTGGAACAGTGTAAAGTCAAGGCTAAGGACACAGAGGTCAGAGTGGGAGTGGGATGGAGAATTAAAGTGGCAAGTGATCGTCAGCTTAGAGTCGTACTTGCAGACAGAACGGAAGTGTTCAGCAAAGTGATCACCCAATCTGCATTTGGTCTCCCTGACGTATAGGAGACTGTGTTGTGAACAGCGAATACAGTGTACTAGGCTGGATAAAGTAAATTGCTGTCTCATCCTGAAGGAGTGTTTGGGGCCTGGACAATGGTATAAAGAGGAGGTGAAATGGCAGTGATGCAATTGCACTTACACTTACTTCCCCTTCACACAGTGACTCCTTCATCTTCAGTAATGTCCAGTGTCTCAACCTTTGCCATTCTTCTCTTTGCTCCTCTGCTGCTTCTCCTCCTTACTGCTACTTTCTTTAATTTCACACAATAACCTCCCTCACACGTCTCTTCTGAGTCTCCCTTTACATATTTTTGCTTGTCTCCTCTCTATTTCTGCTGTTCCTCTACCTCTCCCTTTACTCTCTCCCACTTTATCTCCCTTACAGTAAAACATTCCTCCTATCCCAGCATCCTTTCATTACCCGTACTTTCTCCTTTCCTTCTTTAAAATGATTCCATAAATTTATCCCCGAATTACCTTTTATCCCAGCCACCAGTTTTTAACATTTGTAGTATTTCCGATAAAGATCGATTCACTGGGGTAGCCCCTACAGATACTGGACTGTTGAGCTTGACCAAAACTAGGAGCCATAAATATAAGATAGTCATCAATAAATCCAATGAGGAACCCAAGAGATATTTAATTAGCCAGAGAGCGGTAAGACTGTAGAACTTGCTACCACAAGGAGTAGTTGAGGCAAATAGCATAGATGCATTTAAGGGGAAGCTAGATAAACACATGAAGGAGAAAGGAATAGAAGGATATGCTGAAATGGTTAGATGAAGAGGGGTGGGAGGAGGCTCACATGGAGCATAAGCACCGGCACAGACCAGTGGGCGAATGGCCTGTTCCGTACATTCTATGAAATATATGTTTAACTGGAGCTTTAACAACAGTGAAACAAGCTTAAATATTAGTGTTAAAGTTGCTCAGACATTAGCAGTAATGTTATTACTGGAATATAACTATAAGCTACAAAAATGCTTAAAAATATTGTTTAAAAATTCCACATTAACTTACACTTTTCTTTTTCTCATGTTTTTCTTTAAATTTTGCTGTTTGAACTTTAGTCTTGTTATTTCTAAATGATGTACTCTATTTTAACTTTTCTGTGTTTTTTTAATCAATTAAGTTTATTCATCAAACTTACCCATTTTTTTCTGGTGCCCACACTATCAATAGGTGAACTTTGATTGTCTGAAAAACCACTGCAAAGTCCACTTTTTCAGCCAATTGAGGTTCATGATATTATAGTTCGAATTGGTGGCTTCATTAAAGCAATCAAATCAAATCTGGGATGAGTTTGGGTACTAACTGAATTCCTCTTTCCAATATAGATCTCTAATTTTATAAATATCATCACCAACACATTCCCTGCCAAACAAAAGCTTTCTGTCACTATTCTAGATCATCAAGCTACGGTGTGAAAAGCAGGAATTCCTTTAAAATTCTATGCAGTATCCAATAAACAGCATGAGCCAGTTCAAATATCGATTGGTTGGGGATACCAGCGTCCTCCTAGAATACAGGAGTCAGGTAAGATTCATCCACCGACAGATACTTAATCAATTCACTATCATTCCTGAGGGTATCATAAATTGAGAAGCAGCTGAAAAGCCCAGCAATACTGGAAGACCAAGCCCGCGATACGGTTTTAATGTCGTTATTACACTGCGGTGCTGCAGCTTTTTATTTTATTCGTTCACGGGATGTGGGCGTCGCTGGCAAGGCCGGCATTTATTGCCCATCCCTAGTTGCCCTTGAGAAGGTGGTGGTGGAGTCGCCTTCTTGAACCGCTGCAGTCCGTGTGGTGAAGGTGCTCCCACAGTGCTGTTAGGGAGGGCGTTCCAGGATTTTGACCCAGTGACGATGAAGGATCGGCGATATACTCCCAAGTCAGGATGGCGTGTGACTTGGAGGGGAACTTGGAGGTGGTGGTGTTCCCGTGCACCTGCTGCCCTTGTCCTTCTAGGTGGTAGAGGTCGCGGGCTTGGGAGGTGCTGCCGAAGAAGCTGCAGAAAAGTGATGGGTTTTAACCTGACTTTAAAGTGGCGGCAGCCCGTAACCCACTCGTAGAAGTGAAGTATGTCTGCTGGGTTTGAAGCTGCATATAAAAGCAACTCCAGTGCATTGTTGAGTTGGGAGTGCTCAGGCAGTTCTTTTGGACCTTCTGAGCATTTTATAAAATGAAGCAACATTTTATTGATTTATATTTCGAGAGTGTGGACTCATCCACATCTGCACTCAAAACAGGAAGCTGTGCGCGTGCATGTTGCTGCCGACTGGTGCAGGTACCGAGAGCAGAGTGAAATGGCTGCGTTAGATAAAATCTACTTCATTTCACTCATGGTCAGTTCAGCCCTGCCAAGTGATTTTAAATTGCCTCTCTGCCTGTTTAAAATATCTGTTGAGATCTGGACTGGCCGAGGTAAAATAATTCATCCTCAACGGCCTGCTCCTGTCTCAGAGTAAAATGGACAAAGACCCTTTGGTTCTATACAATAAAGAAAAAAAGATTTGCATTTATATAGTGTCTTTCACCAGTTCAGGACGTCCCAAAACCCAAAGCCAATCAAGTGCAATAACAAAAATAGAATTGAGATCAATTACAAAATGCACATTGGAGTTAAACTGGGCGCCAAAATATTTGATGCCAAAGAGCCTTTGTACCATCAATTAGGCCCATGGGAATACACGATCTAGACAGAGCGATGGATTCAGATCAGTTAATACTACATCCAGAAAGGAAACAAAAATGGTTCACAACCCACAGTGCACCCAGTACTCAAAGGTTTAAACTGGCTGCAGTGTACTTAACAAACAGATTTCAACTCAGTAACTCTAAGGGCAAGCATTGCGAGTGAGAGTTACTGTTGCACTATTGTTGATCGAAGGCCACTTTTCACCAGTGTGCTACATTGAGCTCATCTGTTGAAGTTGATGAAACAGTAGATAAATGAACTCACTGTTTTCTACAGTATGATGACATGAAGTGTCAGTGGATTCTCCTCCATTGAATCGGAGGCCAACTAGCATACTTCCATGTACGTTACCTTCAAAAGCAGCTTGTTGCAAAAGCTTTTTGAGGTCAGCCGTGGCTCAGTTAGTAGCACACTCGCCTCTGAGTCAGAAGGTTGTAGGTTCAAGACCCACTCCAGAGACTTGAGCACAAAAATCTAGACTGACACTCCAGTGCAGTGCTGAGGGAATGCTGCACTGTTGGAGGTGCCGTCTTTTGGAAGAGACGTTAAACCTGTTTGCTCTCTCAAGTGGATGTAAAAGATCCCATGGCATTATTTCAAAGAAGAGCAGGGGAGTTCTCCCCGGTGTCCTGGCCAATATTTATCCCTCAACCAACATAATAAAAACAGATTATCTGGTCATTATCACATTGCTGTTTGTGGGAGCTTGCTGTGCGCAAATTGGCTGCCGTGTTTCCTACATTACAATGGTGACTACACTTCAAAAGTACTTCATTGGCTGTAAAGCGCTTTGGGACATCCGGTGGTCATGAAAATGGGCGCACTAACGTCAGTGTTCTCGCTCAGGCCAACATCCCCAGCAGCGAAGCTCTGACCACACTCGATCAGCTCCGATGGACGGGCCACATCGTCCGCATGCCCGATACGAGATTCCCAAAACAAGCGCTCTACTCGGAGCTCCGACACGGCAAGAGAGCCCCAGGTGGGCAGAGGAAACACTTCAAGGACACCTCAAAGCCTCCTTGAAAAAATGCAACATCCCCACCGACACCTGGGAATCCCTGGCCCAAGACCGCACAAAGTGGAGGAGAAGCATCCGGGAAGGCGCCGAACACCTCGAGTCTCTTCGCCGGGAGCAAGCGGAAGCCAAGCGCAAACAGCGGAAGGAGCGCACGTCAACCCAAGCACCCCACCCACCCGCCCCTTCAACCACCGTCTGCCCCACCTGTGACAGAGACTGCAGGTCCCGCATTGGACTCATCAGTCACCTGAGAACTCATTTTTAGTGTGGAAGCAAGTCATCCTCGGTTCCGAGGGACTGCCTAAGAGAAAAGAGAGGTCATGAAACGCACGATATAAATGCAAGTCTTTCTTTCTTTCTAATGCACCACAAAAATAACTGAAGCACCAAAACGTTCATCATGAGGCTCAACAGAGAAGACAGCAACAACAGATACAAGCTGTTATATTTTTTTTAACTCTGAGTCACAGTGAGAATTTTTGGGGTAGTGAGTGAGCAAAAGGTCACTTTCGATGCTACACTTCACAAGTTCTACAGCTAACATCTCCCAATCCTACATTCTTACACTTGATAATACAGATCATATATATCGTCTAACATTTGGTGCGTGCACCTGCAAAACATGTGTTCATACGAAGGAATTACATGGCGTGCACGGACGGAGTAGTTTGCAACATCTGTGTTCTTAGAACTGTAGAGTTCAGCTATTTCTGAGGAGCCAGTCACACACCAAAAGGTTTACATTATGTGCGACCTAATAGTAAAGGCCAAATGTACCATAGTGATTATCATATTTCGTAACAGAATCTTCCTACAAATGTGAATTATTCATATACCTAGCACAGCTACAGTTCCTTTTACCTAGCCCTGGGCAAATTTAGTTTATCAGCATATTATAAGATACATTCTGAAAGTGTGCCCCAAACCAAATTCTAGTTCTGAAGGAATCTGATTTAGGCCTCCTGATCATGTTCTGTATTACAGTGATTATCTATTATAATATTTAACAAAATCATCTTATCATAAAAAATCATATTTCCACATCTCAGCCAGTCATCCACAATCAGATGGTACTTCAGGTCAAATTGGACAGAACTTGCAACTTGCTCCAAAGGACACCGGGTTGTGCAACAGATAAATCGAGATTGATGTGTGTTTAAAAACCATCAGTAACAATGCTGCTCCGAACATTGCTTTTGATTGCAGGACAATAAAAATATAATCAATAAGGTTTTAATGAAGTCATTATGAAGAATGGGGACGGATCAGTGCTCCCTATTATGTTATTCAGTAATTCGTCCATATCTGTGTCCAACTGATTTTATCGTCATTCATTATTTTAAGGGGTAGTGTCTTTTGGGAGGGGGGGGGGGCGGGGTGGCGAAAGAAAAGAGCTGAAACAGTCTTGCGCCATTTTTTTTGTCTCAATCTTCTCACACACAATTAATGTGCTGGTGAGTAACATTACCACATCAAGTATTTCACCAACAATAAATGTTCATCATCCCCTTTTGAAGAAAAATATTTCACAAATGAACAAGTGATCTGAAAATAAAGCAAAAGAATCTTATTGTTAATCAGAATGCTTAATGTCTCCTTACAGGTGGTCTGTGAGCAGTTGTACAGAATTAAGCACTGTATAAAGCATGAACATCCACCAGTCGCTGTACATAACTTTCTCTTTTCCTTTAGAATATTTGTGATTATGAGGCAATTCTGATCAATCAACTTCCCCTTTAGAAAGAAAACATAGCACAGTACAACACAGAGCGACAAAATGTCCCTATTCAAATACACAGTGTCCTATAATTAGATTCCAGTCATTGTGATGGGTAGTGGTACAGTTGAAAGTAAGTGATACAGCTGGAACACCTCACCTGACCCTTAGTAGTTTAGTGGGAGTGACTGCATCATCTCACCCTCTGCCTTGGTGAGATGATGGTGAGTATGCGTCCAGTACGTAGCGGTAATGATACACCCAACTATTGGTAGTCTCAGCTTCATAAAATTCACATTTTGGACCTATGAAATATTTACCCAAATATTCAACTCTGATGTTAAGTTGAAAATTCCACCCCCCTTCCACCGTTGCACCACCCCCACAACCGGCGCCCCCCCCCCGCCCCGCCCACCCTCGCCATCACAGACAAGCAGTTCCTGCTCAGTATTGCACTGAAGTGTGAGCCTAGAATATATGCTCAAAATCCTGGAGTAGGGCTCATAAGAACATAAGAATTAGAAGCAAGAGTAGGCCATATGGCCCTTCGAGCCTGCTCCACCATTCAATAAGATCATGGCTGATCTTTGACCTCAACTCCACTTTCCCGCCCGATCCCCATATCCCTTGATTCACCTAAAGTCCAAAAATCTATCAATCTCAGCTTTGAATATGCTCAACGACTCAGCATCCACAGCCCTTTCAGGTACAGAATTCCAAAGATTCACAACCCTCTGACTGAAGATCAAGGAAAAAATTAACAGGCACTTGGAGAGGTTTAAGCTAATTAAAGAGAGCCAACATGGATTTGTAAAAGGCAGATTGTGTTTGAATAATCTAATTGAATTTTTCGATGAAGTAACAGAGAGGATTGATGAACGGAATGCAATGGATGTTGTCTACATGGATTTTCAGAAGGCGTTTGACAAAGTACCACATAGAAGGCTGGTTAACAAAATTGAGGCTCATGGAATAGGTGGGTCAGTGGCAGCTTGGATAAGGAATTGGCTTAAGGACAGAAAACAGCAAGTTGTGGTAAATGACTGTTTTTCAGACTGGAGGATGGTAGATAGTGGTGTTCCCCAAGGGCCACTACTTTTTTTGATATATATAAATGACCTGGATATTGGAATACAGAGTAGAATTTCTAAATTTGCCGATGAAACCAAACTTGGGGGTGTGGTAAACAGTGAGGATGATACCAATCGACTGCAACAGGACATAGAAAGGCTAGCAGAATGGGCAGACAAGTGGCAGATGGAATTTAATACAGAGAAGTGTGAGATGATGCATTTTGGCAGAAGGAACAGTGAGAGGCAATATACACTTAATGGCACAGTTTTAAAGAGTGTGCAAGGACAGAAGGACCTGGGAGTTAATGTGCATAGGTCCCTGAAGGTGGCAGGACATATTGAGAAAGTGGTTAACAAAGCATATGGGATCTTGGGCTTCATAAATAGAGGTATTGAGTACAAAAGTAGAGAAGTTATGCTGAACCTTTATAAAGCACTGGTTAGGCCACAACTGGAGTATTGCGTCCAGTTCTGGTCGCCACACTTTAGGAAGGATGTGAAGGCATTTGAGAGGGTGCAGAGGAGATTTACCAGAATGGTTCCGGGGATGGGGGATCTTAGCTACAAGAACAGGTTGGAGAAGCTGGATTTGTTTTCATTAGAGCAAAGGAGGTTGAGGGGTGATTTGATAGAGGTGTACAAGATTATGACAGGTTTGGATAGGCTAGACGGGGAAAGGCTGTTCCCACTAGTTGATGGTACAGCGACTAGGGGACACAGATTTAAGGTTTTGGGCAAGAGATACAAGGGGGATGTGAGGAAAAACTTTTTTACGCAGCAAGTGGTGAGGACCTGGAATTCGCTGCCGATGGAAGTGGTGGAAGCGGAGACACTCAATGTTTTCAAGGGGAGACTGGATAGGCACTGGAGGGAAATAAACTTGCAGGGCTACGGGGATAGAGCAGGGGAATGGGACTGACTGGATTGCTCTACAGAGAGCCGGCACGGACTCGATGGGCCGAATGGCCTCCTTCTGTGCTGTATGACTCTATGGGCTCGATTTTAATTCCCAAGGCGGGTTGGAGTCGGGTTGCGTGGTGGGCGGGTTCCGAAGCCACTTCCGGCGGGATCAGCTGCTGATGTCCGATTTTGATTCAATAAGCTTGTTGATTTCAATGGGGCGCACTGGCCGGTCCAATCAGTGCGATCGGGTCGGCTGGCCACCTTTGATGACGTCATCATAGCAGCTGTTTTTAAAGCTGCCATTCAGCCTGAGCCTTTCTCTTGTGGATTCTGAGAATCATTGATATTGATTTATACACAATGACTTCTTCCAGAGGCAAGGCAGCTCCTCGATTTAATGATGGCTCCCTCCAAGCTCTTGTGGATGCTGTCAGAGGGCGCAGGGAGATTCTCTTCCCTCCTGATGGTCCAGAGGAAGCCGCCTCAGCAAACCAAGGCAGCCTGGCTGCGCATTGCTGAGGAGGTCAGCGCAAGATCAATATGTTCACGCTCATGGATCAAGTGCTGAAAAAGGTTTAATGATCTTGTGCGAACATCAAAAGTGAGTATCCCATCACACTTGCCTTCAATCTGCTTTCCTTCTCTTCTCATCACCAGCATTCTGCATTGTAAGCCTGCTCCTCCACATCCCACCTTACCCTTACTTCCCTTGCACCCTTACCTATCCATCTCTATCTCTGCACTGAATCACTTCAGCATCCTGCCTATGCACCCATTAGACTCGCTCTCAATGTCATGCAGTGACAACAACTAACAACGCACAGGGAGCTAGCTTCCTCTTGGCACCTTACCCCATCTTCGTCTCCCTCAAAGCTTCTATGGTCGGGATTAATCACATTCACTCCATCACTGTAGCTGAAACACCGCTTGTGTCCCTCCTTGCAGGAAAAGATAGCCCACAATAAGAGGGAGAGAGCACTGACTGGAGGAAGAACACCTACCCTCACAACATTGACCAGTGCTGAGAAGGCTGCATACGAGATTGTTGGAGGTGGCGAGGACCTAGAAGTGGGCGATGTAGAGACGGGCACACTAGAGGAAGCTGGTGACATAATAGAGTTTCATCCCTCTCAGACTGCAATGGCATACGATGTTCATAGAGAATTGCATTTTATCATCTGCTCAAAAGGCTGTGTCTGCTACATCAATATCAGATGTCTAAATCATGCCTTTACTCTCCCACAGGACCATCGAGCACCCCCGCCCCACGATCCAGGACGAAGAGCTGGACAACTCCTCAGAGGAACCCAGCACCAGCGCAGCAATGCACACCTCAGTGGGGCCCTCGCGAGTTAGAATAGTGTTGCTACCTGGTCTATCACAGCGCACAAGTGAACATCAGCAGATGGTGGAGACAGCGACAGCAGTGGAGAGCCCTTGGCGGTGGTTGCAGCAATATCCTAGCTCTGCTGAGCTGCATGCAGACGCTGTGCCTCTGGGGCCATCCGGAAAAAGAGCGCCTCGGGAAATACAGGAACAAGAGCAGGAGTCTCTGGAAGGGTTTGCCTCCAGGGTTAGTGCAAGTGTAGATAGAATGACGGAGTCCATCTCTAACATCAGCACTGCCGTGGTGGAGGCAATGGCGCATGAACGCACCACCATGGATAGGATGGCAACCTCCGTGGAAAGGCTGGCTACCTCAGTGGAAAGGCTGGCTACCTCAGTGGAAAGGCTGGCAACCTCCGTGGAAAGGATGGCTACCGCCATGGAGGAAATAAGTTGCCAGACTCAGGAAAACATGGTGACTGTTCAAAATAGAATGTCATCTCTGGAGGAGCGATGGGCAGCTATTGAGCAGAGAGATCAGAGCTTCATGGACGTCCTTGTGATGAGGACTGCCAGTGCAGATACGGGTCCTCATGATCCCCCTGATGTGCAGCAAGGTGCTCTCCAGCCACTTGCCAGCACTGAGATGTGGCTGACCCATGAGAGGGTGGTTGTTGGCAGGACACAAGGAAGTGTGGACTCCTCTCAAAGCGCTCACACGACCATGCCACTGCGGAGCCCTCGGTCAGAGACCCACTTTGCGGAGACAACTGAGATAGCCGTTTCAGCCCCTGTACAGCCGCAGGAAGAGCAGACTATTGAAGAACCCTCCCAGGCCCCCAAACCCAGAGGACGCCTGCCAAAGGCGTCTGAGCAGGCGCAGTATCCTAGTCAGCAAGGTGCCTCTTCATCTGCTGAAGCCACAGGGGAAACACCACGTAGAAGCACATGTAAGAGAAAGATTAAGCACCTATAGTCACAAGGGGACTCACTTGGGTGTTTTTTTTTTGTGACTGTTGTTGGTTTATTATCCTTTTGTCATGTGTAAACGAAAAATTATGGCAAACAGTTGATTGTGTGGCCTATGTGTTGTGGGAAATGGCAAAAGCGCATTGAGGGCTCAGGGTGACTTGCTTTTGTAATGCTGATGGTGAAAGTGATAAGAAATAACAGGGTATAGCAGAGATGATGTATGACGTTTGGACAAATGTCACCTGCAATTACAGAGCCATATGGTAGCCACCTATGGTTTAAGAGTAATCTTATGCTAATGTGGCATGGCAGTGTGCATACCCTGCTTGACGGGCAGCAGTGAACTGGAGGGATGCTGCATTGGTCACAACAGGGCATGCAAGGCGTCCCTCCTCCTCCTCCTCTTCCCAGGAAGATCTGCGCTGAGCCACGCGGCTGCTGTTCCTCCAATTATGAGGACCAGGATGAGAGGGCATAACATTTTCCCATTCCTTTGCTATAGATTTCATTTGAGGCAACAAGCTTGCAAGCGCACAGTCGAAGTGGTCTGAAATTATTCCATTCATGTCACACTGCAGATGGGTGTCAGCTTGAACAGTCACAAGGTCAGTAGATTTGCAAAATGTTATCCCAAACCCTCAACAGCAAAGTTGTTGCATTTGAATATCAGCCATGTTTCAGGGGCGCTTTTAAAGCACTCCACCAATGCATACAAATCATATCCTCCAGCAACTCGTCTCCTTGAACCTGGCCTGTTTCTGACAAGTTGGGAAACAGGAGCCAGAAGCACGAAAATGGGAAACCACTGTAAAAATTAGGATTAGCAAGGCAGTTAACAGGCTGTTAACTGCCTTAACTACCTGTCCCACCGGTTCCAGTCGGGTCAGTTTGGGAGCGGCTGAACAGACACTCACAAAAATCGGGTGGGTCGGGATGGAGGCGGGATGGAGGTGGGTTGGGTGTCTGAAGCCATTTGTTCCGATTTTCGCTACAGACTCGCCTCCAAACCCGCCGCCTCAGGGCTATTAAAATCGAGCCCTGTGACTCTATGAAGAGAACCTTCAAGCTCATGACCTTCTGACTGAAAGGCTGGCACACAGCGCCAGGTCAGAGAATCGGGACCACAATGGTGTAGCTTTACCCCAGCCCATGCTCTCTGTGTTAGCAATGGAAGCACAAGATCATGGAATAACCACTCTACAAAATTGCCAGTTGCTGGCAATGAAGTGATCATGAGAGGGACTGATCTTTTGTTCACATCAGTGACAGGCAGCTGTGCTTGACAATGACATCTCTTCTATAAGTTGCATTTGATGGAACAACACTCCTCAATGATTATGGTTAAATATGAAACATAATGGTGCCAACTGATGCACAGCCAACTGTGCTTCGACAGAATGCACATTGCTATATCAGCTGACATTTCAATTGTCCACGCAGTTTACCTAGTGTCTTAGAACTTAAATAGAGTATTATCTCTGCTTTTAAGATGGATAAGTGATGTGAACCACGAAAGATTCTTTAAACACCTGGCATGTTTCTCATCTTAACACCTCTGCACTGTCATCTTTGATTTAGTCACAAAAGCATGGGCTACTAGTCAATTTGCACAAAGTGATAGATCCAACCCGAAAGGAACTAAAGCATTCAATCAAAACGACAGGCTACAAGTTTCACATGTTTTACTATTACATTTTCATTTTTTTGTCTAAATATTATGGAATCAGTTTCACTCTCCTCTTTTAATTGGCATGTGGCATTTTTATAACAAGAATTTATTGGGCGCGTTCATTAAAGGAGTCACATTACCAACAGCCATTTTAAGAGTTACACATAATTATGACCAGCATTAATATTTTCCATTCTGTAAATTTTCTTTCTAAAATATTTTTTGTTCAAGTGTTTGGTAAACTTTGTTAGCTGGACAGGTTTCACATTTACAGATCATCTTTCACATTCTGAGGTCCCAAAGTGCTTCACGGGCCAATGAATTATTTTGAAGTGCATTCACTGTTGTTGAGCAGGCAAACATGACACTACCATTTGTGCACAGCAAGGTCCCACAAACTGCAAATGAGAAGAATAACCAGTTGATCTGTTTTTTTTGTGGCATTAAATGAGGGAGGAGTGTTGATCGAGATGCTGAGAGAATTCTGCTGCTCTTTTATTTCGACGTGATAAGGCCTCAGTTTCAGGCCTCAACTGAAAGACTGCACCCTCTGACTCTGAAGCACTCCCCTCAGAACTGCATTTAAATGTCAGCCTAGATTCTGTACACAAATTCTGGAGTGGGAAATCAGCCCAAAAGCCTCTGACACACAGGGGGTCATTTTAAACGAACTCGCTGGGCAGGAAAACCACAGGATCAGGTGGAACAGCGGTTTTGTACCCCGCCCAATATTGCTCTCAATTGACTTCAATGGAGAGTAAAATGTAGGGCGGGGGGTGTAAAATGGGGGCGGGGGGGGTGTAAAACCAGTGTTGCACCTGATCCGTCAGTTTACCAACATTTGCCTGCTTAAAATTACCTCCAGAATGTAGGTAAAGTCATAAAAACATCACATTGTTTGCACGATGATGCAACCAAAACGGCAGACAACTGCTCCAGGCCTTCACTCACCCCCAACACAACCAAGGCAATGCTTCTTTAAATAGGAAGTGGTGATGACATCTTTGGAGAAACGAGTGTGAAGTAATGACTGAGTCTCATAGTGAGACAAAATGGAATTAACATCTGTGGATGGAACCCCAGGGCGCTCCAGTAATCGTGTCATGTTAAGTGTGTATGTTAATTCATCTCCTCCCATACTCAGTCCCCATAAGTGAAACAAAAATATTAAAAACAAGCAGAAATAGAGAGAAAAAAAATAATATTTTAAAGTTAATCCCAATGTCTCTATATTTCAATGGGTACCATTCGTGCAATACCCTCTTTAAAGATTCCGACATTACAAAAGTGACTACATTCAAAAGGACTTCACTGGCTGTAATGCGCTTTGGGACATCCTGAGGTTGTGAAAGGCGCTACAGAAATGCAAGTCTTTTTCCTTCCATTATACCATCCTCCGCCTGCTTCACGACGACATGCAAGCCGTGATCCTGACCAACGGATCCACCACAGACCCAATTCGCGTACGGACCGGGGTCAAGCAAGGCTGTGTCATCGTACCAACGCTCTTCTCGATCTTCCTGGCTGCAATGCTCCATCTCGCCCTCAGTAAGCTCCCCGCTGGAGTGGAGCTAATTTACAGAACAAACGGGAAACTGTTCAACCTCCGTCACCTCCAGTCCAGATCCAAGGTTGTCCCATCCTCTGTCATCGAATTATAGTATGCAGACGACGCTTGCGTCTGCGCACCCTCTGAGGTCGAACTCCAAACCATCATCAACACCTTCACCGAAGCGTACGAGAGCGTGGGCCTGACACTAAACATCCATAAGACAAATGTCCTCTACCAACCTGCCACCGCCACACAGTACTGCTCCCCGATTATCAAAATCCACGACGAGGCCTTGGACAACGTGGACCACTTTCCATACCTCGGGAGCCTACTGTCAACAAGGGCAGACGTCGATGACGAAGTCCAACACCGCCTTCAGTGTGCCAGTGCAGCATTCGGTCACCTGAGGAAGAGAGTGTTTGAAGACCAGGACCTCAAACCCAGCACCAAGCTCATGGTCTACAGAGCAGTAGTGATACCCGCCCTCCTGTATGCTTCAGAGACATGGACCATGTACAGCAGGCACCTCAAAGCACTGGAGAGGTACCACCAATGCTGCTTCCGCAAGATCCTGCAAATCCATTGGCAGGATAGGCGCACCAATGGCAGTTTTCTCGCTCAGGCCAACATCCCCAGCATCGAAGCTTTGACCACGCTCGATCAGCTCCGATGGACGGGCCACATCGTCTGCATGCCCGATACAAGACTCCCAAAACAAGCGCTCTACTCGGAGCTCCGACACGGCAAGAGAGCCCCAGGTGGGAAGAGGCAACACTTCAAGGACACCCTCAAAGCCTCCTTGAAAAAGTGCAACATCCCCACCGACACCTGGGAATCCCTGGCCCAAGACCGCACAAAGTGGAGGAGAAGCATCCAGGAAGGCGCCGAACACCTCGAGTCTCTTCGCCGGAGCAAGCAGAAGCCAAGCGCAAGGAGCGCACGTCAACCCAAGCACCCCACCCACCCACCCCTTCAACCACCGTCTGCCCCACCTGTGACAGAGACTGTAGGTCCCGCATTGGACTCATCAGTCACCTGAGAACTCATTTTTAGTGTGGAAGCAAGTCATCCTCGGTTCTGAGGTACTGCCTAAGAGAGACTGCCTAAGAGATACAACTGCCTTAAAGGATACAACTGCCTGAAAGGAAGCTGTAAGCACAAATGAATAACTCCATGTGGTGAAAATTCCTTTCCTGGGCCAAAGATGAACAGCAATTGTACGTCAAATTAATGGAGACTAATAGGGACCATAGCAACTTATTAAAATGCCCAGCTCATTTGATTTGTAAATGAAGCTGCTAATTAAAGAAACGCTGTCTTCAAATATTTGCCTGGTAATTGCCATTGGCGCGATATTGAAGAATAAACTTAAAGTAACCTTTGCTTTTTTGATGGCTACAAAGCAAGCATTTAACAGACACTTTTCCCGTTTTCAGTACATGGCCTAAAATGATTGCTGGCTGTTGCATACTAGCTACACACGGAAATCTCTTTTGGCTCATAAAGAACACAAGTATTGTGCACTGGGGCGTAAATGGTAACTTAAGTGCCATTAATAACCCCCAAACTCTAGGAAAGTCAGAGGGCCTGTAGATTGTGTTGCCCTCACATTGCTGCTGTTGGTCTCCAGAAAAAAGTGATGAAGTCTTTGCCCTGTTGAATAATGGATCTGTGACCTCCTTGATATATCGGTGTACAGCAAATTTGCTGACATTACAGATGTCCCCAGTGCTAGTCTGGAAAAAAGCCAGCTGCATAAAGATTGAGGGCCAAGGTGCCTTTGTCAGCCACTGGCAGTGCTACATAGATTTTAGATCCATGGAGACTTCCTGAAGGATGTGGACACAGCTCCGTCACGGACTCCCTTCAAAACTTCGGACTCACTGGGTGCATCTTCTCTCAGTCATTCCCAGGAAGCTGCGCCAAGGTAAGGTAGACCCTTTGTGCTGTGTTGCAGCAGGATCTTATGGTGCACCTTCTGTGGTGACATCACAGGTAGTCCTTTCCTACTGAGCCTCCTTTGCCAAGCTCAGTGCTCAGTGCCAGTGGAGCTCTGGACACAATCCCCAGAAGTGTTCCAAAAACTTTAGCATTTTAACTAAAGTAGTCAGCAGCTTACGCCTAACTGAAAACTTCGGGTCAGACTGCAGCAGAACTGGTTCTATGAGGGGGCTAGCACATGGTGCATTAGCTTTGGACATGGTGCGTTGGACTTCTAATCAGGAATAATGAACATAACCACCGTAATGTACATATAAGAACATAAGAACATAAGAAGTCGAAGCAGGAGTCGGCCATATGACCCTTCGGGCCTGCTCCGCCATTCAATAGGATCATGGCTGATCCGAACCTAGACTCACGTCCACTTCCCTGCCCGCTCCCCATAACCCTTAATTCCCTTATCAGCTAGGAAACTATCTATCTCCGTTTTAAATTTATTTAATGTCGCAGCTTCCACAGCTCTCTGAGGTAGCAAATTCCATAGATTTACTACCCTCTGAGTGAAGAAGTTTCTCCTCATCTCAGTTTTGAAACGGCAGCCCCTTATTCTAAGATTATGCCCCCTAGTTCTAGTCTCACCCATCAGTGGAAACATCGTCCCCGCATCCACCCGATCAAGCCCTCTCACAATCTTATATGTTTCGATAAGATCGCCTCTCATTCTTCTGTATTCCAATGAGTAGAGGCCCAACCTACTCAACCTTTCCTCATAAGTCAACCCCCTCATCTCCAGAATCAACCGAGTGAACCTTTTCTGAACTGCCTCTAGAGCAAGTATATCTTTTCTTAAATATACATCTGAACTGATATAGTGCTGAGACTCAACTTCTACCCAGCATCAACCTCAGAGAGTTTGAGAAACCGGTGATATGTGATGGTTCAGTAGCACTCGTAAATTGGCATCTAAGTAATATTTCCGTGCCATTGGCAGTAAGGTTATTGCTTGTATTTTTCTCTCTTCCCTCCTCTGCGCCCCCCAACAATAGACTTATTTAAATATTTTTGCTGGAGTACAATTCCCCCTGTTTCAGTTCATTTGTGTACATTTTGGATGCGTGCCATCGTCCCTGGAATCTTGGCCTGTTTCTACTGGCAAACATCTTCCAATGCTACTGGGGCACTTTCTGCAGCTGGATCTTGCACGTGCTCATTTGTTTTGAATTTGCTTCTTTTTTTTCTTTGGTGCCAGTACCTTCCCAGAGGCGAACTTGTGCATCGTCGACCAAGGCGGCACTCCCGAAAACGGCCGAGTGCGCGTCACTTCCAATGGCATATGCGCCATTATATACATATATACGGCAGGAGCTTGCCACAGATTATCAGCAGCAGACGTTTAACATTCGTGGGGCAGTTGCGATGGTGATTTCTCGCAAAAGCCATCTCAACAATGGGGGATTTTTTTCCCCAGTGTTGCTAAGCTCCCGAACCAGCCTGGAACAGCCTGCCCTGAAGCACGGCTCAATCTTGTGCTGTCGTCCATCGAGTCAGTTTGCAGCAAGGCCCATTTTATAAATGCCTGTTATCGGCACGGAGCCAGACCCACTGACTTTACATATCGGGAAAGCACAGGTAGCTCACCTGCAATTTCCTACTAGGTACAGCCGACAGTGGAGGCTCAATGCCAGTACCGTACGTTCATAAAATCAGTCCCCCGCTGTATGTTTACTTTTCCTTGATTAGGTGGCAATTCATTGTACTTCATTGGCTGTAAAGCGCTTTGGGACATCCGGAGGTAGTAAAAAGCGCTACATAAATCAAGTCTTTCATTTTCTTTCAATGCCCCTTTAAATGATAGCATTACTTGGGATTTCAGGGTGTCAATCTATGCAGCATTTCTGAAAAGCAAACGATTGTTTTATTTCCTATTGTGTTTTTTGGCACAGTTGCTGTAGCACAATGACAGAGTCCTGGCATAATGACAAAGCACGATCAAATCAGGGATACATTTTTATTAATGTATTTTTCTATTCCAAGTTGACAAGTGAGAGTGTGGCAGTTTGTGTAGGGGTTGTCATAATTCTGATTTGTTCTGATGGTATTCACAGTTAGCGCGGTTTACAATGCATTTCACAAAAAACCGGAACAGAAATTGGGAAAAAGGGCACTCCTTATCTCTGTCCCCATGGACTTCACCACAAATTGAATGAAAAGGAAACGCCTCAAACTGCACAGGTGGCTAAGTCATTAGTCATTACCTGAACAGCATCCTCGGAATGAGGGCCAACTGTTTCACACCAACTTATCATGGAATGATACAGCACAGAGGGAGGCTATTCGGCCCATCGTGCCTGTGCCGGCTCTTTGAAAGAACTATCCAATTTGTCCCACACCCCTGCTCTTTCCCCATAGCCCTGCAATTTTATTCCCCTTTAAATACTTATCCAATTCCCTTTTGAAAGTTACGATTGAATCTGCTTCCACCACCCTTTCAGGCAGTGTATCAGAACAACTCGCTGCATAAAAAAAAAATTCTCCTCATCTCCTCATTGGTTCTTTCTGAAACCCAAATTCTAAGTACTTGCATACAGAATAATGTTCCAATGTCTAAGAAGCAAATGGATTTTTTTATTAATCTTCATTAAAAAAAAAGCAAGGAGACACGCCATTTCCATCAACCTCTACGGAAAGTAACAGGCAAATTCTGGACAGCATGACGCAAGAATTCAATTAAACCTATGACACTATTTTTTTTCTAGAAGTAATAAATAAAAAGGTAAGGAAGGTGATCTCACTGTTATTCATTGAATTTTTCCATTAGTGGAAAAATTCTTCAAAGTCAGAATACTGAAACAGGTTCAGCAAGACATCCCACATTCACTTGAACCAGGGATATGCCTAAAACCATTTAAGAATAGTAAGGGTCAGGCTTAAAAGAAAAAGCTTCTGAAGGACTAAGCAACACTTCCATGCAGCAATGTTAACACAGAGCATGGACCAATTCACCTGAGCCAATCCTTTGTCACAGCTGCCTCATTGCTGTCCTAGGGAGGCTTTGACAACACGGTTCAGCTTTGTGCTGACTCGCTTTACACAAGTTCAGATGGAGTGCGAGGAACAGTTCTGACACAAACAAAAGTAGCTAAATGAAGCACAACTTGTTTCTGGTTTGAGGCACTGGACATGATGCTGTTATCGATTCACATACCACATGCTGGCCATGATCGAAATACATACTCTGCAATTTTTGTCAGCAAGCTTCACTCTGGGTCAATGTAGTTGAAGATATTACGAGCAGTACATTCTTGCTAATTGTATTCTATGAATTCACTGATCTCCAATGCAAACAGAAACACAACACCTTAGACCCATTTACACAAGGCTCCACATGGCTTAATTTTATATTTGTTTACATTCACAACCTTGGATTCAAATAGAAGCAAATAAATTTCACTTTAGCGTATGTGGCATGAGGGATCATAAATACGACTATCACTATATAGTCTTTACATGCAAACTTAGCATTCTTTTCATTCATTGTTGCAAACAGCTGTATCTAATACAACAATACACTAAAAGGAGGAAAATTGTTACTTGACCAAAGTATGCAATATATATCTAAAGCATCCTACTTTTCTTTGTTACCCAAAGTCTAGGATTATAGTTCCCAATTTTTTTCTCTCCAAACTACAGGTTTTGAAAAACTAGAAGGGACATCTTCCTTCTGGAGCTGGACCGAAAACAATACAATATAAAAGTCCACCATCATGGTCACCCACGGATGGGCATTTCCAGGAAAGGTTAGCTCAGCTCAGTGCCAAAAGCAATTCAAACGCACTGGACTTCCCATCACTTATCAGACCGAACTAGCTGATTGTTTTCTCAAATATAACACTTAACTTAGTCAGTAACTTGCCAATAAACACACTTTCCAAACTTACTGTGTTAAATTATATTTCAAAATATATTTCTATCTAGGCTACAATACATTTACAGAACAACAACGTTTCAACATGAGGTAGGGAGCTCGCCAGCTAAAACAAGTCACAAGTGCTTGAAGTATTATAAAGAAAGACAATTCAAAACGAGCTCTTAGCTACAAACTGCATAAAGACCCTCAATATAAATCCTCTCTACAAACTCGGTCACCAAAAGACCTGTCAGTATGGCAGGCCTTGATTTACCACATAATTATATACATTCCTGGAGAATGACTCCATTGATTCAAAATGAAGGGTATGGGAATAAAAGAATTTTGTGAGACAGGTGATCAAAGTCATAGGCCACAAGAATATATACAATGTCAGTGCCTATTCTACACCAAACCAGCACTAACAGTAATGCCTCTGCTACTTCCTTTCAGACACCTGAGATTACCTTGTCATATCGGCTCACACACAGATCTTCAACTTAATAACTGATATTGAATAAAGTACACAAAACTCTGCAACAACATACACAAAAGAAGCACAATCAGGAAATACACAGCCAGAGTTGGTAAATATAGAGCTCCATAATTTAATAGATACTGGAATGGTAAACATTGCACTATACCAGCAAAAAAGCAATTTAAAAATATAATATTGTTTAGAAGTACACCCTGACATCTGCAACACAGAAGAGTGGTAGACCAGATGCAATTGAAAGTATATTTTTGGGGGGAGGAGGGGGAAGAGGAGGAAGGAAAGCTCAGAAAGGTGAGGTTCATCAGTGCGATAGAATATTGCACATTTCTGTTATTTGTATCCAGGCAGCACTTCAGAATTAGGAAGAGAGCAGGATGGATGTAAAGAAAAGCTCTCTATACTCTGCTTCAACCCCAACCGAAGAAGACCTCCCCTTTTTGCAGCATAACTAAGGCCGCCTATTTCCACCTCCATAACATCGCCCGTCTCCGCCCTTGCCTCAGCTCATGCGCTGCTGAAGCCCTCATCCTTGCCTTTGTTACCTCTAGACTTGACTATTCCAACGCACTCCTGGCTGGCCTCCCACATTCCACCCTACGTAAACTTGAGGGCATCCAAAACTCGGCTGCCCATATCCTAACTCGCACCAAGTCCCGTTCACCCATCACCCCTGTGCTCGCTGACCTACATTGGCTCCCGGTTAAGCAACGCCTCAATTTCAAAATTCTCATCCTTGTTTTCAACTCCCTCCATGGCCTTGCCCCTTCCTATCTCTGTGATCTCCTTCAGCCCCACAACCCCCCCGAGATATCTGCGCTCCTCTAATTCTGCCCTCTTGAGCATCCCTGATTATAATCGCTCAACCATTGGTGGCCGTGCCTTCTGTTGCCTAGGCCCTAAGCTCTGGAATTCCCTGCCTAAACCTCTCCGCCTCGCTACCTCTCTTTCCTCCTTTAAGACGCTCCTAAAAACCTACCTCTTTGACCAAGCTTTTGGTCACCTGCCCTAATTTCTCCTTATGTGGCTCAGTGCCAAATTTTTTGTCTTATAATACTCCTGTGAAGCACCTTGGGACGTTTTACTACATTAAAGGCGCTATATAAATACAAGTTGTTGTTGTTGTTGTTGTGCGTTCCATTCAGATTCCACATAGCAGCTACCCTGTGGTCTGTCTGAATGAGACTATCAATTGAGTGCCAGTTAGTGCAAATGAAAAGTTATTTTATTTTACAGCTGACTTCTAACCACTGGAATTTGGTTTGGGAGAATCACAAACTAATTTTACTTACGATTCATACACTTGAGAAAGAGGTAACTTTTATCTACCATTCTGGGCTGGATTAAAACCCTGATTCCAGAAGTAAATGAATAGTGTTCCAATACAGTTATGTTCAGAAACACAGGGAATCTTGAATATAAATCCATTCCACAACACTAGGAATTAAAATATTGTTGTCATCCCCCCCCCCGGCCACACCACACTAATTTTATCCTATCTTCTCCTGAAGGTATTTGACTCCTTGCTGGGGTATAGTCCCAGGGTGTTGTCCAAATAGCCATTCTTCATGTATTAGCCTAGGTAGCGGGTGTCTGTGAGCTATTTGACCATAATAGAATGTCATGGCCAAGCCCAATCCTTCCTTCACCTGGCGTTCAAACACGTACACTTCCAACAGGTGTGGCTGGATAATAATCCAGGAATCCTGGATAACCTTTTTTCTCTGTAATCCAGGGTCAACTGTAATGCTCCTACTGTCCCCTCCGAGGTCAAGTAAGTCAGCAAAGTCTTGCGATCGAATCCGAGTCCTGGTATCATAACCTGTTTCAAGGTTTTGTTATGATTGTTCCATTCTATATTCATTCTAGCAGAGGCTGCCAGTCAGTGTGCTCTGATTCGTAGTGATGTTCATTCAGGAAGATTAACCATCATGATATCATTACTGCAGGTTCAATAGAGAGTCAGTCTCTTGCTGATTACCAAAACTGTTCATGTCCATTGCTACAGTATGCAGTATTTACCTTGTGCATCACATCTTTACAGGGGAATGGCTGTACAATAAATTCAAGGCAATTCTATTTTTGTGGCACAATTATAAATTTGGACATGGATTACATCATCATGACACAAACTATATCATGTCATATGCTTATAAAACAGTAGGTAAAAGCTCTTCCTACTCATTTTCAGGGCAACAGTGTACCTAATGTAACATAATTATTTATATTGTTTATTCATTTTCTGATTAATACACTTTCCAAGGTTGTAATGTGCTGTGACCTCATTCCTGTCTTAAAAATTGGAAACAGGGCTGCAGAAACAAGAATTTGTGTTGTAATCCTTCTCAGTATATCTCTAAGACCCTCAATTGAGGAGCAATCAACCAACAATTGAATCTGATCGCAGTGAAGTAGAGAGGTTGTGTAAAAGTCAAAAGAAAAGTGTGGTCTTCTCTTGGCAACAGTAATGTAACAGAGCAAACTGGATATTGGAGAAACACATATGATGAGCAGTCAAAAGAAGACACACAGTTGTTAAATGTTCCAATCTAAAAGCTAACAAAAAGAGAAATTGGAACTCTGTTGTTTCAATTATGGATGGTCAGAAAGACACGGGAAGAATAAAGGACACTGACGATTGACTTGTATCTCAGTAGTTGCAGCCCCAAGTCCTGGGGAAGCTAGTGTTTGTATTTTTTTATGTTATATGTAAAATAAATATGTATTTTGGCTATCTCTGCCATGGTGGGGGGAGGGGGTAAGGGAAAGAAAAACCTGAGAGGCCCATCTTTTTCATCCTAGATACAGAAAGTTGCTGATGACTATATTTATTCTATGACTGAAGACTAAATTGTGAGTGACATCTGTTTGATTTATTAAGAAGAAAGTCCTCTTTAAATAGGGTTTTGCTGGCACACCCAACTATTGATTCAATTTAATAAACTGGATTTGAGATATGAAAATGTTTAGAATAATCTCCCAGACAGGCTGATAGATATATGAAATAAGACTCATTCAATACAAAGGTGGATGCTAAGATAGGAGAGTTACAATACTAGCAGGACAAGCTTTGGTGGGCCAAATGATCTTTGCTCACCCTTAACTTATGATCCCCATCTGCGACACACACAAACCACAAAACCAACCACTTCAGCCATCACTATTGCATTTTGTATAATGCGTTGGACCAGTCTGTCAGCCATGGCTCAGTTGGTAGCGCTCTCACCTCTGAGTCAGAAGGTTGTGTGGTTCAAGTCCCACTCCAGAGACTTGAGCACAAAAATCTAGGCTGACACTTCAGTTCAGTACTGAGGGAGTGCTGCATTGTTGGAGCTGTAGTCTTTCGGATGAGACATTAAACCGAGGCCCCGTCTGCTCTCTCAGGTGGATGTAAAAGATCGCATGGCACTATTTTGAAGAAGAGCAGGGGAGTTATCCCCAGTGTCCTGGCCAATATCTATCACTCAATCAACATCCCTAAAAACAGATTATCTGGTCATTATCACATTGCTGGTTGTGGGAGTTTGCTGTGAGCAGATTGGCTGCCATGTTTCCCACATTACAACAGTGACTCCACTTCAAAAGTACTTCATTGGCTGTAAAGTGCTTTGGGATGTCCTGAGGTCATAAAAGGTGCTATCTAAATTCTTTTTTTCTTTATGATTGTAATGTCTGAATCTAAGCCACTGTAAGAAGGAACTATTTTTATATGTTTGTACTGAGTAAACTTCTGGTCTTGGCAAAGTTTGCTTACATCTCAGAGAAACCGTTCACCCTTTCCTAAAAGGCTTTAAAATCTATAAGTGAGACCCTGCTAAAAAATGTTCCTGATGTGGTACATAAATATTTCATTATTGCAATATTTCATGCAGATAATGAGATATTTGGCAAATCTAAGATCCAAACTAAAAAGGAGAATCAACTGCAAGTATTTTAAGTTAACAAGGCATAAAACGAGGAATAATTAAAATCATTTATAATTAACAGGATGTGGAAAGAAAGAGATGATTTTCGACAATGGAATCCGCAAGTTCCATCACTATCATTTCATATCCGCCTAGTTTTAATGAATTACATTGGCATTTCTGTGGTTCAGCTAATCAGACAGCTGGGCTTCTTCTCTTTCATCTCCAATGTGCCTTGATTTCTGCTTATGCCAATTTACATCCTTCATGTGTTCAGGAGTCAAAGAATTTCTCACTATCTCATAAATCATGCAGAGAATTAATCATTTGTTCTCCATTCATCCCCGGACTGTTCTTTTTACCTTTGTTTTTCCACAAAAAAAAGGCAAGTGTCTGTTTTGATGTTGGCCTACTTTGTTTCATCAAGAATAAGCAGCCCATGGGACTAGCAGGTGCGATGGATTAAGAAACAATCTTTTCAGCTTTGGATTGGGTTGAAATCCAGCTGCAAGTAATATAATGAAAGTTTTCCGCTTCTGCTGTTTGTCAGAATGCTAATAAGGTGAGCTTAGGACAGTCTCAGCAGATTTTCCAGTTTGCATGAGTCAGTAACACAAAGCTCTCATTAACTTGCTGGTCATTAGCAGTCTCGTTCAGTTAGGTTGTAACAATGGCTGAGGCAGGAAAAAGAAAGGTCACCCTGGTGTAATAGAATCATAGAATAGTACAGCACAGAAGGAGGCCATTCAGCCCATCGAGTCTGCGCTGGTTGTTTCAAAGACAAATCCAGTTACTCCCACTCTCCTCTCTTTCCCCATATCCCTGCTATCTCCTTCAAGTACTTATCCGATTCCCTTTTGAAAGCTACTATTGAATCTGTGTCCACCATCCTATCAGGCAGTGCATTCCAAATCCCAACCACTCGTTGTGTAAAAAAGTTTTTCCTCATATCACCTCTGGTTCTTTTGCTGATCACCCTAACTCTGTGCCCTCTGGTTATCGACCCTTCAACCATTGGAAACAGTTTGGGGGCTAAATTCGGTTGATTTGCGCCTCCCATTAGGGCGCTAATGGGGCGCAAATCAACTAGCGCCGCTAACTCCCGTGAAATTTATCGTCATCACCATGCGCAGCACCCCGCTCGCATCCCGGCTGTAATATTGGGCGGCGGGGTCAGGGGGGCCTATCTGCGGCCAGAGGTGGCGGGCGGCCATTTTTGTTGCTGGCCTGCCAGCACCTGTCCCCGTTGCTGTCCCCGGCCCCCGTGAAGCCCCCCCCGCGGAGTGCTGGCTGCTCTCCGTGAGCCCGGCACTCCTCTTGAGTGCCGGGCTCATTTGCCGGCACTCCCGATCCCTGGTGGCCCAGCTGGGCGCCAGGACGCGCTGCGCCAGGCCCCTCCCCTTTAATATGGGGAGGAAGGCCTGCAGTACTGCGGCGCAGCGCTGTGGCACATAACGCCGCGATATTGGCTCGCAGCACCCCAAGCGGGATGCGGGGCGCTTCCAGTAGCGCCCCTCCTCCCTCTCGGGGCGTTACCTGGGAAAATTGGCCGCAGGGGCACTAACTTTTTCGGGGCACTAAAATTAGCACCCCGGCGAAGGTAGTGCCCCAAAGGGGGCGCTACCCAATTTTTACCTCTTTCTCTTTATTTACTCTATCTAAACACTTCATGATTTTAAACACTTCTATCAAATCTCTCTTAGTCCTCTCTGCTCTAAGGAGAACAACTTATGAAGTGAAGGTAAAGCATATCATTGGGTAGTGACAGAGGAGCTGCAGCTACAGTTCTATATAAAGAAGAAAAAGAAAGACTTGCATTTATATAGCGCCTTTCATGGCCACCAGACGTCCCAAAGTGCTTTACAGTCAATGAAGTACTTTTTGAAGTGTAGTCACTGTTGTAATGTAGGAAATATATCCTAACCTGGGAGTGTTTGTAACTGCAAAAGTGGAACAACGTTGAATTCCACAACACTAATAGAAATCAGCTTGAGATTTACCGTGAATAAAGTTTAACCTCGGTAGTGGGGAAGCTTTTAGAAACAGTAATCAGGGTCAAAATTAACAGTCACTTGGATAGGTGTGGATTAATTAAGGAAAGCCAGCACAGATTTGTTAAAGGCAAATCATTTTTAACCAACTTGATCAAGGTTTTTTGATGAGGTAACCGAGAGGGTTGATGAGGGTAATGCAGTTGACGTACATGGATTTCCAAAAGGCGTTCGACAAAGTGCCACATAATAGGCTTGCCAGCAAAGTTGAAGCCCATGGAATAAAAATGACAGTGGCAGCATGGATACGGAATTGGCTAAGTGACAGGAAACAGAGAGTAGTGGTGAACGGTTGTTTTTCGGACTGGAGGAAGGTATACAGTGGTATTCCCCAGGGGTCGGTTCTAGGACCACTGCTTTTATTGATATATATTAATAACTTGGATGTGGGTGTACAGGGCACAATTTCAAAATTTGCAGATGACACAAAACTTGGAAGTATAATGAACAGTGAGGAGGCGAGTGATAGACTTCAGGAAGACATAGACAGGCTGGTGAAATGGGCAGACACATGGCAGATGAAATTTAATGCAGAAAAGTGTGAAGTGATACATTTTGGTAGAAAGAATGGGGAGAGGACATATAAACTAAATGGTACAATCCTAAAGGGGGTGCACAAATAGAGAGACCTGGGGGTATATGTGCACAAATCGTTGAAGGTGGCAGGGCAGGTTGAGAAAGCAGTTAAAAAGGCTTACGGGATCCTGGGCTTCATAAATAGAGGTATAGAGTACAAAAGTGTGCCAATTATGATGAACCTGTATAAAACACTGGTTCAGCCCCAACTGGAGTACTGTGTCCAATTCTGGGCACCACACTTTAGGAAGGATGTGAAGGCCTTAGAGAAGGTGCAGAAAAGATTTATGAGAATGATACCAGGAATGAGGGACTTCAGTTACGTTGATAGACTGGAGAAGCTTGGGTTGTTCTCCTTGGAGCTGAGAAGATTGAGAGGAGATTTGATAGACATGTTCAAAATCATGAGAGGTCTGGACAGAGTAGATAGAGAGATACTGTTCCCATTGGCAGAAGGGTCGAGAACCCGAGGACACAGATTTAAGGAGATTGGCAGAAGAACCAAAGGCGATGTAAGAAAAAACTTTTTTACGCAGCGAGTGGTTAAGATCTGGAATGCACTTCCTGAAAGGGTGGTGGAGGCAGACTCAATCTTATCTTTCAAAAGGGAGTTGGATAAGTATTTGAAGGAAAAATATTTGCAGGACTACGAGGAAGGAGGGGGGGAGTGGGACTAGCTGAAAGTCGGCACAGGCTCGACAGGCCAAATGGCCTTCTTCCGTGCTGTAACCATTCTATGATTGATTCTATGAAAGAGAAAAATGTGCACTCATCAAAACAAAGATTAGATTATTTCATTATTTTGAGGTTCAGCAATGCTCTAACCCAAAACATATCAACTGTGTGTTAATGTGAAAGAAAGGAGGAAAGAAAGAATGCATTTATATAACCCTTTTTCACATTCTCAGTACATCGCAATGATTACTTTTGAAGTACAGTCATAGTTGTTATGTAGGCAAATACAGCAGCCAATTTGTGCACAGCAGCATCTACAAACAGCAAATAAGATACCCCTTTAAAAAGGGGGCACATGGTTGACTTTTAATAGGCAATTGCCATTGATCAAGAAAGAGTTGGCAAATAAGATAAAATGCCAAGCTGACCTGTTTCATCGGGCCTTTGGCTGAAAAAAATCTAAAAGAATTTACAGCAACTAGGAGAGGAATCATGTCGCTTTAAATGAGTACTTGTCTAAGGATTGATGGGTATGTGGGTGTGGCTAACTGTGGCTGCAGCATTGTTGTATCATTGAGAAAGTTGTTTCTTCACCATTTTGGCTTGAGCCCTGATTTTAACCCACCCAGCGGGAACAGGATGGGTTTGGGTCAGACTTCAGTGAAGTATAAAATTGGGCAGGGTGCAAAACGGGCATCCAACCGAAGCCCATCCCATTCCTGCTGGGTGAGCTAAGTAAAAATCAGGCCGCTAGTTCTTTTTCTGCCTGCTTCTGGAGTCAACCAAAGACTGTGGGGGTTATTTTGGTGAAAGGGTGAAAACAGGCACGAAGTGGGTGCTGTGCGAATAAGACATGCCTGTTTGAAAATCTGGTTTCAGCCAGCGATTTTTGGGCTAATTGATCATTACCATGATTTAAAATTGCCCGGAGGCGCTAAAACAGATACCTGCAGGTTTAGCACTCAAGTGCTGATTTGAGGCAATTTTCGTGGAGCGGTATATGTAGCCTCCACTTCCACTGAAGGTAGGTTTCAGGATTGCTCAGGGGTCGGGTGAGTGGGCGCACAGGTTCTCGGACGCGGCACTGGAGATCCTGGCGCAGGAGGTCCAGAGGAGGAGGGATGTCCTGTGCCCGCAGGGGTAAGGAGCCCATCTCGCCCTCATGTCCCTCTCTCCTGCAGCAGCTGGTGCTGCTCTGCCTGGCTTCATGTCTTCCTCCCATTCCTCCTTCAGACCAGGGGGATCCCTAGAAAGATGCCGATGACCAAGCTCTCCCTTTCTTCTGGTTACTCCTATAAGGTGTCCAATGTGGTCGAGTAGCACAACACTCGCTCTCTTTAGGTGAAGTTCTCAAGAGAATTTCCAGAATAAATGTCGATAAGAGTGTTGGTGAAGTCTTGACAAAGTGTCCCAATGTGTCTCAAAATTCCTCTTCAAACTTTCAGCAGCAAGTGAACAGTGAAAGCTGAGCTCAGCTTTAAGTAGCACTCGAAATCCTCAGCAACGTCTTGTTTCCTCCTGTCCAGCTGGTCGCTGTCAAGAGAGGTTGTTAATTGAAGCATTAGCCACCAAAATGCTGTGAAGCCTCTTTAATGAGCGCTAGCAGGCAATTTAATTGTCAATCAGACCTTTAACGATCCTCCGGGCAGCCATTCCCAGCGCGCGCTTCAACTCCTTTACCAAGATGGCGTCTTGCGCGAAAGGTGGGCTAAACCGGTGCTGCAGCTCTAAAACCCGATCTTGATCTCCTCGGAGGCACTTTAGCCCCTAAAATATCTGGGGAAAATTGGCCCCTGTATTTTTATTAGAACTTTGTTTAAAGTGTCATTAATGAGTAGTTCAGTGGTTTATACTTGAATGGCGAAACCTGCCTCATATCTTGTGTCAACAGAGGCACAGTCCCGTGCAGATGCCATTAGTCATGGAAAAGTTGTTTTCTAAACAAAATGAGAATGCTTATCATTCAGTGGCTGTGAAAATGTTGGGGGTGAAAGAGTATTCAAAATGGAGAAGGATGAGAACTGAGTTACAACACAGTATTGGCAGTCATTAACAATTATCACGTCGCTAAAAGGGTACTTACGCCACAAGTTTCTAAATTTGCATAATGATACCAAATTGGGGGGTTAGTCAATACTGAGGAGGAATGCAACAAATTACAGGAGGACATTAATAAACTTGCAGAATGGGCAAATAATTGGCAAATGAAGTTCAACACAGATAAATGTGAGGTATTACGTTTTGGTAGGAAGAATAGGGAGGTCACTTATCACTTGGAGGGTGCGAGTCTAGGTGGGGTAGAGGAACAAAGGGATCTCGGAGTACAAATACACAAATCACTAAAAGTTGCACCACAGGTGAGCAAGACCATAAAAATAGCAAATCAAGCACTCGGGTTTATTTCTAGAACCTTGATTAGACCACACTTAGAGTACTGTGTACAGTACCGGTCGCCATATTATAAAAAGGATATAAAGGCACTGGAGAGGGTGCAGAGAAGATTTACAAGGATGATACCAGAAATGCGAGGATATACATATCAGGAAAGGATGAACAGGCTGGGTCTCTTTTCTCTTGAAAAAAGAAGGCTGAGGGGTGACCTAATAGAGGTCTTTAAAATTATGAAAAGTTTTGATAGAGTGGATACAGAGAGAATGTTTCCACTTGTGGGGAAGAGCATAACTAGAGGCCATCAATATAAGATAGTCACCAAAGAAATCCAATAGGGAATTCAGAAGAAACGTCTTTACCCAAAGAGTGGTGAGAATGTGGAACTCGCTACCACAGGGAGTGGCTGAAGCGAATAGTATAGATGCATTTAAGGGGAAGCTCGATAAGCATATGAGGGAGAAGGGAATAGAGGGTTCTGCTGATAGATTTAGATGAGGAAAGACAGGAGGAGGCTCGAGTGGAGCATAAACACCGGCATGGAATGGTTGGGCCGAATGGCCTGTTTCTGTGACGTATATCCGATGTAATCCTATGCAATTATAAATGTGGAGTTTCATTCCTTCATATTGTGAATTGTTTACAGAGATTTAAAAAATGTAAAATTTTAATTTTCTTTAAAAAATTCTTTCTTTTCCATTCTGTCTCTTTTTTTTCTCTCTCTCTTAATCCAATCATTCTTTCCCACTCTGTACTTGATTTGACATTGAATTCACCCACTCTAATTCATCCTCCTCCCTCTGTTTATTTCTCAATCCTTTAATCTCATTGGTTAAGGAGATACACTGTTTGTCCCGTTGTTCACCGAAGTCCCAGATGTCCTGTTGCCCTCGCTGTGTCGTTATCAGCTCGCACTTCCAGCAACCTTATGGGCAATGATTTTAAAAACCTAAGCGTGTAATTGCAAGCCTAACTAACGCTCCTGCAAATTCTGGCCCGATGGCTTTCTCTCTGGAACCTGTGCCAAATAGATAGAATTCAACACTGGAAAAAAATTACCCAGCTTTACTAAATGACCATCTCACAGCAGGTTTGTGCAGGACACAAGATTACACAGCCTGGGAAATTAAATTTGAACTACAATGCCCCTCTGAGGCTGGGGTTAACCCTTTTCATTTTGGTATTGGAGAGCAGCCTTATCAGTATTGTTCTTTGGTTTAACACCTTTCGTCAGAACTGTGAAGAGCCGGAAATCAAATGGATTTAAGGCCAGGGTAAAGCTGGGAAAAGGGGGAGGGGATAAAAGAACAAAGGGGGAGAGGAAGAGACATTAAGAGACATTAAGAGATATGCAAGGCTAGAGGTGGTGTTAATGTGACAGATTAAGGCTGAAAGAAGTGTGAAATCCACTGGCAGAATGAAGGACAGCTGCCAGCTTCTAGGAGGAAAAAAAAGGTGGGGGGGGGGGCAAATAAAAGGGTGGAAAAAATAAAATATAAATGTGATTGGAGCTGAGGTTATGATCTAAAATTGTTGAACTCGATATTGAGTCCAGAGGGCTGTAGCGTGCCTAAACGAAAGATGAGGTGCTGTTCCTCGAGCTTACGCTGCGCTTCCGTGGAACAGTGTAATAGGCCGAGGACGGTGAGGTCAGAGTGGGAGTGAAGCGGTGAATTAAAGTGACAGGCCACCGGGAGCTCGGGGTCCCCCTTACGGACTGAACGGATCTGACTTCAGAGTATTTTCTTCATAATATTGTGCGGAACAAGGTATTTTAGTTGCTCAAGTGCACAGAGATCAAGGCTGCGATTTCCCCTACCTTGGCGGGTCCGTGGCAGGTGAAGTCGGTGGCGGGTCCCAGCCCCGCTCCTGTCTCCATCCCGGCCTCTGACATGACTTTCCCCTGATGGAGTTTGTTAAGCCCGCCCAGCGCGTTTCCCAGCCAATTGAAGGAAGCGGGTCTGATGAGGTCATTTGATGACGCGTCATCAGCCGGTTTCCTTAAAGGGACTGTGCTCAAATTTACTTCGACATTTGTGCTGTCAGTATTCTACAGCATGGAGATGCTGCAAACACTGACAAGCACTGCACAGAGGTGCAGGGCTGCACCCAGGCTCTCCCATGACACCCTCCATATACTTATCGAGGGAGTCACAGCACGCAGGGAGGTTCTCTTCCCTTTCAATGAGTGGACGAGACCTCCCCAGGAGACCAACACAGCCTGGTTGCACATTGCACAGGAGAGCACTAGCAGGGATGTCATTAGGAGGACCAGGCTGCAGTGCCACAAACCTTTCAATGATCTCAGTAGATCATGAAACGTTACTGCAAAGCTACACTCAACCTCATCCTGCTGTGCCACTCATCACATCCCCAGCACTCTGCCTTTCCTACCCTACTCCTGCACATCCTTACTCACACCAACTTACCTTGCACCTCCACCCAACCCTCTCTATCTACATTATCACTTCCTCATCTCACTAGCCACCTCTCACACTCCTCCTCATCCTAGTCCAATCATACCAACTAACAACACACAAGGGTAGGCACTTGTGTGTTTTAGCCAAAGTTCATGTGAAGTTTCTGTTAAGGTGCTGTCAAACATTGAAATCTTTATTTTCAACACTTTGCTTTCTTGGACAGATTTGTGTGCACCTTTGGAAGTGGCTTAGTGAGTTGCAGTGAATGGTGAGACATAATGGTACCCCTGCAATGGTGATGAGTATGAAAGGAATGGCTTGGGCATTGTAGGGATGCTTTATGGTGTTAGTGTGGGGTAGTGCCAACCTGGCGCATAATGTGGCAGCCAGGGTATACAGTGTCAAGTGAAGGAAATGTGGCCATGGTGAGGCCATCCCTGGCTTCTCGGGCAGCAATGTGGTCAGGTGCTGATGCCCTGTGTCCTGTGCAGCATCAGTTGAATGCGGAGAAGGTTGGTGTTGTTGTCGGTGCTGCTGGTGTAAATGGTGATGCTGGTGTTCGGGTTGATCGTGGTGGGATTCTGAGGACCAAGGTGAGAGAGTATAAAGTGCAACGATGCTAATGGAATAGATGGCAGGTGAAGTAGAGAAGCGATCTCTCAATGGTGGGAGAGGTAATGAGGTCAGACTGGATTGAGACTTGTGTAAAGACTTGCAGCATTCTGAATCTGTAGTGGAAATGCAGTTGAGAGAAGCTAGTGGATAAGGGAACATTTCTCAATCAGCTGGGAGCTTTGACTTGACATTTGAAGCTGTCAAGTCATCAGCTGATTCAATGGCCACTGACCTCCTGCCTCAGCTTCACAGACGAGATCTAGGCACAGCGGGAAACCGGTGGGCGACCTGTCAAATTCAAAAATCTGGGAAAAAAGCATTGTTAAGTGGCCGTAATCAAGCCACTAATGATTTTAACTGCCTCCCCCGCCGTTGGCTGTCGGGTCTGCTCAGCACTGGCAGACCCGACATCAGGAAAGTCCAGTGTGCGGGTTTCCACCCGCTGTCAATCATTTTAAATTTAACAGCTGACCTGCTACCCATCCCGTCTGCTGAGCGCTGGCAAAATTCCGGCCCAAGATTCAACTGTAGCATGGGGCTTACATCTTCAACTCATACCAGTGTGTGAAATGTCTTTGTCATGATGGTGCACTGTAGTTTGATATATGTTCAACTAAAGGCTTGGTTTATTGGAATACAGTGAACAAAACGATCTTCATCTGTTCCAAGCCATTGAATCATGACATTTTCATCTATTGGAGCTTCAAATATCTTCAATAATTCTACTTGAATCCAGAACTGTGGACAGAACTTGTTATTCCATCACCTTTAGGATGTCTTTTTGTTTTGTTTAGTGGTATTGATGGTTGGCTTACATGAGATAAAATATGTCTACAAGTTTACCATACTGAATAACAAATGTGTGGCAAAGTCATTGTGAGCCTAATTCACAAGTTAGAAAATATTGCATTCAATGAGAATTCTTCCTGTGCTTGGATTATTCTTTTTTACATTTCCAGAGTCACATGCATTTGAGAGGTTAGTATGGCAAAAAGGTAGGTTGGTAGTTCAAAGCGAGCTGTTGTGCAATTGTCTCATGCAGCCCATCAATGTATTGTACTATGGTAATAGTACTGTGAAAAGCAAAACAGAAATTGCATTCAACATATGTCCAGAGACCAGAACCAGGGATCCGAGGGTAATGATGAGTTAATGAGGTCCAAGGAATTTAGTAGAACATCTTCAGAGGGCACACATGCACACCTGGCACCTGAACATTGACTGATTGAGAAATTCATATGCATTATGTGTGTAAATACTTTATCTACAATGGGCCAAAAATTTGGCACTTGCCGGGTGAGTACGCACTGTGTACTCAGCCGCAAGGCCTCCTGAAGTGCCGGTTTCCTGCATGCACTGCGCATGCGCGGGAAACCGGAACTTCTGGTCTGGTGAAGGGAGCGGTTCAGAGGTGAACCGCGTGCGCGGGAGAGGCTGCGCGCACGCAGCAAACTTAGGTTTTTTTTCAGGTTTCTCCGGGAGGGTAAGTATTGAAGAACCTGCACTTTTAAAAAGGAGGCAGAGGACCCGTTTTCAACAAGGTAAGTGATAATTAATTATAATGTAAAAATTTTTCAACAGGTTTATCTTTTTTAGATACTTTATAGAAAGGTAAGTTTATTTTTAGCACTGTTAAAAAGTATTTTAATTTTTCAGAAATTTAAATTTTTGTTTAAGGTAGTTAATTTATTTAACTTATAGTTATTTTATAAATGTGATGGTTTTTAAAAAAAAATATTTGAAGTTTAGCTGTTCTATTGGGGCCGATTTCAATTCATAGATTTGACAGGTCTTCCTGTCAAATCTATGAATGAAAGATGGTCTGCTGCCATTGGCTCTCCATGGCCCACGTGATCCCAACGGACGCATCGCACTAACTGCGCCCCTGGGACACGCAAGCACTGTGCGCCGGCTCTTGGAGCAGGCCCAGGAGCTGAAGTTCCCGTGGGCCCAGAGGTCAACGGCAGGCGCGGTAGGTAAGTGCGCGCGCGATCCTTACCCCCGCGGCAAGCCGGAGAGGCGAATTTCAGGGTCATTATCAATATCATGTAATATGATACTTGAGATATGGAAGGAGAAATTAATGCAAAATACTTAAAAATCTTCAAGGATCAAGGGGATTATTCTATAATAAAGTAAATTCAAAGGAGAGGCAATCTGATCCCTGAATACTTTGGTGATATGTGAAAATGTTGATATAAGTCCTGTCAGCAACTTGTTTTATTTACATTTTTTGATTTACTGAAGCAATTTTTCTTATTACAAAATAGCCCAAACCAGGTAACCTATAAGTAATGCAGTCATAGGGAGTGACATTTCATGGTTGGGTTATCATAAACCAAAGTCCATGATCACCCACAATGTTTATGCCCTTTATAGCGTTTCCTTCGAAAGACTCACTTTTTGGATTACCACAAAGGCAAACATGCTATGTAATCTAGGCTTACGTTTCCACAATGCTCATGTGCATTGCTATGCCCCAAGTAGTCCAAAGTCATATGTGCATCATTGCGGCAATGTCTTCTTAGGACCCCAAATATTCTTGAATCACAAACACACCATTGCTAGGCTCCAACTAGCCCTCCTGTGCTATTATATTCTACAGACATGATTTAGCAATTTGTAGTGCCATTTTGATGGCCTATAAAACGTGACCAAAAATAGCAAACTGTTTTCAAACTTAATTAGCAATACCTTATTTTTTTTGTATCAAGTCCCATAATTGATTCATTATTTTTAGTACAGTGTGTAAACAGAATTGTAAATTAGCATTTATAGTCAGTCCTAGCATGAGCAAGTTCTCTGAAAAAAAATAGGAATTCATCCTGCATTGCACAATGTTATCAAAAGATTCTGTTTAAGCCCATCTTTTCATTCTTTTATATTTTGCTTGGTTAGGAATCTTGCTATCTTTATATAGCAGAGTAATGCTCCCAGCATTTGAAGTGTTTCTGTACTGTTGGTGGATTTTGCTGTATAATCAGATCATCTTTGCTTTGGTCCTGAACCTTCATTCATATTTTTCATATGTACTAGTTGCATATCTATATACGTTATGTCCCTATCACACTTCAGCTTCTTTTTCCAGGGAGAGATGACAGCTCCAGTTGGTAGAGAGGAGATATCATCCAGCGGTTCATTGAAATTCCTGAGGCACAGTTATTTTATTTGTTTTTCCTTTCACTGGCAGATTCCAAAGTCAATCTTCAATCACAACAACTAATTAAAAATGAGTCATTTTCATTTCCATGAATTTGTATCATTTATCTCCCTCAACCACTGTCTTTAAACTCGCACCTTCAATCTTACATAAGATTTCAAAGTACATTACTGGAGTGGTATCATTCACTGAATCAATATGCAATCAGACATCAGCATTAAGTAAAGACAGTTTAAGCAGTGAAACGTGAAGAGATGACAATATAATGATAGTTTTTCAAAATGTCTACATAACATTTTAATATTTAATTCATGTATATTCCAAAAATCCTCAACATAAAAAATTAATGAGAAATTTACTTTGAAGAAGGAAGGAGTTGTTAACCCTTTCACTATGAAAGGAATTAGCACAGAACTCTCGATAGATCTTTGTAGCCTAAGGTAAATTACCACGTTAATACCAAATGGTCTCACATTTGATAGCTGTTATGTGCTGTAGACTTATGTCTGACAGGCGTTGGATTGAAGCTGCCCAGACACAATTCACTTGGGGAATTACCTTCTTTCAGAAGATCCATACTAAACGCACGTACAAAGGGCGCCAAACTGAGGGCATCCGACAAGCAGTTGTCAGCATCAGCCCACTTCCATTTTCGTAACAATCTTATTTTTTAAGCAGTTTCAACCTAGATTGAATCATAAAAACTATTCAAAAAACATTATTATCCTGAGCATTCTGAAATGACATCCAGCCAATTTTCTTTCTTTGCGAGGCTCTTCAGATTTGATGCAATTTCTTTACTAACTGAGGTATTTCAAAAGTATAAGTAGAATTGCAGCTATTGATGCTATTTGATCTGACACTATTTTATAATATTGTCATCAGATTTTGTTTGTATTTCCAAGTTGATACTGATGCTTTCGATTGGCTCTCTTCCTTCAGCTTAGACTTTGCCACTGCATAACTAGGAGTGCTGAGCCACAAATTTCCTCTGCATTTTCATTTTATTGCATGTTTAGAACTCACCTTCATATTAGAAATCTGGGGCTTTATTTTGGCCAAAGGGTGAAAACAGGCACTAAATGGGTGCAGCGCTAATAAGAGTAGCCTGTTTGAAAGTCCGGATTTAGCACACAATTTTGGTCCTAATTGCTGATTACCATAATTTGAACTTGCCTGGAGGTGCTAAACAGTCACCTGCAGGTTTAGCACTCAAGCGCTGATTAGACGCAATTTTCGTGGAGCAGTATGTGTGGGCTCTTCGCACCCACTTCCACTGATGGTGTGGAGTCTCTGGTTGGCACACAGCAGCACGTTGCAGGATGGCTCACGGACCGAGGGAGAGGGTGCACAGGTTCTTGAAGGCGGCACTGGAGGTCCTGGTGGAGGAGGGATGTCCTGTACCCGCAGGGGGGTGGGTGGAAGGATGTCACATCGCCCTCCTCACCCTCCTGTTCCTCTTTCCTGCAGCAGCTGGTACTGCTCTGCCTGGCCTCATGTCCTCCTCCCATTCTTTGTCCAGACCAAGGGTGAACCCTAGCAAGGTGCCCATGGCCAAACACTCCCTCTTTCTTGGTGACTCCTATAAGGTGGAGTAGCACAGCACTTACTCTTTTTAGGTGATGTTCTCAGAGAATTTCCGGAATTATAAATGTTGTTCGAGTGTTGATGAAGTCTTGACAAAGTGTCCCAGAAAGTCTCCCGATGTGTTTCAGAGGTCCTCTTCACAGCTCCAGCAGAAAGGACCATGAAATGGTCTTTAAGTGGTGAGTATCCCTTTAAGTAGCATTTGAAATCAACATCAACGCCGTGTTTACTCCCAAACAGCTGGTCGCAGTTAGGAGAGAGCATTAGTTGAAGCGCTAGCCACCAAAATGCTGTGCAGCCTCTTTAATGAATGCTAGCAGATATTTTCAGTGGCAATCCTACCGCTGGCTTTAACTCCTTTACTAAGATGGCGTCTTGCACTAAACACAGGCTAAACCGGTGTTTCGGCTTAAGACCCCATCTTGGTCACCTCTTTACCTCTTTAGTGCCTAAAATATTCGGTGAAAATCACCCCCTCAAAATCCAATGAAAATACGGATTTATAAAGTAGTTACATTCAGTGGTCAAAAGAATTCAGAGCTGCAAGAGCCTAGCATACTGTCCTTTCGTTCTGGGAATCCAGCCCGGACTGCTAAGATGAAAGTCTCCTTTCTCTGCTGCTTTTAAGAGCCCTCCTTGAATTGAGTTTCAGCAGCTTCCACTTTCTAGTGAGCAGCAGCCGACAGCCTAAAACTACCAACAATTCAGCACTAAATTGTCAATCTCAATCCACAAATCCACAAGCATGGATAAGGTGCAAAACAGAAACATTAAAGTGGCCCAGTAGGGTAAGGACTTTTGAGCTGGAGAAGAGGATACACTGTTTTTAGTCTAAATGGAGAATTTGCACACTCCAATACTTGCATCTGAAAAAAATGTGATCAAATTTTGTTTTCATCAGATGAAAGAAAATGTCCATTTTTCTCTGAAGTTCAGTTGTCTATAAATGTGTTGCCTGTGTCCTCTTCTTGATGAGCTGTGTTACAGGGGTATCACTCTGAAAACTGGGTGTAGAGGCAGTGGGACATTCAAGGCCTGCTTGGTGAGGCGCCTAAAAGTTTTTAAAATTCAGTTCTTTTGTTTTTCTGTTTCCTTGGCTGCATTGTGCTTTATGTGTTACTTGGTTTTGTTTGGAAAGTCTCCATTTCCCCCTCCAACACTTTTGCTCATTACTTTGGTTTCAGTTTGCTTTGATGTTTCCTTGCCAACAGAGAGGCCAGGATGCGCCGTTGGAAGTTCTGAACATGCTGAATAATTGAAGTGAGTAAGAGGAATTTGTGAGGGGCCCAACAATCCGGGTGCAATTATGCAGCTTTATGAGCATTGTGTGATCACCCCATCTGAACATGCCGGAGGATTTGCATCTTTGGTCGCCTCCGCTTCACAAGACAGGCTGCCACAGTGTTGTGCCATCTTCTGCACAATGACCTGCACACAACATCTGGATCAGGGCTAGTTCATTCTGTAGCAGTGAAGGCTACCACAGCATGAAGCTTTAATGCCACCGCATCCTTCCAATCCACTCCAAGGAAGATCTACACATCAGAGAGGCTGCACGGTTAAGCAGCGCCTCGATTTCAAAATTCTCATCCTTGTTTTCAAATCCCTCCATGGCCTCGCCCCTTCCTATCTCTGTAATCTCCTTCAGCCCCACAACCCACCCCGCCCCCCTGCCCGAGATATCTGCACTCCTCTAATTCTGCCCTCTTGAGCATCCCTGATTATAATCACTCAACCTTTGGTGGTCGTGCCTTCTGTTGCCTAGGCCCTAAGCTCTGGAATTCTCTCCCTAAACCTCTCCCTAAACCTCTCTACCTCTCTTTCCTCCTTTAAGACGCTCCTTAAAACCTACCTCTTTGACCAAGCTTTTGGTCACCTGCCCTAATTTATCCTTATGTGGATCGGTGTCAAATTTGTTGTCTTAAAATACTGCTGTGCAGCGCCTTGGGACGTTTTACTACGTTAAAGGCGCTATATAAATACAAGTTGTTGTTGCACTACACTCATGTATCAGGAAAGCAAAAGCCGCTATTTTGACAAGGGGAAACACCTTCATCACTCTTCGGGCTGAATTTTGCCAGTGCTCAGAGGGCGGGTTCGGAGGCGGGTCCGCTGTCAAAATCAAAAAGATTGACAGCGGGGCGGTATCCCGCTCTGAACCCACCTCCTTGTGAGTTTCCCTAGTGCCGGCTCTGCCTGCACTTTGCAGACCCGACACTAAGCAGCGGGTCAGGCAATTCAGATAGTTAAGAGGGTGTTTAAAGCAATTTAATCAGCATTTTACCAGGTGCAAACCATTTTCTCAAGTTTTCCGCAAGGCTCACGTCGTTCAGGGATCACGCCAGGTAAGTATGTCGGGTTTTAAACAACTCTCCATTGCTGCGATTAGGTGACAGCTGCAAAAGTGGTATAAAAGCTACCATTTCACAGCTGGTCACTTTCCAATCACAGAAGCTTGAGCCTTCACTATTTGGAAGAGAATTTTCAGCTTTATGCAGTTGGGAAGTGTTTGCAGTAAATTCACTCTCACCTCCTTGGAACATCATGGGCCAGAAATTCGGCTTTCCGGCTTCCTGCGGGTGCAAGCATCGCGCGTGTACTTACCTACCGCGCCTGCAGTTGTGCTTTGGGCCCACGAGGACTTCGGGTCCTGGGCCTCCTCCAGCTGCCGGATGTGCAGGAGTAGGGTAGGGAAGGCAGAGTGATGGGGATGTGATGAGTGGCACAGCAGGGTAAGGTTGAGTGTGGCTTTGCAGTAACGTTTCGTGATCTACTGAGATCATTGAAAGGTTTGCGCCACTGCACCCAGGTCATCCTGACGACATCCCTGCTTGTGCCCTCCTGTGTAATGTACAACCAGGCTATATTGGTCTCCTGGGGAGGTCTCTTCCGCCCATGAGAAGGGAAGAGAATCTCCTTGCGTGCTGTGACTGCCTCCATAAGCCTATGGAGGGAGTAATGGGAGAGCCTGGGTGCAGCCGTGCACCTCTGTGCAGTGCTTGTCAGTGTTTGCAGCACCTCAATGCTGTAGAACACCGACAGCTCAACTGTCAACATGATTGTGGACATGGCCCCTTTAAGGAAACCGGCTGATGATGCGTCATCAAATGACGTCATCATATCGACTTCCTATTAATTGGCCGGGAACCTCATTAACGGAAAATCTTGTTGGAGGCCAGGATCGACACAGATGCGGGATCCCCACATGCCACGGACGTCGCTCGCCCCGGACCCACCAAGGTTGGAAAAATCCAAATCTTACTGTGGAAACCAGGCATCAGTTGATTAGGACACAGATTTCACCAGATGGTAGGGTTCTCACACAGTATCAGGGTTCTTCACATCAACCCCTTCCTGAAGAGAAAGGGTTTTCACTCAATTAACATTCAGGTGGTAGCACAACAGAAATATCATGCCCATCAATGACTGTTATCCAGAAAGTGGTGTTCCACGGTGCCCACATTCTGTGCTGGAGCAGAAACATTGGTGCATGGTTCTGGGGAGAACCAGGCTATCGTCTGTATCCAAGGCTGCTAATCCCACCAATGAACTTGCTAACAGCAGTGGAGGGCTTCAGGCTAGAAGCCTGAATATCTGTTTGCAGTTCCACATTTGCCACCTCTTCCTACAAGAAGAGTGTGCCACACAGTTTGGGTGCAAAGAGTGTGTGCAAAAAGGGCAATGGTTGTGTAGAATGCTTGAAATGGTACCTCCCAGCGGGTTAAATGAGTTTCCAACTTTTCCAAGAAGTGCGTGCTAAAATAAACAGCACACCCACCGTTGCCTTGCTCTCGAGATGCAGGACACATGTTCCTCATTTGCAGAAAGCACGAGGCAGCTGAGTGATTGCATTGAGTCGGGCGCTGACTTCCTTCAATGGAGCTGGCCTGCGAGCATTTACTGAACAGTGGTTGTCAGCCCCAAAATAGGCCCATCCTTCTTAGGTGCAGCAGGGCCCCCAAACCTTCAGTATCATGCGTAGCTCACACGTCTCTGCGGTGCCGTTTTGAACAATTGGCCAACTTTTTTTGTCCTCAACCCCACTTCCCCTTGGTATGGTGGGCTGCAGACTTCCAATAGAGCAGCAGCACCCAACCTGTTTAATCTCCGGCCAAATGTACGGTACGCCAAGCTCATTGATGGCCAAAATAGGGAAGCCGAGTTGATAGAGGAAAATTGGGCGCAGATGCACTAAGATTTGAGGATTTAAAAATTGGGCTGCTGATGATGATTGATATGAAAAATTAAATGTCACAGTGGCAGTTGCTCTCCTGACATTGAGGTAGCGTAGCACTGTTAGATCAGGAGCTTTACATTTATATATAACCTACGTTATAACTGACCCGAATGTGATTGACCCTGACATTTGAATGCAAAACTTTCCATTCCCCAACACTTGTTTTCCTCACATTGACGAGCAACATATTTACCAAGAACAACAGCCAGGATCACCTATAATAACTTTCTTAAAGGTTAGATAAGGAATGTCTTTGAAAAGAATATGTAGCTAGGAAAGTGCATATGTTACATGTGTGGCCAAGGCTTCAGTCTGATCACAGGGTTCAGCTGGTATTCAGAATCCACAATGCCACACAAATCCTTATCTCTATTCCAGCCATGTGAGTCCCTCTCCGACATCTCTTATTCCCTATTTATTCAGTGCCTCTGATGATGGCATATTCTTTAGTAAACCCAAAAATGGAGGAATTATGCCTTTCTACATCAAAAGACGTGTGATTAAAACGTCGAAATTACAGCTAATAGATTGATTTACACTTCTATGATTCTCAATAAACGACTGTACTGAGCAATGTCTTTCAAAATGCAGGGCCCCTTGGGTTCTTTGCATATCACTAGGAAATTCTGCTTTCCCAGTACATGTTATTTACTGAGTCTCACGAAATAAAAAAAATTGGCCAGCCTTCTATGCTGGAACGACTGGTGGCCATTTTGGATAGTGTTCCGAATGACCTCAGGGCTGCCTTTCTAAGTTCTTTGCCTCGCATTTTGCTTCACCTAGCCATGCTTTAATGTTATTTCTATCTGCGTTTTTAAACAAGGAATTCGCAACGTCCGTTGCTAAATAAAACACTCAAAATTCAAACTTCTTATTTCACTGACCCATTCCACCCACACCTCCCCGCAAACTGGATTAAATGACAGTAGGTTTTGCGTGACCCTCCGTTTATGTTGTCATCTGTTGCGTAACTTTGCCCTGTTTCTGTGCCCACCACCAGTTTTGCCTGATGTCTTCTTTTAAAGAGAGAATTTGAAAAAAAAAAAGAATTAAATTCATCAGTTTATTTTTATAATTAGTCAATATTGCAACAGTTCTGATGAAAGGTCATCGACCTGAAACATTTTAACTCTGTTTCTTTCTCCACAGATGCTGAGTATTTCCAGCATTTTCTGTTTTTATTTAATATTACAACAGGGTTGGCCAAGGGCAATTGTGAAAAATAATTGTGAAAAGAAATGGAAAAAATTGACCCGATCATTTCTGAAATCACAGAAAGGAATTGAGAATATATATGTTTGAATGCCAACAGGCAAGCTTCCTGAGGCTTAATGCATCCCATCTCCTAATGACTGGCTCAGGGCAACAGCCACAGAAGCCTGAGAGTGGCTCACACACCCAACTTCTCAGCAACAGCTTCAGGGAGACCAACGGGGCTGGGGAGACAATATAATACAGGCCGATTTTAACCCTCCCTGATGGACAGGAAAGGAGCAGGGGGGTGCAGTTAAAATGGAGCGGCTCCATTTCTTGCCCGGTTTCCGCCGACCTGCAATTTTAACGCAGCTGGTTTTAGCCAGACTCCAGTGGAAGCCTCATCAATAAATGCAAATTCGTGGTCCCATGACATACATGGAACCCCGACAAAATGTTAAACCGCTCTTGAATGGAGTGTCCTGTCAGGAACCCAGGGAGGTCCGCTAAGATAGGTTAAAAAAAAAAACCATTCCTTACTGGAACCTGGAGGATCAAGAGTCTTGCCCCTTCTCGCCACCCCTCCACTCCTCCCCCACCCCCGCCGCTCCCCCCCCACCCCTCCACTCCTCCCCCATCCCCGCCGCTCCCCCCCACCCCCGTCGCTTCCCCCACCCCTCCACGCCTCCCTCCACCCCCCCACCCCCGCCGCTCCCCCCCCTCCAACCCCCCACCCCCGCCACTCCCCCTCCACCCCCGCGGCTCCTCCCCTACCCCTCCACCCCTACCCCCACCCCTGCCGCTCCCTCCCCCACCCCTCCACACCCCCCCCCCCCACCCCCACCCTGCAGACCCATACAATACCATCACCCTCCCCTTTCCGGACTTCTCTTGCTGCGCCAGCCTTCTGTTGATGCTGGCAGGTGGCTTCTGGGCTACCCGCCTGCCAGATGCTGCTTTCTGCTAGGACGGCCGAGAAGCAAATCCACGGCATTCAAAAGAAGCCCAGAAGTTAAAATCTGTCGGGCTTCGCACCCGGGGAATTCAAATCGGACTTATGAACACTACTAAAGAAAAAAGAGGCCCTGATAATGAGAGTTCCCCTGTAATCTCATCTCTTCTGTTATTTTCTCCCCAAATCTTCTTTCTCCTCCTTTAGAATTGTTTCCTCCTCTGCCTCCTTTATCCTAAGTAACTCATTAACTAGTATTATTTCCATTCCGGTCTTTTTTCCAACACTAATATATACCCTGCACAACTCTCCCTTGTGTAATTATGAATTAGTTCATTACTGGATCTATTTACATTCACCCAGTAACACAGCCCCTTTTCAAGATGGTACCTATTGTTTCTCTATGAGATTGTAGAACTCTTTCCAGTTACCTTAATTTGTATACAGAAAAGAGCAACCAGAATGATTGAGTGGATGGAGAGATTGCATTATGAGAAGTGATTATGCAAATTGGGCATGGTCTCATGATAGATTTCTTTCAGAAAATAACATTATTGGATGCAGTATTTGAGTAATTTAAGAAATGGCATGTGGCAAGTGTAGCATGCTTGGGAGGAGAAAGGTGACTTTGGACTAATGGGGGCTAAATTCGATAGCCCCCCGAAAATGGGCAAGGGTTAGCCCGCACCCGTTGAGTCCGATGCAGTCACGCAAACATCGTGCTGCCTGGTAATAGAAACATAGAAGATAGGAGCAGGAGTAGGCCATTCGGCCCCTCGAGCCTGTTCCGCCATGTAATGAGATCATGGCTGATCATCCAAATTCAGAACCCTGTCCCTGCTTTCTCCCCATAACCCTTGATCCCTTTAGCCTTAAGAAATATATCCAACTCCTTCTGAATATATTTAACGAATTGGTCTCAACTGCCTTCTGTGGTAGAGAATTCCACAGGTTCACCAGGTGAAGAAATTCCTCCTCATCTCAGTCCTAAATGGCTTACCCCTTATCCTTAGACTGTGACCCCTGGTTCTGGACTCCCCCGCCATCGGGAACATCCTTCCTGCATCTAGTCTGTCTAGTCCTGTTAGAATTTTATAAGTTTCAATGAGATCCCCTCTCATTCTTCTAAACTCTAGCGAATATAAGCCTAATCGACCCAATCTCTCCTCATACGTCATTCCTGCCATCCCAGGTATCAGTCTGGTGAATCTTCGCTGCACTCCCTCCATGGCAAGAACATCCTTCCTCAGATAAGGCGACCAAAACTGCACACAATATTCAAGGTGTGGTCTCACCAAGGCCCTGTACAACTGCAGCAAGACATCCTTGCCCCTGTACTCGAATCCTCTCGCTATGAAGGCCAACATACCATTTGCCTTCTTAACCGCCTGCTGCACCTGCATGCTTACCTTCAGCGACTGGTGCACAAGGACACCCAGGTCTCGTTGCACTTCCCCTTTTCCCAATCTATTGTCGTTCAGATAATAATCTGCCTTCCTGTTTTTGACACCAAAGTGGATAACCTCGCATTTATCCACATTATATTGCATCTGCCATGCTTCTGCCCAATCACCCAACCTGTCCAAATCATACTAGAGTTTCTCTGCATCCTCCTCACAGTACACACGCCCACCCAGCTTTGTGTCGTCTGCAAACTTGGAGATATTACATCTAGTTCCCTCGTCTAGATCATTAATATATATTGTGAATAGCTGGGGTCCTAGCACCGATCCCTGCGGTACCCCACTAGTCACTGCCTGCCACTCAGAAAAAGACCCGTTTATTCCAACTCTTTGCTTCCTGTCTGCCAACCAGTTCTCTATCCAAGTCAGTACCTTACCCCCAATCCCATGTGTTTTAACTTTGCACGCTAATCTCTTATGCAGGACCTTATCGAAAGCCTTCTGAAAGTCCAAATACGCCACATCCACTGGTTCTCCCTTATCTATTCTACCAGTTACATCCTCAAAAATTTCCAGTAGATTAGTCAAGCATGATTTACCTTTTGTAAATCCATGTTGACTTTGTCCAATCCTGTCACTGTTTTCCAAGTGCCCTGCTATTACATCTTTTATAATGGACTCTAGCATTTTCCCCACTACCGATGTCAGGCTTATAATTCCCCGTCTTCTCTCTACCACCTTTTTTAAATAGTGGGGTTACATTAGCTACCCTCCAATCCATGGGAACTGTTCCAGAGTCTATAGAATTTTGGAAGATGACCAGCAATGCATCTACTATTTTGAGGGCCACTTCCTTACGTACCCTAGGATGTAGATTATCAGGCCCTGGGGATTTATCGGCCTTCAATCCTGTCAATTTCCCTAACACCATTTCCCTACAAATACTGATTTCATTCAGTTCCTCCCTCTCATTAGACCCTATGTTCCCCGACATCTCTGGGAGGTTATTTGTGTCCTCCTTTTTGAAGACAGAACCAAAGTATGTATTTAATTGGTCAGCCATTTCTTTGTTCCCCATTATAAATTCCCCTGATTCTGACTGCAAGGGACCTACGCTTGACTTCACCAATCTTTTTCTCTTCACATATCTATAGAAGCTTTTACAGTCAGTTTTTATGTTCCCTGCAAGCTTACTCTCATACTCTATTTTCCCCCTCTTAATTAATTCCTTTGTCCTCCTTTGCTGAATCCTAAACTGCTCCCAATCCTCAGGTTTGCTGCTTTTTCTGGCCAATTTATATGTCCTCTCCTTGGATCCTATGCTATCCCGAATTTCCCTTGTTAGCCACGGTTGAGTCACCTTTTTTGTTTTATTTTTATGCCAAACAGGGATGAACAAATTCTGTAGTTCATCCATGCGATCTTTAAATGTTCTTTAAATGGTAATTTAGATGATTGCAGCGCTGAGGTAGCGCTAAACGCGCTGTTCAGTGGATGAACACCTCAGCAGGGGGCCCAAGTTCGTGCGAGGTTAGCACCACTGAAAGGTATTCTGCCCTACTTAAAGCCAGCCTACACCTCTTAAAGGGAAGGTGCATTCTGGCTGGAGCAGGTGCTGGAAGTGGTTGGTGAAGAGAGACTGATCTGGTAGAACAGTGAATTATGGCACAACAGGGGAGAGGGCTCCAAGGTTCTCAGATGCTGCACTGGAGGCCTTGGTGGTGGAGGAGGTGGACAGGAGGAGAGAGGTCCTCTATCCACAGGTGGCCAGGAGGTCCTCCTGACAAACTCTGCGAAGGCAGTGGGAGCAGGTAGCCGTCACGGTCAATGCCAGAAATCAAGCCCAGAGGACCTGGATGCAGTGTTGCAAAACGTTCAGTGACCTCTCACGAGTGGTCAAGGTCATTGAATTCATCTTCAAATGCCATATCCCACCAACTGTACCATTTGCCTCAACAGCAACAACTTGTATTTATATAGCGCCTTTAACGTCGTAAAACATCCCAAGACGCTTCACAGGAGTGTTATAAGACAAAAAATTGACACCGAGCCACATAAGAAATCAGGGCAGATGACCAAAAGCTTGGTCAAAGAGGTAGGTTTTAAGGAGTGGCTTAAAGGAGGAAAGAGAGGTAGCGAGGCAGAGAGGTTTAGGGAGGGAATTCCAGAGTTTAGGGCCTAGGCAGCTGAAAGTACGGCCACCGATGTTTGAGCCTCACACACTGCTCAATGCACCACACCCCCATCACTCACCTACCAACAACCTCTATCAAACAGGGCTCATACTGAACATTCATAGCTTCACCTCATGCTCACACACTTAGCACTGATGCAAGCCTCGCATCCACATCTCACAGCTTGCACACACTGCCAGCTATTCAACCATGACAGGCACATCACCCACACACATTGCATCACACGCACTGACTCACTTCCCTCTCTCTTGCAGGCGCATAACTGGAGGCAGCAGGAGCTACCCATAGGGGGACAGCCGGGCCTGCGTAATCTAACCCACATGGAGGAGACGGTGCCAGACATAATTGGAGCGGCCATCGCTGAGCCCGTGGTCAGCGGCGGGGCTGAAACAATACAAGATGATGGTATGCTCATACCTAATCCTCCTTCTCACATTCCACTTCCTCCTCATACCACAATCTCTTCTGATTTACAAGCTGCAAATGGTGTAAGCATGCACCTCTTGCTTCCCCCCCCCTCCCCTCACCACAACCCTACCCTTGTGCCTTTCTCCTTTCAGATACCCAAGAACTGCAACCTGTCCAGGAAGTGGTGGCAGAGCAAGAAATGGAAGAGGCAGAAGGCAGTGATGCTGAAGACATAGCAGCATCACTCGATTTCACACTTGCAGCCACCAGCGCAGATAGTGACACTCCTCGTACTTTAGAGGATAACTTAGACGCGGGATCTGCATACGGTGAGACACCAAACACGAATGGGCTGCAGTCAGGACAGGGGCCAAGGGTAGCGCAGCTACCAGCTCCCCAGGAGCCACTGGGGTAGCACTGTGTAGGAGCACTAGGACAGGCACACAGAAGACAGGCACTAAGGGAATGCACAAGAGTGATTAGTTTATGTTTGTATGCAATATGACATGAATTCTTTTATAAATTTGGTTTGGAATGTTTATTTTGTGTTGGCTTTTATTTTTGCATTGTGGCCAAGCGGACACTGTGATGGTCAGTGACAGAGGGAAGGGAAGGTGTGGGACTGTTGGTGAATGTGGAATTGGGTTTGTGTTTACTGGTATCGCAGCTGGATGAGTCGGTCACAGACAGCTCAGCCAGAAAGGGGCTGTCTGGGTTGCCTCATTCCCACCCTCTTCCTTCTCCTCCTCCTCCTCCTCCTCAGCTGGTCGCCGTATAGCTGGTGGCGAGGCTGCGCTCTCATGAAGGTGAGAATGTGCAGCATGCAGCAGACCACCACAAATCTTGACACCTGGTCTGCTGAGTACTGCAGGCCTCCTCCAGACCGGTCCAGAGCGTTGCTTCAGCATGCCAATGGCTTGCTCTATGATGTTTCGTGTGGCAGCATGGCTTTTGTTGTACGAATGCTGCCCACGTGTGCCTGGGTTGCTCAACATGTGTTCGGCTGTGCGTTAGCTGGAGTGTTTAGCTACAAAATGCCTGAGTCATGAGCCATGTGGTTCATGGGTAGCCCTTGTCGCCCAGTAGCCACCCTCTGGTTTGTCCTGGTGGCTCAAATGCAGATGTGACAGCGGACTGCCGCAGAATGGAGGCATCATGACTGCTGCCAGGAAACCAGGCATTGACCTGCATGTTTCGCTGAGTATGGTCGCACAGCAGCTGGAGATTGAGGGAGTGGAATCCCTTTCGGTTGCGGTACCTCTCAGAGTTGAGATGCAGCGCCCGCAAAGTAATGTGCGTGCAGTCAATGACACCCTGCTCCAGGGGGATGCTCGCTCCGCCTGTTGTTCTCTGGCTAGAGAAAAGGAAATGTATTCAGCTCCCTTGAAAAACAGAGCCTCAGTTACCTCCCTTATGCAACAGTGCACGGCAAACTGGGAGATGTTGCAAATATCTCCTGCTCCAGCCCGGAAGGAGCCCGACACTTAAAAGTTCATGGCCACCGTGACCTTCACAGCCACTGGCAATGCGGTCCTCGCCCTGCTCTGAGGTTGCAGTTGTGGCTGCAGCAGGTGGAAGATTTCAGTGAGGACGTCCTTGGTAAAGCGCAGACGTCTGACACACTGTTCCTCGCTGAACACCCTGGGCGGATATGGCCTCCTGCTGACAGCCTTTCTCCCCCTCCTCCTCCCTCATCCCGCAGCTTGTACTGCTCTGTGTCACCTCTGCTTATTCTCCTTGTCATGCTGTAGGCTAAGTGGAATGCCTACTACTGCACCCATGTCTTGGTCTGTGCAAAATCCTTGAAGTCAGGACAAAGTCCTTCAGCACCTTCCACTCTATTCCCTGTAGACTTTGGCAACTTTAAAGAACTGTACAAAGCACCAAACACTTCTACAAACTCAGCAACAGCCAGTAGAAATCAATCAGCAACTAACCAACAAATAGTTGATGATCACTTTAAATAGCGCTGGTGGGAGGCAATGTTCCCTGTAATGTTTTTGGCCCTGCGCGGCCCCTTTAAGGGACCACGCGGGCCATTCAAAATACCGCGCATGCACGTTTTTTACTTTGAAAAGCCGACTGCGCGGGCTCCCTGGAGCGCTGCGAGGCCGCGTAGCTTAAAGGAAACATTGGTGGGGAGTCCTTCATGCTGCTCAACGTGTGTTCGGCTGTGTGTGTTTAAGAAAGAGCGTTAGCTGGAGTGTTTAGCTACAAAATGGCAACGCTGGCGTCAAATCAGCATTGCACGCTGAATGACGTCACAATCTGCTTACTCTGCGTACTTCCGGCGCACGTTCCCTGCGCCTGCGCGAACGCCCTACCCAAGATGGCATCCGGCGCGGCCCGCACCAGAAGTATTCGTGCACCCCGACGACGCCATTTTGGACCCGAATTGGCACCCATAGCGCCCAAACAACGGGCGCTAAGGAGCCGAATTTTGCGGCCAGCGTTCCCAAAGCTCTCCACCACTGAGGTTTTTCTCGTGTCCTGTCGGGGTCTGTTGTAGACTGATTGAGAGAGATTAAATGCTTTGATGAGTCACCAACTCCATTATCATTGTATCATACGACTACCAGGATGGTAGAAGGCCAACAAGATGGACCTTGGTCTTTGTTCATCTAGCAATTCCTATGCAGCCCTCTTTTTATAGAGTGATTAACTGGCGCGTTTTTGCTTCCATTGCAGAATAGAGAATCTTAAGGGGTATTCATGTTGGTTACATTTTACATGCATCATACCTGAGATTGGCATGTTTTAGTTATTTTTGTCATATGAACCAGTAAGAAGGTGACTATCAGCAGTATTTTGCTGCTGTGCAATAATTGAGAGAATGTTGTAATTCACTGTTCATATATTGAAAAACAGTCCATCCTTTAAGAGGAAAATGATGTTACTGTGTTACTGCAGCAGTTAATTGGCGGGTTTTAATTCAATGCGTCATTCTCTATTACAGCATTAGCAAATGAGAAATTAAAATTGATGAATAAAATTGTATTTCCTGTTCCCGCTGCGGCTTCTTAATACGCTGCATTAAACTCTACCCAATAGTTTTCTATTGACTGCTAAGTTCAATCTAGTGTTTTATCAATCCAGCAGGAAATTCACATGTGGTCCATGTAATTGTATTTTAAGGAATACACAAGACCCTCTCTAGAAGACTGTAGCTGGGATTTTGCTCACCTCGGTGGGTCCGGTGCGGCCAGGGTCGGTGGTGGGTCACGACCCCGCTGCTGGCTCCATCCCGCTCTGTGAAATGAATTTCCCTTCATTGGCCTTGTTAAGCCCGGCCAGCGCGTTTCCCAGGCCAATTAGAGGAAGCGGGCCTGGTGATGTCATTTGATGACGTGTCATTAGCAGATTTCCTTAAAGGGACCATGTCCAAATTTATTTCGACAGTTGTGCTGTCAGTGTTCTACAGCATTGAGGTGCTGCAAACACTGACAAGCACTGCCCAAAGGCACAGGGCTGCACCCAGGCTCTCCCATGACTCCCTCCAAATGCTTATGGAGGGAGTCACAGCATGCAGGAGGTCCTCTTCTCTTCCAATGGGCGGAATAGACCTCCCCAGGAGATCAACACAGCCTGGTTGCACATTGCAGAGGAGGGCACAAGCACGATGTTATCAGGAGGACCAGGCTGCAGTGCCGCAAACCTTTCAATGATCTCAGTAGATCACGAAACGTTACTGCAAGCCACACTCAACCTCATCCTGCTGTGCCTCTCATCACATCCCCATCACTCTGCCTTCCCTACCCTACTCCTGCACATCCTTACTCACACCAACTTACCTTGCACCTCCACCCATCCCTCTCTATCTACATTATCACTTCCCCATCTCACTAGCCACCCCTCACACTCACCCTCATCCTAGTGCAATCATACCAACTAACAACACATAAGGGTAAGCACTTGGGTGTTTTATGCAATGTTCATGTAAAGTTTCTGTTAATGTGCTGTCAAACATTGAAACTTTTATTTTCAACTCTTTGCATTCTTGGACAGGTTTGTGTGCACCTTTGGAAGTGGCTTAGTGAGTTGCAGTGAATGGTGAGACATAACGGTACACCCCCCTGCCACCCCCCCCCCCACCCCCCGCAATGGTGCTGAGTGTGAAAAGAATGGCTTGGGCATTGTAGGGATGCTTTATGTTGTTGGTGTGAGGTGGTGCCAACCTGGCAGATCATGTGGCAGCCAGGGTGTACAGCGTCAAGTGAAGTAAATCTGGCCATGGTGAGGCCATCCCTGTGGTCGGGTGCTGATGCCCTGTGTCCTGTGCAGCATCAGTTGATTGCGGAGAAGGTTGGTGTTGTTGTTGATGCTGCTGGTGTGCCTGGTGCTGCTGGTGTTGGGGCTGATCGTGGTGGGATTCTAAGGACCAAGGTGAGAGAGTATAAAGGGCACCCATGCTGATGTAATAGATGGCAGGTGAAGTAGAGATGACAGAAGCATTCTGTCAATGGTGAGAGAGGTTCTTCCAATGAGGTGAGAGTGGTTGGAGAGTGGAAGGTGGAAAGCCTACAGAATGTGTGCTGGAAATGGACTGAGAAAAAGCTTCTGCCTGAGGAAAGTGAATATCAGTCAGCTGTGAGCTTTTACTGTACATTTGAAGCTGTCAATTCATCAGCTGATTCAATGGCCACTGAACTCCCGCCTCAGCTTGACAGATGTGGTCCACGACCAGCTTCGACCCCGTGGGCGAGCTGTCAAATGCAAAAGGTGAGCTGAAAATCATTTTTAAGTGGCTCTAAACAAGCCACTATTTACCTTAATCGGGTCGCCCGCCACTGCCTGTCGGGTCTGCTCAGCGCTGACAGACCCAACATCGGGAAAGGCACGTGCCGGCGGATTGACAGCGGAGTCCCGACCCACTGTCAAAAATATCAAATTTCCCACCCGACCCGCCACCAATCCCGCCCGCTGACCCCCCCTCGGCAAATTCCAGCCTATCTTAGGGATCCATGTCAAAACAGTGTTTTAATGAAGGGCGCGGAGCAGACATGACATGACATGATTTTCACCTTCATTACTTGGGTGCTAAACTGGCGGAGTTGTTCGCCCGCTCTTTATAGAACCCGCCCAACTTTTCTTTCCGCTAATGTACAGCACTTTTAAAAAAACCAAAATGGTGAGCATTCCCCCAGTGGCTCAGTTGGTTAACACAGTGAATGGCTGAGCCAAACAGGCTGAGGTATCTTAGATTTAAGTGCTAGGAAATGGGAGTGATGCTACAAGCTGGGGTCGACAGGATCAAGCACACTTGTGAAATCCCCCATGGTCAAATAGCTGAGTGACACCGTTTAAGTGAACAAGTGAAGAATAGCCACTTGGACAAGGGTGAGTGCCATCTCTGTCGCAGTACCCCAACAAGGAGTCAACACTTTCAACAGAGGAGGAGGGGAGTCATTTATAAAATTAAAATAAAATGGTGTTAGAGTTTCTTGTCACATTCCATCTTAGATGGATTCAGTGACACCTCACGATCACAGTGGTTGAGTATGACAGCACAGTGCTGCTACAAAACCCTGCAGTCACAATGGCCACATTTACACAATGGCACTAAGTTATTTTGCAGGACATATTAGTGTTCTGTTTTGATATGGTATGGATACAACAATTAAATTACACTGGGAGTGTTTATTCTTTTATAGATAAAGCCATAAATAACACGTGCAATATTGGAGGTTGTGGTTTAGCAGAAACTGTTATAATAAAGGAGTTTGTGATAGAAAGCTGTTTTGTGTGCTCTCGTTTTTTAATGAGGGAGCCATTTACAATGTGTGGTATGTCAGAGAGGATTATAATGAAGTACAATTGTACTAACATATCAGAAATTTGCATGGAATTAATGATACATTGGTGTTACCAGAAATACTGTGCTTCAGAACTTGCCTCTGGGACTTGAATTCACTTCCAATCAATGCACATGGGACAGCAATCTACCCTCTCTGTAAAGGCTATTTAGCATTATAAATGCAATAAGTTTGGGTTGTCATAATCAAGTTCCCAGAGGGCATGAGCTCATAGCACAAAACAGTCTTCAAATTAACTCTAATTGGCTTGCTCCCAGTGAAGCAGTTCACAGTATAAACTTTCTATGGGTCTGACTCTAATTGGCCAATAATTTGAAAACTTCTATCAGAAAGCCCCATGAATAGGAGAAAAATGGAAACAACTCACCATTGAGGTAACTGGGCACTGTGCTGCTTTGAGGTAGGGGTTCAAAAGTTCTGTTCAGGTGGTGTAGGAGCCAGACAAACTCGAGCATGAGGCTGACCTGTCTCAGACCCAATTTTATCACTTGGTACTAAGGCCTCCCTGTTAATGCCGAGAGCACATGAACTGTAGCTCAACATCCTTGTCAATCCCTACTGAAATACCAGAGGCAAGGCTTTACAACATTGCTTCCACTGACTGCAGTACTCTTTCCCAAACAGTGCAATCACCTGAATCTCTGTTAATTTCCCCAGAAGTTCTAATTTAGAGTTAACCATCACCTGTTGGACCTCTTTCATTACAGGAAGGCTGAATCAGGTTCCTGTAGGACATGAGTTTACAGCAAAAAACTATCCTGAATTTAACACTAATTGGCTATCTTCCAATAGAGCAGTTCACAGCATAAATCTTTCCTGGATTTTAACACCACATACTTTCTTGGGCCTTTTTGTACTCTCAGCAATCACCAGAGTAGATGTTGGGAGATATCTATCCGTGTTATATTGCCTCTGGCTATGCACAGCTGTAAGCATCTCAATAGACAAATAATAACAATAAAAAAAGTAAAACTGTTCCACTCCTCACCACTTGAAGGGAAACTAGGAAGGCTAAGCCTTCATTATTGGGTCTTTAAAAAGCCACAGATTGTAATGGGAATGGGGGCCTATGCTCATAAGACATCTGTACATTCACTGGATCTTAACTAAACTTTTTTAATAGAGCGTTAATTCTAATTCAGCTCCTGGAAGCAGTCAATCTCAGCATTAGCAATCATTTATGTTAAGTATACAGTCGATATAACCCTCCGGTATATCTGCGCTCCTCCAATACTGGCCTCTTGAGCATCCCCGATTTAAATCACTTCATCATTGGCGGACGTGCCATCGGCTGCCCAGGCCCTAAGCTCTGGAATTCACTCCCTAAACCTCCCTACCTCTCAAACTCTCTGCCTCTCTTTCCTCCTTTAAGATGCTCCTTAAAATCTACCTCTTCTGCCCTAATATCTCCTTATGTGGCTCAGTGCTAAAAAAAAACTTTGAAAGCGCTCCTGTGAAGCGCCTTGGGATGTTTTACTACTTTAAAGGTGCTATATGAATACAAGTTGTTGTTGTTATTGTTGGTACAAGTCAGGTCAAACAGACGAGGAGGAACGCGATGGACACCTACGGACGCTGAAAAACGCCCTCGTAAGAACGGGATATGACGCTCGACTCATCGATCGACAGTTCCGACGGGCCACAGCGAAAAATCGCATAGACCTCCTCAGAAGGCAAACACAGGACACAACCAACAGGGTACCCTACGTCGTCCAGTACTTCCCCGGAGCGGAGAAACTACGCCATGTTCTTCGCAGCCTTCAACATGTCATCGATGACGACAAACACCTCGCTAAGGCCATCCCCACGCCTCCACTACTTGCCTTCAAACAGCCGCCTAACCTCAGAAGTACCATCGTTCGCAGCAAATTACCCAGCTTTCAGGATAACAGCGACCACGACACCACACAACCCTGCCACGGCAAACTCTGCAAGACATGCCAGATCATCAACACAGATACCACCATCACACGTGAGGACACTACCCACCAGGTACATGGTACATACTCATGTGACTCGGCCAACGTTGTCTACCTCATACGTTGCAGGAAAGAATGCACCGCGGCATGGTACATCGGCGAGACCATGCAGACACTGAGACAACGTATGAACGAGCACCGCACAACAATCACCAGGCAGGATTGTTACCTCCCAGTCGGGGAACACTTCAGCAGTCAAGGACATTCAGCCTCGGATCTGCGGGTAAGCGTTCTCCAAGGCAACCTTAGGAACACACGACGGCGCAAAATCATCGAGCAGAAACTGATAGCCAAGTTCCGCACTCATGAAGATGGTCTCAACCGGGATCTTGGGTTTATGTCACGATACATGACGTGATCCGGACTCGAGTCGTCGTTGGCTTGTTCACAGATGTGATTCCCAGTAAAAAAGTAAAAATTTTCCCAGTAAAAAAGTAAAATTTTTTTACAGCTTATCGTTTTACATACAGACGGCAGCTTTTGACACGTTAGAACCCCTGCGACTCCACCTCATTGTCTCAGTTGTATCTTGCGATGTCTTTGATGTGGTACCTTCCTGGCTGACCTGATTAACTTTATCACACCTCGGCAGATAGTCAGGATGATTTAATTTAGTTGTCTGCAATTGTAAGGTACACATGCATTGTTCTCTATCTATATATGCTTTGTCGAGTCTGTATTTCTTTACTACTTCACCTGAGGAAGGGGCGATCGATAGCTCCGAAAGCTTGTGATTTCAAATAAAACTGTTGGACTATAACCTGGTGTTGTGCGACCTCTCAATTTTGTCCACCCCAGTCCAACACCGGCATCTCCGCATCAAACTTGAAGAAGCAGAGAATTTAGCAACTTAATTGGATTAGAATGTCTTTGAGTCACTGGAGAACACAATGGTTTCAAGTGAGCTGAATGCCCGGCTCAAACTGAACTTTACTGCTTTTTCTGGTTCAATCTGTCAGTCACTATTTAATGAACCAGCTACTCATATTTTGTGTCAAACAAAATTCCATAATAAAGGGTTGCCTTATAAAAGATTGCAGATTAAGAGAGTGGGATGTTCCAAACCTGCACATCGCCTGGTCACTGTGACTGGAAGTAACCTTGAGTAGCGGGGAGTGAATTCCTAAACTCAAATGACAGACTATTTTCTTTCTTTCTAAAATGATCAGGCTGGCATTGGCAAAATTTAGCCTCTGGGGGAAGCTCCAGTGCAAAGGCCAATTAGGTTTGAGATGGAAACTTTTGACTTCCGAGTAGTGAGTCCGACACTTTAGTATTGAAGGCACAAGGGTCCACTGTGTCTGTCAAACCTATCAGTCAACAAGCCTTTAGTTTGTTCAACCCTCCTGTCAACCCAAACGTGTCTTGGTCACGTTCCAACATTTTCTTTATTCTCTTACAGTAAACTCATACTTCTGCTAGTGTTTAATGGGTTATGTTTCACAAGCAAAACATGTCCCCTCTACAGATATGAATAGGGCTGTAAAAAAATAATTTACAGACTATTATATTAAGTGTAGCTCACTGGAGAACATAACGCACAGTACAACTGGATTAGGCTGCAAATATAGGCTGCAACGTTGTATTGGAAAAAATGTACTCACTCTTACAGGAACGTACAGTTATCTGGTAAGAATGAATCCAATAGATGTGAGCGCTTTTACTAGTTCATTTAAAAGACATATTCCCTTCTCAGGTAGTCATTCAAGTGGAATCGATTTAATTAGAGGTAGAACATTTAACAATTAATTGTAAGAAATGATAGTGCTCCAGCTACAAAGAAAGAATGATCTATTTGATGATTCTGTAGGTAAGAAGATTGAAATGTTAAATCTCAGGACTTTCTAACATTATAAAGTGATGCGACACCCAATTTAGTTAGATATAGATTTTTACTTGTCAGGAATGGTCTGAGCAGAAAGAATGTGAGTACTGTACACAGAAAATTAAAGATCTGAACCTAATCGTCTATATGGTTTGGCACATCTTGTGAGATAGCTCAACTACTTTACTGCCAGGATAATCGTTTCTCAGACTGTAAAGTTAAATGCTGACAATCATTATTAGTTGAGGTTGACAAATCCAACAGAAGTTGGTGGTAATAGCAGGGTTACTATGCCCAGAATGCCTTTGTTTTAAAATGTTATTCAAGCTGTATTATCAAATATAAATCGAATTGATTAGTCATACAGAAAAAGCAAAAGATTAGCCACAAAATCATGAAAGATTTTGATAGAATAAATAAAGAGAAACTGCTTCCAGTGGCAGAAGGGTCGGTTACCAGAGGACACAGATTTAAGTAATTGGCAAAAAGAACCAGAGGCGAGGTGAGGAGGATTTCTTTTACCCAGCCTGTTATGAACTGGAACGCACTGCCTGAAAGGGCGGTGGAAGCAGATTCAATAACTTTCAAAAGGGAATTGGATAAATACATGATGGGGAAAAATATGCAGGGCTACGGGGAAAGTGCAGGGGAGTGGGACTAATTGAATCGCTCTTTCAAAGAGCTGGCACAGGCACGATGGGCGAATAGCCTCCTTCTGTGCTGTATGATTCTAAGATTCTATGATAAGACCTAGGAGCTAGAGGATTAAGAATTAATTCTAAGTTTACTTTAAATGGTCTTTGGTTTCTTTGATTGTACGTAAGTAAAAGATATATTACGAAGGCCTGTCATGAGATTTAATCATGAGTCAGTTATGGCAGCACCACGAAACAGATATAAATCATTTCCCGCAAGTATTCATAATGCATGCCATATGCTTATAAATAACGATTTCAAATTAATTAGGTTATTAGGTAAAAGAGGCTTAAAAAATTAAATCACTGTGCTCCTTTGCAATTTGATTCCAATGCAGCAATGAGGAAGTGTGAATTCTCATTAATCTATCGTGCGTGATGTGGATCCAGAATGTTTATGCTTTGCACAAATTTTCAAAGAAACATTTCCAGTAATTGGAATGCAGTGTGACATTATCTGCATGAAATATGAAAGGAGGAAATGGCCCCAGTCCATATTAGGGGGCAAGGATTCCGATCACCCTGTGTAATGCCATCATATTTACTAGAAATAGTAAACAGATTTTCTCCATTCACGATTTGTAGCTCAATGGTAAATCTGTCTTAAAAGATCACCTTTACAATTTTGCGATTAATATTGAACAGAGGAAACATATACAATGTTAGTACACATAGCAACCAGAGGAAATCTTATGGGTATAAAATTGCAAACAATAGAACCCTAAAATGATACAGCACAGAAGGAGGCTATTTGGCTCGTTGTAACTGCTTCAATAATGAGCTTTTATTGAACTGAAGAGTTTAGTTCACCCAAACAATGTGCTGTACAGCGCTCACCATCAACCGGCTACAGTTTCAAAATCCTATGCTAAAGCTTCAAAGACACAGCCTGATTATCCAGAGTTGTCAATAGATAGCTCCTCAGCTTATTGTACACCATTCTGTGTGTGCCATGCTAATTTAAAGCTCGTTAGCATCCTCTGTGGGTGGCTTCCTTCCAATACTGAAAATTATACGAGATTTATTAATCTGACCCCTTCCAAACAGCTCAGCGCTCTGCGTGCTCTGGTCCTGAGCCGTACGGACCAGAAAAATGAACCGAGGTTTCTGTTCCTGAATGCTATTCAGTGACTCCTGTTGGAAATAGGAGTTGGCCATTCAGCCCCTCGAGGCTCTTCCGCCATTCTATTAGAATTGCACATCTGCAGACGTCACGCCAAGTTGTGATCACGCCCACAGTTAAATAATCTTCCAACACCTTCTATCAAGGCTCACAAAAACAACTTGAAGCTAGTTTGCATCCTCTGTGGGTCACAAAAACAGTGGCTCCTTGGAGGAGTTATTGGAGGGTTTCTGCCACCTGTGGAACCACCCTGTCTTCAGAAGAGTAAGGAAAATGGGAGGAAATCAGAGGGGGGGTGGGTGAGATTCAATGGTTAAGCTGTCTTCAGGGGTCGGGGAAGTTCTCTGGTAATTTACATTTTCTTCTTTCCTACTTTTTTCTTGACTGAAGCCAAAGCTCATTATTACCAATAAGCAGCTCTTCAGGTCTTAATCATATCCAGATTTGAGCAATTTTACTAATTATCGTTGGGGCTCAGTCAGTATCAGAAGAAAAAACAAATGATTGTTACAATAAAAGTTTTGCAATAAGAGTTTGATATAATGTTGAACCTCGAATAACACTGACAGCACATCCTGTTGTCAGGCAGAGGCTTCACAGATCTTAACTGCAAGCAGGGAAAGGATTGGTGCCGAGCAGCAGTGAGGAGGAGTTCCCCTGGGCCTTTCTGGCACAGAATCCTTGGCAGCATCAGCAGAGTCCTGACTTCTGGCAATCTTCGCACACTCTCTCACACACAGAAAATGCTGCATAGTGTGGAGAGACCTCAAGACATTAGCAGGTGTGCGCAAAAGATAAGTGAACATTATGTAAGGAAACAAAATACCTGAAGAATTACAACTTAATGGGCTTCAATAATTATTTAGTGGCTGTGTGAGCAGTAAAATCTCGATTAATGAGATGTAAAAACTTGTAATAATTGATCAGTGTTTGTAGTTATTGAGAACACTCAACTGCACTAATCCATCACCTGGATTCCTAATCTGACAAGAAATCTATTATACCGTTTGATTTCTTTACTTAACTTGGATAATGATAATTTCAAATGTATTTCAACTGGTGACTGCCGATGCTAAGTCCTGTAAATTTATGTTTAAATTCCAGTTGAAACTGCCTTCCCATTCTTTCCGGAGGATGTATTCCAGATAAACGAACAAGCCATGCATGGAACTTGTGCGGTAGAATTATGATGAAATTCTTTTGCCTCATTTAAAAAAAAATGTCTCCCATTCTGGAAAGTGCTTCATGTCCTGAACAAAAAGGCAGACAAATAACTTGCCAATATAAGTCAGAGCCTTGGGAGTATACGAGAATGGTCCTGGAACATATTTAGTTGTCCCAACTCCACTCCCACCCTGAATTGATAACGAAATGCTATCCAGTAATGTGTGATGAAGCCTTACTGGGGAATTTACCAACAGCAACAACAACGTACAATTTATGTAAGTAGCACCTTAAATCATCCCAAGGTGCTTCACAGGAGCATAATCAGAAAAGAAAATGGCACCGAGCTTAAGAAGGAGACATTAGGACAGGTGCTTAGTCAAAGGTTATTAAGGAACATCTTAAAGGTGGAGAGGCAGAGTGGTTTAGGGAAAGAATTCCAGAGCTTGGGGCCTAGACAGTTGAATCAGCACCATGTTGGAGCGTTGCGTGCCATGGGGGATATGACCAAGGAGCTGCTGTGGGCTGCACGCTGCAGTGAGGGACCTGTCCAATGGGCCATGTTACTTTGAGGGGCCTACAGCCAGTGAGTCATGATGGGGCTTACGGTGCTGTGAAGAAGCTCACTCAGTTGCGGGGAAGAGGGGGCGGATTACACAAAATAAAATCTGCATGTGAAAGGTCAGCATTTGGAGACGGTGTAGGCCGATAGTTAAGACTGTGGAGCTATAGCTGTAACACACTGATGTCTTTGTTAATCATCTCATGCTATACCTGTGGTTGTCTCACACTGGTCTGATTGATATTTAACTAGATGGAGTGAAGCATTCATCCATGTTATGGGATTTTTGCACCACCGACCTACAATCCCAGAACCATGGCAATAAGGTAAAATAAAACAAATGAGCTCAATGACTGTTTTTCAAAAATGCACTAAAGCCATAATAAACCCACTTAAACCAATGTTCAGATTCAAATAAGGAAATGTGACAATTGGCTTGATTTTGACTTCAGGGCTCCCAGATTTTTATCAGACCTTTCCTTGTGCCCTGCACCCGATGGTTTAGTCCATTTATAGTGATTAGCTGAGTCATATAGACCAGGACCTTCCCGGATTTGATCTCTAGTTGATCTCATCCAGGACAGTGGTCGGAGCACCATCATTATCCTCAGTGCCTCTGGCTAAAGGAGATGAAATTTGTCCAGGGTTGCCGCTTCTCATCACTATACAGCAATCCCTGCTGGAAAGGTCTGTGTGTATGTGTATGTGTGTGTGTGTGTGTATATATGTATGTATTTATATATGTTGGCTGAGGGATTAGGCTTGGCTGTAGTGCCCCCTGTGGTCAAATAGCCTGCTGCCACTCAATGTTCAAGACTCGCACACGAGTAATGGCACTTTGCCTAGGTACTAGAGGGTGGATGGGAGACAATAAACCAAGGTCCCATCTCTGTGCCATGTAGTAAATGAATGTGACAGTACCAGGCCTGAGGCTGTGCACTGACCCCAAGTGAAGCATGGTGTTGTTTTATAACAAAGTAGCATGCCTCAAAATGGGCTGCACTATATACAAAACAGAACTATTTGCTTCATCAAATTACCTGGACTATGGGGAGACAGGCCTGAGGATGTGCAGTGTTCAGACGACATCCATCCATGTATGTGTGATTGGCTGGGTACAAACCATGTCACATGTGCTGCAAATCAAGTAAATATCCTGCTTTGCTTGTGTTTTAAACAAACTACGTTTGTATCTATTAAAACCGTGTCTTGCAATGTATCCAACCTCGTAACGGGATATAACTACAGTTAACATGAAAATAAAACACACCATGGAGATCTGTCCTGGACCAGCAAGATAACCCGTTATGTATATACCAATAGGCAATGAGACACCAATGGAGACAAATTGTTACAACAACATTTATTAAGTAGTAAGAAATTGTGTTAAGTTTGTCAATCCAAGATGGAATTTGGGTGGCAAATGTAACTCATGGCACTATTTTAGATTTTGGAAGCATGAGGTGGCCATTTCACAATTGGCTATAAATCATCTCGAACATGGTCAACCCATCAGTTTCCCATTTTCTTTCCATGTCAAACTCAAACTTATTCGTCTTGTAAAAATATTGGATATTTTTCTGGGTTTGTAGGGTTGGCCTCTGTCTCATTAGACTTAACTCGGGTCTGCTTGGCCAAGAGCTGTATATGTAGCAATGGGACAGGAAGGCTGGGTGTGTGCTTGGTCTGAAGGACTAGTGAATACATAGTGACCACACACAGGAATATACTGTGCAGAGTTGTAAAAACTGCCTTGCCAAAATATTACACGTATTTATCGTAAAGGGAGTAGATTTTTAGGAGTAGATTTTCCAACTAGCGCTCTGCTCTTTGCAATTTTTTTAAGACAGGCATTAACCCATTTACAAAAAAACAGGTTACGCTCTACATTACAGAAGCACTCCTGGTCTTCCTGGTTCCATAAGGAAAGTAAAATAAAGTAAGACCACTTACCTTTTTGGGCATTTTCAGGCCTTGATTCCTCTTTCTAGTAGCTTGGCCTGGTGGGAAAGCCACAACTGTTTCCCCACGCAGGCCTCTGGCTAAAATAGCTGCCAGGCCCTGATGACATCATCAGAGTCCAAGCTGCATATTTAAAGAAGGACCCGCCGGTTTCAGGCAAGTGTCCCCCTCAGCTGTTCAGAAGAGTAGGTTAAAATCTGAACCTGCGGGAAAACAGCGGGGCCTCAGTGGTTAAGTACCATGGCCGATTTTAACTTACCACCTGCCCGGGGTGGAAACCAGGAGGGCAGGGTTAAAATCGGCCCTACAATTTCTAGGCCCTGTGCTATTTCTCCTCCATTTCACTCAGGATCCTTGGAATAATCCAGTCACGTTCCAGCACTTAGCCTCGTTTAGCGTAACTAACTTCTCAAATTCTTCCTTGCTATTTATTATAATTTCTGTCATCTTGCTTATAACCAACTCAATATTTACCTCCTCCCCAATACTCTTCCCTTTTGCAAACGTGGCAGTGAAGCACTTGTTAAGTATCCCGACCAAGTTCCACTTATCCTCTATTAACTCACTGTGCTCTTCTCTTAGGGGTCCCACCACACATTTAAGGATAAATTTAGGTCAGATGTCAGAAAATATTTCTTTACACAGAGGATGATTGACAGCAGGAATGGATCTCCAGGATGAATGGTTGAAGCCACACTCTGCTCACTTAAGAAATAACCAAATGTTGTAATGGATGATGGTCGGGTTGGTATTCTGGAAGTAAGAGAGCAAATAGGCAAGAAGGGCCTTCTTCGTATATATTCGTCAACTCTATTCTGATCTTCTGGATTCCTCAGTACTGTACAGAGTCTATAATTAGTGATCAGTCGGAGTTCCTGCCATTGTTTGCACCACCAACTTTCTCTGGTGCTTTGCAATTTTCAAAGCTCGGTGACTGGGCTTAGTCACAGAAGACTCTCGATTATTGCGAGTAGGTTGAAGGGAGTTCAAATCCAATCATGCACCAGAATATCTTGCTAGTTTATCTTCAGTCGTGTGGCAACATACAGTCTTCCACCATACAGTAAAATGTACTTTCAATAGATTTAATGCAATTTGTTACTGAGTTAGTGTTGTTAGTGATTATTCGCAAAAAATAAGCAGCCAGTCAGGAATCTCTTAGTTATTCCTTTAAGTTAGAACCTAAAGGCTAATAAATTAAAAACTCCCACCCCCGATTCCCTCACTTTGATGGAGGTGCTCCATATTGAGGTACAGTACCATCCATGTATGATTCAATACAACACCAGGTGAATGGCTCACAAGCAGAACTTGTGGAAGCATTCGAGCAGATTGTCTGGCCTCCATTGCCAGGGAAGGCTGGGAGAGGGAGGAGCAATGAGAAGGACTGAAAGAGAAGCAAAATAAACGTAAAGGCAATGAACCAAAGCCTTAAATAAATGGAGGTATAAATGACTGGAATTAGTATAGCTTTGAAAAAAGAAATGCATTTATAGAAGGCACGTGGTTAACAAATGTGCATTTAAGGGGTTGTGATGCAGATATTCTTCTGCAGCTGTCACAGTTTTAAATTGCATTAAGCAAATTAATATGGGTCTCCATAGGGTTTCTTGGCATTAAAGAAACAAAAAAAAATAGGAAATTCAAGTATTATTTGAACAGCATTGTTTAACGGCATGTAATACTCCTACCAGTGCTTTTACCAGCCAGATCTGGCCTTTGCTTTGCAATCCAACCCATATCATAGGATTTAAGAGTCAGGTCTCTGTCAATATTGACCGATTCAAAAGCAGCTGTGGACAGTTTCAATTCTGTGTGCTAACAAATAGTTTTGTTTAACTTAGTTTAGTTTGAAAGAGGAATGTAATTCTGTAGGCGAGGATCCCTGCTCCTAGCCGAGTCAAAGTAGTTGGTTTTCGTTAAACGGTTTTCTAATTATTTTGGTTTACAGGACTCTTCCATCAAGCTCTCTATTTTATAAATAGTGAATTGATCTTTTGGGGGTAATGCAAGTCAAAGGGTAGCTTTAGAATGCACCTGCTGTGGTTGGTATCAGAGCAATCAGCCTGCCCATGATTGATCCAAAAACAGTCAGTCCCTGACAAGTTATCAAATATTTATCAGACACCCCACAAACGACTGAGTTCAGAGCTGTGGTCTCTTCAGTTACTGAGGATGAACAGAAAATCAAGCTTAGATCCTAGAGAGACCCAGGTTAATTCATTTAATTCAATTAATTCCACTACAGCCACAAAAGCAAAATACTGTACTGCAGATGCTGGAAATCTGAAATAAAAACAGAAAATGCTGGAAATACTCAGCAGGTCAGGCAGCATCTGTGGAGAGAGAAACAGAGTTAACGCTTCAGGTCGATGACCTTTCATCAGAATTCCAATTAAGACACCCCGGTTCAAATTTTTGTGCCCATTTATTAAAATATAATGGCAGTATTAAAGTGTCACACGATTATGGGTTTGAACCTTCACTCCACTCCAGTAGAAATTATAGGTCCATCCTTTACTAGTTCCAGGGGTAGGTGGGAGTCTCGGCAGTGTGGGAATGGGGTGTATTTGATTCCCGAAATGGGAGCAGGGGTGTCTACTCTCTGTTGCTCATGATGTATTAGTAGGTATGGATTCATGTGCTTTGGTGGTCCAGGAAGCAGTTTCAATGTTCATTAATACCAGATTTAGTTCCACCAAAACTCAAAGAGAAAGAGGTGTTTACCAGTGGTCGTCACTAAGTGGAATAAAGTAAATTCTGATACATCATCTGACAGTTACCCTTTGAACCCCTTTGTGAAACTCTTCGAATATTAGATTATAACTGGTTACAAAATACTACTAAAAATATAGATTAAAAATCCTAAGAGATAAACCCTTTGCCCACTGCATTGTGTTGAAGCATACTGATCTGAGGAGGAGAAATCTTGTAAATGTAGCCAGATTTTTGAGATTTTCCATCAATACTAACTTTAGAACACACTGATTAGCTAAAACCAGATAACATCTCATATTATCTCTCTATATATATAGAGAGAGATATCGATATCTTATATTGCTACGTCTAATCTGCTAGGTAGTTAGTTACTTACTCTGTTCATTATTGGCATTCATAGCTGCAATGACCCATGATATTAGAATGTGATTTGCAGACACAAATGGGGAACATTCATGCAGAAAAATGATTCCAATTGAATAAAATAGTGAATTCCAGCTACAGCTCATGCTTCTTAATCAAATCCCTGATAATGGAATTACCGATTTCATTGTACAAGCATTTGAAAAGCAATCCATGTCTGAAAACATGAAAACAACCCCAAGGAAGAAGGAAATAATTTCTCTGTTGCTACATGTTCACACAACATAATTGTACTCAGTGAGTAACCTCATGATATTGTACAGCCCATCCCAGGTCCTTGGATCTGTCATGTTCTATGTACTATACTTGGCAGGTATATAGGCAGAATTGCATCTCCCATTCTGTACAATCAGCATACATTAGTGACTTGATTGACAAGAAACCATCATAATTTGCCTCTTCTTGACATATCATATCTTAAACAGACACACATGCTGTCACCGTCTGTGTGCTCTCATTTACTGAATTGTTCATACTTTAATGAATTGGAAAATCACTATGGCCATAATGAGGTAAAAAGAACATTATGGAAGTAGGTTTTGAAATGAAAAAGTCCATTTATTGGTATTTTTTAATGTTATTTGTGAGCCATGTGGCCATCAGATGTGTGAAAGAAAAACCATGAAAGATGTTAAAGGAACTGATACATGATCCTACATTCTAACTAAATTACTCAACATTACCTGCTTCTTGAAGGGGCATTCTGGTTAAAAGATTGATATCGTTGTGCAGGGTATTTGTGAATAAAGATTCATAATTAATGATTGCTAGCATAATGATGACATTACATCACTAATCAGGTCTGCATCCAACAGCAATACAATCTTTCAAAAGTGTATTAAAAATGACATGGAAAAACTCATACTGTAGCAGATATTCAGTCTGTTGTGACACCCACTTAGATGACAAATACAACAGCCATAAAAAAAAAACAAGTGTTTTCCAAAGTAAGATGTTCCAGGAATTAAGCTGCCTGAAAAATTCTCAAGAAGTCCACAATGCTCCTTTAAGTGCCACTTTAAAGCTCTCCCAATGGTGCAGTGAGTTTATTCAGTGAGTAGCTGAACCATACAGATAAGGAGGGCCCCAATTTTGACCCCTAGTCTGTGCTGAATTTGCTGGTTTCAGTCAACATTGGACTCAGCACCCTGAGTTAGGAAAGGAGTACAAAAAAAAACAATGTTCAGGGTTCCTTCTCTTGGTTGCTATACCTGCTGGAAACACATGTATGTGGACATCAGATGAGGATAGGATCACGCACAGCTGCGATGCCGCATGGTCAACTAACACGCTGGGGTAGAAATTCATCTTAAGCGGTAGCGCTGAATGGGTAGTATCGCCACCTGTTAGGGCCTGCTTGATATTGCGTTCTATTGAAGTCAATGTAACTGAATATCAGATGGGTCGTATCACGGGCGACAGATGCAATACTGCCTGTTTTGCGCTACCACCTAAGACAAATTTCTACCTCGCTGACTCTCACTGTCAAGGTTCACAAGCTTGGCCACTTGGACAGCCAAGGCTCATCAGAAGAGGAGAGGAGGGGAGGGGAATAAAAGCTGATGATATATAAATAAATGGTACATTGATATCTTTTGACTGTAATATCGCATGAATCTTTAGATTCCAGTGCAAACTGCAAGTCCCAAGTATACCAAATGCAAAAATTTGGTCTTAAAATCAGCGCAAAGAAAAATCCTTATTTTGTGCGCTAAGAAAAATTTGTTAAAATAAATCCCAGCTTCTAGTCATCCTTCAAGGTCTATGGGGTTACTGGTACAATATGTTCCAGATTCATGAGAGTGCATTTAAGCTCCTGGATAGTTATCCCTTGCACTTAAATACGAGAGTAAAATGAAAAGAATCACATGCAATTCTCATGCTAATGTGTCCTCTATGTGCCTTTTCAAAACATCAAAGGACACTTAATAATAGAGTGCTCTCAAATTCCAGCTGAATATAGTACTGTAGACAAAGTCATTACTTTCCATCAATTTAATGAGGCTTTCCATATTCTGCCACTCTTCAAAACATCCTATTAACATGAGTTTCAGATAAATTCCTACGGATTAGGTGGTGTATTGGAGTAAGTTCCTGTCTTTCACCTGGCGAGGTCCAAGTTCCTAACGACCAAAACTGAAAGCACTTCTCTCAGCCAGTAATTAATGTCACATATATATATATATATATTCTGCAATATTGTAAGCTGCTGCTGATACATAAGAGCATAGGAAGTGCTAAGCGAAAAAGGATCAAGGGCCATCTGGTTCACCTATAACCACTCTGGTAGCATGATATGATAATGGAGTTTTGACTAATCATAGCAATCGATCCTTATCAATTAGTTTACAACAGACCCAGACACGACGCGAGGAAAACCCCAGTGGTGGAGAGCTTTGGGAATCAAAGGTCCAAAGTCACCTGTTCCTTTCAAGCATGCTACACTTATCACATCATGTCTCAAATTACTCAGCCGTGGCTCAGTGGGCAGCACCCTCACCTCTGAGTCAGAAGGCTGTGGGTTCAAGTCCCACTCCAGAGACTTGAGCACAAAAATCTATGATGCGGAGATGCCGGTGTTGGACTGGGGTGGACAAAAGTGAGAAGTCGCACAACACCAGGTTATAGTCCAACAGCTTTATTTGAAATCACAAGCTTTCGGAGCGCTGCTCCTTCGTCAGGTGAAGTAAAGAAATACATATGGGCACAGCATATATAGTCAGAGAACAATGCCAGATGACTACAGTTAATCTTTCTGACTGCCCTTTATCACACCTCGGCAGAGAGACAATCACGGCAATCAAAGGTGTGGATGGTGTCCAACCAGGTCAGTCAGGAAGACATTACATCAAAGACGATAGCAAAATACAACAAAGACAATGAGGTGGGGTCACAAGGGGTCAAATGTGGCAGATGCTGGTGTCTGTATGGAAAACAAAAAACTTTAAACTTTTTTTGCTGGAAATCACAGCAGGTCCGGCCGCATCTGTGTAGAGAGAACAAGCCAACGACGACTCGAGTCTGGATGACTCTACGTCAGGTGGGGTTACATGTAGCGTGACATGAACCCAAGATCCCGGTTGAGGCCATCCTCATGGGTGCGGAACTTGGCTATCAGTTTCTGCTCGATGATTTTGCGTTGTCGTGTGTCTCGAAGGCCGCCTTGGAGAACGCTTACAAAAATCTAGGCTGACGCTCCAGTGAGGGGAGTGCTGAATTGTCGGAGGTGCTGCCTTTCGGATGAGACGTTAAACCGAGGCCCCGTCTGCTCTCTCAGGTGGACGTAAAAGATCCCATGGCACTATTTCGAAGAGATGGGGAGGTATCCCCGGTGTCCTGGCCAATATTTATCCCTCAATCAACATCACACAAAAAAACAGATTATCTGGTCATTATCACAATACTGTTTGTGGGAGCTTGCTGTGCGCAAATTGACTGCTGGGTTTCCTAAATTACAACAGTGACTACACTGGTCATGAAAGGCGCTATATAAATGCAAGTCTTTCTTTCTTTCCATATATTGTATCCCAAATGTTATTTTGTGAAGGAAATCCATCGAATCTGTATTTGAATGAATCAATACTAACTGCTTCTACTGTCTCCCTAGGGAGCCTGTTCCACAGATTGACCAGTCCCTCACTGAAATATGGACTAGAATTTACATTGAGAGGGGCATTTCAGATTATCAGCAGCAACACTGAAACCATAACTTTAAAGTATGCATGCATGATCTTGTGCTCGAGCAGTTGTTCAAAGGGTTGTAAGCTTGACTTTAAAGCTGCTTTTATGTTGATCTTGCACTGCCAGTTCCCAAAGAACAGATTTCATAGTTCAGCAGCATCTGAAAACTAAATGGAATGGATTTATAGTGTAAGAATCTGCAATATCCATTTTTAACTGGTTCTTTCCAGCTGCGGCCAGTCTGCCAGTGGCAAAGTGCATTCACTGGCAGTGACATTGTGATGCAGTGTCATGACATCCTCATGTACATGGGCAATGATTCCCAATTGTGGCGTCACGCTGGCACTGTCCTTACCCCCCAACCCATAGTGCCCCCCACCCCCAAAGCAGTGCTTCCGGTTTCTGCCCTCCCTCTTCCTACTTCATTTCCCTCCTTTCCTCTTACCTTCATTGCTATCTATCTCCCCCCCCCCCTTCTTCCTTCATTCTGTCCCACTTCTACTTGAGTGCTGCCGCTAATGGCTGGACTTGGCCCCTCTCCTCTCTCACCACTCCTACTGCGAATAGAAATGATTGCAGCTGCTGCATACAATAAGTAGGAATTCCCATTTTTATGAGAATTCCCACCCGCAGTATGCAGCAGCTAGAATCCCTTCCCTTCATCCAGTCCGTGCTGATATGCAAACCAGGCCCCTGAAATGCTGACTGTGACCATGAAACGTTGACGGTTGGCATATATGGATCCTCCTTGGGCAGACTTTCACTGATTACTTTAATGAGGCCTTGTCCCTTGTGCATCCCTCTATTCTGAGCATTTCTGCGTGTGCACATGACAGGACACTGATCCTAGAGTTGTGTTATACTGTTGTGCTAACCAGCCTCAGTCAGATTTTGCCAGTCGGTGTGAGCAAATCAAATGACTCAGAATTAGGTGAGGATCTCAGGGCAAACCAATCTTGGAGAGGGGACCTCAAGCAGGCATTAGGCCACTTATTTGCATATGCAAAGTAGCTAACACCTGCTTCAGGTGTTGGTAAAGGACGTCTCGTTTGTCCTTACCCAATATGGCGGGCGGCACACTTCCTGTCCGCCATATTGGGGCCTGAGTAATCCGAGTAGCGCCCGAATAACTGGCACTCAGCAGACTAATTTCTAGGCTCCTGTCTCACATCTGATAGGGAAGAATGTGTGCAGTCATACTATCTCTGCTTATATACAACAATAGATTCTGTAAAAGGCAGATGTGAATCGATTTGAGTGGATATTACCCTTTTGGTGCCTGGCTTTGAGCTTTGTTTCTTTGTGCAACAGATTCCACTGTCAGACAGCACTTCAACCAGCACTCTCAGTGTAAAGTATTGGATTAGCTTCCACAGGTTGTGAATGAATCCTACACAGCAGCAGAGCCGCTGCCTCACTTGTGATCTCTGATAAAGAACTTGTAGAATTATGACAAGTACATTAGACATGAGTTAGTGGTCTGGTGTCGCTTTACAATGAGACCTGAATGCTTGTGGGGCCAATGCCACAATAGACATCATTCAGTGTTCTCTTTGTGCTGGTTGTTTTTGAAATGCTGCAAAAGATTGAAAACACCTTGACCTCTTTTCAATCCATGGACTTCAACAGCATTGACCTGAGCTATATGTTGTGATGTGTTGTTTTTCTCTACTTCAAATGACAGCTGGTGTTTTTAAAAAAAAAACAGAATTTTAAAGAAATGTAATCCCACAAGATTTTTAAACTAATAAAATATCTTTCTATTCCCCCGTCTATTTCAAATGTAGTTATTCGATCCCTTTCCCCCATCATGCATCATTCTCCTCTGAAGAGGACGGGAAGAGAACCTGTTCCCAGACCTTTGCTGATGCTGGACTTGAGTCCAGAGTTAGGAAGCTTACAAGGCATTTTTCTCTGCATCATATCTGCCTCTCCTCTGAGCTTCCATCTCCCTATGTATAAATAAAAAAGGAACGCAATGTATAGGAACTGGAGATGCGACTCTGCATTTTATCATTCTGTAGCACCAAGATTTACTGCTAAATTACTGATTAAGAAAATAGGTACGTCTACACTCCACAGAAAAAAAAATGCATTTATATAGCACTTTATGATATCTCAAAGTACAGTCACTGTTGTCATGTAGGCAGAATGTGGGAGCAAAGCAGGATCCCACAAACAGAAAATGAGATAAATGACCATTTAATCTGTTTTGGAGGTGAGGGATAAATATTGGCCCGGATACCAACAGATGTCCCTGCTCTTCTTTGAATAGTGCCATGGGATCTTTTACATCCACCTGAACATGAAGACAGGCCTGAGTTTATGGTCTCAGCTATAAAACTGCACCTCAGAAAATGCACCACTCTCTCAATTCTGCACTGAAGTATCAGCCTACATTGTGTGCTCAAGTTCTGGAATTGTAGTTCAACCCACGACCTTCTAACGCAGAGAAGAAAGCGTTATCATTTATGTTAAACTGAAATAAAGGAAATATCTTTTTTTGAAGATCATGTGTCGTAGCACTTTACAAGGTAACCAGTGTACATCTAGAAGTTGGGGCAGTATTTTGGTTGGATAAGAAGTGCTTCAACAAGTTGCACCACAAAATGAATGAACACGCGTCTGATCCTAGGATTGCCTATACAATAAGTCCCTGATCTGAAGAGGAGATGCCAAGCAGAGAGCAGGCGGTTCCCCTCAGCCAGAAATAAGAAATAGATTCATCTCTCCCTTAGTCATTCTTGGTCCTCTCAACAAATCATGTACAATTTGCAAAGGCACAGCTTCTTCTTGTTTAATTTACCTGAGGCAGGTAAAACTACGAACAAAAATTGCTCCCAAAGACAATCAGGCGAAAACTGCAGGATTGTAACATGCAAAAATCAATAACGTTCAAGGAGTAAGATTGTGAACTTGCAGATTTTGTGGAGAATCTGTGCTGCTTTTGCAGGATTTGTGATAACTAAAAGGGCTGTCCATGGTCCTGAATCTACTATTTTTCATTTCGTGAGCACCATTTTAATGCTGTAAATTTGTGCTCTCGTTGTTCTGTATTAGCTGCATTGGAGGAGTAAATTTGGCAGCTACGTACAGTTTTTTAAAAAAAAAATGGTGCTAAAGAGGTTCCAGAGAACCAAAAGACACAATTTTATGCTCCATTTGAACTGCCAGTTTGCCGGTCATGGCAGCTTGATTTTGTTGGAAAACTGGTCACGTAATTGAAGGTGGTGTGCTGGCACCAGAGACAATGACACCACCACCACCTGAAAAATGGGTGCAATGAAGTCCAATTTCACCCCCTAAATATTTTGTGGACTGTTTGAAGCAACGGGGGTGATTTGTCAATGGGTCGCGTTGGAGGCGGGACTGTTGCTTGGCGGGTCGATGTCCCACCTCCAACGATTTGTGGCCAACCCACGCTATTTTCCCTTGATTGCCCAGCGGGTTTAGCAGGCCAATTAAGGGAAAGCCGGTTACAGAGAACTTCAACGTATGAAGTTTTATCTGTCAAAAATTGTCATTGTTTGACAAACACTGACATTCTCTGTAGTTTGATGAGTTCTTGAATTCAAGACCTCATCAAACCTCTTTCTTTTGCAGAAATGAGATGGTTGTTGCATTGGAGAATGCAACGGCCATCTGTCATCTCTACCGCGGAGGTGCGAGACTCTCCGCATCCCCACCGATTGAAGCTTGCAGGAAGAAACAAAGTTAAGTACACTTTTTCTAACACTTTCCACTTACCTCACATACTCACCTCTCCACACTTGCACCCATCACTTACCTCCACATCACACTTTTGGACCCCTCCGACCCCCTCCGACCCACTACTCGCCTCGGTGACCCTGGCGGGGTTCGCAGCCTTCGGGAAGCCCGTACTTTTGTGGGTAAAATGGGGATAACCCTCTTATCTGCCTGTCAACAGGCAGATAAGTGGCACTAATCCCCTTCCCGCCTCCAAGGAGACAGGACCCGGTGCGGGACGGCTACCCGCCTCCTGGCAAGATGGCACGGAGGCGGGTTGGGGACCCACCCCCAAATTCTGCCATTTTCCCGGCAGTCCCGCCTCCATACCCGCCTCCTCAGGGCTGGCAAGATCACGCTCAACATGTCCACACTAACTAAGAAATTGAGATTGACCAAACTCATCTAACTTAGTGAGTAGGGTGGGGAATTTCAACCATCAATCTCAATCCGACTCAGAACATAATGCAGGGGTGAAAGGAATATGTACTAACCCACTGCAACACTTCTAGGTATTTTTAAAAATAAATCAAAAGTAGGTATGACAACTGGGATCTACAGCATAAAACTAGATATGTACAAATTAGTTGAGATCGCCAGTCAGAATTTATGCAGCAACAATCAGGAATACAACACTTCAATTCATACAACTTTAAATCAACAAGCCTGCTTCGCCATTCAATGAGATCATGGCTGATCATCCAAATTCAGTACCCTGTCCCTGCCTTCTCCCATATCCCTTGATCCCTTTAGCTTTAAGAAATATATCTAACTCCTTCTTGAATATATTTAATGAGTTGGCCTCTACTGCCTTCTGTGGTAGAGAATTCCACAGGTTCACCACTCTCTGGGTGAAGAAATTCCTCCTCATCTCAGTCCTAAATGGCTTACTCCTTATCCTTAGACTGTGACCCCTGGTTCTGGACTCCCCCGCCATCGGGAACATCCTTCCTGCATCTAATCTGTCTAGTCCTGTTAGAATTTTATAAGTTTCAATGAGATCCCCTCTCATTCTTCTAAACTCCAGCGAGTATAAGCCCAATCGACCCAATCTCTCCTCATACGTCATTCCTGCCATCCCAGGTATCAGCCTGGTGAATCTTCGCTGCACTCCCCCCATGGCAAGAACATCCTTCCTCAGATAAGGCGACCAAAATTGCACACAATACTCAAGATGTGGTCTCACCAAGGCCCTGTACAACTGCAGCAAGACATCCTTGCTTCCTGTACTTGAACCCTTTCGCTACGAAGGCCAACATACCATTTGCCTTCTTAACCGCCTGCTGTACCTGCATGCTTACCTTCAGCAACTGGTGCACAAGGACACCCAGGTCTCGTTGTACTTCCCCTTCTCCCAATCTATTGCCATTCAGATAATAATCTGCCTTCCTGTTTTTGACACCAAAGTGGATAACCTCGCATTTATCCACATTATATTGCATCTGCCATGCTTCTGCCCAATCACCCAACCTGTCCAAATCATACTGGAGTTTCTCGGCATCCTCCTCACGGCACACACTCCCACCCAGCTTTGTGTCGTCTGCAAACTTGGAGATATTACATCCAATTCCCTCGTCTAGATCATTAATATATATTGTGAATAGCTGGGGTCCCAGGACCGATCCCTGCAGTACCCCACTAGTCACTGCCTGCCACTAGGAAAAAGACCCATTTATTCCAACTCTTTGCTTTCTGTCTGCCAACCAGTTCTCTATCCAAGTCAATACCTTGCCCCCAATCCCATGTGCCTTAACTTTACACGCTAATCTCTTATGCGGGACCTTATCGAAAGCCTTCTGAAAGTCCAAATACACCACATCCACTGGTTCTCCCTTATCTATTTTACCAGTTACATCCTCAAAAAATTCCAGTAGATTAGTCAAGCACGATTTACCTTTTGTAAATCCATGTTGACTTTGTCCGATCCTGTCACTGTTTTCCAAGTGCTCTGCTATTACATCTTTTATAATGGACTCTAGCATTTTCCCCACTACCGATGTCAGGAGACCGATGTCCCCGTTTTCTCTCCGCCACCTTTTTTGAATAGTGGGAGTAACATTAGCTACCCTCCAATCCATGGGAACTATTCCAGAGTCTATTGAATTTTGGAAGATGACCAGCAATGCATCTACTATTTCTAGGGCCACTTCCTTAAGTACCCTAGGATGTAGATTATCAGGCCCTGGGGATTTATCGGCCTTCAATCCCGTCAATTTCCCTAACACTATTTCCCTACAAATACTGATTTCTTTCAGTTCCTCCCTCTCATTAGTCCCTATGTTCCCCGACATCTCTGGGAGGTTATTTGTGTCCTCCTTTGTGAGGACATAACCAAAGTATGTATTTAATTGGTCTGCCATTTCTTTGTTCCCCATTATAAATTCCCCTAATTCTGACTGCAAGGGACCTATGCTTGACGTCACCAATCTTTTTCTCTTCACATATCTATAAAAGCTTTTACAGTCAGTGTTTATGTTCCCCGAAAGCTTACTCTCATACTCTATTTTCCCCCTCTTAATTAATCCCTATGATGTTATGATGTTGTTTTATTATTCCTCTGTTTCTAGATATTATGACGTAATACACTCAGACCTAAAGGAGAGCAGAGTTAGGTCAGGGATGGTGTGTAATTTGTTATATATTTTCAAGTTTCCATGTTTCTATAAGGATAAAACATTGTAATACACCTGGATATATCTCAGAAAACATAATTTCAGAAGATTCATAGGGTGCAGATCATATTTATGTTTTAATTCCTGCTCATGATCATTAGGATAGCTACATTTCCATCAATTTTGAATATTTTTTTAGTAACCAAATGATTTTTAAACTGAAGACATATCACAGAAAAACTTACTTTCCAGTTAAAACCAAGGGGTAAAAATTCATCTGGGCCCCAATTCAGGCTGAGCCTCCTCACTGGTTAAGCAACACACGCCCCAACCGAGAGACTGGGCCGAAATTGGGCCTCAGGCCTCATTAACATTTTACGCACGAGTTGCCGGCAACACCTGTTGCATCTCCACAGGTAGCTCGCATGTTTGAAACGCATGAATGTTGAGCTGCTTGCCTCGCCAGCAGTCCCGTGTGGGAATTGGAGCGGGAAATGGCTGGAGGGTTTGGGGGGGCTTGGAGCGGGTATGGGCGGGGGGTGGCTGTTTGCAACGACTATAACTCAGGATTCAGATGATTAGTATGAACCAAGAAAGCAAAAGTCAAGCAGATTATCATGTCATCTGGAGCTATCAATCAGATTATTGACTTGCCTTGGTCCATGTAGCCATTATTCTCTCTGATTCCTCTCTCAATAGTCATTATAACCTCTGATTCTTCTCATCAGATTATCCTTTAGATAATCACTTCCAACCATTCCATATTATTCACTTACAAACACCCAGTGTGAATTCAATTACCAACTCATAGACTTCAACTATTCAAAAAAGGCTTTTGTGCCAGGCAATTCTTCTGATGTTAGCTATAAGGAGAAAGATTAAAGTATCAGTGCAATATAAGAATATTCCAGGCAATGTTTGATATCTAGTTATACAAAGAAAGACAGGGTCATCAAAAAATAAAAGGCAAACGGTTAATTCAAATTCCATTTGATCACTGGAAATATTCACGACTAACCTTCATTGAGATATGCTGGAAGCTTTGGAATTTACTGGTGAGAAAACAACTGTCAAATCTTAGACTGTTTCTAAGGTTTTTTTTAACCTTCTGGGTGATGTAAAGGTTTTTAAAGCGATTAGATTCTTATTTCAGCATTACATCTGTCAAGAAAATTTGACCCTAGAATGTCTCAAAGCAATATGATTACTATTGCTTGTACAGTTTGAAGATGTTTTATGTTATAGAAAGTGCTGGAGGAGCAAAATACAAAGCAACAATGACTCAGAGCCACAAATACAAGGACTGTCATTCCTAAAGTAACATCGGCCGCGATTTTCCCTACCTCAGCGGGTCCATGGCGGGCGACGTCGGTGGCGGGTCCCGACCCCATTGCTGTCTCCACCCCGGCCTCCAACATGACTTTCTCCTGATTGGGCTAGTTAAGCCCGCCCAGCGCATTTCCCAGCCAACTGAAGTTAGCGGGTCTGATGACGTCATTTGATGACGCGTCATCAGCCGGTTTCCTTAAAGGGACCATGCCCAAATTTACTTTGACATTTGTGCTGTCAGTGTTCTACAACACTGAGGTGCTGCAAACACTGACAAACACTGCACAGAGGTGCACAGCTGCACCCAGGCTCTCCCATGACTCACAGCACGCAGGGAGGTTCTCTTCCCTTCCAATGGGCGGAAGAGATCACCCTAGGAGACCAACGCAGCCTGGTTGCACATTGCACAGGAGGGCACAAGCAGGGATGTCGTCAGGAGGACCAGGCTGCAGTGGTGCAAACCTTTCAATGATCTCAATAGATCACAAAACATTACTGCAAAGCCACACTCAACCTCATCCTGCTGTACCACTCATCACATCCCCGTCACTCTGCCTTCCCTACCCTACTCCTGCACATCTTTACTCACACCAACTTACCTTGCACCTCCACCCATCCCTCTCTATCCACATTATCACTTCCCCATCTCACTAGCCACCCCTCACAGTCACCTTCATCCTAGTTCAATCATACCATCTAACAACACACAAGGGTAGGCACTTGGGTGTTTTAGCCAATGTTCATATGAAGTTTCTGTTAAGGTGCTGTCAAACATTGAAATCTTTATTTTCAACACTTTGCTTTCTCGGACAGATTTGTGTGCACCTTTGGAAGTGGCTTAGTGTGTTGCAGTGAATGGTGAGACATAACGTTACCACCTACAATGGTGCTGAGTGTGAAAGGAATGGCTTGGGCATTGTAGGGATACTTTATGTTGTTGATGTGGGGTGGTGCCAACCTGGCACAACATGTGGCAGCCAGGGTGTGCTGCATCAAGTGAAGTAAATGTGGCCATGGTGAGGCCATCCCTGGCGTCCCGGACAGCAATGTGCTTGGGTGCTGGTGCCCTCTGTCCTGTGCAGCATCAGGTGATTGCAGAGAAGGTTGGTGTTGTTGTTGGTGCTGCTGGTGTGCCTGGTGATGCTGGTGTTGGGGCTGATCGTGGTGGAATTCTGAGGACCAAGGTGAGAGAGTATAAAGGGCACCCATGCTGATGGAATAGATGGCAGGTGAAGTAGAGATGACAGAAGCGATCTGTCAATGGTGGGAGCGGTAATGAGGTCAGACTGCATGGAGACTTGTGTAAAATCTGTAGTGGAAATGCAGTTTAGAGATGCTAGTGCTTAAGGGAAGATGTCTCAATCAGCTGGGAGCTTTGACTTGACATCTGAAGCTGTCAACTCATCAGCTGATTCAATGGCCACTGACCTCCCGCCTCAGCTTCATTGACGAGGTCTAGGCACAGCGGGAAACCGGTGGGAGACCTGTGAAAGTTAAAAAGCTGTAAACAAGCCACTTATCATTTGAATTGTGTCCCCCGCCGCTGCCTGTTGGGTCTACTCAGCGCTGGCCGACCCAACATCGGGAAAGTCCAATGTGCGCATTTTGACAGCGGGTTCCCAACCCGCTGTTAATCATTTAAAATTTCACAGCTGACCCACCACCCATCCCGTTCGCTGAGCGCTGGCAAAATCGCGGCAATCATGTCCATGTTACTTAGATTATGTTTTTGTCAAACTTTCAGTCCATCTACTGAATCCACTAGATTCAAAGAACCAAATTAATATCAAAGCTATCGGAATCCACTTGACACACTTTTATTTCTCCTCGATTATGTCATGTTTGCATATCAAGGGGGATGCTGCTTTTCCAAAGGGCCCTCGGTCAGAAAATGAATACAAGAAAATCTAATGCTTGCCCAATCTATGGGATTTCCAGTGGCTTTGGCAATTATCGTAGGAGAAATACCCGAAGAATTGCCTTAAATGTGCCCTCAAAATGGAGTCAATTGTCAGATTGAATGCCAGGAAAGGAAAATACGGATCATTGCAAACCACAGCAGAGCTTCAAAAAGCTCTGCAAAGACCTGCACCTATGAAGGCTAGCCTGCTGCGTGACTGTGGAGGGACTATCCAATCCACAGAGCATCATGTGAACCATTGCTCACCAAGGTCATTCCCTGGGAGAATAGCTTTTATTCACTCCCTATCAGCAGAGGCCATAGAGTGGGTGACCAACTTGGACGTCAACATTTAATGTTACTTTTCAAGCTGCCATACATACAAAAGAGTAGTTTGTGCGGAACCTGGTGGGAATTTGGTAGTGTATAATCTGAACTGTTCGATGAAAATCAGTTCGGGAAGACGGATTTAGGCATCATTAACTCGTGGACATAGACTGGGTGATAAACCTCAGATGGCTCCTTGATAAAGCCTTGAAGTGAGCGGTTAAGGATTCGGCTGGTGTCGTTGATGAACATTCATGTCAGAATATCGAACCCAGTGTTCTTACACTCGGCAGAAATTTACAAAGAAATTGCCGCTTTTTTCAAGAACCTCAGCTGCCATTTTGCTGCATTGTGTTTTGGGTGTGTGCTCCGGAGCTTGAGAAGCGAGAGAAGAAGCAAAAGTGGATGGAAGGGGAATGATGAAAGTTAAAGTAAAGCAAAAAGAGCAGAACAGGAACAGCACAAGGACAACCAGGGAATATTGGAAACAACTCAATGGCAAGAAGAAATCAAACAAAAACAGTCAAAAAAGAAAACCTGCAACAAGAAACAGAGACTATGAAAGGTAGTAACATGAGAGAATAAAGTATCTTAGATCTAAAAAGAAAAAGAAAACCACAGGAGGAAAAGTCAGATCCTGTCGTGACAGCTCTCGTCTGGTGTTAGGTCTATGTATTAACCGTTATCTTTTCCTACAGTGATTTATCAGGCTGTTTATACAACACAGCAATTAACAACTTTAAATAGGACAGAAGCTGATTTTGATTCTTTATTATTGGACTGGCCAACTGCTTCAGTCATTACAAGCACTGTTGCCAAAAATATTGAATCTAAATTGAATATACTTTCACCCCTGAGCTTGAAAGTGCATACTAGTAAAATAACAGATATCCCAAAGTGATTACAGTTTGTAATCTCATCTCCTTGTTCAGGTAACAGATATAAAATACTCAAACACTGTTGTGTAGTTTACAGTGCCATCTGAACTCCTCATTAAAATGACTGGTGTTAACATTCCCAATTATCCATTATTTTTATGGAAGTGGAAATATTCACATCAAAAGGGATTTTCAGCAGAGCTACTACAGTAGCACTACAGAACTGCTCCACTTTGTAAGTACCACGTGCAACACTAATAATTGTTATTTAGTAGTCATTACAATTGCAATAAAATGGGCTTCAACCTGCTGATGTTGTGACAACTGAGGTCTTTCACTGAATCATTTCCTCTCTCCACAGTGTCACAGTCGTTTCTATAAGCAGATCTAGAAGCTGAACTTTTTATGTAATTAGCATTTGCAGACTTGTAGGAGCCAAGAGGTTGATAATTACCCTGATTTACAGTAATCTTCTTATCGGATTAAATGTAGCCTCCTGATACACTATTGCACTTTATTTGGAATGTTAGATATTAAACTCAGACAGATTATAATAACTAATATATTTTACAATTAGAGATATGAAGCACAAAACATTTGGCAAAATAACAGCAAAATCTAAACAGAAATTAAAGGAGTAAAGCCTTTAAGGAGTAAACAGGTTCATTTACCTTAATAAGATGTCTTGTCATGTATAAACCAAGGGGGAGAAATTCATTATCGCCCTGTTTGGGGGCGGTAACTTTTGAAAGCTGGGAAACTTAGCGCCAGGCGCTAATGATTCCCAGCTTTCATGAATTTTGGTTTAACGCTCCAGGAAGGAAGTGAAGCGCTCGCTTCTGGAGCGCTAAAGGACGCAGGCGGGGCGGTAGTTGTGCAGCGCTGCACAATGGGCCGTGCAGCGTGGCCGTGTTCCGAGGCTCCTCCCCTCCCTTAAAGGGAAGGGCCATCGCTGCAGGCTCTGCATTGGGACCAGTCAGCTGGTCCCCAACAGCGGCCGCGAGCCGGCTTGATCAGCCCCATGTACTCCAGCAGAGCGCCGGGCTGATCGATCGCGGCCCAGGAGAAGGAAAAAAATTGAACACAAACATTTCAGAAATTTAGGTACTTGCCTCGGCAACCTCCCCTTTAACTTTCGCCCCCCCCCCCCGAAGCGCCCGGCCTCCCGCTAAACGCCTCCTGCAGCTGTCGGTGTCATCACCCGGCGATGCTGCAGGGGGCGGAACCGAAGTTCGCGTCCGGGGCGCTACTGGGGCGATGCGCACGGCAATGACGTCACGATCTCCGGGCGCAGGAGATCATGGCGCAACGCCATGCCGCCGCCACAAACCTTTCACCGAAGTTGGCGGGAGTCAGTCATCTCGCCGCGCCCGGGCGGTAAGTTGTAAGTGCCCGTTATCGCCCCCGGGGGCGCTAATGGGCCACACTAACCCACCAAATTTCTCCCCCTAAAAGTCCAAATGGCAAATTCCTCTTTTTTCATCCGCGTGTACCATTTTCAACAAGAACAACAACAACAACGTGCATTTATATAGCACCTTTAATGTAGGAAAACACCATCGACATCTGTTATTGTGCCTTACCTGTCAAATTAGGGTATTTTAACATGAGTTCTCTGGGCTGAATCAGCCACCAGAATTTCAGAATAATTGTAGTAATTCCTCAATGTCCTGTTTTTAACTCAAGAAGTGCCAAAACCAACTATTATAGGAAATCTCCATCATAACGTTTCCCAGGCAAATATAAAATCTGGCTCATGCTTTTGATTAGCACATGCAATGGCTTTTAGAGGGAATCTTAAACTGATGATAAATACTTCCTGCTTACATTTAATTAAGGAGTGTGCCCAATAGAATGTAAGATAAATGTTTGTTTTTTTACATAGCTGTACTCTCTCTGCATGTTACCAGACAAAAACAAAGGACACGCTATTTACACAGTTAGGTAAAGGAAATTCTGCTATGGAGCCATTTGCAATCTAAATCAACATCCAAACTGATCTTGCATCAAAGTATCTCTGTATCTCTTGGACAGCTCCCTCTGCCTGGACTCTGCTTGAAATGAAATGAACATCAGTCGTGCATTTGTAATAAAAAAAGAAAAAGAAAGACTTGCATTTCTATAGCGCCTTTCACGACCACCGGACGTCTCAAAGCGCTTTACAGCCAATGAAGTACTTTTGAGTTTATAAAAAGAGTTTCAGGATTAAAAACGTTTCTACTCAGTTATTCCAAGATGAATTTTGAACAATACTAACCTGTCTAAGATGTCTCCTTTATAAATAAATCCAATAGTAAAGAATCAAAATCGACCTCTTCCCTATTTAAGCTCGTTAACTCATAAGGCTTATTCACAATGAGAACCTCCAGCTGTATTGCAGGTAAAATCTACTCAGTGTGTTTTTCACCACCAAGGACAAGAGCATCATTTCCCTTTCATCCTGGATTGGATGACATCACTCTAGTTAGCCTATGAACTGCAGCACTAACCTCTTACATGCAATAGATTTGAAAATCCTCACTCTAAATATGCTAAAAAAAAACAAAAGCTTCTGACACTGATCAACTGACGTAAATGTGTGTCCGAAATATTCAGATGACTTTGGATTCTTAATTTGGGGTTTGGGTCACTAGGAGTGAGATCCAAACTGAAGTGGAAACTCACATTTGTCTGCTTTTAGTCTTTTGGGGTTATGGGGTAGCTTTTCTTTCTAAGGCATGGTGGCACACTTGCATTTGTTTATTCTGGAATAAACACAGTGGAAGGTGGGCTTGTAGTGCTTCTGTACAAATTTGGCGGGGAGAGCAGTAGGAACATAGGAACAGGAGTAGGTCATTTAGCACCTCAAGCCTGTTCTGCCATTCAATGAGATCATGGCTGATTAGTGACCTAACTCCATATCCATTAATACATTTGGTTAACAAAAAGCTATCAATCTCAGATTTAATATTAACAATTGATCTAACATTTGCAGAAGAGAGTTCCAAACTTCTACCACCCTTTGTGTGTAGAAGTGTTTCCTAACTTCACTCCTGCAAGGTCTGGCTCTAACTTTTAGACTATGCCCCCTAGTCCTAGACTCCCCAACCAGCGGAAATAGTTTCTCTCTATCTACCCTATCTGTTCCCCTTAATATCTTGAAAACTTCGATCAAATCACCCCTTAACCTTTTAAATTCCAGGGAATACAACCCTAGTTTGTGTAATCTCTCCTCATAATTTAAACCTTGGAGTCCAGGTATCATTCTGGTAAACCTACGCTGCACTCCCTCCAAGTCCAATATATCCTTCCTAAGGCGTGGTGCTCAGAACTGAACACAGTAGGCATCTGGTGGCCTTTGGTAGCTGTGCAACTGTCCCATAATGGGTTTCCAATTATCAGAACTCCGATACCTACTCCATCACAAATGGATAGAGATTAATATCTGCCATCTTATTTGAGTTAATGCCACACACTGGCCCAATTAACTTTATAGTCACACATTAGTAATATCATTTTGCCCATTATCATTTTATTTCCTCCAATTTTTCTTCCCTTTCCTTTGTTCACCTCCTGAGGGCAGTGGCTCATGCTGGGATGTAGTTCTATGGGCCTTGAAAGACTTTGAATACCTATTCCAAGTGGACATGCTTCATGAATGAACCCCCACAGTGATTGTTACAGGCTGATTGAACCTGGGATCTTCATGGGTTATATAGCTCAGTTCACACCAGGTGATGCCTTTACTCACTGAACCACCAAAGGAGATGGGCATAATGATTTTTTAAATAAAATATTCAGTTCTGGACAGATAAGGTCATTATAGTGATCGCAAAAGAACTGTAGTATTTTGAATGAATATTACTATTAATTTTTTACAATCTTACTTTCAATCTGTACAAGTCTACCAGCGCTATTACCCTGAGAATGTTCGAACAAATTTCGTATGCACATTTTATTATATTTCATTTTTCTTTTGAAAAGGTCAATTGGCACCTTATTTTATTATATTCAGTTCTTTCTTCAGCAATAGTAAACTAGCTGTTTATGAGGGCTATTTGATGACACTGAATGTGTAATAGCTGAATGCAATAATTATTCACATAAAAGACTGAGAGTTGATGTGAAATCTTAATTAATATGTTCACTGTTTAACCCAATGAGAGCCACGCAATCCTGATACTTTCAAAATATTGCAACAAGCTGTGTGCACAGGGTGTTATTTGCTGCAGAAGGAGGAAATTCTAATAGATGCTCTGGCTAAAAAAAAACACTTGTCAGTAATTTGCTTTAGTTGTAGAATATTCCAATTAATTGTAGCCTGATTTCTAATATAGGTAAACAATTAGGGATTCTTGGATAATTGTATTAAATTATGCAGAATCTGGATTGCTTCTGATAATTAGTTTCGCAACAGAATGTAAGACTGAAATGTAATGGAGAGGTTAAGAACCGATCTCAATGTCTGAACCTGCAGTTAACTACAACAACAACACTGGAATCTTGCTATTTCAGACTGGATAAAAGCTAGTACAGTCAGCCTAAGAGGCAGACTGGCAGAGTAACGGTGATAGTTGCTGGAAGTCTGAAGGTTGAAATGACTGTGAGTCTAAACTATATAGCCATTCTGAAATTTAAAGAAAAATATATACAGCCACAGCGTGTAAACCACCTTCATTACTTGCTGATCTCCTAATTTAACAGCACAATATGCAAAGGTTTTTCTAAAAAAAAATACAGTCTGCAGAACTGAGGACATCTCATGTCCACTGAATCCTGCCTGCAGAGATCAGAGCCGACATCCAGGTCATTATAAGGTCAGTTACAAAAGAAGATAAATGTTGACTTGGATCCCCTGACCTGCTGATATCTGATAGGCTAGAGGTTGACCAATGAAAAACCAAACCAAGCAAACAGTCCATGTTAATGGCCCAGAAATTAAACACGGAGCGTTCATGCGGGGGTAAGGCTTCCCCGCGATATCTCACTGCGCGCCTACCTTTTCCCTCCGGGCTCACACGAACTTTAGTTTCAAGGCCAGTCCCACATGCAGCTGTGCAGTGCTTGCGTGACCCACAGACGCAGTTAGTTCGTGCGAGCTGTGGGATCACGTGATTCAGTTAGAGCCAATGGCAGCACACCATCTTTCATTCATAGTTTTGACAGGACAACTGTCAAAGCTATGAATACTATACCCCCCCAAAACAACAGCTAAACCTCAATTAATGTTTTTAAAAAACCCATCACATTAATAAAATAACTATATTTAAATAAATTAACCACTTTAAACAAAAATTTTAATTTTTGAAAAAATTTAAAATCTTTTTAAAAGTTATAAAAATAAACTTACCTTTCTTTAAAGTCTCTAAAAAAGATAAACCTGTTGAAAAAAATTTAAAATAATGGGCCAAAAATTCATCCCGCGACGCGAGAGTACGCACTGCGTACTCTCGCGTATTCTCTCTCCAATTGCCGGTTTTCTGCATGCCCTGCGCATGCGCTGAAAACCGGCACTTGGTCTTTTGAAAAGGGGGTGGTTCCTCGGTGCATCGCGTGCGCGCTACAGGCTGCGTGCACGCTGTGCACTTCATGCTTTGGACGCGCAGGTAAGTACGGAAGATTTTAGAAATGGAAAAAGGAGGAGTAAGACCCACTTTTAACAAGGTAAGTAGTGAATTAAGTATTTTTTTGAATTTTTTTTAACAGGTATATCTTTTTTAGAGACTTTAAAGACAGGTAAGTTTATGTTTATAACTTTTTAAAAGATTTTAAATTTTTTCAAAAATTTAATTTTTTATTTAAAATGGTTAATTTATTTAACTATACTTATTTTATTAATGTGATGGTTTTTTTTTTAATTTAATTGAGGTTTAGCTGTTATTTTGGGGGGGTGTAAGATTCATAGATTTCACAGCACGTATGTGAAACTTATGAATGGAAGATGGTGTGCTGCCATTGGCTCTAACTGAGTCACGTGATCCCACAGCTCGCACGAATTCACTACGCCGGTGGGATACGCAAGCACTGCCCAGCTGATGTCTGGAACATCAAGTTCGTGCGAGCTGGATCTGAAAAAGCACAGGCGGAGTGAGAGATCGCGGGGAAGCCTTACCCCCGCGGGAACAGAGCGAGATCAATTTCTGGGCCAATACTTAATTAACTACTTACCTTGTTTAAAGAGGGTCTTACGCCTCCTTTCTTTATGTGTAAAATCTTCCATGCTTACCTGCGCGTTCAAAGCACTAAGTGCACTGCGTGCGCGCAGCCTGTAGCGCGCACGCGGTTCACCTAGGAACCGCCCCCTTTTGAGTTCACGAAGTGCCGGTTTCCCGCGCATGCGCAGTGCATGCTGGAAACCGGCAATTGGAGACCTAAAACGCGAGAGTGCACAGTGCGTACTCTCGCGTATTAGGTTTAATTTTCGGGCCAATATCTTGCAAACAACATGGATTCAATTTACATTTTTTGACGGGCCTATTTGATTTGTCTACGAATTTAAACAAAAATAAATATGCAGTTCAGGAGCTGTAATTTATGCTTTCTACAGTTTTAAAGCGATATAAAAGTTCCCTCTCCTGTTTATTTGCAACCTGCGCAATAAATAGTCTTGTCTTTTTTCTTATTAAAAAAGAAAATTATTTTTTAAAGACCTTGCAAGGGATAACAGGAAACATTAATTGTATGTAGTTTATTTTAGAAATGTTTGACATCCGAATTATGTTGATCCATGAGACTCTGGCACCACTGAAAATCTTGCTCAGTAGCTCATTTAGCAGCTGTGGCCGACCAATCCAAGCCCCCTGTCATTTTATTAGTTGATTAACTCCATCAGAAGGGCAGTGAAACCGTTTCTAGAAATACCCAGCATCTTGCACTTCCCCCAATTTATAGCACAATGCGCTATCTTAATTTTAAAGTGAGCCAAGTAAATGAGATGCGTCATCACATGGCTTAGAAAGTAATAGGGAAGGGCCATCAATGTCATGGGATTATCACAATCAGAGGTGGTTTGTTAGCCCCCAAGCCTTTATTCAGGCAGCATTAACCAAAACCATAATGACTATCCTCCTTGGGAGAACGGTAAGCAGAGTCTCTTTAGGAGCAAAGTGACTCCAAAATGACATGCCCAGCAACAAAAGTACTCAGTCAGAACTAAGACAACCGTCTGTGGCAGGCTTAGTAATCGAGTACCTGAACCAAGTACGTCTGCAGTACACCAGGGCACTGTTGATGTTCGACTAGCCAGCCTGACTCACTAATGGAACCTGGAGGGGTAGATCCTCACGGGAGGCTGGGATTCTTCCGCTGCAACTGTACATAATCTTTGAAGATGGAGGACAAGTTGATAAGCCTGTTAAAAAAACCATACGGGATCCTTGGCTTTATAAACAGAGGCATAGAGTATAAAAGCAAAGAGGTTATGCTAAACCTTTATAAAACACTGGTTAGGCCTTAGCAGGAGTATTGTGGCCAATTCTGGGCACCACACTTTAAGAAGAATTCAAGGTCTCGGAGAGGGTAGAGATTTACCAGAATGATACCAGGGATGAGGGACTTCAGTTATGCGGAGAGACTAGAAAAGCTGGGTTCTCCTTAGAGTAAACTGTTTCTTCTGGCAGGAGGCTCAGTAATCAGAGGACATAGATTTAAGATAATTGGCAAATGAACCAGAGGCGAGATGAGGAGATTTTTTATATGCAGCGAGTTTTTATGCATTGTCTGAAAAGGTGGTGGAAGCAGATTCAATAGCAATTTTCAAAAGGAAACTGGCAATGTAGTTGAAAAGGAAAAACTTGCAGGGCTATGGGGAAAGAACAGGGGAGTTTAGGGGATGTGCAGGGGTACTGCTAGAGTTTAACAAGCTGCACCTAAATTCTATGAACTGGGGTAAGTGGGATGCATTTATTTGGGTGAACATGTATGCACTGTATTTATCACAGAATCATAGAATAGTACAGTACAAAAGGAGGCCATTCGGCCCATAGAGTGGGACATCAGCCCACAAGCCACTGACTCACAAGGGGTCATTTTAACCTAACTCGCTGGGCAGAAAACCCACGGGATCGGGTGGAACGGTGGTTTTACCCCCCACCCAATATTGCTCTCAATTGACTTCAATGGAGAGTAAAATGGGGCAGGATATAAAATCAGTGTTGCACCCGATCACGTCAGCTTCCCAACATTTGCCTGCTTAAAATTACCTCCAGAATGTAGGTAAAGTCATAAAAACATCACATTGTTTGCACGATGATGCAACCAAAACGGCAGACAACTGCTCCAGGCCTTCACTCACCCCCAACACAACCAAGGCAATGCTTCTTTAAATAGGAAGTGGTGATGACATCATTGGAGAAACGAGTGTGAAGTAATGACTGAGTCTCATAGTGAGACAAAATGGAATTAACATCTGTGGATGGAACCCCAGGGCGCTCCAGTAATCGTGTCATGTTAAGTGTGTATGTTAATTCATCTCCTCCCATACTCAGTCCCCATAGGTGAAACAAAAATATGAAAAACAAGCAGAAATAGAGAGAAAAAATAATAATATTTTAAAGGTAATCCTAATGTCTCTATTTTTCAATGGGTACCATTCGTGAAATACCCTCTTTAAAGTATACAACTGCCTTAAAGGGAGCTGCAAGCGCAAATGAATAACTCCATGTGGTGACATTTTCTTTGCTGAGCAAAACATAGAATCATAGACCAGTGCTGCACAGAAGGAGGCCATTTGGCCCATCGAGTCTGCGCCGGCTCTTTTGAAGAGCAATCCAGTTAGTCCCACTCCCCGGCCCTTTCCCCATATCCCTGCAATTTTTTCTCCTTCGAGTATTTATCCGATTCCCTTTTGAAAGCTTCGACTGAATCCGTTTCCACCGCCCTATTTGGTTTCTGAATATCCAAAAATAAGAGCCAAGGTCTATTTTTGTAGAATGCTGCTCATCAGGCATAAAATTAAAAACAATCTGCACAAGGTTTCTGGCTCTGGCAATTCCAAAATATTAAAGGCGCGATTTTCATCAGCATCTGATTTCAGAAATGCTGAGTTGTTGACCACGTTCTCTTTCAATGCAAGTGCAAAAGCCAGTGATGTTCTGGTAAAATGCTGGGGGCTGTTGCAAATGGGTCTCAACTCAGCCCAAATCCCCTCCTTGATTTTTCTCTTCTGACTCAGGCTCATTCATGTGGTAAATTATTATTTAGGATTACATTCTGCACCGAGCACAAAAGGAGCAAAAATTCCACAGGACCTGTATTTCCTTTGGTCTGGGCGTACAAAAACTCGGCACTAAACCCTTTAGACCTGTGAAGTAAATTGTAAATGAGGACCTTTGTGCTGAGGTAATGTACTTGCTGGCCTCTGAACATGACAGAAGCGGCACTAAGTCAGCCCTTTTAAAATATCCAAGGATCAGAATTCCTCAACACTGAAAAATCCTACACCAGTGCACACCTAAAAAAATATCGCACCTTGGATAGGACAGCTTTTGAGAACAGGCTGCACTCCAAGATGACAAATTCAGAGTGAAAAAATGGTTTTGTTATTAAACAAAAAAGACCAGCTAACTCAAATAAAGCTTATTGAATTCATTCTATTTTTTCACCAGCAAAGAGTTTTTTCTAACAAAAGCGGCAGGACTTTTAGGCTCCCTATTTTTAGTGGGCCTCTGTGTGTTTGGGATTTCTTCACGAGCATCACTTCACTGATAAATGTACGAGTGCGATCTTGCCAGCCCTGGGGAGGCGGGTTTGGAGGCGGGACTGCCGGGAAAATGGCAGACTCTGGGGGCGGGTACCCATCCCGCCCCCAACCTGCCTCCGTGCCATCTTGCCAGGAGGCGGGTAGCCGACCCGCGCCGGGTCCCGTCTCCTTAGAGGCGGGAAGGGGATTAGTGCCACTTATCTGCCTGTTAACAGGTAGTTAACAGGCAGATAAGAGGATTATCCCCATTTTACCCACACAAGTGCGGGCTTCCCGAAGACTCCGAACCCCGCCAGGGTCACCGAGGCGAGTAGTGGGTCTGCGGGGGTCGGAGGGGTGCAAAAGTGCGCTGTGAAGGTAAATGATGGGTGCAAGTGTGGAGAGGTGAGTATGTGATGTAAGTGGAAAGCAATAGAAAAAGTTTACTTACCTTTGTTTCTTCCTGCAGGCTTCAAGAGTTGGGTATGCGGAGAGTCTCGCATCTCCGCGTTGGAGATGACAGATGGCCGTTGCATTCTCCAATGCAACAACCATCTAATTTCTGCAAAAGAAAGAACTTTGATGAGTCTTGAATTCAATAACTCATCAAACTACATAGAATGTCAGTGTTTGACAGCTTCACAGAGCTGTCAGACGATGAAAATTCATCAGTCAAAAATTTTTGACAGATGAAACGTCATACTTTGACGTTCTCTGTAACCGGCTTGCCCTTAATTGGCCTGCTGAGCCCGCTGGGTGGGCTTAACAAGGTCAATCAAGGGAAAATAGCGTGGGTTGGCCAGAAGTTGATGGAGGCGGGACTGAAACCCGAGAAGTGGGAGTCCCGCCTCCAAAAGCTCCCCATTGCCAAAATCCAGCCCAACCTGTTGTTTACGACTGTTAGAAATGCTCTCCAGGTAGCTGCCTAAAGGAAGCTAAAAAGGTTCTTCAAAGCAATCACAAGAGTAGTACACTGAGTTATATAAACTTCAGGTATAATAGAAATCCATTAAGATTGGGAAAAAAGGAAAGGAAATGTACAACATCAGAGTCATAAACATCCAGAAACCCTACAAGCAATAAGCAAAACAAATATCTCTAAAAAGGTTTTACAATGTGTAATAAAAGGTTCGGCGATGTGCGTCACTGCAAACGTCAGCTTCTACAAATAGCCTTTTTGTAATCCTGGCAAAAAGAATAAATGAAAGATCCACAAAATCAGATGTATTTACCCCTGATGATATGAAATCAACCCTCAGAACCACTGAATAGAATCCATTGTACATGACTGCGAGCAGAGGTACGTCGCATCCAGCAATGTGCACGTGTCCGACTCAGAGCATCTCGGTGCCTAGCAACCTGATATATCTGACTGCATCGACTAGCACAGTCAGTCATCACTCTGCCTCTGTGGAAATGAGCATCCAGCATAATTTATTTCTTAAAAAAAAAGGTGCAAGAATGCCAAAAGGCTTTCGCATTTAGATGCTATTTGAATCGATTTCTTTTTAAGCGCAGTCATTGGGCGCAGTGCTACACAGCTTAAATGAATGCGCCAGCTGTCCGTCTCCAAAACGCCCCTCCGCCCCAGTCAAGAGGTACATTTTCCCTGAAGTGAAAGTGTGTGCTATCGACATTGTACAAATGATTCCTGTTCCTTTCTACTTAGCCTTAGCTACTATATAATGTTAAAAGGAGGAAAAGTACCAGGAGAAGCATACCCAGTACAATTTTATACCCAATGCTACATCCTCATCCCTGCTTGTGAAATATTAAACAAGACATCTGGAGCAGCTAGAATTGAAATTTGAGATATATGTCAAGTTGTCAGGCACATGATTGGGCATGGAGCCTTACTGCCGTCCACCAGCGCATTTGATGCAGTCTTTACTCTGCACCAAAGTTGCTATTTGCAACACTCATTGTCGCCTACACCACCATACTGCTGCACAGAATCACCCTTCGATGCTTCCGGGCAGTGAGGGAGGTGAGCAAAATCAGCGGAGGAAGCATCTCAGGCCACCGTGCTGGGTTGACAGTTGCAGGGCATCATTGAGCCAAAGACTGGGAGAGGGTCTCCTGCCTGACCTTTGGCAGGAGAATGATGTGTGGCATGAAGGGACCGAATGAGAGGCAGGAAAAATAAACACATTTTTTCTTAAGAATAACAATTTCTTCATTTTATTCAATTGAAGTAACTAACTAAAGCGGTTTAGTTTCAGAAAATGTCAACAAAGGAGAATAGAAGCCAAACAACCAACCATTAAAATTAACATCTCTTAAATATTTCGCCAGGGATAATTGTAATGGCGAAAAACATGGACAAGACCATGAATGTAGAGTAGGCTTTAGTTAATAGATGCCTTGTTAACAGGAATATTTGGATGAAGAATTTCTGATCTGGTGCCAGTTCTTTCCCCATATGGTCCACAGTGTTAACATAAGAATAATTGCAAAAATATGAAAATGTTCTCACCACCAGGGTATTGTCACTAAAGGACATTGTACTTTATTACTGTGTTCAGTTTTTAAATCTTCTCTGGTGAAATCTTAGAATGTATTTTGTCATCTTATTTCCTCCTGCCCTGGATTTATTTTGTTCATATGCAACTTTTGCTCCACTAATATGTCCATGCTGGAATCAATGACAGTAGAAGATAGGACAATGGATGGAGAAGAAAAGGCATTTCCCAAACAGCCACCACTTCTTGAGTGCAAATGGTGGTTTGTGAACACATTAAGATTGAGAGGAGGATTCCAAGGAGAAAATTGCCCATTTTCAGTAGGAATGGACTCAAACCATCAAGGTTACCTCCCATCCAGGAAACACTGGTTCTATTTTGAACTGTGATGCAGTCCTCAGTTAACTTGTCCCCTACTTATAATGGCAGATGGAAATTGGATTTGTCTATTTGTCAAAATAAACCACCAGAGTTACAGTAAGTCTCATGGTGCTGCCAATTTGGATGTATGCAGACACATCAGTATATTGGACTTGGCACTGAAATCCTGCCCACTACTGGTCACCACTTATTCCCCCTCTTGCCCCGCCCCCAGAACAAGTGCTGATTCTGATTACAATTGTAAAATCAAAGACTATGGGGGCGATTTTCCCAGCCCTGGGGAGGCGGGTATGGAGGCGGGACTGCCGGGAAAATGGCATAATCTGGGAGCGGGTACCCATCCCGCCCCCAACCCGCCTCTGTGCCATCTTCCCAGGAAGCGGGTACCTGACCCGCACCGGGTCCCGTCTCCTCAAGGCGGGAAGGGGATTAGTGCCAATTAACTGCCTATTTACAGGTAGTTAACAGGCAGTTTTTTGGCTAATCCCTATTTTGAGCCCTAAAGTTTGGTCTTCCCGACGGCTCCGAACCTCGCCAGGGTCAGCGAGGCGAGCCGTGGGTCTGCGGGGGTTGGAGGGGACGAAATGTGTGCAGGTGAGTGATGATTGCAAATGTGGAGAGGTAAGTGTGTGTGGTGAGTCTAAAGTGTTTTAATAAGATTACTTACCTTTGCTTCTTCCTCTGGGCTTCATCCCTTTAGACTGCGGCGCTGCCTCATCTCACCGGCAGAGAAAGCAGAATGGCCGCTGCATTCTCAGATACAGCAGCCTTCTGCTTTCTGCTCAGGAAAGCTTTCTAAGTGAGCCTGTGTCCCAGGTCTCAACTTAGAAGACAGATTGTCAGTGTTTGACAGCTTCACAGAGCTGTCAAACGATGACAATTCATCTGTCAAAAAATCTTGACAGATGAAGCGTCATACGCTGACGTCATCTGTCACCGGCTTTCCCTTAATTGGCCGGCTCAGCCCGCTGGGCAGGCTTAACAAGGTCAATCAAGGGACAATAGCGTGGATTGGCCAAACGTGGATGGAGGCGGGACTAAAACCCAACAAGCAGCTTTCCCGCCTCCATCACGTCCCCATTGATAAAACACTCCCGACATATAGGTATGAAATCAATGGAAGTCAAAATCGGGCAGGTTCTATAACGGGCGGGTGATTCTCTCTGCCAGGTTAACGCCCAAGGTGAAAATGCCCACTACTGTGTGTACATGCAATATCACATGGGCATGTATGCCCAATATTAAATGTAAATATTAAAACAAAATATCGCAAAAAGTTGCCCAAAAGTGTAAATAGATCTGCCATAAGGGCTGGATTTTGTCTTGGGGTCGGGTTGGGGTCGTGTCATCCGCATTTCGTGTTCCCCCCCCCCCGACTCCAGATTAATGTGGATGAATGATGCAATTTTCACTTAATTGGGCAATTGAGTTCCAGCATGTGGGAACCCATGAACTAATTAGTGTTTTCAGTCTGAAAGTCGCCTCTGATGATGTCATCATTGCTGACTGCCTAGTCTCAGAGACTGTTGGTGAGAGAGGACCTGCCTGGCTTGCTTTTGATGTGAGTGGACCTGGATGCAAAAATGGGGGGGGGAGAGAAGAGAGAGAGAGAGAGAGAGACCGAGAGACAGAATTTTTTTGCATCCAAGTCCTCTCACAGCAAAGGCCAGGCAGTCTCTGAACACATTCAATGCAGCAGCATCAGAGGCGACTTTCAGACCTAATACTACTACTACCTTCATCACATCTCCGTTGTAATAGAGGACCTGCAGCTCATAGTCAGCTATCCACTTGTGCTCCCGCCAGGTTTCACTCGTGTGTTTCACATCAGGCGTACTTCACGTCAGAAAAGGGTTAAACTAGCTAAAACGTTTCAAAATGGCATTACAGAGCCAATTTAGGGCTTGTTAAGGGCTTTAATGGCCTCTCCCGCCTCTTGGAGGCGGGATGGAGTCGGGAACCCCGCGACTTATTTTGTCAAAATTGCGTGGAGGCGGGATGGAGTCGGGATGGGGTCGGGACCCCCGACCCCGCAAATTTAACCCCCCACACGCCTCCAAACCCGACTCCATGGGTCATTCAAAATCCAGCCCTAGTCTGCCCAGGCAGATCCAATTGCCACGTGAGCCTAAATTACAGCAACAGCTCTCAGCTTAAACTTTATCCATGTCATAGGGCTGGATTTTGTCAGCCCCGAGGAGGCGGGTATAGAGACAAGACTGCCGGTAAAGTTGCAGAATTTGGGGGCGGGTGGCAAACCCGCTCCCTACCCGCCTCCGTGCCCTCTTACCAGGAGGCGGGAAGCCGTCCTGCCCCTGGTCCCGTCTCCTCGAGGCGGGAAAGGGATTAAAGCCTATTAACTGCCTGTTAACAGATAGTTAACAGGCAGAAAATAAGATTATCCCCATTTTTAGCTCCGAAGTGCAGGCTTCCCGACCTGGGGGAACCCCGCCAGGGTGTAGGAGACGAGTAGGAGGTCTGCAGGAGTCGGAGGGGTCTGAACGTGCGATGTAGAGGTGAGTGACGGGTGCAAGTATGGAGTGGTAAGTATGTAAGGTGAGTGTAAAGTGTTAGAAAATGTTCACTTACCTTTGTTTCTGCCTACAGCCTTCAGCCGCTGTGGAGCCGGAGTCCCGACATCTTCATTGTAGATTTCACAGACTGGCGGTTGGATCCTCTGAACCAACAGCCAGGTGATTTCTGCAAAGTTGAAAGGTTTGATGAGTCCTGAACACAAAGATTATCAAACTACACAGAATGTCAGTATTTGACAGCTTCACAGAGCGGTCAAACAATGACATTTCTTCTTTCAAAAGTTCTTGACAGATGGCACGTCATACGTTGACGTGCTCTGTCAGTGACTTCCCCCTAATTGGCCTGCTGAGCCCGCTGGGGAAAATCCTGCTGGTTGGCCAGAAGCTGATGGAGGCGGGATTGAAAGCTGGCAAGCAGCAGTCCCGCCTCCAAAAGCTTCTCATTGAGAAAATCCAGCCCATAATATAGAACTCTCCTTTTTCATTTCTCTCTTTACAGTGAATGCAAAATAATCACCACGGATAACAAATATTCAGAGCAGCACTCAATAAGCTTTAATAATTAGACACGGACTATAGAAGTAATTAGGGGTTATGTTCCTGCTGCATTAATGAAGCCCTTGGCTATTTCTTTCATGTCGGTAACATGCTTGCTGAAGTGCAGTTTGTCTTTAATAAGGAAAGAATGAGAATAGATATTAAAAAGATTCAGATTACATCAACTACTAGTTGCTCATTAAAAAATAACAGGGGAAGGGGTGCGGAACACTGATAACCTAACATGCTGTACCACAACATAATGAGATATGATCATTGCACCCTCTTTCGACTCCTCACCGTCTATTGCCCAAACGCTGATTTCCAATCTCACTGCATCGGGGAAGATACTCAATAACGCAAATCTATTTTTCTGAAGGGAATACAAAGATTTGCATTTATATAGCACCTTATCAGATCTCAGTAACATCCCAAAGTAGTTCAGAGGCAATAAATTGCTTTGAACAGCAGCCACGGTTGTTATGTAAGCAAATGCAGCAGCCATTTTTCAGACAGCAAGATCCCACAAACAGCAATGAGATGATTAAGGGGAGATTTAATAGATGTGTTCAAAATTATGAAGAGTTTTGATAGAGTAAATAAGGAGAAACTGTTTCCAGTGGCAGGAGAGTCAGTCACCAGAGGACACAGATTTAAGGTAATTGACAAAAGAACCAGAGGGGAGATGAGGTGAATTATTTTTACACAGCGGCTTGTTATGATCTGGAATGCACTGCACTGCCTGAAAGGGTGGTGGAAGCAGATTCAACAGTAACTTTCAAAAGAAAAAGAAAGAAAGACTTGCATTTATATAGCGCCTTTCACGACCACCGGACGTCTCAAAGCACTTTACAGTCAATGAAGTACTTTTGGAGTGGAGTCACTGTTGGAATGTGGGAAACGCGGCAGCCAATTTGCGCACAGCAAGGTCCCACAAACAGCAATGTGATAATGACCAGATAATCTGTTTTTGTTATGTTGGTTGAGGGATAAATATTGGCCAGGACACCGGGGATAACTCCCCTGCTCTTCTTCAAAATAGTGCCGTGGGATCTTTTATGTCCACCTGAGAGGACAGACGGGGCCTCAGTTTAACGTCTCATCTGAAAGACGGCACCTCCGACAGTGCAGCACTCCCTCAGCACTGCACTGGAGTGGAGTATCAGCCTAGCTTTATGTGCTCAAGTCCCTGGAGTGGGACTTGAACCCACAACCTTCTGACCCAGAGGCGAGTGTGCTACCCACTGAGCCACAGCTGACACTAAAGGGAACTGGATAAATACATGAAGGGGAAAAATTTGCAGGGCTCCGGGGAAAGAACAGTGGAGTGGGGCTAATTGGAGAGCTCTTTCAAAGAGCCGGCACGGGCGCAATGGGCCGAATGGCCTCCTTTTCTGCTGTATGATTCTCTGAATGGACAGAGTGTAAAGGCATTGCACGGTGTGATACTGAGCCCATAGAGACGAGGAAGATCCAAGTTTGAAGTCTTGTCAATTGAGTGAAGGTTACAGGCACCTTTGGAACTGTGCTCTAGCATAAGTCAATATACTCAAGAAAGGAGGAGAGAATCTTGGGGGAGGGAAGAAGCTGCTTAAAGTTTTATGCTGTGGCTTATATACAGGTTTATTCTCTCACTCAGGGTTCAGGAAAGGAATATATGGGGCCAGAATTTGCTGTAAAAATGAGGCTAATGGCGCACGCTGTTACTTAGACATAATTGATACCGCAACATTAAGCGAGGAGCAGATGTGCGGTTAAATGCAAATATCCAAAATATGCTGTCCATGTTGCGGCACTCCACCGTTAGCTTTGCGAAAACGGCATCTCGCTGTCTGCCTCATCACTGACATGCATTCAACGTCGTGAAGTTGCTGTCTTTGCACGGTAGATACGAACTAAACCCATCATAGATCTTTAGGGCTCGTAATTAGTAGCATAAGTATCCTTTTAACGACGTGATAATTGTTAATTGCTGCCAATCAACCTCTCTGGAACTGAAAATGAACGATTACAACTATGGAATAAAACCAGAAAATGCTGGAAATACTCAGCAGGTCAGGCAGCAACTCTGGAGAGAGAGAAACAGAGTTAACGTTTCAGGTCAACGACCTTTTGTCAGGTGAGCGTTCTTTGCTTTTATTACAACAGTGGCATCTCATTCCTTCAGGTTTTGAATGTTTCAGGGAGATTTTAAAAATAGAAATGTATTTTTTTTTTCTTTTCCTTTCTGTCTCGTCTCTCTCTCTGTGTTCTGGTCAATATTTATCCCTCAATCAACATCACTAAAACAGATTATCTGGTCATTATCACATTGCTGTTTGTGGGAGCTTGCTGTGCACAAATTGGCTGCGGCATTTCCTATATTACAACAGTGACTACACTTCAAAAAGTACTTCATTGGTAGTAAAGCGCCTTGGGACATCCTGAGGTCGTGAAAGGCCCTATATAAATGCAAGTTTTTCTTTTGTTTTTCTCTTAATCCAGTCCTTGTTTCCCTCTCATTGGCCGCAATTTCCCCAACCTCGGCGGGTGCGGGGCGACCGGGGTCCGTGGCGGGTCCTGACTTCGCTGCTGGCTCCTGCCCGCTGTGCAGAATGATCTTAAGTTGATTGGGCTTGTTAGGCTCGCTCAGCGCGTTTGCCAGCCAACTGAAGGAAGAGGGTCTGATGACATCAATTGATGACGCGTCATCAGCCGGTTTCCTTAGAGGGACCATGGGCAAATTGATTTTGACAGTTGTGCTGTCAGTGTTCTACAGCATTGAGGTGCTGCAAACACTGACAATCACTGCACAGAGGTACAGGGCTGTACGCAGGCTATCCCATGACTCCCTCCATATGCTTATGGAGGGAGTCACAGCACACAGGGAGGTTCTCTTCCCTTCCGATGGGCGGAAGAGACCTCCCCAGGAGACCAACACAGCCTGGTTGCAAATTGCACAGGAGGACAAAAGCAGGGATGTTGTCAGGAGGACCAGGCTGCAGTGGCGCAAACCTTTCAATGATCTCAGTAGATCACGAAACGTTACTGCAAAGCCACACTCAACCTCATCCTGCTGTGCCTCTCATCACATCCCCATCACTCTGCCTTCCCTACCCTATTCCTGTACATCCTTACTCACAGCAACTTACCTTGCACCTCCACCCATTCCTCTCTATCTACATTATCACTTCCCCATCTCACTAGCCACCCCTCACACTCACCCTCATCCTAGTATAATCATACCAACTAACAACATGCAAGGGTAGGTACTTGTGTGTTTTAGCCAATGTTCATGTTAAGTTTCTGTTAATGCAGTGTCAAACATTGAAACCTTTATTTTCAACACTTTGCATTTTTGGTCAGATCTGTGTGCACCTTTAGAAGTGGCTTAGTGAGTTGTAGTGAATGGTGCTGAATGTGAAAGGAATGGCTTGGGCATTGTAGGGATGCTTTATGTTGTTGGTGTGGGGTGGTGCCAACCTGGCACATCATGTGTCAGCCAGGTTGTACAGCATCAAGTGAAGTAAATCAGGCCATGGTGAGGCCATTCCTGGCGTCCTGGGCAGCAAAGTGCTCGAGTGCTGATGCCCTGTGTCCTGTCCAGCATCAGTTGATTGCGGAGAAGGTTGGTGTTGTTGTTGGTGCTGCTGGTATGCCTGGTGATGCTGGTGTTGGGGCTGATCATGGTGGGATTCTGAGGACCAAGGTGAGATAGTTTCAGGGGCACTGATGCTGATGTAATAGATGGCAGGTAAACTTGAGATGACAGAAGCGATCTGTCAATGGTGAGAGAGGTTCTTCCAATGAGGTGACACTGGATAGAGAGTTTACTCCAAACACTTGCAACCTGCATAAAGCTCAATCTGTTTTCCAAATGCAGTAAGCAACAGCTTCTGAGCTTGGAAAGTGAACAGCTTTGAGACGGGAGCTTTTATAGCACATTTGCAGCTGTCAAGTAATGAGATGATTCCATGGTCATACAACTCCCGACCTCCTTACCTGACATGATCCCCGAGCAGCGTGGACCCCATGGGCGACCTCGTAAAATGGTAAGGTGAGCTCAAAATACTTTTTAATGCTCTGTTAACGAGGTCATAATGACTTGAATTGCCTCCCCTGCTCAGCGCTGACAGACCCGACATCTGGGAACATCTTGTGGTGGCAGGTTGACAGCGGGGTCCCGACCCACTGTCAAAAGAAAAAATTTCCCCCCCAACCTGCCACCGAACGCGTCCGCTGACCCCCCGAAAAAATTCCCCCTTTATTTATTTTTCTTTACCTGGTTTGGCATTGAATTTGCCCCCTCTAATTCACCCTCCTTCTCAGTCCTTCCACTGTTTATTTCCCAATCTTTAAATCTCATTGATTGAAAAGATACCCTGTTGGTTGCCCTGTTCAATCAGGTGCCAGATGCCCTGTTTCCCTCACTGCGCCGTTATCCGCTTGCAGTAACTTTGTGTGCAATAATGTTTTAAGCTGAAGGTGCGGGGACAAGTCTAACTAACGGGAGATGCCATGCGATGCCCTGCTACAGTAGATCTGGCCCAATATTAATTTCTAAACATAACACATGTATATATTATGGATATGCGTGGATTAAATTCCCATCTGTCAATGATTCCCATCATTTAATTTTTACACAATGGATTTGTGAAATTATGAAAAACATTTTAAATCCTAAACCATCAGTTCCCACTGACAAAACATTATTAAAATGCTTTCAGCTGCAGTTCCCTTTATTATTATTGCTGTTAAAGTCATCTGAGCCTCCACAGGGTCTTATTGGAAAACATAGGTCACTTGCTAGGCTGAAAGGGCTTCATGCTTCTAATGGATGTGCAGTAATCTTGTCAATTATATCTAATAAATAATAAGGGTATTTCTACTCTACAATTTATGAAAGCCACTTCAAATACTGCATTAAAATAGCTTCTGAAGAGTTGCATGACCCTGTGTCTTGTTTTAATCGAATTTAAATCCTCATTTTGTGTTGCTCTGTGACCAATGTGAAAATTGTAATTTCACACATATTTGCATTTCAGACACAAATGCAATCCATTATGTACCTACACACAGGTCGTGAATATGACCAACTTGTCAGGCTACATCTGCAAACACCTCTTAGAGAATTCAATATTTAAAAGGAGGTACCTGCACAGGGAGAATTTGCTGCACTGTGTTGCTGCACCAGTGCAGTGTGGCAGAATGGGGGTGATACACTTTTACAAGATTGAGCAAAATTGGGGACTTGTAGTGTGGACAATCATCAAGGAGAGGTGCTAAAGTCATTGAGGTGTTTACCCAATTGGAAGCACTCCTCCACCCCACGCCAGGCTGCTTGCTTAAGCTGAAGTTGATGGTGTGCAACCTTGGTGTCCTGTTTCATCCTTAGCTACAGGACGTGACTCGACGTCGTTGTCTGGCTCTCAGATGTGATTTCCAGTTTTAAAAAAAGTTAAAAGCTTAACTGCAGACTGCAGCATTTGACACGTTGGACCCCCTGCGACCCCACCTCATTGTCTTAGCTGTACTCTGCTGTGTCTTTGATGTAATGCCTCCCTGACGGATTGTATCTCTGCAGACACATTGTTCTCTGTCTATCTATACTTTGTAACCGATTTGTATTCCCTCACTGTACCCGATGAAGGAGCAGAGCTCTGAAAGCTCGTAATTTCAAATAAAACTGTTGGACTATAACCTGGTGTTGTGCGACTTCTCATTTTCATCCTTAGCTGACCTTCAAGCCTCGCATCCAGTCTGTCAAGACCACCTACTTCCATAATAACAGTGTGCCACCACCTCACCTCCACCGCAGTCAAAACCCACATCCACATTTTCGTACCTGCAGACTCAATTTCTTCTATGCTGTCCTTGCTGGACTCTCGGGCATCACTCTACATAAACTCCAACTCAGGCAGATGTCTGACTCACGCGCCCTATCCCATATAAAGTCGCACTTACCTATTGCCACTTTCCTTGCGAAGCTCCGCTGACGCTCCGTCCCTCAGCACATCGATTTCAAAATCCCCATCCTCATTTCTAAATTCCTCACTGGCGTCGCTCTACTCTACCTCTGCAACCTCCTCCAGCCCCATGCCCTATCTTGCACCCACTGTTCTTACAAATCTGGCCTTCCGTGCATCAGTGAAAGGGCATTCAGTCATCATGCTCCAGCACTCTGGAATTCCTTTCTTAAAGTCCTTCACTAGGCCACTTGTCTCCACATTTTCAACAGCCTCCTTAAAACCTTTCTCTTCAACTGCACCGTCAATTACTTTTCCTAGCCTCCTCCCTCCACCGCCCCCCCCCCCCCGCCACCCCCAACTCTGCTCAATGTCTAATCCCTCTTTGTACCTTGGTAAATTTCACCACGTTAAAGTCACTATATAAGTGCAGGTTACTGTTGGTGAAATGGGATGGATTGGGGCTTGAAATACACAGAATAAATGTAACTACAAAATAGAGTTTCAGAAATACAATAAATAACTTATGAATAATTATTCTTTATGATTAGCATGTGCTGCTCAAAGTAGATTGGAGGATACATGGTTTTATAAGGACAAGAGCAATTATGTAATGTATAGTGTATTATTCTGCAGATGTGCAGGATATGATTGAATAAGTCAAATTCCATTTTTATAACATAATATTCTCGGTAATTTAACATTGCTTTCTGCGGCTCTGTCCATTATTCTGGGAAAATTGTAAATGAGAGGCCTTTATTTTTTACATTTTTCTTTCACTATGGATTTAAGTTTTATCCTTTGATTGTTTTATCGTTGAGAATATACAACAAGATGGTATGTAAGGAGTACCAGTTGGAGGTAAGAACATCGTATTTAGCACTACTGGGGAACGGGCTTTCAAAGCGCATAGAGTTACATAGAAATTACAGCACAGAAACAGGCCATTCGGTCCAACTGGTTCATGCCGATGTTTATGCTCCACATGAGCCTCCTCCCACCCTACTTCATCTCACCCTATCAGCATAACCTTCTATTCCTTTCTCTCTCATGTATTTATCTAACTTCCCCTTAAATGTATCTATGTTCTTCACCTCGACTATTCCATATTCTAACCACTCTCTGGGTAAAGGTGTTTATCCTGAATTCCTTATTGGATTTATTAGTGACTATATTATATTTATGATCCAGGCCAGCATTTTCCGGGGGGGTCAGCGGGCGGGATCGGTGGCGGGTCGGGTGGGAAATGTGATTTTTTTTTGACAGCGGGTTGGGACCCCGCTGTCAAGCCTTTCCCAATGGCGCATGTGTGATCTCCGATCCGACCCGAACCGCAGAGGCGAGCAACCCAATTAAACCAATTATTGGGTTATTGACAGATGCTTAATAATGCTTTTAACCTTACCGTTTAACTTTAACTGCTCGCCCACAGGGTCCACACTGCTCAGGGACCACGTCTGTGAACCTGAGGAGGGAGTTGAATGGCCATTGCTGCAGCTGATTACTTGACAGCTTCAAATGTACAGTAAAAGCTCACACCTGACAAATGATCACTTTCCTAAGCCACAAGCTGTTTCTCAGTCCATTTCCAGCACAGATTCTGCAAGCTTTCCACTTTCCACTTTCCACTCTCCATCCACTCTCACTTCATTGGAAGAACTCTCTCACCATTGACAGAATGCTTCTGTGATCTCTACTTCACCAACCATCTATTTCATCAACATGGGTGCCCTTTATATTGTCTCACCTTGGTCCTCAGAATTCGAACATGATCAGCCCCAACACCAGCAGCACCAGGCAGACCAGCAGCACCAACAACAACACCAACCTTCTCCACAATCACCTGATGCTGCACAGGACAGAGGGTATGAGCACCCGACCACATTACTGCCCAGGAGGCCAGGGGTGGCCTCACCAAGGGCAGATGTACTTCATGTGACACTGTACGCCCTGGCTGCCACATGATGTGCCAGGTTGGCACCACCCCACACCAGCACCATAAAGCATCCCTACAATGCCCAAGCCATTCCTTTCCCACTCATCACCATTGTTGGGGGGGGGGGTTACCGTTATGTCTCACCATTTAGTACAACTCACTAAGCCACTTCCAAAGGTGCACACAAATCTGTCCAAGAACAGAAAGTATTGATAATAAAGGTTTCAATGTTTGACAGCACATTAACAGAAACTTTACATGAACATTGGATAAAACACCCAACTGCCTACCCTTGTGTGTTGTTAGTTGGTATGATTGCACTAGGATGAGGGTAAGTGTGAGGGGTGGCTAGTGAGATGGGGATGTGATAATGTAGATAGAGAGCGAGGGATGGGTGGAGGTGCAAGGTAAGTTGGTGTGAGTAAGGATGTGCAGGAGTAGTGTAGGGAAGGCAGTGTGATGGGGATGTGATGAGTGGCACAGGAGGATGAGGTTGAGTGTGGCTTTACAGTAACGTTTCGTGATCTACTGAGATCATTGAAAGGTTTGCGCCACTACAGCCTGGTCCTCCTCATGACACCCCTGCTAGTGTCCTCCTGTGGAATGTGCAACCAGGCTGCGTTGGTCTCCTGGGGAGATCTCTTCTGTCCATGGAAAGGGAAGAGGACCTCCCTGCGTGCTGTGACTCCCTCCATAAGCATATGGAGGGAGTTATGGGAGAGCCTGGGTGCAGCCCTGCACGTCTGTGCAGTGATTGTCAGTGTTTGCAGCACCTCAATGCTGTAGAACACTGACAGCACAAATGTCAAAAGAAAGTTGGCCATGGTCCCATTTCCTCTAATTAGACTGGGAAACATGCTGGGTGGGTTTAACAAGCCCTATCAATGCAAGTTCATTTTAGGCAGCGGGATGGAGCCAGCAGCAAGGCCTCGACCTGCCACCGACCCCGGCCACACCGAACCCGCTGAGGTGAGCAAGATCCCCGTCCTAGTTTTGAACTCTCCCACAAGTGGAAACATCTTTCTACGTGTACCCTATCAAACCCCTTCATAATTTTAAAGACCTCTACTGGCTCACCCCTCATCCTTCTATTTTCCAGAGAAAAGGGCCCCGCCCAGCCTGTTCAATCTTTCCTGATAGTTATAACCTCTCGTTCTGGTATCATCCTTGTAAATCTTTTTTGTACCTTCTCCAGTGCCTCTATATCCGTTTTTGTAAAACGGAGACCAGAACTGTGCACAGTACTCTAGGTGTGGTCTAACATAACTTCTCTGGGGGCCATGGTCATAAGGTTTAGCAGAACTGGGGTGGAAGTCCTGGAATTGGCAGCTCCAGGGATGGGAGCCGAATGTCTGGCAGAATTGGAGGAGGAATGTGGGGTTTGGCTCACTAGTGGATTCCTGGGGTTTAGCCAGAGGAAAAGAAAGGGTAGTGAAAGGAAATGGGCTTGACAACTTTGGGAAGGTCCCACATATAGCACAACTCGTTTGTACGTTTCTGAGAGATCTCTGTAAAACATTAAATTCGATGTTTTATGACTGACTCCTGGACATATGTCTCTCTGTCCCCGTTTATCTGTGTCTGTTGTCTTTGTCTCTCATTTTCTCTCTTAGCCTCACAGCCGTCACTAATTAGAATGTTTGTACTTTGTAGCTATTAATAATAACACAGATGATGGTAATCAGAGCCTTTCTGTTTGCCGGAGAAGCTTTCAAAATTCACAATTTAAAAAATCAAATTAAGATGGGGAAAGATGTCTCTGTCTTTCTCTCAGCCTCTCTCCCAGCTTGGCACACTTTGAGGTAAGAGCTTTTATTTAAAAGCTTAGTTGAAACCCTCATCAAATTTGTTATCTAGTTTGCATTCAAATCATTTTCAAAAATACACAAACTGAAATATTTTTATGGACAGAGACATAATTTGACTTTTCCACTCAAAATTATAAGCAATCAAATGTTTCTAATTTGAACATAATCAAATGCTACAACAGATGTGTAATCTATACAGTCTGTCCTGTTTCAAGTGGATTTGTTTAGTTTCTCTCTGAAAGACACAACTCTTTCAACTCTTGGTAATGGTGTAAAATAGGCAATATCTTGTAACCGAGGAAGTAAAGCTCTCACACCAATCAAAAATCACTTTCACGCTCTGTTTGCCATTTTAGCAACAAATGTACAAAAAGGTTAAAGCACACATGCACATATCGTGCAAAAGAGTATTGAGATCACATGCCCAATGATGGTGTCCATTACTCATATTTATTTACTAATCAAGAATGCAATTAGCCACATCTGGATTCCCAATTAGCCACAACACTACAATAGGTAACCATCATAACTGTAACTCTGAAACCTTCTGTTGTGCTAACCATCAGGAGTTCCTCATTGTGCAGCAGGGAGCATTTGTCACTGTATTATTCTGCTAAGCATATGGACTTCCCATTTATTCAACACGAGTAAAGATTAAAAATCTTGCACAATTACTGTATTGTTGTTGCTTGCTTATTTATTTAATAATTCTACAAGTTTTGGAATGGAACTGCTGGAAGATAGAACAAATTTCACTTCATTCAGTATTGTAAAACATTCCTAGATTAGATAAACCTTCCCCTCTTCTTCAGTTGGAATAAATACTTGTGGCTTCCCATCCCTTTTGATGTACTTGCATTCCGTTTGTGTTCACCACTTTCTATGGCCTGGGACTGCCATAGCTGAGGCTACGGAATAAAAGTGCAGTCATGGCTGAACACCAAACAGAACTGCAAGCAGGAAGTGACCTCAGTTGGGTCAGCCGCCTGCCCCTTTGCACCAATAGCATATCAAGCAAGTGACAAAATATCGAACTTTACCATTGTTACAATTTCCATATTTTATAGAACTGTTTTCTCTCTCAATCGTTCAGCAACAGTTCCAAGAAGCAGACTTTGTCCCCTCCAATCTGGAAGCTGTGTCCTTCCACAGATGCAGCATCTAATGATCAACTATGACCTTCCTTCACAGTAATCTGTTTACAGGAGCCGATAATATGATCCCCGCTGCTCTCTGGCCACACCTGTACCCAAATAAGCTGACCTTACCCCATCGTGTGAGGTCAGCTCATTATAATATTAAAATTTTGCTCCCTGTACCTAAAATGCTGTTTGTGGGGGCAGGATTTTGGGCACCAGTTGCATGTAAGCTGCTGCTTAAACTTAAAGAAGAAAGGATATTTTGGGGAGAATGAGTATAGAGTCGGGTAAGAAACATCCTTTTGAGGTCCAACAGTGGAATAAGAGGTAGTCTGGGGGGTTCCTAGTGCATGGTCATGGTCAACAAGGGGAAGAAAATGCTGTTTTTAAGTTTGGCCTTCTCTTTAGCTCCCATTATTAACAGGGGTGATCAGATAATCCAGCCATAATTAGTATAGGGCCTAAAGATGCCTGGCACACTGTTGGTGCGCAGGCTCCCAGCACACTTGGCACTTGAAGTTGCAGTGGGGTGAACTAGGTGCTTCAGGTGCTGAGAAGGCTTCAGATCTCCACAGCCAACGATACGGTAACCAGCGCCTGACGTGCTTCAGCATCTCTCGTCCCAGCCATCACATTATCAGCCCTATAGTCACATGCTGCACTATCATACTCATTTTGGATTGGTAGATATTAAAGGCAGAACAATTTAATAGCACAAAATAACCGACAGTCTGTAATGGGTCAATTATACTTCAAAAGAACTCCTTCAGATTTAAGAAGAAAGGCTCTGTTGGAAAAAGTTTCCACTCCGAATGGTAAATTCTGCCTGCATTCATCCTCTCGTACCACTTTTTCAACTGTGGCAATGTACGTAATGCAGCTCACCCACAGAAAGCAGCACACGTTTTTTTTGTAATCTGGCCAAAATCATAACTCAGGAGATATTGCAATACTTATCCGGTGTCCAATTTTAACCCAATCAATTTGTTTGAAGTCAGGTCATCGGGTAAACTTAACAATTCATAAAGGAAGTAGGTACAACAATACAAATATATTCCATATGCCTACAAGCAGGGAGCCATAGAAAATGTACACAATCCCATGAGGAGCATCCATTTTGTTTTCAAGAAGAGTCACTCAACATACATGTTTATATGTTCATCCATCACCCGATCTTCACAGATCTCCATTGGCTCCCTGGCTCACAATGTATCAAATTCAAAATTCTTGCTATCATTTACGAATTCCTCTTTGGTCATCCCACACCACCTCTGGCCATGTCCCAGCCTGCACCTAAGGTCCTCTGACTTTGACTCTTATGCATCCCACCTCCCACTGTGCTACCCTTTGAAACTCCCTCCTTAAAGCTTTTTGCCTTAGTACTTTCCTTGCCCTGGTATTTTGTTTCCTGCCTTTAAAAATATCCCAAGAATTTGGGCACCTTTCCTAACTCTTCTATTATTAGTCAGTCTGTTCTTTCACATATAAAGTACCGTGAAACATTTTATTACGTTATAGGCAATATGCAAATGTAAATTGTGGTTTTGCAAACAGAAGAGTTGGTTAGCTGGGGTATAAGCAGATATTGATTATGGACCAATAATTAGTTTGGTTCAGATTAAAGGACCCATTATTCAGAATGATGCAGCCATTCCCAATTTAAAATGGAACAAGGCAAAATTCCAAATTCATTACAACATACTTGACTGGTTATTTTTCGTGGTATGACACTTCCATAGTTCCAGCAGTTCAGGAACCATTATATTCCATACAATCATCTCTCTATCGGTACTCATCCTTATAATCCTTAATCCTGTTCTTAGCCAAATATTCATCCAAATGATTTCTAAAGTTGTTAATCAATATAGCATTAACTGCTTTAACAGGGAGTCTATTCCACTATATTCATTGCTCTGTCGCGTAAAAACCTTCTAATCTCACATCTTGCTTGAGGAATATTAATTTTATAGCAAATAAATTCTCAATCGCAGCTGGAGCATCTGAATTCAGTGAAGGATTTCCCCAGGAACAGAGTGATATTGAGAAGTTATAACCTTGGTAGGGGAGCTGTGGCCAATAGAGTACATGGCAAGGGGAGACATAAAAGAGGAAAATGGAAGAAAGTATAAAATACTAACAAGATGATTCAATCTTGTGCACCCCATAAAGATTAGTACTGACTGAGATCGGTGAGAAGGTCACTTGCCAGCGCTCCATCACAGAATGATGCACATATGGAGGAGGGGAACCTAAAAGGAAAAAAAGGAATGGAATTAGCTTTAAAAATGTGTAACAATCACAAGTCTAACTCCACAACTGATAATTAACATTCGGCATGATTAGTGGCGTTACTCTCTCAAACTGAGTAAAATGGTTAACCAGGACAACAATGTTACTTTAAAATATTTCCCAGCTGGACGATGCTAGATGCTACCCATTTAAACCAAATAAAAGTTGCATGCATGATCCCATGTGCTGAATTCTTATTCTCACACTTAGTGGCATCAGGAACCTCTCGTGGAGGCCAAGCACTTCCTTATCGTGAAGCAGGCAAAATCAGAGGCACGTCAGCCAGAGCTGCTTTTATGAACCTCTTTGGCTGCCAGCAGTAAAGAGACAGTGACAGAGACCTGGAAGCAGTCCACCCCGAATATTCAACCATTCTCTCAGCGAAACACGACGGGTTGATTTTTGTCTTCACTCCCGGGCGGTAATCTGGTAGAGCGGGACGCTCGCCCTTTGTAGAACCCGCCTGATTTTCAGCCCGTTGATTTCCGTGGGATGAAAATCGGTTGGCTTCTAGAAAGGGCAGGCGGACAACTCCTCCAGATTATCGACCTGGCGATGCAGACAAATGTTTATTCCAGTGCGTTTGGTGAGGAGATCCAAAGAGAAATTAAAATTCTCGAGTCTCATTCTCATAACTAAGTGCTAGATTCAAGTAACAAGAAAAATCGTTCACTAACAACTTTCTGCTCCATCTGTCTTAAGTGTGCTTTGCAAATATGACTGTGGAACATCCTGAGGCCGTGAAAGGTGCCATATAATTGATTCTTTTCTTACTATTTACGAGATGTGCCAGTGACATCTAGTGGAAACTATTGATACCGCACCAACTTTTTTGATTATATTGACAAATTATTTACCGGCTAGAGGGGCTGAATGGCCTACTCCTGTTCCTAATGTTCCTTTCGGAGACTTTTTTCTATAGTGGTTACTTCAATTGGCCACCATCCTTTGGATTTATGACTGCGTCTAGCACTGACTACGGAGCCAGTACCATAACTCATTTTGCACTGTTGCTTGCTGCAGTCTGTATGTCAGCACTGAACGCCCATTACTTCATGGCTAAAATGTGACTTCTGCCTTCAGTGCTCTGGTACATCAACAGAAATGTTGGTGCTCTGTTGGAAGATGAACTGTATTATGAAAGATGGACTGTATTATGAAAGATGGACTGTATTATGATGGACTGTGTTATTTTGAGTGGGTTCATAACATACTTTCTCTTATTTTAAATGAAATTTTATTGATTAGGAAGTGTAGGCTTGGTGAGCACAACAGCTGGGCGAGTATTGGTTGATATAAGTGGAAGGACTGCAGAAGCACACAGGCTGAGTGCTTTAAAAATGCAGCAGGCCATCAAAGCAGTACTCAAGGATAAAGTATCACAGAGCTGCAGCACAAAGAGAAAAAACAATTACAAAAAAAAACACTACAGCGAGAATCTCAAACGCTTTCAAAAGTGACCTTGCAAATAAACATTTGTAATTCGATGGCATATCACTGCAACAAAGTCAAATACGCCGTGACCTCTAATATAACTCTCGTTGTTCCTCGACTCCAATAGAAAATGCAGCACTCAATGCATGCCCCTTGCTATATGTGTTTTGTATGCTTCCTAAATGAGGATGCAACACCCTAATACTTCAAATTATCAATGAGATCTGCTGCAGGATTTGTGAGTTTGTTAAATTCTAAAGCAATTTCCTGGTGTGTTGACACAATTCACCACTAAGACTTCGACAAACACATTGGCTTGAAGGAAATTTTGAGTGGGTTTGTGTGATGTTGGCAATGATGCCTTCTGTAGAGAGGGAGGAAGAGAGGAGCATGTTGTAAAGCTAATTGAAGACAAAGATGCTTTTTATCAGGCGGCACCAAAATCACATTGTGGGTTAAACAGCACTGGGTTGCTAAGATCACTTCCTTTGCTAAATAACCATCTCATGCTAGAAACCGTATTCTCAATGTCACATGTCAATCTCATGATTTATAATTGGATAAATATCACAGTACTATCCATTTTTGTTACCTTACATCCAGCTGTAAAAGAAAGCCAAACAAAGTCAGGAACAAAGCCTATAATCTGCATATTCTCCTTTTAAAAGCATTTTATGTGGTATTTCCATGGCAACTATTTTTTTTAAGAATGGCATTCTGTTGCAACAATGATAACAAATTATAATAGAAGAACATAAGAAATAGGAGCAGGAGTAGGCCATTCGGCCCTTCGAGCCTGCTCCGCCATTCAATATGATCATGGCTGATCTTCTGCCTCAACTCTATTCACCGGCCCTATTGCCATATCCCTTGATGCCCTTACTAGTCAGAAATCTATCGACTTCTGTTTTGAATATACCCAATGATTGAGCCTCCACAGCCCTCTGGGGTAGAGAATTCCAAAGATTCACCACCCTCTGTGTGAAGAAATTTCTTCTCATCTCAGTCCTGAATGGCTTACCCTTTATCCTGAGGCTGTGGCCCCTGGTTCTAGACGCCCCAGCCAAGGGAAACATTCTCCCAGCATCCACCCTATCAAGCCCTGTAATAATTTTGTATGCTTCAATGAGATCCCCTCTCATTCTTCTGAATTCAAGGGAATACAGGCCTAGTTTACTCGATCTCTTCTCATACGACAGTCCCGCCATCCCAGGAATCAATCTCGTGAACCTTCATTGCACTCCCTCTTTGGCAAGTATATCCTTCCTTAGGTAAGGAGACCAAAATTGTACACAGTACTCCAGGTGTGGTCTCACCAAGGCCCTACATAATTGGAGTGAGACTTCTTTACTCCTGTACTCAAATCCTCTTGTAATGAAGGCCAGCATACCATTTGCCTTCCTAATGGCTTGCTGCACCTGCACATTCACTTTCAGTGATTTATGTACAAGGACACCCAGGTCCCTTTGAGCATCTGCATTCCCCAATCTTTCACCATTTAGGAAATACTCTGCCTTTCTGTTTTTTCTACCAAAGTGGATAATTTCCATCTGCCATGTTCTCGCCCACTCACTGAGCCTGTCGAGATCCCCTTGAAGCTTCTTCACACCCTCTTCACAACTGATACTGCCACCTAGCTTTGTATCATCAGCAAATTTGGAAATGTTACATTTAGTCCCCTCATCCAAATCATTGATATAGATTGTGAATAGCTGGGGCCGAAGCACCAATCCTTGCGGTACCCCACTAGTCACAGCCTGCCATCCTGAAAAAGACCCGTTTATCCCTACTCTTTGTTTTCTGTCTGTTAACCAATTCTCAATCCATGCTAGTATATTACCCCCAATTCCATGTGCCCTAATTTTGTTCACCAACCTCTTGTGTGGGACCTTATCGAAGGCTTCTGAAAATCCAAATACACCACATCTACTGGTTCCCCTTTGTCTTCTCCACTAGTTACATCCTCAAAGAACTTCAATAGGTTTGTTAAACAGGATTTCCCTTTCATAAATCCATGTTGACTCTGCCCAATCTTACTATTAGTTTCTAAGTGCCCAGTTATTGCATCCTTTATAATAGATTCCAGCATTTTCCCAACTACTGATGTGAGGCTAACAGGTCTGTAGTTCCCCGTTTTCTCTCTCCCTCCTTTCTTAAATAGCGGGATTACATTTGCTATCCTCCAATCTGCAGGAACCGTTCCAGAATCTATAGAATTTTGGAAGATGACAACCAATGCGTCCACTATCCCAATGGCGACCTCTTTCAAAACCCTAGGATGTAGGTCATCCAGTCCTTGGGATTTATCGACTTTTAGTCCCATTAATTTTGCTATATTAAACCCAACACCGTTTTGCGATACAAAGCTACACAACTCGTCACCTTCAAAGAGCTTAGCGGGTTTCAATTAATTTTGTGTGGTGGATCGAATAGGAATGAAGCTGCTGTTCATTGATCCAATGGCTAAGACACTGCTTTAAGGGTGGCAGATTGTGGCAGTGTGGGGAGATCCGAGAACTCTGTTCATCTTTGACAATCATCTTCCCAGAGGTTTAATTTGGATGCTTTTTAGACCATAATATTTTAAAATAAATTTATCAGGAATGTAGCACAGTCCCTGTTATATAATGCACGGGAATATTAAACTGCATTCAGCATGTTTTTTCTCTGTAAAAGCCTCAATTGCTTTCAGCTGACACAATTGTAACTCTGGTCCAGGGTCATAATATTGTAAAATATCTCTTGACATTATGTGCTCACTGAAGAACTCAACGGTTACCAATGGTAATAAAAGACATGAAAAATTATAGTAATATTTAACAGGAAAGCTCCAACAAGGTCCTAAAAATAGATTAGACCAAATAATTGTTTGAAAGCTTGTTCAGAGCTGTAACACATTCTCTGTGTCAGGGTGATGATATAGAAAATAGTGCAACCAAGATTCCACATGGTGTAATCACAAAGAAGGAAGTGACTGTCCATGTGTCTGTCTATGTGCTATGTAGCTTTGCATCCAGTATAAGAATGCAATTGGACCGAGCACACCATATTATTGGGCTCTAGGCCTGCAGAGCACTTGAGGTACTCAACACCTTAAAATGTGGCAGACCAGCGTGCAGCATATTGGGAGCATTTGCACCATCTACAAGGCACAAGTCAGGAGTGTGATGGAATACTCTCCACTTGCCTGGATGAGTGCAGCTCCAACAACACTCAAGAAGCTCGACAGCATCCAGGACAAAGCAGCCCGCTTGATTGGCACCCTGTCCACCACCTTAAACATTCATTCCCTCCACCACCGGCGTACCGTGGCTGCAGTGTGTACCATCTGCAAGATGCACTGCAGCAACTCGATAAGGCTTCTTCGGCAGCACCTCCCAAACCCGCGACCTCTTCCACCTAGAAGGACAAGGGCAGCAGGCGCAAGAGAATGCCACCACCTCCAAGTTCCCCTCCAAATCACACACCATCCTGACTTAGAAGTATATCGGCCGACCCTTCATCGTCGCTGGGTCAAAATCCTGGAACTCCCTCCCTAACAGCACTGTGGGAGTACCTTCACCACACAGACTGCAGCGGTTCAAGAAGGTGGCTCACCACCACCTTCTCATGGGCAATTAGGGATGGGCAATAAATGCTGGCCTTGCCAGTGACACCACATCGCATAAAAGCAAATTTTTTTTTTTAAATTTGCGCAAATTGTGCTCAAGGCTTATTATGAGCTATGGGAATATTCAAATTAGAGGCCTGCCCTCATTGTGGCGAGAGTATCTAAACTGCATTCCAGTTGCTTAGTGCCCATTAACAATGGGCTCTGAACAGTAGGATCATTGTAGTAATTCCCACCCCCCCCCACCACCTCCTGGCTAGCCCTAACCTTGCACAAGAACCACACAGCTGGCCCTCTCCGTCAGCATTGGACCTCAAAAGGGCAATTCATCTCGGTGCGGTGTCCCCTGCCTCCCAGGCCCACCCCACCCAAACGACGTTCACTATTTAGACACCAGCAGCCATTTATGTGATGCTGGCACTTAAAATCCCACCCCGCTAAACTTGGTACACTCGCTACGCATCACACTGTACACAGAGGGAGAGTCCAAAACATATTTAAATGATGGCACATTCTATTATGGTGCAAAGCCAGCTTATTGGGGGTACACACTGCCAGCTTCTACTGAGTTGCCCCAGGACCACATTGTCTTTCCAATTTGTAAAAAAAAAGCACTACAGTTTCCAGTAATCAACCTTAAATTAGCTCTCCATAAATGAGCAACGTCAGTTTGGTTCAGTTAGTCCCACTCTTGCCTCTAAATCTGAAGTTGGTGGGCTCAAGTCCCACTCCGAGGACCTGAGCACATAATCTAGGCTGATACTCAGTGCAGTACTGGGGAATTGTTGAATTGTGTATAAACCATCTGCCTATTCCTATAAAGATCCTCTGATCTTCTATTCAAACAGGGAGTTTCCTGGCGTCCTGGCTAAAATTTATCCCTCAACCAACATCATAAATGCAAAATCTTTTCTTTTAGTAATGACACCACTCGGAATGCTTCTTCACTCTTCATCCAATTACAGATTGCAAATGGCAGCTGGCATCTGCACTTCTAGCTCCTGCTGACACAAAATTAGACCCCAGAGTGAGTAATAGGCCATTAATATTGCAGATCTAACTGTGGGAACAGGGAGGGGAAAATTGATGGCACCTGATAGATATGATGTGGAGATGCCGGTGTTGGACTGGGGTGGACAAAAGTGAGAAGTCGCCATGTTCGCGCCCGGGTGGCCCTGGAGATGGAGCACGCGGTGTCCGCCGGCACGCTTGAGTTTTTCCGCGACCGGTGGGCGCCGCGGGGACTGGAGTGCATCGTCACCCCGGACTTCCAAATTTTAATTTGATTTATTAAGTTTCATTTAAAGTTTTAATTGATTTACAGTTAATTTGGGTTCTGTCCAACCAAAAAGAGGAACACCAGGTTATAGTCCAACAGCTTTATTTGAAATCACAAGCTTTCGGCGTGCTGCTCCTTCATCAGGTGAAGTGAAGAAATGCCTTCACTTCACCTGACGAAGGAGCAGCCGCTCCGAAAGCTTGTGATTTCAAATAAAGCTGTTGGACTATAACCTGGTGTTGTGCGACTTCTCACCTGATAGATAAGCATTGCTCTCAATACCTTATTCTTGTCAAAAAAAAATACCTTATTCTTATTTTGCAACAATGCAAACTCGTGCATTTGTAGGACATTCCTTTGCTTGCTACTTAAACATCTTAACAATTCCATTAAAATAGCACACGCAGGAATGTCATGAAGTGATTGTACGGAAATATCACAGTTATTTCTAGTCAATAGTTTTAAAGACAATTGTGTGTGTCCAGTAGTTTAGGAAGGTACACTTTTAAAACTGTCCGAAAATATCAGCTTTCTCTGGGTCTGGTAACTTCTTTAATGGCTGGGTATCTCTGGACAGAGGGATGTGATTGCATTGGAGAGGGTGCAGAGGAGATTCACCAGGATGTTACCTGGGCTGGAGTGTTTCAGCTATGAAGAGAGACTGGACAGGCTGGGGTTGTTTTCCTTAGAGCAGAGAAGGCTGAGGGGGGACCTGATTGAGGTGTACAAAATTATGAGGGGCATAGATAGGGTAGATAGAAAGGAACTTTTCCCCTTAGTCGAGGGGTCAATAACCAGGGGGCATAGTTTCAAGGTAAGGGTCAGGAGGTTTAGAGGGGATTTGAGGAAAAACTTTTTCACCCAGAGGGTGGTTGGAATCTGGAACTCACTGCCTGATAGGGTGGTAGAGGCAGGAACCCTCACAACATTCAAGAAGCATTTAGATGAGCGCTTGAAACGCCATAGCATACAAGGCTACGGACCAAGTGCTGGAAAATGGGATTAGAATAGACAAGGCTTGATGGCCGGCGCGGACACGATGGGCCGAAGGGCCTCTTTCTGTGCTGTATAACTCTATGACTCTATGACAGGTGAGTAGTAGTGAATCTACATCACTCTCTGTAAAGGGGAGCAGGAGCCCTTTAGACAATTAGCCTGCCAGTGCCTATGATTGTTTACCTGTTTGTCAGTGCCATTTATTCCATACATTGTAGGCAGCGACAGCTGCTGCCATCACAGGTGCTGCAGACCACCATCCTTGCTACTGAATTCAGTATTACTGCCAATGCCAATATAAAAGAACTATTAAACTAGCCCATAAAATTAATAGAGCACACTATTAAAACAAAGTCAAGTGTTTTCAAGACTGTGGAATCATTTTGGAGCTTGGTTGATAGTTATAATTCATGAGAGCTTGGCTCTTATGGTCTATCACAGCATTCGAATCCTCTGTGATGACTTTATTTTTACTCCGAGGTATTTATTATCCTATATTGGTTAGAAACATGCTACAGCAGATCACTGAAAGCCCTTTGCTATAGAGAGTTCAAGGTGTTTTCCAGCTTTTACAGCATCTCAAAAATAACCAAGATAATAAGAACAATGTTTATTGTGATACTGCAGCAGCAAGCATTCAGGCCTCGCTGTAAACTGGCACCAGACCAGCAGGTTAATTCCACAGGTTCTTTGCCACAGACAACAAGTGAGTCAGCCGCTCTGTTGCTATTTAGGAATTATTCAGACGTGTACAAACAAACCCAATATTTTGCACTGAATGTTGGCTGATTTGCCGGCTGACAATGGATCAAATTGCACAAAGAAAATAAAGCTCCGAGCCAAAAGGGATTATGCTCCAATCAAATAGATTCACATCTACCTTTACAGCACCAGCTTCATTGCCAGATGTTTAACAACACAAGAATATATGAATGAGAAAAGGCCAATTCAGTCCTTCCTGGTCATTCAGTCAAGTCCATGTTCAGGATCCAGCGACACCATTTTTTTTTGCCTTGGTATCAAGCTGATCCCACTACTCCCTGTTTAATCTTATCTTCTTTTGAATGTTTTAAGTCATTCTACATTTACCAAGAAAAGTATCAGTCTAATCCAGGTCAATAATCTATGGATGAGGAAATGATCCCTGAATTTGAGTCTAGCTTGTGGTTTGTGTAGCTTATAATCATGTCCCCTGGTTCTCTTTTCCTGGCTACCTTTTTCCTGGCTCCACACAAAACGCCTTTCTGCATTGATCATATTGATTTCTGACATGATTTTCAAAATTCAGATCACATGCTTCTTCTATCTCTTTCTGTGAATGAGAGCATATCATATCCCTTACTGTTTGGTCTGGATTTATAGATAAGTTCAACTCACTCTAACCTTATGAAGGATATATATATATACTTATCAGCCCACCACAGTACATGGCTTTTAAAGGCAACACAGACACAAAAATATATTATGGGAGCTGTATGCAGTATAAAGCTGCGACTGATTTAGTCACAAATGTGACTGAATTAAATGATTGGTGACTTTACTTCACGGTGTAATCTCAATTTATGAGCATATTTTTTAACATTTGAAAAGCCATTCTGAGCACAATTTTTTTTTAGCACTGGGAGCAGAGGTTCGACTGGAGTATCACTCAAGACCTTGAGGATCAAAGCGATTATGGCCCAGAAGAGGAAGCAGAATCGCTCAATTTGTCAGAGCATCTACCTGAAAAGTGACAGCAAAATCAAGTACAAAAAGGACCAAGCTAGGCTTGCAAAGAGAATCACCCAGATCACCGTCGGCAATCATCTCCCCAAATCTGTGTCTCCCGTGGTGAGGAGCAATTGTAGCAGGAACCTGAAGCAACAGCAGGTGGGAGCAAAACAACACACTTTTTTTGGTTTAACGTTTTCTATTCAGAAAAATAAATATTACGAAGTGCTGATAGAAATAGGAAATGATTGAATGTCTTTATCAATCTTCACCCATAAAGAATGAAGAGATGCTGTAAACTGTGCCAGGTCTGAGTAGGGGGTGGGGACAGTAGGAGCCTGCCAACTGGCACAGATGAAGAAGATAATAATTAAAATAAATAAAATTAAATATTTATAAATCGCCCGAGGCTGTGGAGAAGTTGCTGGAGAACATAAAGAGTAACCTGCAGTCCCAGATTCTGGCGGTAGTCTGAATCTTCCTTAGCTGGAGAAAAGTGGGCAAAAAAAATGAATGATTTAAACTCCAGGGAATTAAATCTTTTTAACAAAGATGACTGTGCTGGAAAATGAAATCAAGCTGATTGGTCTCAAAAATAAGTCAGCAGTACCTTTTGGATGATTTCTGAAAGCTTAACAAATAAATTGAGATATTCATTAATAAAAGTAAAAATTTGCTACCAAAGCTATGTGTCTATAATTTTTATGCTTAGAGCAATTTACTCCTTGAAAATAAAGTAACTTTACGTTGTGGTTTTACCCAATCTGTACAGGAGACATTCAGTGCCTCCTGCGCTGCATGGGATTTACCATTTCGTTCCTATGGCAACAGTATAGAATTAAAAATTCAGTATTTTAATAAGCACACAAAGAGAAAATCAGTTCAATTAAAATACAGAATAAATACATGAGGAGACTGGCTACTACACGTTAAAGCATCTCATACCTTTTTATTGCACTTGTGAGGCAGACGCATATAATTTTCGCATATAAGCCTAGAAATTAACTAATTATAAGAAATGAGTCAGCCCCTACATTGAAAGAGCAAAGGAATGTTATACAAACATGATGTCCCGCATTCATCTTCCATTATTGCCAACGGTAATTTCTAGGTTGTGGTACCCCTATCATAGAATCATAGAAATTTCAGTACAGAAGGAGGCCACTCAGCCCATCATCCCTGAGTCGAAGTTATCTAATCCCATTACTTTGCTCTTTTCTCATACCCTTGCTTTAAGTTTTTATCCAATTCTCACCGAAATATCATGCTTGCCTCAGCTTCAATAGCCACTTGACGATTCAGCAGTCCGTGGGATTGTCACCCCATCCACTCCCTCCACCATCGGCAGATCGTGTCTGAAGTGTGTACAATCTACAGGATGCACACCAGCAATTCGCCAAGGCTTCTTCAGCAGCACCTCCCAAACCCGCGACCATCACCATCTAGAAGGACAAGGGCACCAGGCGCATGGGACACCAGCACCTCCAAGTCACAAACCATCCTGACTTGGACATATATCTCCATTCCTTCATCATCACTGGGTTAAAATCCTGTTACTCACTACCTAACAACATCGTGGGCGCACCCTCACCACACAGACTGCAGTGGCTCAAGAAGAAGGCCCACCACCACCACCTTCTCAAGGGCAACTAGGGATGGGCAATAAATGCCTGCCTTGCCAGCGATGCCCACATCCTGAGAATGAATAATAAAATAAAATTCATCACCACCCCTTGATTTTTGATTCAATGCCCTTATATAAAAAACTACAATCCCATTTGTCCTGTTTACATCTTCTTCCAAATACAATCTTACTTTCAAAGAACAGTATAGCTACACCCTTATACTCTCTGTTCTTTCACTCCATTGTGAATTATACCCTAATAAAAACATATTTCAATGCTTTATATGGCTCTTCGTCTACAACCCAATCCTTATACTGCCTGCACATATTAGTAGATTCTTATTTAAAAAAAGCTTATTTTTAACATTTCTTCCCCTTACTCCAGCAATATTGCAAGGCTAAGGGCTGGATTTTCATAGACCCGTGGAGGCGGGTTTGGAGGCGTGTGGGGGGTTAAAATTGCGGAAAGTGGGGGGCGGACCCGATCCCGCCTCCATTCCACCTCCACGCAATTTTGATGAAATCGTGTGCGGTGGTCCCGTCTCGCCTCCAAGAGGCGGGAGAGGCCATTAAAGCCCTTAACAAGCCCTAAATTGGCTCTGTAATGCCATTTTGAAATGTTTTAGCTAGTTTAACCCTTTTCCCATGTGAAGCACGCCTGATCTGAAACACACCAGTGAAACCTGGCGGGAGCACAAGTGGATAGCTGACTATCAGCTGCAGGTCCACTATTACAACAGAGATGTGATGAAGGTAGTAGTAGTATTAGGTCTGAAAGTCGCCTCTGATGCTGCTGCATTGAATGTCTTCAGAGACTGCCGGGGCCTTTGCTGTGAGAGGACCTGGATGCAAAAAAAAATTCTCTCTCTCTCTCTCTCTTTCTCTCTCTCTCTCTCTCTCCTGCTCATTTTGCATCCAGGTCCTCTCACAACAAAAGCCAGGCAGTGTCTGAGACCAGGCAGTCTCTGACCTGCAATGCAGCAGCAATGATGACATCATCAGAGGCGACTTTCAGACTGAAACCACTAATTGGTCCATGGGTTCACACATGCTGGAACTCAATTGCCCAATTAGGTGAGAATTGCATCAATCTCCCACATTAAATTGCAGTCGGGTGGATAACACGAAATGCGGATGACACGACCCTAACTCACCCCAGTATCAAAATCCAGCCCTAAGAGTGTAACTACACAAATTGCTCCCAGGCATCTCCCAATCCAGTGTATGCAACAGCAACTAGGAGGTGCTTGAGATCAACTTGAACAAGTTGTCCTTTAATGTTTTCACTTCCTATGGAGGACCCCCATAGCCTCTGACTTGTGCCTGCTATAACAGTGCAGCACAACCTAGCCAATAAACTTAACTCATGGGAAATTGCTGGAAGGGAAGATTCCAGTATCATGCAGCCCAACATGGCTAACATGACATTCTGAATATGCTATTTTTTGTTTACAGAGGATATTTAAATTGGGACTTTTCAAAGTAAATCTAATGATGGGGCAGATTGTTCAATATTAACACAAAGATGTTGTCTAATATACTCATGTTGTCACAGAAAAGAGGATGGTATAATGAACTGGGGCACCTGTTTTCATCAGCAGATTTGTAGCTCTACACTCAGCCAAGAGACTAGTTCTAGTGCCACATAATATACTTGTTAGCAAAATTGAAGCCCATGGGATTAAATGGGCAGTGGCAGGGTGGATACAAAATTGGCTAAGAGACAGAAAGTAGAGAGTAGTGGTGAATGGTGGTTTATCAGAACAGAGGGAACTATATAGTGGTGTCCCCATGGGTCGGTATTAGGACCACAGCTCTATTTGAAATATATTAATGACCTGGACTTGGGTATAGGAGGCATAATTTCAAAGTTTGCAGATGACACAAAACTTGGAAATGTAGTAAACAGTGAGGAGGATAGTAAAATAAAGAACTTATATTTATATAGTGCTCTTCACAACCTCAGGACGTCCCAAAGCACTTTACAGCCAATGTAATACTTTTGAAGTGTAGTCACTGTTGCAGTGTAGGAAACACGACAGCCAACTTGCGTACAGCAAGGTCCCACAGACAGCAATAATATGACCAGATAATCTGTTTTTAGTGATGTTGGTTAAGGGTTACATTTTGTCCAGGATGCTGAGGAGAACTCCCCTGCTCTTCTTCAAAATAGATCCACGGGATATTTTGCATCCATCTGAGAGGGCAGATAAGGCCTCAGTTTAAAGTCTCATCTGACAGTGCAGCACTCCCTCAATACTGTACTGAAGTGTCAGGCCAGGCTCGTGCTCTAGTCTCTGGGGCGGGACTCTGAACCCACAACCTTCTGACTCAGTGGTGAGTGTGCTACCGCTGAACCACAGCTGACACATGGAGGAGACTTCAATAGGACTGATGAAATGGGCAGACACACAGCAGATTTAATTTAACACAAAGAAGTGTGAAGTGACGCATTTTGGAAGGAAGAATGAGGAGAGACAATATAAACTAAATGGTACAATTTTAAAGGGGGTGGAGGAGCAGAGACACCTGGGGGTGTAGGTGCATAAGTCTTTGAAGGTGGCAGGACAAGTTGATAAGGCTGTTAAAAAAGCACATGGGAGCCTTGGCTTTATAAATAAAGGCATAGAGTATAAAAGCAAGAAAGTTATATTAAACCTTTATAAATCACTGGTTAGGCTTCAGCTAGAGTATTGTGTCCAATTCTGGGCACCGCACTTTAGGAACAACGTCAAAGCCTTGGAGAGGGTGCAGAGAAGATTTACTAGAATGGTACCAGGCATGAGGGACTTCAGTTATGTGGCGAGACTAGAGAAGCTGGGATTGTTCTCCTTAGAGCAGAGAAGGTTAAGAGGAGATTTAATAGAGGTGTTCAAAAGTATGAAGGGTTTTGATAGAGTAGATAGGGAGAAACTGTTTCACCTGGCAAGAGGATCGGTAGCCAGAGGAGACAGATCTAAGATAATTGGCAAAAGAACCAGGGGGGAGATGAGGAGAATTTTTTTTTTTTTTTTAACACAGCGAGGTGCTAGGATCTGCGATGCACTGCTTGAAAGGGTGGTGAAAGCAGATATAACAGTAACTTTCAAAAAGAATTGGATATCTACTTGAAAAGGAAACATTTGCAGGGCTGTGGGGAAAGTGCAGGGGTGTGGGACTAATTGGATAGCTCTTTCAAAGCGCCGGCACAGGCACGATGGGTCGAATTGCCTCCTTCTGTGTTGATTCCAGAAGCAGTCAACCATTGTAGTTGCTTACAGATCCTTCCCTTTCAAGTGATGGATCTTTTCAGTCAAAGCACAAAATCAGAGAATTCTTTTCGATCAATAAATAGTCTCTGACTTAACCTGGTGAGTCTGAAGCCCATGCCTCCTTTATTGAGTTGTATTTTGATTTACAAAGCACTGGACAGTGAATAAAGTAAGCTTTGAACCAAAGTGTTGATTCTCTCAGTGACAGCGAATTAAATTCAGCTTCTCGGCTATATTCAAACCATTCTACCACTGGGTTTCCAAACACACAGTATATGCTTGAAATTTTGATGACTCAAAACATTTTCAGAGAAGCTTTTATTCGTGTGTCTTCAGTTCATAGAATGTAGAGAACCTAACAGGCACATGAACAGCACAACCTGCAGTGGGCCCAAGATTGCAGAGTTTTCTTTTACACAGTTTTAGTTTTGTTTTGGGGAGGGTGAGTTGAGAAGTTATACTGTATATTCAAATCATGCCTCCGGTATGATACGTATCTGGCACAGATACACAGATCTAAGACAGGTTAACATATGGGCCTACACCCAGGGGCCCCATAGTTGACTGAGGCCAGTGGCTTGCTGAAAACATTGGGCCTGTGGTAAAACTCACCGGAAAAATTGCTGGATCAAAATATTATGATTAATGCAGTGCGTAAACATTCTACGGGCCGATTTCTTCATGCATTTTGCTACATGTTTGTGTTTTAGTGGATCGGGGTGGTTGTGCAGAGGGACCCCCGAATGTTCTTAGTGCCCAGAGCCCCAAGAATTCTTAATCCAGCTCTGATTTGACCAGTGCATTTGAAAGGTTTAATTTTTCCTGAGGTGGGCTGGGGGGGGGTGCGGTATGTTGGAGCTGCAGTGTGCTGCCACCCACAAGCCTTCACATGCCAGTTCCTGGGCGGTCTTGGGCCAGGGATTCCCAGGTGTCGGTGGGGACGTTGCACTTTTTCAAGGAGGCTTTGAGGGTGTCCTTGAAGCATTTCCTCTGCCCACCTGGGGCTCTCTTGCCGTGTCGGAGCTCCGAGTAGAGCGCTTGTTTTGGGAGTCTCGTATCGGGCATGCGGACGATGTGGCCCGTCCATCGGAACTGATCGAGCCTGGTCAAAACTTCGATGCTGGGGATGTTGGCCTGAGCGAGAACACTGACTTTGGTGCGCCTATCCTGCCAATGGATTTGCAGGATCTTGCGGAGGCAGCGTTGGTGGTACCTCTCCAGTGTTTTGAGGTGCCTGCTTCCATACTTCCATAGATACTTCCATAGTCTTAGTGGCACAGGAATCATCATGTTCCACATAGCATTGTTATCTCAATCAATTCTTTGTAAGGTATTAATCAGCACAGTATTAAGTAACACCTGTTCTGCTCCTGCTATGGGAGCATAACCCTTGCATGCCAATGGTACACTATCTGTAAAATGGCAAACTGCCAAAGGCAGAAGTCATTCTGTTATGCGAGTGCTGTGCAACAGATCTGCAGAATTTTAAATGCTACAAATTACCTGCCTCTTAGTGATAACTGCTACCATATACTGTGAATTGCAATCCCACTTACCCAAAATAGCACACAGTTCAAGACTCGCTCCTTAGACTGCCTATTTCCTCATTCTGCAGTGTAATTCTTGCTAGCTGTTCCTTATCAACCCTTTTGAACACCAACTCCATTTGCCACTTTTTCAATTTATCGCAGACGTTTCTATCAAGTGAAACTTTTTCAAATTCCTCCTTCATCCATTTATTTTCCAATTTTGGTGAGTTATTTCCTTCTCTTTTTAAAATGGTCGCGCCTCATGTCTTTCTCCATTCCCTATTTGAACAAGTTGGCTGCACAAACAGCCAAACTTGTTCCCAGCTTTTAACTGAGCTGCAGATGGTCCAAGCTCTTCTTCGCTGCCACATCCACACCAAGCTCTCCAAGGCCTCTCAGTGACATTGACCATTCTTAATGCAGGAGACAAAATGGAAGTGGAATATCCAGCATCTCAGATATGAGGAGAAGATTCATTATGCAGAAGGTAAAAGAAAACTTCGCAAGTGTACAGCACCCTCATCTCCAGCAGTCTCAGAATTAGAAGGAATCTGCACCCGGGACACTCCAGTGCAGTACTGAGGGAGTGCTGCACTGTCGGAGGTGCCGTCTTTTGGATGAGATGTTAAACCGTGGCCCCATCTGCTCTCTCAGGTAGATGTAAAAGATTCCATGGCACTATTTCGAAGAAGAGCAGGGTAATTATCCTGACTAACATTTATCCTTCAATCAACACCTATACACAGATTATCTGGTCATTATCACATTGATGTTTGTGGGAGCTTGCTGTGCACATATTGGCTGCCGTGGATCCTACATTACAACAGTGACCAAACCTCAAAGTACTTCATTGGCAGCAAAGCACTTTGGGACATCCGGTGGTCGTGAAAGGCGCTATATAAATGCAAGTCTTTCCGTTTTTTAGAGTTTGACAGTGAGAGGGAGTCAGGTCCCTCGGGGTTTGGGGAGGGGGGAAAGAGAGAGGGTTCAGCAGCAAGGAAGTCTGTTTCCTAGGGGTTTGGGGGTGAGAAGAGAGGGTTTCACAGCAAGGAGTCTGTTCCCTAGGGATTTTGGGGGGGCGGGGGAAGAGAGAGGGTTTAGCAGTGAGGAAGTCTGTTCACTAGGGGTTTGGCACTGACAGGGTGTCAGAACCCAAGCAGTCAGTTAATGAATTTACATTCAATCCAGAACAGTTTAAAGTTGCTCAGGTGTGGGGGGGGGGGGGGGAGGTAAATGATTGAGATCATCAGTGGTTATATGAAATTGGTGTTCTTATAATGAGTACAATATATGCCCAATTTTAAGCTTTATGAGTAAATGGGTGCAAGAAACAATTAGATGTATTTCTGGAGAGACAAGGGATTGAAGGAAATGGTGGCAAAGAAGGTCGCTGTGATTGAAATTAATCAGTAATGGATAGACTAATGGCCTGTTCCTAAAAATTAACATGTTCCTGTGAATGGCAGAGGAATGATCTTAACATAGAATTTAATACTGTAATTACTTGGCATTTCAATACTTACCTTAAATCCACACTGATTTTTTTGAACAAATATTAAAAAGTTGTGGAATATTTGATTTAAATCATATATTAGAGTGCTGCCCTCTTAGACTGATGTCCGATTTCTATTCTGCCTCAAGACTTGCCCGTTCTACAATATGCAGGGGAACAATTATCATGCCACTTGCAAACAAGCTGTTAATTACTTGCCAATTACACATGCTTTGATTAGCCATGGTCTCCCAGCTCATCAATCTTGAAGTTTGACTGGCTATTTACCTGAGAATATAAACACCTGTCTCGCACAAAAGGCTGCACTCATTAAATCTGCTTTTAATCAGGGTACCAGCTTGCTAACTATGCTCAACGCAGTCGATTTAATGGGACATACTGTGGCATGAATTATTTAAACAGACATTTTACCACTATAGTTTCTTTCTTCATCAATACATTAATTCATTATTTGTGGGTGAAATAATTGGAATCGGAATGTTTTCTTGGTCCGTTTCAGCAACAGTTTGAGCAGAAGAGTTATTATCTTGTCTCTTTGTCATCACAACTCTTTTTGAGTAATCTCCCAGCTGGGAGAAGTTTCAATTCTAGATTAATTTGACAGTGAGCACTTGACGAAAGATCCCAACAAGGAAAAATATGAAAAAATTCAGGTAAGGTGCTGGGAGAGGATCTAGATGACATTTTCCTCTTCTCACAGCTTTCTTTTCTTATGCTTCGGGATGTTTTTCCACAGAGGTGAATGATGCCGTTGCTGATCATAGAATCATACTGTGCAGAAGGAGGCGATTCAGCCCATCGTGTCTGTGCCGGCTCTCTGGAAGAGCTATCACTTCGTCCCACTCCCCTGCTCTTTCCCCATAGCCCTGCAAAATCTTTCCTTTGTAAGTCGATATCCAATTCCCTTTTGAACGGATGAATGGAACTTATCCTTTTCAATTTTGCATTGAGTCACGGGGGCAAACTTTCACCTTCACCACCTGGGCAGTGGATTGCAGACCCGTTTGTAGAAGCAGCCCGATTTTCATCCCATTCAATGGGCGGACGATCCGCTCTGCCAGGTAGGTTCCCACTAGGTGGTGAAGGTGACAATGACCACTACAGTATCAAGGCTCAAGTGCAATAAATGTCCCAACCTCAGAAGAACAGTTCCTACTGAATGAGCAGGATGCTCTTCCCACAAACCGTGCTGCATCAGTGACAAATAGAGAGCAGCTTCATGCTGATGTGTGTACCTGAACTTGACCTTTGTTGCAAGAGTTATTGTGCTTCTAATGAAGTCCTGAAATGACATCGATAATATCAAGATATACTGAACGACTGCAAATGATGTTCGAACTGTACTGCAAAGTCTGTTATTCTGCACACCTGCTGAGGCTGTACAACTGACCAGCATCTTAAGAAGCCAATTTTATTCAGGATCATGAAATACAAACTCTTAATTAAATTAGCTCTGAACTTCAACCAAGCAATTATCTGTTACAGTGGCCAAAGCCTTGATACTTATTAGCGACAGTAGCTTTGCACTCGTAGGGAGATGGAGCCCCTGACTAAGGCAATATTGAACATAATGACTGGGCTGAATCCAACCCAGTGGATCACTTTACCTGTTCCTTAGATTGGTTTGGAAGTAGATCACTGTAATCTTTTGTTCACTCTAAGAAAGTTCAAGACACAGCCTCATTTTAAGCTGCTTTTGCTGTGGAAAACAATGTACATTTATCCTTCTGTCTACCAACCATTAAAAAGTGCACTTTTCGAACCTACATTAGATGTAACCTTTAATGGCGTAAATGATATTTTTTCTAAATTTATATCATCATGGTCATCAAGGACAAGAATGAGGTAATACAATATTTACTGTCCTCTCTTTATTTGGACCCAGTTTCAGTACTTCACAGGTCAGGTACGGCACTCTTTACTGAGTCAGTGTAATATTTCCGTTTCAAACACCAGCCAACGATCCCATTTCTGCACAAGGTTGACCGGTTCTGTGGCCGTACCGCCACTGACCGCAGGCCTGGCTTTGGCAGCAGGTGGCGAAGTGAAAGGCCACCTCAGCAGATGATTCTCCAAAGATCAGACTGTTTCCAGGAGCACTGCTCACCAATCGTTCTAGCTGCAGGTAAGCTGAGGATTTAGCTCGCCTAATACTTAAAGCCCCAACACAAGGTAGAACTGCCAGAAGTAGAATCAGATCGGTATTAGAAAGGTGTCGCATTGTATCAAATTATGGGCAGTTTTGTGCTGTTGACTTTAACCCAAGAGGAACCGGGGTTGTTACTGCTTAAACTAATTCTACTTAGGAGCGTTTAATTGTATCAGTCCATGTTGGATTCAAACTGAGTGAAAAGTATATAAAAGCAGGTGACATAGATCCTAGTGTTGATTGAATTCAGAGACTGTTAACTATGCTCATGCCTGGTTGATTTCAAAGATTAAGCCTAACAAGGATTACCTATCGGCAGTAATGTGGACATATGATTCCATGAGTTGTAATGAGTGTGAATGGCAGAATTAGTTTTGGCGTCAAGACTAGATACATTTGAAGTCTTCGCACCACTTTTAGGTTTGAGCATGCGTGTGACAAAGCCAAAGGAATGTTTTTTTGCTTCTTGGACCAATGGAAGGATGTCCTTACAGTAAGGGGGAAGGCGCTGTTACCATTTAATTTCTTTAGTCACCTTACACAAGTTAGCTCCTGCACTTAATTAGATGTGACTGTGAATAGGAGAGGTGCTAAAATAAATAGGAATGGAAGTAGGTTTCTGTCATCGAACATCAGTAAGATCAAGGTCAGTGGCTTTTGCAGCCGATCCTTTAGAAAGTCAGTACAGGGAGGAGAAGGTGCTCAAATGAACCATTTGTGAAGCTGATATCATCATGTTCAAAATTTGGACCTTCCCCCAATCTGTAGCTTCAGTTTCCTTGAAGGGGTTGTGTATCATTTTGCAATAAAGAATCTTGCAAGATGAAGATTTTTAATCATTTAGTGACATTTCTCACTTGAGCTCATTCACCACTAAAAGACACCACTTAGCATCATTACCATTGTGAGAAGTCGCACAACACCAGGTTATAGTCCAACAGTTTTATTTGAAATCACAAGCTTTCGGAGCGCTGCTCCTTCGTCAGGTGAAGTGAAGAGATGCATATAGTCACAGCATATATAGTCAGAGAACACTGCCAGATGATTACATGTTTTCCTGACTGACCTGTTTGGACATCATCCACACCTTTGATTGCCGTGATTATCTCTCTGCCGAGGTGTGATAAAGGGCAGTTAGAAAGATTAACTGTAATCATCTGGCAGTGTTCTCTGACTATATATGCTGTGCCTATATGTATCTCTTCACTTCACCTGATGAAGGAGTGGAGCTCCGAAAGCTTGTGATTTCAAATAAAGCTGTTGGACTATAACCTGGTGTTGTGCGACTTCTCACATTTGTCCACCCCAGTCCAACACCGGCATCTCCACATCATCATTACCATAGCAGCCCTGGGTCCCATGAAGATCAGTGTCAGCCGTGGCTCAGTGGGTAGCACCCTTGCCTCTGAGTCAGAAGGTTGTGTGTTCACGTCCCACTCCAGGGACTTGAACACATAAATCTAGGCTGATGCTCCAATGCAGTGCTGAGGGAGTGCTGCAGTATCGGAGGTGCCGTCTTTCGGATGAGATGCTAAAACCGAGGCCCCATCTGCTCTCTCAAGTGGACGTAAAAGAGATCCCATGGCACTATTTCGAAGAAGAGCAGGGGAGTTATCCCCGGTGTCCTGGCCAATATTTATCCCTCAATCAACATCAGTAAAACAGATTATCTGGTCATTAGCACATTGCTGTTTGTGAGAGTTTGCTGTGTGCAAATTGGCTGCCATGTTTCCCACATTACAACAGTGACTCCACTTCAAAAAGTACTTCATTGGCTGTAAAGCGCTTTGAGATGTCCGGTGGTCGTGAAAGGCACCATATAAATGCAAGTCTTTCTTTATTTGATATATGTGAGGGGAAAACTTAATTTGTGAACTGGAAGTGGTCTGGTTTAGGTTCATCCCCATTAAATGATCATCCGAATTCGACCCAAGACTGGCACTGGAATCAGAGGCACCTGTCCTTTTATCTAAAAGCAGTGGAGGCTGTGTGAAGAATGATCATCAAGATTAATGTTATCAAACTATTACTTTCTTGTGATCGACTGAGTGACACGGAGAAAAAAATAAAGCCAAAATGGGGGATTTATGTATTATATTTTTAATAAGACTTTAGATAGATTGGGTAAATGTGATTTCAATCAGGGGATTTCTAATAGATGCTCACTGTTCCTGTAGAAGGATGGCCAACCCACACAACTGACCAAACCAATCAGCACAATCAAGGATTTCCTTTACTGATGTCATTCCCTGTGTTCAGATTTTAAATAAGTCAAAGATTGGCAGGTGGTTAGGCTAATCTCTTTGAAATGGTACTATATGCTGCTCAACAGACCAGGTGAAACAGGTGAATTCAACCTCTCCCTGATGGCTACTAAAGGAAATATTTGGGAGGAAGACAATGATGTTTTGATATTAACGCCTCACCTTCCAACTTGTGAGTCCTGTTACATCCGGGTCGCTGTTTGATCTTCACAGTGCGGTTTGTGGCTTGAAAGGCTTCCCAAAGCATTAAATCAAGAGCTCTGGATACTCAGCTTCAATTCTATTCAAAGATCTGAGCTTCATGCCTTGGTGATTTTTTATCATCCACATCGGTTAGTAAGCTATGTGAGATACATTTTAAAAAGGGTAGTTTACCCTTTGTGGGACTAATTATAGCTTTATTGTTTTAAGTATTGTACTTTAAGTAACTTGTGTCTTCTGTGCGTTCTTTTACTTATAAATAAATTCAACCATTCATCTTAACCTATATGCTTTGATCTAACTCTGTGGAGATTACCACCTTCTGTAGAAGATAGGCAAATGTGTTGGGCAACCCACAAGATCTCTAGTGGCTGATGTCACAATATAGTAATCCTAGATACACTATCTCAGACTCAGCACGTATACAGGTGCAGGTTTGAGTTCATATAAGATTTGGTCTGTTTAAGAAAAGCACCATTTTGCTAGGGACGCAAGATAAAAGTGTGGGAGGAAAGCAGAAACTGTAGCGGAGTCCAACTTTTCCATGTAGGCTGTTTTGAAAGAAATAATCTAATGGTGTGTCTACACCCTAATAGCTGACAGTGTCAGGAGGCTAATTGGTCAAGAATGGGGTTGGAATCAATACTTGGTCATGTGGAGGCAGGTTTGAAACATTTCCTCGCAGAGTAAGAGCAGGGTAGGCAGCAAAATGTCCTTGCTCTTGGCTGCTGTGCTACCCTGTGATAAATCAGCATCTGGCTTCAGCTTTACAAATACCAACGGTTGCACTCCCCCAGAGGAAGAAAATTGAACCTATGCCTCGGTCATTCCGCGCACTGAAGGAGTTAAAAAGATAGGCTTCATAATGAAACACCAACATAAACCAGCAAGGTATGGGGCCACAGCACAGTGTCGTAACAGCACTGTACCACACAGAAATCAGATGTGCATTTGTGCGTTCAATTGGCCACATGAAGTGTTGTCAATTCCAGCTGTGTTTGTCAGGGAGGAGATGGAGCAGAAGTTCTATAGTTCCCAAAAGGGAAAGGGAGGCACAAAATATGGCCTAGATAAATCTAATAACCTGCACCTTAAGCTGAGACGCTTTATTTTCCCCCAAGGAAGTTTGTAATAATGAGATTTTAATTGTTTTTTTTTAAAAAAATAGCCTGAAAAACATGGGAAAGTTTATGATGACAATGTGAATGAATCAAACTAGTGTTTTCTGCAGCCGAACAACTTCTTACTTACGATCCACAGAAGGAACTATATTTTCTTGCTGGCGTTAACTGGGAGCAGTGCTACAATATTCTCAATTACCACCCATAGTTCGTTGATGTTTTGAATATATAACTGTGTCTCTGTTTACGATTTTTTTTTTTCCCAATTCAAATTCAAGTGAGCTTTACGGATGTTCGGTGGTATTTCAGAGTCAAGAAAATGCTGCCACAACTGGAGTTTCCTCAGATTTGCCCCCTTCTGGTGAGATCGGGTATTGCGCTGATTGTGGGCTACGCTTTCATGGGGCCAATGAAAAATTGAGGAAAAACAGCTTTGATAATCACATCGTTCTTACTGGAACTGCTGCGAATATGGCATCTCTACAAAAGAGCAAATAGTCAGAAAGATTCACTAGTTACTATGTCTTCATCACAGAAGACCTTGTGCGAGTGTCTACAGGAGTGGGAATTGTCCATTTTAGAAATTATTTTATTAATGCAGACTTCTTCAACTCCCTCCCAACACCATTTGAAGCATTTTATTTCCAATTTCTCTAAGCTTCTCTGTATTGTTCACATGCCCATGGCGAAAACTCAGGCAGGCAACTCTCTCTGAGGTATCTGCCAATAACACTGCTTTTTGTGTGGGGCGGGGGGGTGAGGGGAGAGGGTGGGCTTGTCCTTCACTGTTTCGCTCCCCTGGGCAACAGTGTTTGGTGTATTTGCTATAAGTGGCATCTTGGCATGGTGCATTTTGGTAGGAGGAATAAGGAGGCCACCTACTCCTTGGAAAATAAGAGTCTAAATGGGGTAGAGGTGCAATGGGCTCTAGGGGTACAGATTCACAAATCATTAAAAGTAGAAACGCAGGTTAACAAAGTCATAAAAAAGCGCAAACAAAGCACTAGGGTATATTTTGAGAGGAATAGAATTCAAAAGCAGAGAAGTTATGTTAAACTTGTATAGAACCTTGGTTAGACCACACTTTGAATACTGTGCACAGTTCTGGTCTCCCTATTGCAAAAAGAATATAGAAGCAATGGAGAGAAGCAATGGAGAAGGTGCAAAGAGATTCACAAGGATGAGACCGGAACTGATAGTTAGGAAAGACTGAACAGGCTGGGTGGGTTCTTCCCTCCAGAAAAGAGAAGACGGAGAAGTGACCTGATAAAGGAGTTTGAATAGATGCAGAGAAGATGTTTCCACTTGTGGCAGATTCCAAAACTAGGAGAAATAAATATAAGATACTCACTAATAAATCGAATAAGGAATTCAGGAGAAACTTCTTTACTCAGAGAGTGCTGAGAATGTGGAACACGCTACCACAGGGAGTGGTTCAGGCGAATTGCATGGATGCATTTAAGGGGAAGCTAGATAAGTGCATGAAAGAGAAAGGAATAGAAGGGTATGTTGATAGGATGAGATGAAGTAGGGTGGGAGGAGGCTCGTGTGGAGCATAAAGACCGACATAGACCAGTTGGGCCGAATGGCCTGTTTCTGTGCTGTAATATTCTATGTAATCTTACAAAATAGAAAAATTAAACTAAAAAAATACAAAAAGGGTGACCAGCCCGTGCTACTCTTCCACTGAACAAGTAAAAATTGTACGAAATAAAAAGCTGCGCAATATTAAAATCTTGTCTTGATCGTACCAGAGGCTATAATTTGCTTTTAAATAGCTGTAGTTGAATGCCCCCAATGATGACAATTCTACACAGTATCATTGTCACAGGCTGCAGCTCGGACACGTGCTGTGGTTGCTGATGCACAGAGGCTGAGTGGAGATCAGGGACGTCATCGAGACATTTGGGTTATAGACTAACTCTGGCAATTTTAAAACTAGAAGTATTTGTGATCAGAAAAGTTTAGCATATTTTCCTTGCCAGAAAGAATTTGAACACACAAGTGAAAAAGAGCAGAATTAATTTATTTTTATACAGTTCACTGATAACATTATATTTCATGCAGTCCACTGTTACTGCTTGATAAACTTGTAATATAATTGGTACAATCATTATTCCTTCTGTGGATGCCATCAGGCATCAACTAGATGGAGTATCCTGACCATCAGTGTCTGATGTAACACTCACAGCTGGCAATGAACTACACAGAGTTTGAATCATAGTTTGTCTTACAAGATCAGATGATTCCACGGTTGTAATCTCATCTTGTGGTTCAAATGATGGTCATGGACTGCTCCAGTTTGTCTCTCACAGTTTATGTCATCTGAAGCATGTGATGAAATTATACCCTCGACATCACTCCAGCGTGGAAGCATGGCTCTTTCCCACAGAAAGACAAAAGAAAATGAACAGGAAGTCCACCCTTCGGCATCTCCCAAAGTGTTTACGTTACAAGAATACAGCTGAAGGTAAAATGTTCTCCCCACCATTAGCTGCGCTCATGTATATAAATGGCCCTGGCCTCCTTCTTCCACTTCTTTGCAGATCTCCCAATCTGCTGTTGAATCAACGATTGCCCTCCTCTGCCTACTAAATGCACGAGCCCAAAATTTGCTGGAGTGGGGCATCTACTCATTGGAGTTCAGAAGAATGAGAGGCGATCTTATTGAAACATATAAGATTGTGAAGGGGCTTGATCGGGTGGCTGCGGTAAGGATGTTCCCAAGGATGGGTGAAACTAGAACTAGGGGGCATAATCTTAGAATAAGGGGCTGCTCTTTCAAAACTGAGATGAGGAGAAACTTCTTCACTCAGAGGGTAGTAGGTCTGTGGAATTTGCTGCCCCAGGAAGCTGTGGAAGCTACATCATTAAATAAATTTAAAACAGAAATAGACAGTTTCCTAGAAGTAAAGGGAATTAGGGGTTACGGGGAGCGGGCAGGAAATTGGACATGAGGCTGAGTTCGGATCGGTCAAGGCCCTGTGGGTGGCGGAGCGGGCCCAGGGGCTGAGTGGCCGGGTCCTGCTCCTACTTCTTGTGTTCTTTAGATTTGAGGTTAGGATCAGATCAGCCATGATCTTATTGAATGGCGGAGCAGGCTCGAAGGGCCGATTGGCCTACTCCTGCTCCTATTTCTTATGTTCTTATGTTCTTATCTCGCAGCGTGCACCATTAGTTAGACTTTTTCCCTTACCCTTCAGCTCAAAACTTTTTTGCCCTGTAAGTTGCTGAAAGTGCGAGCTGAGAACGGTGCGGTGAGGGCAACAGGGCATCTGGGACATTGGTGAATGGCGGGGCCAACAGTCTATCTCCTTAACCAATGAGATTTAAGGATTGAGAAAGAAACAGAGGAATGACGGAGAAGGAGGGTGAATTAGAGTCAAATCAGGTACAGAAAGAGAAACACAGAGAGGAAAGGAAAAATTGGATTAAGAGAGAGAGAGTAAAAAAAGACAGAAAGGAAAAGTAAGAAAAAAAATTTAAATGTTTTAAATCTCTAAGAATAATTTACCAGCTGAAGGAATGAGACTTCACAGTTTAAACTGTTCCCTTTTTGGGCTGGAGAGGTTGATTGGCAATGCAGGAACATAAATCTCCTCATAAGGGTACTTATGCGGTTAAGTACCAACCCTAACTTTCTGTGACGAGTTTATTGGGCAATTAATGTGCAAATGCAGCAACTTCATGAAAGTCACGGGGAGGTTGAGGGCGAGCTCCTGTTTTCGCGAGGCTAACAGCGGAGCAACGCAAATCGTCCAGCAACTTGTGGCGATTTGCAATTCACAGGGGTAGCTCTCCCTCGGCACAAGTTGCTGGACAATTTACACATTAATAACGCCGACGCCATTAAACTCACCGTTATTTTGGCAGCAAATTCTGGGCCGATGACCAGGTTTGGTGCATCAGCGAAGCAAAATGGTGCAAGATGCCGACATGCAGAACGGGCTCGGTATCCACTTCCCTGCATGCAATTGTATCATGACATAATGGGGGAAAAATTCAGTATCGCCCCGTTTGGGGCGCGATTATCGGCCGTGCGCAAAGTTTAGCGCCTGCCGCTAATTATCGCCTCCGACTGCAAACTTGGCTTTTATCGCCCCCGGAGTTGATTGGAGCGCTAAATCAGGCGCTACATACCTCTCTTAAGGCGCAAAGGCCGAGGAGCGAGGTGCTAACTCAGAGCGCGGGCGCAGCGCAGGTGCTGTCAGTTAGCGATGGAACACAGACACACTGGCGCCGGCCAGTTCTTGAAGGGGAAGGGTCGATCTTGCTCTCCAAGCCACACCCTGCTCATTGGAGCCTTGAATCTCGGCCTGGAGAGACCAGTGCCTAAATCTTGCAGCCAAGGACTATGGAGAGTGCCAGGGAGCCAGCACAGCGCTTCAGCGAGCGGGCCTTGGCGGCGCTGGTTGGCACGGTGGAGCGCAGAAGATCAATACTGTACCCAGAGAGTGGCAGGAGGCCTTTGCCGCGCGATTACAGAAGAGTGTGGAGGGAGGTGGCACAGAGCATCTCCTCCAGAAGCATGGTGCCCAGGACCGATACACAATGTAGAAAAAAGTTCAATGACCTCACTCGGGTCGTCAGGGTGAGTGGCAAGCCAGGTGATTGGTCCCGTCGCCACTGGAGAGGCCGACCCCGTTCTGGACAGCAATGGTAAGGTCAACACCTTTTTGTCCTCTCTCCTTCCACTTGTCCCTCACAACACCAGCCTTTGACACTTTTAATCCAACTTGCTAACTCGCTGCACTTATTCCTCCCTTACTGCCACCCTGTCCTCACGCTAAAGCCACTCTTGTACCTCCCTGCTTTCAGATGGTGATTCACCAGCTGAGGAGACGGGCCCTCAAGCTGCCAGTGGGAGTGAAGCTGCAGGCAAGGAGGAAGAGGAAGCCGGAGCATCAGCGCCACCCTCTCCCGAGGAAGCCCATGCCCACAATGGGAACACGCCTTCCCTGGAGGGGAGCAGGGGGGAAGGGTCTGATGAGGGTGAAGCTCCAGGACCCAGCGGGCTGCAGCAACGCGATGGGGGTAGGGAAGCTTGGGGGCCTTCTCCCCGGAGGGAGAGTATGCACGCGAGTCCTGCTGCACTGGACGCAGAGGAGGAGCGGCTGATCGCTGAAATGAGCACCCAGGCGGTGGACATGCACACTGAGCTCATGGGTGCAGTGGGAAGGGTGCCTGAATGCATTGAATCACTGGCAAGGAGTGTGGAGCACTTCGCTGTAGCACAGGCGGATGCCACGCAAATGTTTAGTGCTGCAATTCAGTCACTGGCTGCCGTGACCCCATCTCTGACTGCTCTCATGCAGACTCAGATTGAGGCCACGCGAGCACTGACTGCTGCCATCTTCGCTGGTTCGTACACATTTCCCCGGGGCTCTCACCGCACCGCAGCAGGCCAGCAATCTGTGCTCCAGCAGATTGCTCCGGATGCTGAGGTGCTGCCCCGTGGGAGTGCCAGTGTGTCGGTTGAGCAGGGAGTTGCTGTCCTCTCTCAAGATGACAGCATTCCTGCTGCCACCACTGTCACTTCTCCACTGCACTTGCCACCGCCTGTAGGACAGACTGCTGCCGCCCATGCAGAGTTGGTGCAGTCTGCAGCCGGGCCCTCCAGGCCCAGAGCTGGTCGAGGCCGTCCTTCAAGGGCATCTGCAGTCTCAGGTTCTAACAATCAGCAGCCTTCCAGCAGCCTTGCTGCAGCCACTGGGGTCCTATTACGGAGGAGCAGTAGGGTGGGAAGGGGGGAAGTGCGCAAGGGAAGGAGATCACCCTCGAAGGGCAAAAAGTAGGAGGTGTGACAAAATGTTGGTCATTTTTTTATTAAAGGCCGAGGTTCGTGGTCAAACTTTTGTTTAGTGTTTTGGACATTATCTCCAGGTTGTGAGAACCAGTTATGTTATTGACTGTTTTTTTGTGTTTATTTCTATGAGTTTGTCATGAGGAATTGACACACACAGAGTTTGTAAAATAAATAAGTTTTTGTATTCAAAATGTACATGTTTGGTCTTTGCAATCATTGCTGCCTTGGCCTTAGGGGTTGCGGGTTGGTTTCATTCATGTTGTTCTCAATGGCAGAAGCCATTTCCTCAGCAGGGGCCTAGAAGTGGCTTGCTATCAGCCGTTGACGGACGGCCCTTCCAGTTTCTACATTGTGGGCCTCCCTCCCGCCTTGGTGCTGCTGATGATCATCCTCCTCCTCTTCCTCCTCCTCCTCTGGTGGTGCTCCAAGGCCTGGTGGCATTGGCTGGGTCCTGAGGATTGCCAGGTTATGCAGCATGCAGCACACAACAACGAAGAGGGAGACTCACTCAGGTGAGTACTGCAGGGCTCCTCTAGAATGGTCCAGACAGCGGAACCGTTGCTTGAGCACACCGATTGTGTGCTCAACGATGTTCCTGGTAGCTAGATGGCTCTCGTTGTACCGCAGCTCAGCAGGGGTGTTGGGCGTACGGAGCGGTGTCATCAGCCAGTTACAGTGGATATCCCTTGTCCCCGAGAAGCCAACCACCTGGGTGATGCGGTGCCTGGAAAAGTTCTGCCACAGTAGTCTGGCGCAGGATGTATGCATCGTGGCTGCTGCCAGGATAGCAGGCATTGACAGCGAGTATCAGCTGTCTGTGGTCACAGACCAACTGCACGTTTAAGGAATGGAACCCCTTTCGGTTGCGGAAATCCTCTGCATTCTCATGCGGAGCACGCAAAGCCACATGCGTGCAGTCAATGGCGCCCTGCACCATGGGGAAGCCCGCTATCCTCGCAAAGCCCATAGCGCATTCATGCTGCTTGGCCGGGGTCATGGGGAAAGAGATGTACTCTCGTCTCCTTTTATAGAGGGCATTTGTGACCTGACGGATGCAGCAATGGACCGCGAACTGGGAGATATTGGCGATGTCCCCAGTAGCTGATTGAAATGAGCCGGTGGCATAAAAGTTGAGAGCCACTGTTATCTTCACTGCCACTGACAGAAACATCCTGCTCCTCAGCTGAGGCTGCAGATCTGGCTGCAGCAGGTGGCAGAGCTCAGTGACCACCTCCTTGCTGAAGCGCAGCCTTCGCAAACATTGCTCCTCAGACATATTAATGTATGAGAATTTTTGCCGAAATACCCTGGGAGGGTAAGGTCTCCTGTACAGAGGCCTGTTGGCCCTCCTCCGTCTGGCCATGATTGCCACACTCTCTCTGCGTCTCTGTGGCCTCCGATTCTGCTGGCGCAGGATGACGCCTCCAATTAGTGCAGCCCCCATAGTCTCTTGGCAATCAAAGTAATGAAGGTCAAAAAACCAAAGTACCTGCAAATTTATGCTCAGTAGCCAAAACTACTTCACACAGCATTGACTCAATGAAGAAGTCTCTCTTTCTCTCTCTCAAAATCTCTCTCTCTCTCAGAACGAGTGGTGCAAAAATGTCTACCATAGAAAAAGTCAGGAAGAGGCCCCCTTTAAATAGCGCCCCCCCCCAACCCCACAGCGACTGGGAAGCGTTCCAGTCTACCTGTCGTTGGTTGCGCCCAGGCGGAAAGGAGGGGGGCGCCACTCAATTTCCGTTCCGTCAAGATCTGCGTGCGCAGGAGATTGGAGCGGTATTGTTTAGCGCCGCCGCAAAATGTCCAGTCAATTTCGCGAGAGGCGCAGATATCGCCGCGCCCGGGCGCTAGTTGCTTTGCGCCCCATTAGCGCCCTCTTAAGGCGCTAACGGGAGGCGCAAACCAACTGAATTTTTCCCCCAATGTCTTCAACCCCGTCCCCTGAACTGGTATCGGACAGGCTCACACAAAGGCCCGAACAAGAGAGCAGTAAAATCATACGGAGCGTGGTGCACGAAGATGACTATCCTGCGACCAAAAGGAAAAAAGATGGTGCTGATTTTCAGCCTCGGGTCTAAATCAGTTCTAAACGGATGGGTGAACAATGTACACAGAGAGAGGGGAGATGGCAAAAATAACCTGGAAAGGAATAAATAATAAGGACTCAGAAATGTAACTTGGCATGTGTAAGAATACCTAAAGGATAACTTTGTGGTCAAACTCAATTTTGTATCTGGAATCACTGATGTAAATTAATTTGCACACAAGTGCAGTTAGAATACTGGCAGTAGAAATTCAAGACAGTGGCAGCAAATAAAATTGCACCACAGTTATGTAAATAAAATCTAAATTAATAGAGTAGCACTTAACTCAGAATCCTCACTGTCTATGGGATAAATTGATATTCTCATAAAATGATGACTTGTTTTAATTGGGGTCTCTACCAATATACTAATGAGGACATGGATTACAAACTTAACTGCACAGTTAGATCATCTGCAGCACCATTAAGGGAGGTGCAGCAGAAAGAGTTAGAAATTGGGAGTGTGCCGACCTGATTTACATGAAGTTGTGCATGGTGACAGGTTTGCTGTGGACTTTTTGTTGTTTTATGTTTGTTCTCTGTATAATGTAATTCAATGGTATTGGGTGGTTCATTTTGTGTTGAGCCAGCTATGCGAGAGAATGTGTCAATAGTGATCAACAGATTCCCTGCAAAACCAGTCGTTTGAACAAATTAGTCAGATTTTTGTTGTGGGAAATATTAATCATTAGATTCATGTCAGGAAATTTCAGAACTAGTTATTTTGAGGTTTGTCGACACAGTGTATCAGCTGCCTGTAAAAGGACTGGAATAATTTATCCAGTTTAAATAACTAGATTAAAATCATATGATAAAGAACGTGTAGCTTGGGCCACTGATTGGCATACCAGTGCTCTATAATACTGGAGTTTATACACAAGATCATTCATGCACCAAGTTCCTAGTCTTAGTCCCGTTATCATGGAGATGTTGCGAGTGGGGCCGGATCTTGCTGGAGCGGCACATCTCATGGCGTGGCCCGTTAGTTAGACTTTTTTCTGCACCCTTCAGCTCAAAAAAATTTTGCGCCATAACTTGCCAGAACAGGAATTTAGGGAGCTAGGTTGGAAGCTGAGAGCCAGTACAAACCATGTTGTAATTTCTGGTTTGTTGCCGGTGCCACGTGCTAGCGAGTTGAGGAACAGGGAGAGAGTGCAGATAAACACGTGGCTGCAGGGATGGTGTAGCGGGGAGGGTTTCAGTTATGTGGATAATTGGAGCACATTCTGGGGAAGGTGGGACCTGTACAAACAGGACGGTTTGCACCTGAACCAGAGGGGCACCAATATCCTGGGAGGGAAATTTGCTACGGCTCTTCGGGGGGGTTTAAACTAATTTGTCAGGGGGATGGGAAAAAGGGCTGTAGTACACGAGCCAGTGGTGAGTGTAGGGAGGTACTGAGGAGGGTATCAAGGTCGCAGGAATGTACCGGCAGACAGGAAGATGGCTTGAAGTGTGTCTACTTCAATGCAAGGAGCATCCGGAATAAGGTAGGAGAACTTGGAGCGTGGATTGGTACTTGGGACTACGATGTGGTGGCCATTACGGAGACATGGTTAGAACAGGGACAAGAATGGTTGTTGGAGGTTCTGGGGTATAGATGTTTCAGTAAGAGTAGGGAAGCTGGTAAGAAAGGTGGAGGAGTAGCATTGTTAATCAAGGATAGTTTAACAGCGGCAGAAAGGCAGTTCGAGGGGGATCTGCCGTCTGAGGTAATATGGGCTGAAGTTAGAAATAGGAAAGGAGCGGTCACGTTGTTAGGAGTTTTCTACAGGCCCCCAAATAGTAATAAAGATGTGGAGGAAGAAATTGCAAAGCAGATTATGAATAGGTGTGGAGGTCACAGAGTAGTTGTCATGGGTGACTTTAACTTTCCAAATATTGATTGGAACCTTTATAGGTCAAACAGTTCGGATGGGATAGTTTTTGCACAGTGTGTGCAGGAGGGTTTCCTGACACAATATGTGGATAGGCCGACAAGAGGTGGGGCCACGTTGGATTTGGTACTGGGTAATGAACTGGGCCAAGTGTTTGATTTGTATGTGGGAGAGCACTTTGGAGATAGTGACCACAATTCGGTAACTTTCACTATTGCAATGGAGAGGGATAGGGCCATACGGCAGGGCAGGGTTTATAATTGGGGGAGGGGTAATTATGATGCGATTAGGCAAGAATTAGGGAGTATAAGATGGGAACAGAAACTATCAGGGAAAGGCACAAACGAAAAGTGGAGCTTTTTCATGGAGCAATTACTGCGTGTCCTTGATAGGTATGTCCCTGTCAGGCAGGGAGGAAATGGCCGAGTGAGAGAACCATGGTTCACAAAAGAGGTTGAATGTCTAGTCAAGAGGAAAAAGGAAGCGTATGTAAGGATGAGAAGACAAGGTTCAGTTGGGTCGATTGAGGGGTACAAGGTAGCAAGGAAAGAGCTTAGGAGAGCTAGGAGGGGGCATGAGAAGTCCTTGGCGGGTCGGATCAAGAAAAACCCCAAGGCTTTTTACTCTTATGTGAGAAATAAAAGAATGACCAGGGTGAGGGTAGGGCCGGTCAAGGACAGTAGTGGGAACTTGTGCATGGAGTCAGAAGAGATAGGAGAGGTGATGAATGAATACTTTTCGTCAGTGTTCACCGAGGAGAGGGGCCATGTTCTTGAGGATGAGAGTGTGATAAAGGTGGATAGGCTGGAGGTGGTAGATGTTCTGAGGGAAGATGTTTTAGCAATTTTGAAGAACCTGAGGGTCGATAAGTCCCCTGGGCCAGATGGGATATATCCTAGGATTCTTTGGGAGGCAAGGGAGGAGATTGCAGAGCCTCTGGCTTTGATCTTTGGGTCCTCACTGTCCACGGGGATGGTGCCAGAGGACTGGAGAGTGGCGAATGTTGTTCCTCTCTTCAAGAAAGGAAATAGGAATGACCCTGGTAATTATAGGCCGGTTAGTCTTACTTCGGTGGTTGGTAAGATAATGGAAAAGGTCCTGAGGGATAGGATTTATGACCATTTGGAAAGGGGCAACTTAATCAGGGATAGTCAACACGGATTCGTGAAGGGTAAGTCTTGCCTAACAAATTTGATTGAATTCTTTGAGGAGGTAACTAAGTGTGTAGATGAAGGTAGAGCAGTTGATGTCGTATACATGGATTTTAGTAAGGCGTTTGATAAGGTTCCCCATGGTCGTCTCATGAAGAAAGTAAGGAGTTGTGGGATAGAGGGAAATTTGGCCGATTGGATAAGTAACTGGCTATCTCATAGAAGGCAGAGGGTGGTGGTGGATGGAACATTTTCGGACTGGAGACCAGTTACCAGCGGTGTGCCACAGGGGTCGGTGCTGGGTCCTCTGCTGTTTGTGATTTTTTATCAATGACTTGGAGGAGGGGACTGAAGGGTGGATCAGTAAATTTGCTGATGACACCAAGATTGGTGGAGTAGTGGATGAGGTGGAGGGCAGTTGTAGGCTGCAAAGAGACATTGATAGGATGCAGAGCTGGGCCGAAAAATGGCAGATGGAATTTAACCCTGATAAGTGTGAGGTGATTCATTTTGGTAGGGCAAATTTGAATAAGGATTACAGGGTCAACGGCAGGGTTCTGAGGAACGTGGAGGAGCAGAGGGATCTGGGGGTTCATATCCACAGATCTCTGAAGGTTGCCACTCAAGTGGATAGAGCAGTAAAGAAGGCCTATGGTGTGTTGGTGTTTATTAACAGAGGGTTTGAGTTTAAGAACCGTGAGGTTATGCTGCAACTGTACAGGACCTTGGTGAGACCACATTTGGAATATTGTGTGCAGTTCTGGTCACCTCACTATAGGAAGGACGTGGAAGCATTGGAAAGAGTGCAAAGGAGATTTACCAGGATGCTGCCTGGTTTGGGGGGGGGAGGTCTTATGAGGAAAGATTGAGGGAGTTGGGGCTTTTCTCTTTAGAGCGGAGGAGGATGAGAGGCGACTTAATAGAGGTTTATAAGATGATGAGGGGGATAGATAGAGTGGATGTTCAGAGACTATTTCCTCGGGTAGAGGCAGCTGTTACAAGGGGGCATAACTATAAGGTGCATGGGGGGAGATATAGAAGGGATGTCCGAGGTAGATTCTTTACTCAGAGAGTGGTTGGGGTGTGGAATGGACTGCCTGCTGTGATAGTGGAGTCGGACACTTTAGGAACTTTCAAGCGGTTATTGGATAAGCACATGGAGCACACCAGAGTGATAGGGAGTGTGATAGCTTGATCTTGGTCTCGGACAATGCTCGGCACAACATCGAGGGCCGAAGGGCCAGTACTGTGCTGTACTGTTCTATGTATCTATGTATCTATGTAAGTGCGAGCTGATAATGGCGTGGTGAGGACAATGGGGCTTCTGGGACCTCAGTGAATGGTGGGACCAACAGTGTGTCTCCTTGACCATTGAGATTTGAGGATTGAGAAAGAAACAGAGGAACGACTGAGAAGGAGGGCAAATTAGAGAAAAATCAGGTAAAGAAAGAGAAATAAGGAAAGATTGGATTAAGAGAGAGAGTAAAAAGGGACAGAGTGGAAAAGTAAGAGAAAAATTAAAAAATCTCTAAGAACGATTTACCACCTGAAGGAATGAGACTCCACAGTTTACACTGTTCCATTTCTTGGCCAAAGAGGTTGATTGGCATTGCATTAACAATTCTCACGTCGTTAAAAGGGTACTTGCGTTGTTAATTACCAGACTTAACTTTTTGTGGTGAGTTTAATAGGCAATTAATGTGCGAGTCCAACAGGTTCTTAAAAATAACAGGGAGGCTAAGGGAGAGAAGCCGTTGATGTGAAGCAAACTCACGGCGTATCTTTTAATATCCAGAACTTGCTGTCCGTTTTGCACATTCATAATGGCGTGTGTCATTAACGCGCCCTTATTTTTCCAGCAAGATCCAGCCCATTGACTCAGTTGGGCTTTTATAACAATCCAAAAAAATGGTCATTTTCCAGTGTTAGCCCACAAATTACCAGATTTTGAATATTCAATTTCATAGCTTGCCATTCTGGGATTTGAATTCACAACCTCTGGGTTGCTAGTACCATAGTACTAGTGGTTATGGTTTCTAGTAGTCTAGTACCATAACCACGAGGGTACTGTACTCCCCTAGCATACAAATTTAAGAGTGGCATTGGCAAGACCCAAGATGGTGAGAGGGATTGGTGAAATCTCCTTCAAAATGGAGAGGAGCAGAAACTTTTTGATCAAGCATTCATAATGCTGCAAAAGACACTCAGTGCAGACGCTAATCTTCAAAAGACGACCTAACATAGAATCTCAGCTGCACTGCTCAGACTGACATCTGAAATTCTAAATCCTAGTTAACATTCTTCCTCAGGAAAACATAAGCACACACCAGAGCTCAGTTACAAGTAGAACAGAAGCAACTGAAAGAATCGCTGCAGCTGTGGAACTGCAAAACTATTCCTGTCAAATGACCCTCTTTACACTCAAAATAGCTTTTCCACTTCATGATCTTTGTAGCAGACCCAAATATTCATGTTACCATAATAGAAAGGTAAACACCGGCCGGAATTTTCCGGGGTGGTAGCGGGCGCGATCGGTTGCGGGTCGGGTGGGAAAGTTGTTATTTTTGACAGCGGGTCAGGAACCCGCGGTTGCCCCGCTCCCACCATCCATTCCTCCAGGCGCATTTGTCAGCCCGACCAGCAGCGGTGGGCGAGCCAATTTAAATAATTATGAGGTAGTTTACAGGTACTTAAGAGCCTTTTTTCACTTACTTTTTAAACTTCCCTGCATGGCCACGGGATTCACGCAGCTCGGGAACCACGTCTGTCAACCTGAGGCGGGAGTTCAGTGGCCATTGCTGCAGCTGATTACTTGACAGCATCAAATGTACAGTGAAAGCTCCCACCTGACAGATCATCACTTTCCACAGGCAGAAGCTGTTGCTCAGTCCATTTCCAGCACAGATTCTGCAGGCTGCTAGTATTTCCAGCAAAGTCTCCATCCAGTCTCACCTCATTGGAAGAACTCTCTCACCACTGACAGAATGCTTCTGTCATCTGCACTTCACCTGCCATCTATTCCATCAACATGGGTGCCATTTATACTCTCTCACCATTGTCCTCAGAATCGGACCACGATGAGCCCCAACACCAGCAGCACCAACAACACCACCACCAACCTTCTCCGCAATCACTTGATACTGCACAGGTCAGAGGGCATCAGCACCCGAGCACATTGCTGCCCGGGAGGCCAGGGATGGCTTCACCATGGCCAGATTTACTTCACTTGACGCTGTACACCCATATGGCTGCCACATGATGCGCCAGGTTGGCACCACCCCACACCAACCATAAAGCATCCCTACAATGACCAAGCCATTCCTTTCACACTCATCACCATTGCAGGGGGTTCTGTTATGTCTCACCATTCACTGCAACTCACTAAGCCACTTCCAAAGGTGCACACAATTCTGTCTAAGACCGGAAAGTGTTTAAAATAAAGATTTTTACATTTGACACCACATTAACAGAAACTTTACATAAACATTGGATAAAACACCCAAGTGGCTACCCTTGTGTGTTGTTAGTTGGTATGATTGGACTAGGATGAGGGTGAGTGTGAGGGGTGGCTAATGAGATGGGGATGTGATAATGTAGATAGAGAGAGATGGGTGGAGGTACAAGGTAAGTTGGTGTAAGGATGTGCAGGAGTAGAGTAGGGAAGGTGATGGGGATGTGATGAGAGGCACAGCAGGATGAAGTTGAGTGTGGCTTTGTACAATGAGATCATTGAAAGGTTTGCGCCACTGCACCCAGGTCCTCTTGACCACATCCCTGCTTGTGACCTCCTCTGCAATCTGCAACCAGGCTGTCTTGGTCTCCTGGGGAGGTCTCTTCCACTCATCGTAAGGGAAAAGGACCTCCCTGCGTGCTCTGACTCCCTCCATAAGCATATGGAGGGAGTCATCGGAGAACCTGGGTGCAGCCCTTTGTTTCTGTGCAGTCATTGTCAGTGTTTGCAGCACTCCAATGCTGTAGTACACTGATAACATTTGAAGTTTAATCTAACATAATGCTATGTGGCCGTGGTCCCTTTAAAGATCCCGGCTGAAAACGCATCATGAATGACGCCACCAGAACTGCTCCATCTAATTGGACCGGGTAATGCGCTGGGCGGACTTAATAGACCCCATTAAGGTAAGTTCATCTTCAACAGCGGGATGGAGCCAGCAGTGGGGTGGCGACCCACCACGGACACCGCCCACACCGGACCCGCCCAGGTAAGGAAAATTCCGGCCACCTTCTTTGTAACATACACCTCTTTCTAAAACTGTCACGTAACTTGTACAATGAAAAGTAAGATTGCTAGAAATCTGAAATAAAAAGTTATCCAAAACATCATAACCTCTCCTTTCTTTACGGATGTTAACTGATCTGCTGTGTATTTTCAGCATTTTCTGTTTTCATGTCAAATAAGATGTATTGTTTTTGGCCTCTCATTGAGAGCAATCAATTAAAGCACATTGTATATCATAAATCCCTCCTGATAACACTCTGATATATAATGATATAAACACATTTATGTCCCTCTCATTAATAAAGAAAGTGCTTCCAATAACAACCTAATACAGACTCCATCTCTGATGTGTATTCTGCTGCTATATTTTGTGTTTTGATGTCTGCACCACTCATGAAGTTACCCGAATACTTCATGCAGTTCCAGAGGTGACGATCTCCTACGGTACACACACACACACACAGAACGGTTCATTTCTGGAGCAGTGAAACATTCATAACCTTGAAATCCCCATTAAAATTTATGGCAGATTAAAAATAATTTTTAGAATCTAATTTTCTAGTTAACTATTATGAAATCTATTAAAAAGACAAAACCATTTTGCACCTTTTCAAATCTAATGAAGACTGAGTTGTTAATGCAGTCGCTGCTGGGTGAAAAGTTTTAGATCAGAGTGTGCAGATGTGGGCTTGTAACCACAATTCCTCACACCACACGTTCCAATTTTGGAACTTCCTGAGCTAGAATGGCAATAGCCAGGAGTTTTCAACCTCTTTGTATTCTTTGACCATTTAGGTGCATGCCACATAGAATCATAAATTGTTCCTTCACAGAAGGAGGCCATTCAGCCCATCACATCTATGCCAGTTCTCCCTTACTCATACTCTTTAGAAATTTTCTTTTTCAAATATTTATCCACCTCTTTTAAAAACTATTATGGGTTCTGCGTCCACTATTGTTTTATAGGGCATTCCATGTTCCAATATATATATATATAAAATCTCCTAAGATCTTCTTTTATTCTTTTGGAAATTCATGCCCTCTAGTTACCATATTTATCTTATCAAAGCCCTTCATAATTTTGAACACCTCTATCAGCTCTCCTCTTAACTTTTGTTCTAATGCAAAGAGCCCCAGTTTCTGTCTTCCGCCTCTCATCTTTGTTATCATCTCAGTGAATGTCTTCTGAAACCGTTCTATGGTCTTGATATCCTTCCTAAAGTAGGAGACCCAAAACTTTACACAATATTCTAACTCTGGTCAACCAATGATTTGGATAGAGTTAGGATTACCTCATGTGCTTAAATCAATGTTCCCACTAATTTTCATACATTTCAAGCAGGGGATACTAAAAGATCTTAGTGTTTGATTTCAGACTTATTCACCAATGGAGGCTAAGAGCAGTGCTAAGAACAGCTCTTTCCAAACCGCCAGGCTCAAAAAATTCCAAAAGGGAAACCCCAGCGAATAAGAAATTTAAATGCAAATCGAGCTGAATGGCTTGGACTTTATGGGCCAGATTGCCTGGGTTCAAGGGATTGGACTGGGCCACAAGACATAGTTTGAACATCCCTGCTGTCAATCTTCCACCCACCCTAGCCAATATATGTAGCACACAACACACATGACCCATATTTGTATCTATGGAGAAGAAGAAAAAGTAGAGTTTATAAAATACACAGGACCATGTGAATAGAGGTCAGCAATGGCAATAATCTAATCAAGGGCATTTCAGATAACAATAATAGACAGAAAATGTAACCTAGAGCAGTATCATAGAACCATAGAATCTTACAGCACAGAAGGAGGCCATTCTGCCCATCATTCATGTGCTGGCTCTTTGAAAGAGCTATCCAATTAGTCTCACTCCCCCGCTCTTTCCTCATAGCCCTGTAAATGTCTCCTTCTCAAGCATATATACAGTTCCCTTTTGAAAGATACTGCTGAATCTGCTTCCACCAGCCCTTTCAGCCAGTGCATTCCAGTGCATTTACAGCACAATCTCAATGACCTCAGATTGAGATGGTGCTTCAGATTCACTTAGTTACTATTTATAACATATAGAAAATAAATGTTACTCTTGACACTCTTTCTCTGACCACTCATTTAGTGTGGAGGTTTTCTAATGTTATCTGAAGATAACATAGTGCCTCATGATGCAGCTGAAAGGTTCTTACTGACCTTATGATGCAAGAGTGTCACGCAACATGATGGATGATGGTATTAGCAGGTTATTTTTAGCAGCAGATGAAAGGACTGCTTACCATCTTGTATAGATTCCAATATTTTAAGTTTGAGTATTCTATCAGAATATAATTCTCGGCCACTAGATACAAACTGGGGAGATGGGGCTGCAAAAGAGACACATTATTCAGAGAGGAGTCCCGAACACAGAGGCTAATCCATCATTCGCTTATTCCCCTTGACTCTCCCTGCACCTGCAGAATTTCGCCACCTTCAAATAAATCTACCACAGACAAGGCTATTATTCTCCACGATGAACTCTTAAAGAGTTGCCCGTGTACCTCAATCACTGTTGCTGTGACATGGCAGGACTCAGTATTGCTCAATGTAAACTTTTATTACCCAGTATTGCAGTGCTATTAATGGAACACCAGCTGAAATTGACCAACTTCAGGTTCCTAAGGTGAAACAGTCCAAAGCTCAGCAGCGCCATACTTCATTACAAGGTGCTATTCTGTGAAATAAAAAGCGCTTAAAGCAATAAAACAGTAATATTTTGTGCCCAAAATGGAGGTGGGTAAGAAGGAATAATGGGGTAACATTTCGTTAAGGAGCATTTTCAGATGCGTAACTGATAGAAGCGCACTCCCAAACTGGAAGGCCTGAGGCTCGACAGAAATGGGACATTGGGCCTCATTGGAATAATCAAGGTGAGCTCTGACGAAAGGTCATCGATTTGAAACGTTAACTCTGTTTCTCTCTCCACAGATGCTGCCTGACTTGCTGAGTATTTCCAGCATTTTCTGTTTTTATTTCAAATTTACAGCATCCACAGTATTTTGCTTTCGTAAGGCGAGCTATCTGTACCTATTGCACCTCCAGAGGCAGCTCTCCCATGTAGCCAGATCGAAAATGGGGTGCAAGCCTCATGGGCACCAGCCATCAGGTAAGTCTGAAAGGCCAGTGTTCCAACTGACTATCCCATCCACTACCCATAAACTAGAGCGTTGAAACAATTCCAATAATTTCATTATTTATCATTTTCTTATTTAGTTGCTGTGAGTGTTTCTTAGCTATTTCTTTATTCCACAATATAGAGTACGCTGTACTTATTTGTTTGTAATTATGGGCATATGAGATGCTCCCATTTCTTCAGTTCCGATCCATGACAACATTTTCATTGTCTGAATGATGTAAATTATTTATCATTTTGAGTAGGAATGAAAAACAGAAAACAAACAGGTTCATAGGAAATATAAAAGCAAACTGCAAATTTGGTAAGCTTGCAGATAATATTGAAATAGGGAGGGCAAGGAGCCAGAGGATGCAGTTAACAATTTGTGGAAGAATTTGGGTCAGTTATGCAGTTGGGTAGACAAAATGACTAATTAAATTTAATTCCGAGAAATAGGCAAAATGATAAGTGACATAGGTTTACAATGAAGAGAACAGAATCCACGCAGAAACTTCGTAAATCACCTAGAAGCAATGGTGGGCTCTCAATGTCAAAGTAATTTGTGGACGCATTTAAAAAGCTAATATAATGTTGGGTACCGCAGCCAGAACAGTGGAGTACAAGCCTACAGAGGTTATGCTGAGGCTTTACATTGCACTAGTCAGATCTCGCATGGAATACTAAGTTGCCACCCTTCAACAGGGAGATGCGTGCATTGGATCTGTACAGGGAAAAGCAATAATAATCCCAAGTATAAAGAGGATGAGCTATGAGGAAAAATCAGAAAGCTTAAACTCTATAGAGAAGTGTAAGGGACAACCTCATTGTGCTGTGTAAAGTATTAAACAGTATAGATATGCTGAACCCAGTTTATTATTTAAAGGGAAGTCAACCCAGTAGGACCACAGGCTATGAATTTAAATTAATGAAAAGCAAACTTAAAACAAATCTTAGAAAAATGTCAAATTTGTCAGAAATGAGTCACAACTTCCTTTAACTGAACATCTGGAAGATTGAAGCCATTTAAGGCTCCTGCCACAAACTCTGATCGCTTGCTACTGACTCCATTCTCCTCTCCAGCCATTTGTTCAGTTGAACCGCACTGTGCAAAACCTTTGCGTCCTGATCAATCCGCAGCGGAGCTGCAAATCCCACATTCCATCCATTACCAAAACCATTTATTTCTACTTCCGCACATTGACTGCCTCAGTCCTTACCTGTATCTCCACTGCTGAAACCCCTACCCAGGTTTAAATCACTTCCGTACACAATTTCTCTAATGTAGTCCTTGCTGGCCTCCCATTCTCCACCTTTCATAAACTTCAACTGGTCAGAAGCTCAGTTGCCTATATCTCGTCCCACTCTAATTCCCATTCACCCACAACCCCCATTATTGCTGGCCTGCATTAGCTCCTGGTTAGCCAATACATTAAATTTATAATCCTCCTCCTCCTCATCTTCAAATCCCTCCATGTCCTCATCCTATCTGATTTCCGCAACCTGTTCCAAAACCCCTCACTCTTCCAACATTGGCACCATTTTGATGGCAAAGCCTTCATCTGCCTCAACCTTGCCCTCTGGAATTGCCTCTTTTTGCCTCTCTTTAATCCACCTTTTCGATCAGACTTTTGGTCACTCCTTCTAATCTCTCCCTTCATGGATTAGCATCTGTTCCTTCATCCATTCCAGTTTATTTTTTTCTACCCACTCTGTAAAGTGCCTTGGGACATTTTCTATGTTAACTTCACTATATAAACTTAAGCTTCTGTGTCCAAACCCTTGGCTGGGTAAGTTGCAATACTAGAAGGATAAGCTTAGATGGGTGAATGGTCCTTTGTTGCCCTTGACTTTTTCTTATGTCCTTATGAATCAATTGACTATAAACCTAGGTTGCCTAAATAAATGAATGCGCAGTACTCAGAACAGACAAAAAAGAAATATTCACTTCAATTATAAGGAGGAAAAATAATGCAATGAAAGCTTACTCCTCTTTTATCTGGATTAGTTAAACAAGGAAAGGCATTGAAAGGTTTTGATATCAACTATATGGTTTATATAATTGACCTTGAGTTCTACTGAGACAAATTCCTTAAAGAGCAGATAGGTTTAGGGTGGAGTTAATGAATTGGAAGTACTTCCTGATCGAGTTCAGGGAAATTTAATTTGAATGTTTTTCTCAGAATTTCTAGGAACCCATCTTTTTTGGGTCTTGAACGAGCTGCTGAGCAATGGACTCCCATCAGCAGGAAGCTTCAGATTCAAGGTTGAATTCTTTCCTGGTTGCTGTTCATGAGGCGTCCAAGACTGGAATATTCAATACCGGATGTGTCCCGCTGCTAGCATCAAAAGATCAGCTCGGTGACAAGTTTAAGACCCAAAATAATGGCCTCCTGAAGGCTGCAGTCTATAAATCTTGGGGCTGAATTTCACTCTTCCAACATTGGTCCTAATTTGGTGGCAAAACCTTCAGCTGCCTCTGGAGATTCCCACCAGCTATGGGACTTGCTACCACAAGGGGTAGTTGAGGCGAATGGCATAGATGCATTTAAGGAGAAGCTAGATAAACACATGAGGGAAAAAGGAATAGAAGGATATGCTGATAGGGTTAGATGAAGAAGGGTGGGAGAAGGCTCGTGTGGAGCATAAACACTGGCATAGACCAATTGGACCGAATGGCCTGTTTCTGTGCTGTACATTCCATGTAATTCCTCTCAGCCTCCCAAAGAGGCACCAGACAGATAGAGGAAGAAGTGTAGCAAAATTCCTGGCCTGTCCAGTTTGCATAGCTCGGGCACCCTCTTGCTGCAAGCTTTTCCCCAGCAGGCTCCTATACCAGAGTGGAAACAGGAGCACAGATGAATCAGCCTCATCATCTTTGGCAGTGGTAGCAAGCATTTGAGAGCTATCATAGTTCTGTATTACAAATGCAAGATCCATCTGTCAGTCATTGCAATCTCCAGTGGAAAAATGTCTTTAAATATTTGCTGTGAAGTGCCCTGATCGCAATTGTACTTACTGAGTTGCTGTATCTGCACAATCCCTTGAAATCCAGCTCCTTTTGATTTTCTTCCATTAATAATGTGCAAATTGCTGGCAGGCAGCTAAACATGTTTTGCACCAATGAACTACAGTGCAATTAGAAATGCTCCTGTTGCTCCCCAATAGCTCTTTTGATAAGTGTATCGCCTAGTGTAAAACTGATCTGTGCAGTCCAGAGCAGTCCCAGTTTGATCCGCAGTCTGCGGTGAGTAGCTCATCTCAGCCTGGGCATAGGTACCACAATTGGCCCCTTGGCTACAGTGTGGAAAGAAGTAGTCAATGTTCCTGCTCATGACAATGATTATCCAGCCGTCCTTGTTGCAAAGTGCATGTGTGTGGAAGTCAAGTGAGAACTGGATTGCTTATGGCTGTGATGCCTCCCCCGTTCTAATAGTTTACCATTGTTCACTGACTAGGCTCACATATGAAGAAAAGCCACTTGGGTGACACACTCAACCAAGACCCATGGAACTGTTCCCCAGCATGAGTCATCACTTCAGGCGAGCAGAAGAGAAAATTGGGTTGGGGGAGTGCTAAAAGACTAAAAGCTCCAGTCTTTGGCCTGGATTTTTCTCGGTTACCCCACCCAAAATCGGGCGGGATGGTGATGGGAACAGAGGGAAAATGGATCAGTGAGGCCTACCACCACTTCCCTACCCAGACCTGCATTTCTCCGCCCTCAGCGAGACTGCTTATGCCGCTACTCCGCCCACTTCATATAAATTACGACAGGGAGGCTTGGCAAACCTACTGCTGCTATTTCCGCTCCCCCCAGGATTCTCAAGGAGGGGTCTGGCTGCAATCACTGGGGCCGTGGTGAAAGGCCACCCTGGTGTCCCTTTCAGGGAGAGAGAGTCCCATTGTGGACATCTCTCCCTCCGTTCTATCAGGCTGCGTTCCCATACCTTCATTAGACCTCAGCTCAATCTGAAGCCCAACGTTTACATGAACTTTAACCTGACCCCCGCTTCTTCGATGGCTGCAGTGACATCCCTCGGTGGCAGTGGCGAGCTCTCGGTTGCTGGTGCCGATCCCATCCTGCATACATTACGATGCCTGGCTTAAGGAAATAGTTCGGGTTTTGGTGGGGTCAGGCTGGCAGGCAGCAGTCCGTCCCTGATCCTATTGGGGTGTGAGAAGTCGCACAACACCAGGTTATAGTCCAACAGCTTTATTTGAAATCACAAGCTTTCGGAGCGCTGCTCCTTCGTCACCTGACGAAGGAGCAGCGCTCCGAAAGCTTGTGATTTCAAATAAAGCTGTTGGACTATAACCTGGTGTTGTGCGACTTCTCACATTTGTCCACCCCAGTCCAACACCAGCATCTTCGCATCATACCTATTGGGGTGGGAAGAGTAAAATATTCACCTCCCTTTTGTGCTGAGATCGCGCATCATTAAGGCCCAGAAAACTAGAAAGATTTGCTTGCACAAGCAATACTCCAGAGAGATTACTGAAATAATTCTAACTGCGTAGATAGTTTTTTTTCCATGTGCTGCTGCTTAGTTGATTATTAAGGAGCAAAAATGCTATGCGGTGCTTGTTTAGTGAATGACAGATGCAACTAATTAAATTTTATTCAGTGTTTAAACTCAGTATATACGATAAACTATTTGTGAATTTTTACAAAATTAAGAGTTTTGAATAATTCTAGGGCAATTTTCTTACTTGCTTTTACATAACAAGTAAAGCAGCTTGTGATTCAGGCAGGGATCCACACTTCATTACATTGATGAATTTTTCATTCAGTTGCTGGAGATGTATTGAAGATGCAGGCCCTATTTATGACAGGGGTGGGGGTGGAAGATTTCCTCTGTGCATTACGTGTAACAAAATCGTAAGACCGTTTGTAGGAAATGTTTACAATTTAACACATGGAGGAAACCTTTTGCCAAGGTGTGACTTCTGGCCAGGCTACAGCCCTTCGTATTTCTACACTCAAGGACCAGCTAGGTTTGGCTCTGCTTAGCTTCCGAGATCAGAAAAGATGAGGTGTATTCCAACTTACTGTGGCGTTAGACTTTCCCCCTCTCCCCCCTAAACATTCACATTTTGCAGTGAAGGACCACAGATAAATTTATTTGTTAACAAGTCAATAAAGTCATGACTTGCGTCAACAGTATAGTAAAATTATACAACAGATTAATTGAGAAAAATTTGGGGCTGAATTTTTCATGTTATACCTCCTGAAATTGGGTGGGGCGGCCTACCACTACATCCGCACCCTGGCCTAGATTCTCTTCCCCTTGCCCCACCATGGAAGGCCGTCGGCCGTCGGCCGCCCGCCACCCCTTCACCATCATGTAAATGACAGCAGGGAGCTCAGGCCTAGCAATTCAACCGACATACATGACTTCCACCACTACTAACACTGATCCCAGAGACCACCATGAGAGGGGTGTTGGTAGTACCGGAGGTAGTGGTGGTTGATCCACGGATGTCCTTTTTCAAGGGGCACCTCTCCTTCTCCTTTGGCCCTCACAACTTTACTTCGGCTCAGTCCAAGGCCTAAAATAAATGAATCCTCATATCTTTGGGGCTCTTCTGCCTCCTCAAAGTAGCCTCCTCTCTTTTGATGTTGCAGCACCACCTGCATTTGCCTCTTTGGCAGTGGCAGAGATCACACCAGGAGTCCGCCCTGCAGAGATAATGGGCTGGATTTTCATTGACCCGTGGAGGCGGGTTTGGCGGCATGTGGGGGGTTAAAGTTGCAGATTCGGGGGTCCCGACCCCATCCCGCCCCCATGCCAGTTTCGCTGGAGGCGGGTACCCGACCTGTGCTGGGACCCGCCTCCCCAAGGCGGGAAGGGGATTAGTGACAATTAACTGCCTGTTAACAGGTAGTTAACAGGCAGTTTTTTGCCTAATCCCTATTTTGAAGGCTGAAATGTGGGCTTCCCGACACGTCCCAACCACGCCAAGTTAGCGAGGCGGACCGTGGGTCTGCAGGGGTTGGAGGGGTCGATATGTCCGGTGGGCAGGTGAGTGATGGGTGCATGTGTGCAGAGGTAAGTGTGTAAGGTAAGTGCAAAGTGTGGGAAAAAGTTTTACTTACCTTAACTTCCTCCTGCAGGTGTCAGCCCTTCAGTTCTCGGGAGTCAGAAATCTCACCGGCACAGAAAGCACAATGGCCGTGGTGCTGTCAAAAGTTTCAGCCTCTGTTTTCTGTGCTGGAATGATTTCTAACTCAGCCTGAGAGGAAGGACTCAAGTTAGAAGACAAATTGTCAGTGTTTGACAGCTTCACAGAGCTGTCAAATGCTGATATTTCATCTGTCAAAAGCTCTTGACAGATGAAATGTCAATCTATGATGTCACCTGTTGCCAGGTGGCCCTTAATTGGCCTGCTGAGCTCACTGGGCGGGCTCAACAAGGTCAATCAAGGGAAAATACAGTGGGTTGGCCACAAGTCGATGGAGGCGGGTCTACAACCCAAAAAGTGGGAGTCCCGACTCCATCACGTCCCCAGTATTAAAATCCAGCCCAATGACTCCTGACCCAGGAAGCTGGATCGGTCATGGCAGGGTTTGAGCAGCAGGCAGAAGTCACATCCCAACCCTTCTTTGGTGGGAGGAAGGGAAACCCAGCCCAATGTGTTCATACTTCTATGTTACGAGTGTAAAGACATGGGTTGCGGCTTTGAAAGCTTTTAAGGTTTTACTTCGTTTTTCCTCAGGATCACTTGACAGTAACCTCACGTTTCATCTAATATGGACTGGATTTCTGAAGCCATTCAGGATGCAGCTCTAACCAAAGGTTAATTAAAACTTAAGCTTAAATAAATATTCAACCGCTAAATGAGTCAATACATGTAAATAGTCAAGAGAAAATCAATTCTACTTCTTGCAGCAACTTTTTTGTAGCATTGATGCACCAACCACTAGGCACAACCTTTTCTAGGGGCTGATGGGATCAGACGTTATCCACTCTACTGAGGGAAAATGGGTTGAGAAGTTTCTCATTGTTGGCAACACATTGATGTCATCATATCAGTAATCATGTCTAGCATTGTAAATTATTCAACAAAGTTTCATTTAAAAGCTTGAATAGTGAAAATTCCTCCAGTTATCCTTTCGCTCTTGCTGGACCTTTTCTGCGATAGGGCTCGTTGGGCACCAATAGCTCATGGGTTCTTTGCGCAAAAAAATTCTCCTCATCCCACCCCTGATTCTTTTGCCAATTATCTTAAATCTGACCCTCTTCTCACCCAGCATTCATACACTAATGAATTTCCCAGTAGATGTCACTAGATGGCAGTTAGGAGTGGGAACCATCATTAAATTTTCCCTTCACTAGGCTCGAGCTTTGCAGCAAACTGTAGCACCCCAACTTCTGCTCACCTTGAATTCAACTAACTCAGCACAGACTGGAGATTAAGCATGGGACCCTTTGATCTATACAGTCTAAATTTGCCTTTGCTCACTCGACCATCAGTCACACATGCTAGAACTTTCAACCTCAGTGGGGGTGTAAAACGGGCGATTTTTGATTGGCTGCCCGTTATAACCCCCCCCCACCCCCCACACCCCCGATTTTCCTTTCCATTGCCTTCAAATGGAAAGGAGAATCGAAGCGGGGCATATAATGAGGGGTCGATCTGACATTGCCCATTTACAGCCCCGCCGAAGTTGCAAGTTCCATCCACGGTACCTACAGAGCACAATGTTGCGACAGCAAAACAACATGGCAGATTTTTATCATCCGCAAAGGGAGATAACCAATCCTTTAAACATAATTGAGAAGGATTATGAACCCTGCAACCTCTCGCTATAAAATATGGGGAAGCCTGTCAAAAAGCATTAGTGTACTGAAATCTCAGGAAGGAGTCAGGGTAAGTTGCTAATACTCTGCCAATGCTCTGATGCTGAAGATAAGTATTATGTGCAGTCAGGTTTGCATAATGTTAGTATCTTCAAAAGATGATACTGAGTGAGAGCTCTCAATGTCATCCTTGTCTCTTTCCACAGATTTCACCAGCGTTAGAGAAAAGCTAAGAGACATTTACCATCTCTCGTGTTACAGGGCTTGTGTAGATCTGAAAGAGTTGACGTGTTTGGGGCAGAAATTCAACTCACAGACGTACTTTTTGCACCTGTAAATGTTGCATTGCAATCTGTAGCACTCTATCTGGACCAGAAGTGTGCCAAACACTATATTGGCTTGGGTGTCTTTTAGTTGTCCAGGGTACCTGCCTGAAACAGGCTCTTTAGGTATGTCTGTTGTAGGACTCTGAATGCAAAATTCAAGTATAAATGGGTGGAGCTGGCACCATGCATGCTCTGCCTGCTTGTACCAGGTCTTCAGCGATCTAACCAGCGGTCCTTAAAAAGGGACAGCTGGAGGACAGTCAAGAAAATGCCCCCCAAAATTTCAGTTTTTATTTTGGTAGGCTCAGGAGAAGCAGGAGTGCTCCTCCTGGGTCCACAAAAAAACCTCCAGCCTGCCACCGGCGAGTTCCAGGCTCCCTCACCCTACCCTTGGATCACTTGCTCCCCAGACCCAACCTGCACACTGACTTCACATGACAGCTGTCCGACTTTCTGCCCTCCCCCACCAGCAAACTGCAGCGGGGCGCCCGGTTGTCGCCTGCAGCATTTATAAGCGGCCAGAAGCCGAATTTGGCGGGCCACCAATTCCGCACCAGTTTTGGGAGTGTTGAATTCTCCCTCCCTTTGTGTGGTGACTCGCTTCATTCATCTCCCTGCAAGTGCGACTACTGGTCCCAGTGCGGTAGTGATGGAAATCGTGCCTACCGGTGTCTCACTGTGCCAGGAGTTTCAACCTCATTCCTAGTGGGTGTAGATCAACAGCATGAAACCAGAACTTGGTACTCGTCATTAATCTTACTGAGAAAAGTAACTGATGTGGCACATGAAAATGAAACACTGAAATCTGAATCAAGCTAGTGTGCGATGAGTTTTATTCTGCATTACTATGTCTGATTTGGGAGTGCTTAATGCTGATACTGCTTGTTAGAGAATATAGCCCCTTTTGCATTTCTGTTAACTTCTGAATATATTTCCTTCTACAAGGAGATTTGGCAATTTACCATCATCACTTACAATTATGGGATAGAACTGACCTTCATTTGTAAGGATCAATGGGATAATCTCCTCCTTGGGTTCCTAGTCTCAGATACTGCAGCAGAAATCATGGGCAGATTAAGAGAGTGGCATAGCACAGTTCATAGTTCATGATTTGCTTTTTTCCTTCTACGCTATTTTTTTTCTGTATTTATATTGCAAGCCGCTGGCCATGTTTCTCTGCTGTTTTCTTTATTCACTCATATGTGGAAACGCACCTAAGAAATTTGGAAAATAATTACTTTGTGGTGATTATGTTGGGGGGAGCGGGGAAAATCAAATCTGCTTTAAATGTATCCCATTTTTTTGAGCAAGTCAAAAGCTGCTGTGAGGGTGGGTATGCAGCAAGAAAGAGCTGACCGGTTGAGCCAAATGGCCTTCCTCTTGTGCACTTCCCTTCGTAACTTTAGATTCTAGAAACACCAGCCATTTGTGAAATTCAATATAATCCAAAAGAAATTGGAAGCGGGCACTTGTGCAGATCAGGGAGTGCTTCGATGCTGCAGGCGAGCAATAAGAGGCAGCAATAGCCGAGAAGTGCTGTGGCACTCCAAAGTCACATTACCCCAGCACGCAGCCACATTTTTTTCATTAAGTTGAATACATTGCAGCACGTTACGTTCTTTATCAAAGAAAGAGTGAGCTAACAGACTTTCCCCACCCCAGGCACAATAAAAGATGCTTCAACACAAAAGATTTAATACAGGCAATATTGCAGAGTAGACCCATGCAACTGTCTGAACGATGCCTGCCCATGCAGTATTCATATTCAAGGGACAATGAATCCATGTTACATAGCTTTGGCTCTCTCTCTCTGCAGCTTTCATTAAAGTTGCACTCCACTTCAATAAATTATTCAGATGAGCCAAGAAGCAGCAACTAATACGTGGCCCTTAGGTGATTGTTACTTGCAGGGAGGACTGTACAGAAATTGCTGTAAATTGCATAAAACCTCTCATTTTCAGAGCCATCTGTGCTCGGCTCCCTTCTGAGGGCTGTCAGATCTTGTAACTCTTTGGCTTTAAATGGATGTGTACCCTGTGTAAATATAATAAAATAAGGCACAGCAGCTGAACAGTTTGCCGTGACAGGTTTAGTACTAAATTGCCCTTGTGCTAATAGGTCTGTGGATCAAGCCAAAACAAAAGAAGCCCAAGAATCCCTCGCTGCCCCACATCACTGATATTTCAAACGACGAGCTATGGGCCGGGAATTTCTGCGGAGATGCCCCTGCTCCGCTGGCATAACTGTGTCGGATATTTACACGTGGAAATGGGCCTTCCGCTGTCGTTCCGCCGAAGTTACAGCTGCGGAGCGGGAGCAGCTCCGAGGAAATTCCCCGGCCATGGAGACAGGATGTTGTGCCGATGATGTCACATAATCTCAGCTCGTATGAGGTCACCGGCCTTTTCTTTCAAGGGAATGACTATTGACACCACTGTGTCAGCCAATGAGTTGGAGGCGGGACTTGAGAGCCTCCGACCTCCTGCCGAAATCCGATTACAGCAGGATTATTTCTCCATCAGTGAGTGGAGGAAATTACGTGCATAAAATCAATCCCAGTTACTTACAGCAGTGCGGTCTCCAAACGTGACTGTTGCAACAATTACCCAATCATCTCCATTCTGGCCGGTTCTTGTGGTCACTATCTGCAGCTTTATTTCAAACGCATCTTTTGATTTGGTCAAGCTTACTGTACTGAGGAGACATATAGATAGAAATCAGCTGGTGGGATACGTCGCATCTCTACTTCCTCAAATGGAAACAGAGAAGTTATAGGCTGTATTTCGAATGAACTCCGTTTACAATACCAGCATTCTCGACTCACCATCTGTTCCCCAGTCTCCCACAATAGCTGGCACTATATATGTACAGGTAAATGCTCAGCTATTGCTCTACACAGCCTTGTACTCAGAGTCAATATCAAAGCTTGCTACTTCACCCTATCAATTTACTAAGCCACAGGATTTAGAAATAAAAATAAATCAGCTTGTCGTTTATATTAGTACATTCCACAGCTTGCTAGTTATTCTGTTAATGTTTCTGCAGTAAAGCACAGTCGACATGACATCTCCTAGTCTACTTCTTCTAAATACCCCAACAACATAACTACATTTCCCCATTCAATGACTCTAGAGTTTAAACCTCCAGACCAGCCACCTATCACTGTGGGCAGCAGAACCCTTCTGGAAAAGACCATCAGGATAGAAAGGTGAAATAAAAACAGAAAAATCTGAACCAGGGGTGTCGGAATTGGAATTCTGGCGATAGGTGAGCGACCTGAAACGTTAACTGCGTTTCTCTCTCCACAGATGCTGTCTGACCTGCTGAGTATTTCCAGCCTATTCTGTTATTTCAGATTTCCAGCATCCACAGAATTTTGCTTCAGGATAGAAAGGTGTTCCACTGCTCAGTACAGACATCCCTCACGTGACTGTTTAAAAGTTTTGCATACAGCACATGCCACCACACACTCCCTGTAATGTAATATTTCTTACTTTATTAGTCAAGTCTATTCTAGGCAAATTTAATCTACCACACTCATTGTGTTATTCCTCCCATGTGACTGCCTCCCAGTTCTGATCCTGCCACTCCTGATTCCCACTTTCTCAAACAGCTGGAGCAGACCATGGAGAAGTAGGTTAAGACAAACTAATAACGGCTGAACAGCTCCGAGTGAGACGCTTTTTACAATTAAGATAATTAGTACTTTCTACCTCCTGCATTCAGCTCTCTTCCTTACAGATGTGTGTTTCAGCTCTCTCTCTCTCTCCCCCCAAGAATCTAACAATTTCACAGGGGGGTGATTTTGCCAGCCCTGGGGAGGCGGGACTGCCGGGAAAATGGCAGAAACTAGGAGTGGGTACCGAACCTGCCCCCAACCTGCCTCCGTGCCATCTTCCTGGGAGGCGGGTCCCCAACTCGTGCAGGGACCCGTCTCCTCGAGGCGGGGAGGGGATTACAGCCATTTAACTGCCTGTTAACAGGTAGTTAACAGGCAGTCAGAGGATTATCCCCATTTTTCCAACACAAGTGCGGGCTTCCTGACATTGGGAAACCCCGCCAGGGTCAGCGAGGCGAGCAGTGGGTCTGCGGGGGGGTCAGAGGGTTCGAAAAGTGCGCTGTGGAAGTAAGTGATGGGTGCAAGTGTGGAGAGGTAAGTATGTGAGGTGAGTGAAAAGTCTTAGAAAAAGTTTCCTTACCTTTGTTTCTTCCTGCAGGCTTCAATCGTTGGGGATTCGGAGGCTCCGGCATCTCCACGGCAGAGATGACAGAATGGCTGCTGCATTCTCCGATGCAACAGCCATCTGCTTTCTGCTCTGGAAATAGGTTTGGTGAGCCTTGAGTACAAGGACTCACCAAACAACAGAGAATGTTAGTGTTTGACAGCTTCTCAAAGCTGTCAAACGATGAGAATTCATCTGTCATACGCTGACGTTCTCTGTCACCGGCTTTCCCTTAATTGGCCTGCTAAACCCACTGGGCGGGCTTAACAAGGTCAACCAAGGGAAAATAGCGTGGGTTGGCAGGACGTCAATGGAGGCGGGACTGAAACCCGACAAGCAGCAGTCCCGCCTCCATCACGTCCCCATTGGCAAAATCGCCCCCACAATGTTATCCAACTTCTTCATTAACCTGTCAATCAAACAAAACCAGAGTTCCTACCTGCAGCATGACCTGTAACTGACCTCGGGTTCCTTTCAAGAACGTAGAGCAATTGCACCTTCTTCTAATTTTAAATGATTATTGGCTACATTTTATTGTACAAGGTATAATGTTCTGTTCCTTATAAAACAGTGGATCCTCTGACTCGCAACGAGCAACACCGCTGGAGATTCACTAATATACGTTAGCTACGCTGCTAGAGAGACAAAGGGAGGGAGGCGAGACCGGCTACATCCAACAGATAAATGTCTTTCCAGCACTGCTTATGGGCCAGGAGGAGCAGAAGTGTTTCCCCCGGCCCCCCAAGCAAACCTGTAAACCGGCCCGCGGTAGAGAGCAGGTTAGTCGCCCGTCTCCCAAACCACTGTGTTGTCTTTTTACATGTACAGAAAAGGTGAACATATAGTTATCAAACAGGTAGACCAGAAGGTCAGAACTACACAAAGAACAAAACAACTACCTTTAAGCTACCAACCTCGCAAGGGGCCACGGCAGTCCATGCTTATTGTTGATATTTTACAGATACTGCCTGTTTCAACAGATTCTGCAAAAACTTTGATTACCACAAAATGGAATATAAAATGGATTCTTTAATACAACCTTTCCTGGTAGAATGCATAACAATGTAAGTAAAAGGTTTTGTGATATGTCCATCACACTTTGTCACACATACTATTTTCTGAGTCACATTTCAAGAAAAATTATATACAAGAAAGAAAGCTAGTCATTTTCTGCCGATTTCTTCTCACCTTAGCCAGGAGCCAGGGATTTACAAGCAGCTGCCAATCTACAGAGAAACTGCCTCAGCAATTAACCTCTGATTGATCTCTCAGTGTGCCTATTTACAACAATTAAACCTCATGGCCTTAAAGGGACACTCCATCTTACACAGTGCTCCTAATTGGCCTGGAAAGAAGAAAAGAAAGAGAAAACATTCATAAAGCATCTTATCACATGCTCAGGAGGTCTCAAAGCACTTTTCAAATGGGTGCAGTCAGTGTTGTTATACAGCCAACTGCAACAGGCAATTTGTGCATAGCAAGGTCCCACTAACAAGAAATAAATGAGTGATCAGATAATCTCCTTTGATGGTGTTGATTGAGGGAGGCGAATTGGCAGAACTCCAGGAGAAATCCCTATTCTTCTTCAAGTTGTGTCATGGAATCTTTTCTGTCGACCTGAGCAAGCAGACAGCGTCTTAGTTTAATGTCCCATCCAAAAGACAATGGTACCACACTGAAGTGTCAGTCTAGATCATCTGCTTGAATCATGGAGTGGGGTTTGAACCCACAACCCTCTGATTCAGGAGGCGTTAGTGCTACCAAATGAGCCAAATTAATACATTGTGTGTTACAAGGTATAATGCTCTAATAAAGTACCATATCCTCCAGCTTACTGTGAGTAAAGACCATGGGAGACTCGTTAGTATTTTAAAAGAAAACAAACCTCAATTAAATAAAACACTTGAGAAATGTGTTCCTCAGACCTACTCAGAAGTAGAATGATACAAGGTATCGGACACAAAAATTACATTTATTCAGAATTTACATAACTTAATTGACAATATCCTACAATTCTGCTTTAATCTGAGGTAGTGTGTGTTAAGTATGTGTTGAGTATGATGCATTTAGCTACACTGTTCAACTGAATAAACACTAGGTCACATTATTAACAGTTCACTAGCTCATATAAAAGCTTTTGAATTATCCTTTGAGAATGAATAGATGATTCATTGGCTTCCCTCATTTACGAATTAAATTCAAGCACTCCATTTCTGCCTCGTATAAAATACTATTCTTTTAGCTTTTACATTCAGGTGCACATTTTACGACTTTTCAGGAAGCGATACATTTACTGCCAGTTTGAAAAGCTTACAACAGAAATGTACGATACACTTAGTTAAAATAAATCTTCAACTTAACGACATGCTTTATAAATTCAGACAGCTAATGGGCCCTGTGTTCAAACCCATTGTTCAAAAGCTTAAATATCCTGAATCCATGCCTCATGTTTTATGGCCAGAATAATGATTCTCTCTTCTTACAGATGATGAGTTGAAGACAAGGTTGTAGCTGAGATTTGAACCATCAATGGAATGTTCATCAAAAGAAAAGGGAGCATGTATATCTCATCAGGATTTAAAGCCTCCAAATATTAGAATTTCAGTGTGATTGCTTACTTAGCTGCATTTCCTTCAGTGATATAATTGAGGGATTTACTTTGAGACGGATTGTGTTTAGTTATAGTCCATGTAGGCTGTTTATAAAGCATGGACTATAAAGGTGGCACAGTACAGTGGAGTTCCAATTTGTTGTACCAGTGTACAGTAAGAGACAGGCTTGTACCTACAGCGGGTTTGACCGTGTCGGCTGTGCCATCGCTGGTAGGTGCTAAGCGTAGGCCAGAAAAAAGTTCAGTGAAAACCTGTCCCACTTGTGTGTTTAACAACTGGTTACAGAACGACACTGGCAAGAGTCTTGCACGCATTCCTCCATGGGTGGTACAGCGAGGCTCCAAAAGGTGAAAAGGGAAATGATAACAAATACATTTACAAAATGGAATAACTATGAAAACAAAAGAAAGAATAATGCTAGGATCACTGGTGGCGCCATTACACAGTCTAAACTACTTGGTAAGCTATCTGGCAGATTGTTTTGTAAGATGAGAATGGCTCTTTAATTGGATGCATTCCTGTAAAAACTCATCTGTCTGGTAATTATTATTTCTGGAGTGATAATTAAGAACATGGCTCCTTGCTGTTAGTAATGTAATAGCTTCTGCTGGGGAGAGGGGGAATAAAAGCTCCAGGGACTTCAAAAAAGACATTTTGTACCACACACAGCAATTGTAGGACTATTCATTATGTTAGAGATTTATTTAAAGGGGCACTGTCACCACATTGAGGGGCTTCAGAAAGTACAAACAAAGAATTTGCATTTGTATAGCACCTTTCATGCCCACAGGACATCCCAAAGTGCTTCAAAACAATGAATTACTTTTGAAATGCAGCCACTGTTGTTATTTAGGCAATGCACCAGCCAATTTGTGCATAGCAAGATTACACAAACAGCAAATGATCAATTAATCTGTTTTTGGTAGTGATGGTTCAGGGATGGCCAGGCCAGGCCACTAGGAGAAATCCTTGCTGTTTGTCAAATAGTGCCATGGGATCCTTTACATCCACGCGACCAGACAGAGGGAGCCTTAATTTAATGTCTTAGCCAAAAGGCATCATATCATTACCAATTTTTTGCTTACAAACCAAGTAGAGTGACTTACAGAATACCTTCAGACCGGCAGAATCATTTAAGCATTTGCAAGAGAAAATTTAAGATAATAATAACAGTAACCCTTTAAGGGATGGTGTTGTAGTGATGTATAACATTCAAACACCAGCACACTATATGACCTCTATCTACTGTTCACTGGGTGAAAGCTCTCATTTGTACATTTGGTGCCAAGTGGAAGCCACATGTTTGGAAATGGGGACATTGGAGAAAAATTCACTCAAGGCTGCTCTCACATTCCTCCAGTAATCAGCGCAAAGGAGCATCAACAAACCTGGGAGCAGGTTACCGCAAGGATGCTGGAATTCAAAAGTGAGGAACTGGTGCTTGAGTTGTACATCTGTAGTAATGCATCCAGTTTTGAGCACCAAATTTCAGGAAAGATATATTGGCTTTGGAGTGGGGTACAGCACAGATTCATCAAAATGATACATGGGCTTAAAGGGTTAAATTATGACACGGGGGGGGGGGGAATTGGCTCGCGCCCCCTTTGGGGTGATAACTTCGCTGGGGCGCTACTTTTAGCACCCAGAAAAAGTTAGCACCCCCGCGCCTGAAATTCAATGGCAGCGCCCCAAGCAGGAGGCGGGGCGCTACTGGAAGCGCTCCCCCTCCCTCTTCGGGTGCGCCCATTGAATATTGTGGCGCTATGTGCAACAGCGCCGCGTGCGTTGGCACTGTAGGTACTGCAGGCCCCCTGATTAAAGGGGAGGGGCCTAGCGCAGCGCACACCAGGGCCCTGCTGGACCACCGGGGAGCGGGGTGCTGGTAAAAGAGCCCGGCACTCAAGAGGAGTGCTGGGCTGATGGATCGCGGCCGGCACCCTGCAGGAGGAGGCCAGAAGGGGGCAGGTGCTGGCAGGCGGCCCAGAAAAAAGGCCGCCCGGCACCTGCCCTTTAATTATCGCCGCCCCGGCCACAAACACGGCACCCTGACCCTGTCGGACATAGCGTCTGGTGGTAGGTCAGGGGGCGCGAGCCAGGTTTGCGGCCAGGGCGCGAGCGGGGCGCTGCGCACGGCGATGACCTCATCGCCAGAGGCGCAGGACCACGGAGCGCTACCGGCTACCACCACCGCTAACCTCCCGCTGAATTTTGCGGGAGGTGTTAGCGGCGCAGCGCTCGGGCGCTAGTTGCTTTGTGCCCCGTTAGCGCCCCCTCATGGCGCTAACGGGAGGCGCAAAGCAAACGAATTTCCCCCCCCCCCAGGTCTCTTGAGTTTAAAGTTTGCAGTGTGATCTAATTGAGATGCTAAAAATAATAAAGCGATTTGATAGGGTAGATACAGAGAAACTATTTCCTCTGGTGGGGAAATCCAGAACAAGAGGACATAATCTTAAAGTTAGAGGTAAGCCATTTAGGAGCAATATCAGGAAGTACTTCAGATATCCTTTGTCATGGAAAGGGTAGTGGAAATCTGGAACTCTCTCCTCCAAAAGGCTGTAGATGCTGGTTCAGCTGAAATTTTCAAGCTTGAGATCGATAAATTTTTGATAGGAAAGGATGTCAAGGACTATGGCGCAAAGGTAGGTAATTGGTGTAGAGATACAGATCAGCCATGATCTAATTGAATGGCAGAACAGGCCTGAGGGGCTGGATGACCTACCCCTCTCCCTGTCTTCCTCTGCCAACCCTTCTCTCTGGGAGCAGCCTGTTGCAATGACGAACCTAAGGCAAGGAGGACAGAAAGAACATTTGTACAGGTTTACATTCCCCCCCACCTGTGTAACACTTTAGTATTTATTGGAGAATGCAGTATTGCATTTAAAAATAAGACTGAATGTGGAGTAACAGTCCATCTGCTCTGCCAGGCATGTCATTTTAAGTACTGGTGGATAGAAGGAACTGAGATTGTACATTTCCAGCTACCTGAAGCATGGATCACATTTCTCAGGCTGTGCAGGACCTACTGACGATACAACAAGCTCACCATTTAACTGCAATGACTTGAATTCTGAGGTTTGCTTCGCTACTGAAAAAGAATCCGTTCATAGCCTCCATGTCATGAGACAAAGAAGCAAACTGGAAGAAATAATGAAACTGTGCATATCTGGCTTACATTTTAGAAATTTCTGGACACCACCCAAAACCCATCTGCCTGCATCAAAATCATACATGTAACAACCGCCGTTTATTTGCTACTTAGTTGACAGGATTTTGGCATTAATTCACCAAATACTGAAAGGCAGTTAAAATTCGGCCCAATAATTGTTCATTTTATATGCCGTTAAGAAATCCTAGAAATTAGTCTCTGGATTAGTTGATAGATCTTGTTTGTGGCAGGCAGTAGTTAGTGAACGAGTTAACACCTTTGTTCAATTACAGAACAAAACAATGTCATACAAACATGTTCAGCATGTTTAACGTAAGCCAATATGGCAAACCAGTCATTTCTAGGCAAAAACAATTTGGCCTGGAGTTTCCGCTCGATTGCGCTGGTTCTTTCAGCGCAATTCGCTCGATATCGGCTTGACCGGCACAAAAGATCGCGGAATTTTAAGCGCAAATCACAATCAGCGCAACTCGGGTTTTCGCGATCTTTTGCGGTAGTTTTAAAAACATCGCGCTGGAATCAGGCACCTTCCACAAAACCTGGTCACGCCCCCAGGGTGAATTAATCACCAGTGGGAGTTTCCGCTAATTGTGCTTGTTTGCAGGCCTTCGAGGAGGCTCTTTTGGGTGGAAGGACACTAACAGGTACATTTTGCAAGGTTTCGAATGATTTTTTTTCAAAAGAATTACTAAGGAACTGACGACTGTACCCAAAGTGGAAACTCTACCCCTTAGCTTCATAAATGCGCCAAATATGCACAGTTAATATTTCAGCATCTGTCAAAACATTGGCCCGTATTTTACAAAGCCTACGTGTGTGTACGAGGTGTGTACACACCTGTAGGGACCTCGCAAGTGCCGGTTTTAGGCATGCGCTGAAAACCGGCATTTCCGATCTGTCAAGAATGCTCTTGACAGATCGGACGCCTGCCCTGGAGAAGGGCCTCTGTGGGTGGAGAGTTCCGCTTTCTGCAGAGCCTCTGCCCGCTGAAATCCCTTAGAAATCTTACGCCTGGTAAAAGCATGCATAAGGCCTGCTTTTACCAGCATAAGAGTTAAAAAAAAAGCAAAAAAATAATAATTTTTTTTCACTCCTTTATAATTTAAAAATACTTTAAAAAAAGATAAGTTTATTTTTAGCCCCGTAAAAAACAATTACATTTTTGTTTAAAATATTTAATTGAATGTAATTTTAACTAATTTTAAAAACGTGATTTAAAAAGAAAATTATTTAATGTTTTGATGTGTTTGATGTGTTTTGGTCTACCTGTCAAAAGTATGAAGGGAGATTCCCTTCTCCCATTGGTTCCCCATGGCCCACGTGATCCCAGGGACGCTTGCGAACCGCATGAGCCCCTGGGATACCTGGGCCCTGCGCATTTCGTAGAGCAGAGGCCCAGGAGCGGAAATATCCGGACATCCGGAGCCCACAGGTAAGGGCGTAGATTTTTTCCAGATCGGAGACCTCCACACGCAGGAAGCCTCCAATCGGAAAATACGGGCCATTGTTAAACTACTGAATTGTCACATTTATTGATTAGATTTATTTTGGATAACTAAAAATAAAATTGTCAACTTCATTTAAAACAGGATAACTAAGATATAGAAATAAGAAATCACTTGGTTCTTCGAGTTCTGATTTTACCCAATTGCCCTGTGTTGATTAGTTACCACACACTCGTGACTCAGTGCAATTCATCATTATGCTCATTTCTCGCACTGTACCAGAAAACACCACAGGTGTTTATCAATGGAGTGAAATATGAAATTACATTTTCTTTTTAAACAAATGAGGGAACATCAGCCCTGTTTTGTTCACACAGCCTGGCAACACTGACTTGCCTTTTCCTCTGGCGAAGGAATGCTATAAGGTGTATGCAGTGATATAAATTGGGAAGCGGAGGGAAAAAAATCGATAACGGAGGAATCATTTTGGCAATGTCTACAAATCTGAAATTTATATTGGGCCAGATTTTGCCATCGCAGGGCATCTAACATAAGAACATAAGAACTAGGAGCAGGAGTCGGCCATATGGCCCATCGAGCCTGCTCCGCCATTCAATAAGATCATGGTTGAACTTCTAAATCAACTCAACTTTCCCGTCTTGTACCCATATCCCTTGACTCCCTTAGTGCCCAAAAATCTATCGATCTCAGTCTTGAATATACTCATCGACTGAGCATCCACAGCCCTCTGGGGTAGAGAATTCCAAAGAGTCACAACCTGAAGAAATATCTCCTTATCTCAGTCCTAAATGGCCGACCCCTTATTCTGAGACTATGACCCCTAGTTCTAGACTCTCCAGCCAGGGGAAACAGCCTCTCAGCATCTCCCCTGTCAAGCCCTCTAAGAATTTTATATGTTTCAATGAAATCACCTCTCATTCTTCCAAACTCCGGAGAGTATAGGCCCATTCTACTCAATCTCTCCTTATAGGTCAGCCCTCTCATCCCAGGATTCAGTCTGGTGAACCTTCGTTGCACCGCCTCAAAGGCAAGTATATCCTTCCTTAGGTAAGGAAACCAAAACTGTACACAGTACTCCAGGTGTGGTCTCACCAAAGCCCTGTATAATTGCAGTAAGGCTTCCTTACTCTTATACTCCAACCCCCTTGCAATTAAATCTAACATACCATTTGCCTTCCTAATTGCTTGCTGTGCCTGCATGTTAACTTTCTGTGATTCCTGTACAAGGACCCCCAAATCCCTCTGAACACCAACATTTACTAGTCTCTCACCATTTAAAAAATATTCTGCTTTTCCATTCTTCCTGCCAAAGTGGATAATTTCACACTTCTCCACATTATACTCCATCTGCCACCTTCTTGCCCAATCACTTAACCTGTCTATATCCCTTTGCAGCCTCTTTGCGTCCTCCTCACAGCTTACTTTTCCACCTAGCTTTGTATCGTCAGCAAACTTGGATATATTACACTCGGTCCCCTCATCAAAGTCATTAATATAGATTGTAAATAGTTGAGGCCCAAGCGCTGATCCTTGCAGCACCCCACTAGTTATACCCGGCCATCCCAAAAATGACCCGTTTATTCCTACTCTCTGTTTTCTGTCCGTTAGCCAAACCTCAATCCATGCTAACATATTACCCACAATCCCATGAGCCATTAGTTAGACTTGCCCCTGCACTCCTCAGCTCAAAAAATGCTTGCCCACAAAGTTGCTGAATGTGCGAGCGGATAATATGAGAGAAACATGGCATCTGGGATCTGAGTGAACAGGGTAACCAATTGGATATCTCCTTAACCAAGGAGATTTAAGGTTTGGGAAATAAACACAGGAAGGACTGAGAAGGAGGGTGAATTAAAGAAGGTAAATTCAATGTCAAATTAGGGACAGAAAGAGAAATAAAGAGACAGAGGGCTCAATTTTCATCGGCCCGTGGAGGCGGGTTTGGAGGCGGGAGTGGTGTGAAAATAGCAGATTCGGGGGTCCCGAACCCATCCCGCCCCCAACCCGCCTCCATGCCAGTTTCCCAGGAGGCGGGTACCCGACCTGTGCTGGGACCTGCCTCCCCGAGGCTGAAAGTGGATTAGTGCCAATAAACTGCCTGTTAACAGGTAGTTAACAGGCAGTTTTTTGCCTAATCCCTATTTTTAGCCCTGAAGTGTGGGCTTCCTGACAGGTCTGAACCACGCCGATTTAGCGAGGCGGACCGTCGGTCTGGAGGGCTTGGAGGGGTCGAGATGTCCGGTGTGCAGGTGAGTGATGGGTGCATGAGTGCAGAGGTAAGTGTGTTTGGTGTGTGTAAAGTGTTTTAAGAACTTTTACTTACCTTAACTTTGTCCTGCAGGCTAGCTTCCTTAAGGTGTCGGGAGTCCCTCACATCCACAGCACAGAAAGCAGAATGGCCGCGGAGCTGTCAAAAGCTGCAGTCTCTGCTTTCTGTGCTGGATTGATTTCTAACTGAGTCTAAGTACAGGGACTCAAGTTAGAAATCATATTGTCAGTGTTTGACAGCTTCACAGAGCTGTCAAACGCTGAAATTTCATCTGTCAAAAGCTCTTGACAGATGAAATTTCAATGGCTGACGTCACCTGTATCCAAGGGACCCTTGATTGGCCTGCTAAGCCCGCTGGGCGGGCTTAACAAGGTCAATCAAGGGAAAATACAGTGGGTTGGCCACAAGTCGATGGAGGCGGGACTACAACCCAAAAAGTGGGAGTCCCGCCTCCATCACGTCCCCATTGACAAAATCCAGCCCAGAAAGAAAGAGTGAATTAAGAGAGGGAATAAAAAGAGACAGAAAGGAAAAGGAAGAAAAAAAATAAAAATTTTAGTTTGACATTTTTAAAATTTCCCCCAAAAATTCAAAACCTGAATTAATGAGACTCCACACTTCTAATAGTTCATTTTCAGTGCAAGAGAGATTGATTGGCTGTCATCAAAATTTATCACATCGTTAAAAGGGTACTTACGCTTTTAATGACAAGACTTAACTTTCTTTTGCACGTTTAATGGGCAATTACAGCAAGTTCCTAAATAAACAGGGAGGTGAAGAGCGAGATGTCTTTTTCGCGCAGCTAAAGGCGGAGCGGTGCAACTCGGACAGCAACTTTCTGATATTCACATTTAACCGCGCATCTGCTCCTCGCTTAAAGTTGCTGTATCATTTACCTATAAATAACGGGGCGCGCTATTGGCCTTGCCGTTATTTTGACAGCAAATTCTAGCTCATCAATTCTTCAAAACAACCTTAATAAATTGAGATGTTCTGGCGAAAGACACAAAGCTAGAATGTCATAACATTAGACGCTACTGCTGGTCACAATGTCACCTTTTAACCTCTAGGGCCTGACAGGCAGAAGAGTCTCTTTTGAAAGCTGACTGGGAGTATGGACAGCTTCAACTGAACCTCTACTGGAACTGAGTTCACAGAACAAGACCTGAAGGAGTTTAGTACTAAGTATCAGATTGATTCAGTGGTAGCATTCTAGCCTCTGTGTCAGAGGTTGTGGGTTTAAGATCCACTCCAGGTCTTGAGCATATAATCTGGGCTGACACTTTAATGCAGTATTGAATAAAAGTATCATTGTCATAGGTGCCGTCTTTCAGATGTCATGAAGAAGAGAGTTCTCCTGGTGTCCTGGCCACCATTTATCCCTCAACCAACATCACCAAAACATATTACCTGGTCATTTGTCTTAGGCTGTTTGTTGGACCTTGCTGTGAAGACTGGCTGCTGTGTTTGCCTACATACAACAATGGCTATGCTTCAAAAGTAATTCATTGGCTGTAAAGTGCTTTGGGATGTACTGAGGATGTTAAAAAATGCTATATCAATGTAAGTTCTTTCCTTAAACGAGATTAAATTCAGCAGCACTCAAACAGGCTATAAGGATGGCTAGCATTGGAAATGGAAATAAGTAATTGCTATAATAGAATGGATGAAGCTTTACGCTACACCTTACCCATGCTGCACCTGACCCAAGAGATCGTCATACTAACACTGGGTGCAGGAAGTGCATAATGTTCAGTTGCTCAGTAGCGATATTCCTCACATCCTGGTGAGTACAATTATTTTCCCTTCCCCTCAAAAAAAATCTTCCATGTGACACTGCTCACTTACAGTGAAGACCTATTTGTGTGTTTACAAATGGATAATTATTGTAATTAAACAAAAAGCACATATTAAAATCCATTGTAGTAGAATTAACAGACAACATCCCACCACATGGCTTTTCATCAGAAACAAGCTAGCTCTTTAGGCCTTTACCTTTTATTTCCTTCGACTAGTTCCCAAACACATTGTAAATTTATGTGAATATTAAACAGGTACAAGAGCAGAAATGAAACTCGGCATTTGTCTTGAACAGATACATTAACAGGTACTGTCATCAGGCATGTTGGCACGTACAGCATTAGAACGCACATGCACTAATTGCATTTACCAGATGGCCCTTCTAACACTACTGTTAGCATAGCATGATTAAACAGGGATGACATTTATAGGCTTCCACTGTCTTATCATTATGACTGTGCAGTGCATTAAATAACGTAGCAGTACCTTAAATGAAACAGCAATCCGTGGAAAATCATATCATGTTTTTTTAACTAAGTAAAATATTACATTTTGTTTCGGTTCTCCCAACAAAAATGACTGAGAATTCAGCTTTTGAGCTCATGGAAATGCTATGCCACGATTTCCATAGGATGTGTTTGAGGTGCCCATTAATCATTTCTGCATTTGTGGTTAGGCATCTGTGGCATCCTACACGTTTCATGCCAGCAAGCACTGTGCAATGTCAACACGGGGAAGCTTTGTGAAAGTGTTACACATGGAGAGTTGAATGGAGACAACAAATCACCTCTTTAAACTATTTACACTGATAATCAGGGATTAGAAAAGACCTGATTCCTGCCTAAATGTAACCATGGAAATGTGGTGAACTATACACTTGAAAATCGGCCTCAGCAGAAAGTGAGTTTTCCTCTGGGGTAGGTTCGGTTTGGATTCACAGACACGCTCTGGGGAAATATTTGGTACGGGTCCAGAATGGGTGCCATCTCAGGGGTTCGCCCAGGATGCCTGCACAAAGCCAGGGTCGAGCATCGGAATGTCAACCGCTTCTGTATGGAGCCAGCCAGCAGGCAGGACCTGTTTGGGGGTCGGCGTGCGGCAGGGTCGGGGGTCAGGGATTGGTGGGGGGGGGGGGTTGAAGGCAGCGGATCTCAGGTGGGGGAGGCCAAGAATGGGCCAGCAGCAAATCTTAATAAAAGAAAGCGTACCTTATCTGAGCAGTTCCTTTACAGACCGCTGGTTGGGCCACTCAATGTCTGGAAGAAGTGACTCTGGTATGCACTTTGCATGCTCTGCCCATTTCTCCATGAAAATTGCAATCGGGGGTCCTACAACTGGTGTAGGCCCTTCGATTTGCATATTTAAACAGCCTCCTGCCTGTTTTGGGCGTGAATGCTGGGCACCAATGTTCCCTATAAGCTGCGTGGTTGTGCAGCCGCACAGCGCTCTGAAGGTCCCACGCAGGCTTGCCAGCTTTTGAACAGAAAAATTGCACATGTGCGGTATTTTGAATGGGTCGCGCAGCCCATTAAAGGGGCCGCGCAGCCCCCAAAAAACTTACAGGGAACATTGCTGGGCACCCATTTAAAGGCCTACCTGAAAGTTGGACCAGACGGTCAAATGGGTGCACAAGGTCCCCACCAGATTTTTCTCTGCCGGTCGTCCATTTTTCCAGCGAGAAACAGGCAGGCAGAAGTTGAAAATTCCACCTCTCCAAATCCATTTTCCTCAGTCCAGTAAAAATTGTTAAAAGCAATGGGACTCAGCACAAAGAAGGGATGAAAGAAACTGTGCATTAATCATCCACAGTCTGCCTCTCCAAATCAGATGGCTAACAGATCAAAAGACTTGATTGTTTTTGGGTTTGCTTCTCAACGTAATATTGCGCTCCCATTTCCTATACTAACCATCCATGTAGTATCTGAGTGAAACAGCCCCCTGCCACAAACTCCGTTACCTTTGCCATTGATTCCATCACTCTCCCCAGCCACCGTCTCAGCCTGAGCCAGACTGATCGCAACCCTCAGTGTCCTATTCAAACCTGAGCTGAGCTTCTGACCCCATCACAAAGACAGCCTACTTCCACCTCCAGAACATCGCCAGCTTCTGCTCCTATCACAGCCCATATGCCGCTGAAATGCTCATCCTTGTCTTTGTCACTTCCGGACTCAATTATTCCAATGCTCTCCTGGGCAGCCTCCCATCCTCCACCCTTTGCAAACCTCAGCTCCTCTAAAAGTCTGCTCCCCGTTTCCTTTCTCACACCAAGTCCAGCTCGCCCAGTGTCGCTGTCCTCACTGACCCCCGCTCCTTCCCAATCCACCATTGCCTCAAATTTTAAATTCTCATCATGTTTAAATCCCTTCGCCTCCCTATATATGTAACCTCCTCCATCCCTACAACGCCCCCCTCCCTTCACAACTCTCAGACTCTGGCCTCTTTTGCATCCCCACCTCCCTTCGCCCCACCATTGCCAGTCGACCCTGCGGCCACTTAGGCCCAACGCTCTAGATTTCCCTCCCTAAACCGCTCCCCCCCCCTTCACCTCCCACTCCTCCTTTAAGAGCTCCTTAAAACCCACATCTTTAACCATGCTTTCCGCCACCTCTCCTAACATCTCCTTTCTTGGCTCGGGAGGGAGTCCATTTTTTGATTACACCTCTGCGAAGGACTTTGGGGGAGTTTTTCGACATTAAAAGCACTGTGCAAGTTGTTGTATTTGTTAATGGCAGTTAGTGCAGAATGAGGGGCACTTTTGTACTGTGGACCTTTACCCACTAAGAACTGGGTCAAGGACTGTCTCAAACTGATTTAATTTTGAACCCTTCCCTTACAACTGCAAGAGATTTTCATTCCATCAGATCGCCCTGGATTTGAAAAGGAAACCGCACTACCCACTGCATCAACCTTTAGGAAAAATAAAGTAGACCCTTCTTCCCCTTTTCTGCTTCTGATTGCAGCTATTTGGCCCTCAGGGCCACAGTGAAACAAATTTGATGCAGTGCGCATGATCGGATGGTTATGTTGGTGTCTAAGGCAGTGGCAATCCTCGATAGCTGTTTGCATTATTCTAAAAGAGAAAAGGAAAGCTATCAGGAGGCCAATCCTTCTTGCACGGAGTTACGACATTCACTTTTACAAAGCAAATAGTTTGTTTGAAGCAATACCCGTTGAGAACCAGCCTTGATTCAGTGCAAAGGTTAAAAAAAATCTATTTCAAAATAAAGATCTGGCTGCCAGCTACACTTAGCTACCTATGTTCAGAGTCAACATGATCAATTTCTGGCCAGGCCAATATAGGGATTATTTAGAATTTTTCAAAATATTGCCTTCCGGCTTACTGATGATGCTTCAGATTTTTTGTAGTATTGTTTAGGTTACTGTACATGTGGAAAACGAATGAGTTATTTTGGCCAGAAGCTGTGCATGGAGGAACGTACTTAAGCTCTATTCTGTTAATGACTGAAAGGGTAGGTTTCTCCGCACTTCGCACGGACACCCTCCTGCTGAAACTCTTCCCACTTTCGAGACGGGTATGAATCACACTAATACACAAAGAAGGCAAAGACCGCACCTTCTGTTCATTCTGTAGAGTAATATTTCTGCTTAACCTCGACTAAAAGACATTGGTCAAGATCAGACTGGACACAGTTGCCCCTCGTCTGACCAACCAGGTTTTTTTATGGGCGCGCCATTGCAGAGAAAATACCAGACATCCAGTTAGCACGAGGCGACACTGCAACAGCCACAACTCTCCGCCCTAATGCTCTCCTTGGACATAGAGAAGCTCTTCAACCAGGTGGAGGGGGAATTTCTCCTCATTGGGCCGGATATTCCGATCCCTACGGGTGTGTCCGCGCTGCGTATTGGAAATGCCGGTTTCGGGCATGCGAAGCGGATGCGCTGAAAACCGGCATTTCCGATCTGTCAAGAACATTCTTGACAGATCAGACGCCTGCCCTAGAGAAGGGCCTCTGCTGCTGGATAGTTCCGCTTTCTGGAGAACCTCCGCCCACTGAAAATACTTCGAATTCTTACGCCTGGTAAAAGCAGGCATTAGGCCCTGGAGCGGGACTTGAACCCACAACCTTCAGACTCAGAGGCGAGTGTGCTACCCACTGAGCCACAGCTGACACTGAGGTTGGAGTACAGGATTCTGACCCACTACCTGAACGTATTGCCGAAGGCCATTCGTTTAAGTACAATGGGCCGTATTTTCCGATCGGAGGCTTCCCGCGTGCGGAGGCCTCCGATTTGGAAAAAATCTACGCACTTACCTGAGGGCTCCCGAGGTGTGTATAGTTCCGATCCTGGGCCTCTCCAACTCCAAGTGCGCAGGGCCCAAGTATCCCAGAGGCGCAGGCGGTTCGCAAGCGTCCCTGGGATCACGTGGGCCATGGGGAGCCAATCAAAGAAGGGAATCTCCCTTCATACACTTGACAGATAGACCTGTCAAATATATGAATGGAGATCACCCCAAAACACTTTAAAACATTAAATAATTTTTTTTAAATCACATTTTTAAAATTAGTTGAAATTACAATAAATTTAATATTTTAAACAAAAATTTAACTTTTTGAAAAAAATATTTAAAGTTTTTTACGGGGCTAAAAATAAACTTACCTTTTTTAAAGTATTTTTAAATGATAAATCAGTGAAATTTTTTTTATTTTTTTTACTTTTTTTCCAACTCTTATCCTGGTTCAAGTCCCACTCCAGGGACTTGAGCACATAAAGCTAGGTTGACACTGCAGTACAGTGCTGAGGGAATGCTGCATTGTCGAAGGTGCCATCTTTAGGATGAGACGTTAAACCGAGGCCCTGTCTGCTCTCTCAAGTGGATGTAAAAGATCCCATGGCACTATTTCGAAGAGCAGGGGAGTTATCCCCGGTGTCCTGGCCAATATTTATCCCTCAACCAACATAACAAAAACAGATTATCTGGTCATTATCACATTGCTTTGTGGGACCTTGCTGTGCGCATATTGGCTGTCACGTTTCCTACATTACAACAGTGACTACACTTCAAAAGTACTTCATTGGCTGTAAAGCGCTTTGAGACATTCAGTGGTCGTGAAAGGCGCTATATAAATGCAAGTCTTTCTTTCTTTCTTATACCAATGCCCTCAACGCACCCACATTCCCCCTCCAACAAGGGATCAATGAAGTTCGCTCCCTATCCTCCTCTCATCTTGGCCTTCACCATATAGCTTCTAGCAGCAAGCATCCGAGTGGCTGAAACATCAACAGTGTAGAGGCTGGAGTGACTGAACACAACCACAAGTTGTACACTAATGACATCCTGCTCAATGTAACTAATGCCTTGGCCTCACGTCCCATTAACTTTCAATAAAAATAGCTCGTAGTCAAGATATAAACTTAACTATTCCAAAACTAAGGACGAGTCCTTTCTCAGGGCATCCCTCAAATGCATTCACAAGTCATACACCTTTGCATGGTCAGGGGCTGGCTTCAACTCTCTAACCTGCAAGTACACTCTAACAAAATTGTACAGTGACTTCGCAAGATGTATGTGTTTGTTGTTCAGAATAAAAAAATCTGAAAAGGTGAAGTTTCTTAGCTCAGAATCCAACAGATTCAGGGGATGAGTTTTGTCTTGCACGATAGAGAGCTTCGCTATAGAGAGAAGCTCTTTTGCAGAGAGGGGGCAAAAGAGACCGAAGGAGTAGAAATGACATAGACCTCTCATATCAGTGCAAGGGCACCTCCAGCCAGATGATCGGGAGTGGCATTTGTGGTGGCCATGGAGTTGTACAAAGCCAATTGCTTTACCCTTGCAGCTAGAGACCAGAAAATGCACTGGTGTTGCTGCAAAAGACCTATGCAACCTGGTAAAATTCCTACCATAGGCTTTGCAAAACCCTTTCCAGGTAACGCACCAATCTGTTGTGCAATACAACACAGGATATAAACATGTTAGCAACATGGAGACCCCATAATCCTGGTTGAAAGAGGGGAAAACAAAGACAGGAAGTCAACCAGGCCACTTCTATCCACTTCCTCGGGGCCCAGCAACGTGTTCATTATCTACACTTTTAGATAAGAAATGGTACATGTTGCTGGGGGAATCATAAGCAAGGAAATGTTTGTATATATCGTGGTTTTAAATGAATAAAAATAATTTAAATATAATGTATTGGAAACATGCTTATCCTGACATGTATTATCTCGACAGAAGCTGCCAGAGAGCTAATCTTAAATTTTTTTCACAAATACCTTTAGAAATCAGTTGATAAATTAAGAATTCACTATGCGTTTCCAATTTTCAGCGTGGCTCCAGTAACTATAATGATATGATTAAATACAAGGAGAGCTGCACCACAGAATGGATTATGTGCAAGAGCTCTAGATTTGCATTGTGCGCACTTGAAAGATTCATTATAATTTCACCACTTACAGAAGATGTTCTAGATACAACAGGCTCTTTAGTTGAGCATGAAACCCATTTTAAATAATTAATCACATTGAACATGGGGTCTTGAGTGTTGCTCGGTCACCTTCTAGCCAAGAGTGAAAAGATGACTAACAGGAGTTCCATCATTCCTTCATTCTTTAACTAGCAGTTACAGACTTGGGTTGAAAGTATTGGGTAAGAACAAACAAGGAAGAGGTTACATAAGAATTAAATCATTGGGTCATACCATCCAACCAATATGAATAAAAATGTGAATGAACAAGCAAGCCCTACTTGAAGGTAAAGTTCCACCATCAGGACTCCCCTTTAAAATAAAACCTTTGCCAATGAATTCAAAAGGGAATTGGATTTATACTTGAAAAGGAGAATTTTGCAGGGCTATAGGAAAAGAGAAGGGGAGTGGGACTACTTGGATAGCTCTATCAAAGAGCCGGCACAGGCATGATGGGTCGAATGGCCTTCTTCTGTGCTGTATAATCCTAAGCTTTGAGCATGCTTTTTCTATCCAGTTTATGAGACTTTTGTTTCAAGAGTGACATTACATCATGACAACTCACTGACCACAACTCTAAAGGAATTCAATTAACATCAGATGCCAAACAATCATTAACCCAATCATTTGTGCATTAATTCATTTTCCTCACGTGGTCAGGTACACTAATCCCTCATAATTAGTTTCCCAATGCACTCAATGTTTAAGCATTAACGCTGTTGAAAAAACAGAATACAAATGAGAAAGTTAATCATAATTCTTTGTAAATAGCGATGGTGACACTTCGTTCTTGCCTTGAAAGAGGATGGTAATGATGAAATTTACTCTTTAATGGGCTGCCCTTTTAGAAGATACACCATATCCAAAGATGTCCAAGGTGTGCATCCTGGATGCCAATAATATAGGTAGCAAAAAGGTAGGTGGAAGGCTAAAAGATCATTCCAGTTCACTCAGAGGGATACTACAAAATTGATGCTTCAATTAGACCAAATCTGGTAAATGTTTTCATAGAATAGAATCATAGAATCTCACAGCACAGAAGGCCATTTGGCCCATCGTGCCTGTGCCAGCTCTTTGAAAAAACTCTCCAATTGTTCCCACTCCCTTGCCCTTTCCCCATAGCCCTGCAATTTTCTCCCCTTCAAGTATTTATCCAATTATCTATTTAAACCATTTTAAATTTTATACAAATGGAATTAAAGCATTTGATTAACAAAATAAGTGACAAGTGGGCAAACCTTGTCTAAAAATGCCTTTCTATCTAATTATAATTTCTACACTAAAGGTGGGGGGGGGGGAAATCACCAATACTATATTGTCAGACCAACCAGTCCAATTCCCAGTTAATTCCGTTTTTAATAACAATTGACACGAGTTCAAGTCAATAAAACTAAACACAACTCCAAACAACAAAATTAATCAGATATGCAAGGTTCTTATAACTTAAAAAAGAAAATACTAACAGATAAGATACTCCTGTTATTACAAAAATGGCTGTTTTAAATGGGGCATAGTGTCCCAACTGGAAACTAGAGGGAAAAAGAAACATACTGTAAGTCACAAAGTGCGACATCATCCAGTGATGCATGGAAACCTGATAACTGTAACTCTGAATTAAATGCTGTGCTTAGTCGTTCTAACCATGGGCAGGAAAATTCAAATCCAAATTTCAGCTTCAGATTTGGATCTGTATTTCTGTGTGCCCAGAGCGAAGCCAAATATAACTCGTAACGTAATTTAGAATCCATACTGGAGAAGGAATGATGAGCCAGCAGGGACTTGAGATAAATCTTTCAAACTAAAGTACTCTCCATAAATATTTGAAACAAAAAGTGTTCAGAAATTCTCACAGCAAAGAAGAAACTCCAAGCAGTTTGCTGAAGACCCATCATGCTCGGGCAGTCAGCATGGAAGGTTGTGGCAAGTAATCTTTGGCTAGTTCTAACTGCAGAAATTGGATTCCTTTCTGATCCTGGTTGCTAATTCTAACATTCCAACAATTAATGCTTTTAATATTTTCACAATTGCTTGGTCTAAAAAAGAAAGACTTGCATTTCTATAGCGCCTTTCACGACCACCGGACGCCTCAAATCGCTTTACAGCCAATGAAGTACTTTTTTTGAAGTGCAGTCGCTGTTGTAATGTGGGAAACGCGGCAGCCAAATTGCGCACAGCAAGTCCCCACAAACAGCAATGTGATAATGACCAGATAATCTGTTTTTCTTATGTTGATTGAGGGATAAATATTGGCCCAGGACACCGGGAGTAACTCCCCTGCTCTTCTTCGAAATAGTGCCACGGGATCTTTTACGTCCACCTGAGAGAGCAGACGAGGCCTCGGTTTAACGTCTCATCCAAAAGACGGCACCTCCGACAGTGCATCACTCCCTCAGCACTGCACTGGAGTGTCAGCCTAGATTTATGTGCTCAAGTCCCTGAAATCTAGAAATGAAGTGATCATCACAATGGCTAAAATAAAGTCAGAGTACAGTTTGTGGGAAATAACAACAGAAAACGCTGGAAAAACTCAGCAAGCGAGGCAGCATCCGTGGAGAGAGAAACAGAGTTAACGTTTCAGGTCGAAGACCTTTCGTCAGAACTGGAAATAGCAGGAAATGGAATAGATTTAAGGCAAGGATAAAGCTGGGAAAAGGGGGAGGGGATGAAAGAACAAAAGGAGAGATTAAGAGACATTAAGAGACATTAAGAGATGATCAAGGCAAGAGGTGGTGTTAATGTGACAGGTTAAGGCTAAAAGAAGTGTGAAATGCACTGGCAGAATGAAGGACAGCTGCCAGCTTCTAGGAGGGGGAAAAAAAGGGGTGGGGGGGGCAAACAAAAGGGTGGATGAAAAAATAAAATATAAATGTGATTGGGGCTGAGGTTATGATCTAAAATTGTTGAACTCGATATTGAGTCCAGAGGGCTGTAGCGTGCCTAAACAAAAGATGAGGTGCTGTTCCTCGAGCTTACGCTGTGCTTCCGTGGAACAGTGTAATAGGCCGAGGACGGTGAGGTCAGAGTGGGAGTGAATTAAAGTGACAGGCGACCGGGAGCTCAGGGTCCCCCTTACGGACTGAACGGAGGTGTTCCGCAAAGCGGTCACCCAATCTGCGTTTGGTCTCCCCAATGTAGAGGAGACCACATCGTGAGCAGCGAATACAGTAGGAATTGCAGGAAGTGCAAGTAAATCACTGTTCCACCTGGAAGGGGTGTTTGGGGCCCTGGAGAGTGGGAAGGGGGGAGGTATTGCATCTCCTGCGCTTGCACGGGAAGGTGCCGGGCGAAGGGGAAGGGGTGCTGGAGGAGTGGACTAGGGTGTCGCAGAGGGAGCAGTCCCTGTGGAATGCTGAAAGGGGAGGTGAGGGGAAGATGCATTTGGTGGTGGGATCACGCTGGAGGTGGCAGAAATGGCGGAGGATGATCCGTTGAATGTGGAGGCTGGTGGGGTGAAAGGTGAGGACAAGGGGAACCCTATCGTGGTTCCGGGAGGGAGGGGCAGGGGTGAGGGCAGAAGTGCGGGAGATAGAACGGACACGGTCGAGGGCCGTGTTGACCACAGTAGAGGGGAATACCCCACAGCTTTCACAGAATCACAGAATCCCCACAGTGCAGATAGAGGCCATTTCGGCCCATCGAGCCTGCACTGACACATATCCCACCCGATCCCCGTAACCCCACGTATTTAATCCCCCCTAACACTAAGGGTCAATTTATCATAGCCAAATCAACCTAACCCGCACATCTTTGGACTGTGGGAGGAAACCGGTGCACCCGGAGGAAACCCACGCAGACAGGGGGAGAATGTGCAAACTCCACACAAACAGTCACCCGAGGCCGGATTCGAACCCAGGTCCCTGGCGCTGTGAGGCAACAGTGCTAACCACTATGCCACCGTGTTGCCCTTGCCAAGAAAGAGAAACACTGGTGGTAGTTGTAGCTACAAAACTATTTCAGGAACATTGATTTCATGCAAGGAATCTCTAGTCAAACAAAATATTGATTAGAAACCAATTCTGCATGATCCCAAGGTAGGCTACAAATGTGTGGGTAGATGCTGCTTCAATCAAGTATTTACGTTATGAAATTAATAATGCATGTGTTTAAGGCTTTAAATAGTTCACTAAGCTTATTGCCATTTAGTTTTATGAGGAATATTTCTACACCAAACACTAATGTCTTTGAAGGACTTGCTTCCATTTCTGGCCATATTCAAAGCTTCAGTGCTTCGTGAGACTCTGCATCATTTTCTTTTCACATTTCTGTTACGTGCTGTTTAAATTAAACATGCAGAGTTCCCATTTAGCTTTCATATTCCACTGGACTGATGTAGGACACAACTGTGGAGCTCAAAGTAACTTGCCAGTACTAGCCGATAATCCACCAAGTAATTCACTTTTCTGCATGATATATCACATTACACTGGAGGAAATCTACCGCTTAATGTGGATTTACAGTATTCCTTACACAATAAGAGTAACTTGCATTTCTTTCATAACCTCAGGACATCCGAGAGCAATTTACAGCCAATTAAGTACTTTTGATGTGCAGTCACTGTTGTAATATAGGAAGCAATGCAGCCAATTTGCACACAGCAAGGTCCCACAAACAGCAATGTGATAATGACCAGATAATCCAGTTTTAGTGATGTTGGTTGAGGGATAAATATTGGGCATGTCACCAGTGAGAACTCCCCAGCTCTTCTTTGAATAGCGGTGTGGGATCATTTACATCCACCTGAGAGGCATTTAACATTTCATCTGAAGAACGGCAGTGCAGTATTACACTGAACTGTTAGCCTAGATTTTGTGCTCAAGTCTTTGGCGTGGGACTATGAACCCATGACCTTCTGGCTCAGAAGGCAAGTGAGCTACCACTGAGCCACGGTTGACATCTAGCTTCATAGCATATCAATACACAACACACAAGCCCAAGACAGAAACACAGCACTAACTTAATTTCACTCATTTGGCATTCTAGACAGAAAGCACTTGCATTTATATGGTACCTTATTTTCACAGAATCAATTGATTACTTTTGAAGTGCAGTTACTGTTGTTGGGGCTTCGGTTTAGCATCTCATCTGAAAGAAGGCACTTCCGACAATGCAGTACCTCCTCAGTACAGTCGCCACAGTTTATAGCGGGCACGTTGGTGTCAACGCAATTTGCCCGCTATACGCGGTGGACGCTGCAACCGAGAGTACTTTGGTTGAGAAGAGCCTCCTTCCAAAGCCCATGTGAAAGCGTTGAGGCTGGGGTCCTTGAGTACTTGATGGCCGAGATCCTGAAGCTGGCGGACAACATGGTACAGAACAACAAGAAGATGTGCCCCACCCTCCGCAATGACGAGGAGCTCAACAAGCCAGCAAGAAGGGCTAGCAGGAGGTCTAGAGGTCCCGGGGGGTGGGATTGAAGGCGGTGATGCTGTCGTTGCATATTTGAAAGAGTACAAGCAGTTCCAATTATGCAGTCATTATACTTGAGCAGTTATTTTCTTCTTTTGTCCTTAAATATTGTAATCGTGAAAGGGTCACCAAGAACCTTGAAAGGAATTAATGGAAATCGCACTTTAGCGAGGTGCGAACAGCTGAGACAAAAAATTATTTTGCTTGAACTGCCCGAAATAGTTGGAGATGTTTTCCAGCGAAATAGTTGAACATGCTTAGTACATTTTAAGCGGCACCTTTGTAATAGACGCTTATCACCATGGCAAATGGTTAGCGCCATTTGGCTGATAGAGGCGGCTGTCTGGATAAGTGCAGATGGTATAAATGGTGAGGACTGTACTGCAGTCAAGTGTCAGTCCACATTATGCAGTTAAGTCAACAGTTGGGCTCGATGCCACAACCTTCTAATTTCGAGACAAAAGTACATCCAATTTAACCAAGCTGTCGCCAGAATCCAACTTAGTGAGGGAGGGTGGATCCAGAGCCAGATCAAGAAACAGTTCTTACAATTTTACAAAATTGCAACTTTCCTTCCCTGCTATTTTGGGGAGGGGCATCCCATTACTTAGCTGTCACTTGGAGCTTGACCTACTATTCAAATGCCAAAACTGGCCATGGGGTAATAAAAACATGGATTTTTGATTTCTGCAACTCCACTAGCCGTTGCCATTTTCTAACCTTCCTCCCATTACACCAGGACTTTCCCTGAAAACAATAGACACGACACATGTCCAGACATTTTGTTTAACTTTTACAATTTTAAATTATAAAATTTAAAGAATATTTCTATGCCTTTTTATCTGAATGAAATAAGAGTTCTGTCATGCACACAGGAACATACCCTGGTATTTCTGAGAAGTCGCACAACACCAGGTTATAGTCCAACAGTTTTATTTGAAATTACGAGCTTTCGGAGCGCTGCTCAAATAAAACTGTTGGACTATAACCTGGTGTTGTGCGACTTCTCATTTTTGTCCACCCCAGTCCAACACCGGCATCTCCGCATCATGGTATTTCTGGATTGTAACCTAATATTCAATCTCATGTGCATTCCCTACTGAAGTGATAGACAGGGAGGAAAACTACTCCCAGATCTCTGCCAATGCGAATCTTGACCCACAAGAGGTTGCCCAAGAATTGTTTGGGATGGCTTGCCTTTTATTTCTCCTCCCTTTAGGGGAATGCATTTGGTCAGTAATGAAATGTATGAAATCCCAGCTATTAGTTTACCTTCTAGCTAGCCATTAGTGAGATTTAACAAGGGTTTTTATGCCCCCTCTGTCACACATATACATTCAAACATTTTGTTACTATAATTCCACCTCTGGAAGGTTTGACTCCACCTCTCCAAATTTACCCACATAATAAATTCAAAAGCCGTTTATTATCTAGAAAATATTTCCAGTTTATGTGCATATGCAAGGCACATTTTTCAAAAATGCTTGTACAAATCTAAGAATGCTCCATTAACATATACACATTTGACTGTTTCACAGGTTCAATTTTTAAACTCAAATTCTTATATCCCTTTTACCACTGTCAGATGGCAGTCAGATTTCTCTCACCTTCGCTCATTTATGTTTCTTCTGCCATGTTTACTGTTGGGATCTCTCTCTGTCTCCCAGTGTTTATTGTGGAGCTACAGGCATGTTAGGATGAGGAAATCTAATGGAAGAAGTTGTTGGAACTGGAAGCAAGAAAAAAATACCAGAAATGGCCCCGATTTTAGCTCCAGGTGGATTCCCCGCTCAGGCCCGAGTTAAAATTACAGTCGGGTCTCAATGATGTCATCGAGCCATAACATGCATCTGTAAAGGAGGACCCCGTTGGCTCCGGGCGCATGTCCTTGCTGCCTGCTCAGGAGAGCAGGTTAAAATTGCAGATGTTGCGATCATGGCAGCTTTCGGACAGGTAAGAGCCAGGGCGATTTTAACTGCCCACCCGCCAGGTTTCTGTTAAGAGAGTAGGGTTAAAATCCTCCCTCTCTGAGGGCAGGATTTTCCCTGCGGAGGCGGGATGCCGTCGGGAGAGCTGGTTGGACAGCACAGTGGCATAGTGGTTAGCACTGTTGCCTCACAGCGCCAGGGACCCGGGTTCGAATCCGGCCTTGGCTGACTGTCTGTGTGGAGTTTACACATTCTCCCCGTGTCTGCGTGGGTTTCCTCCGGGTGCTCCGGTTTCCTCCCACAGTCCAAAGATGTGCGGGTTAGGTTGATTTGGCTATGATAAATTGACCCTTAGTGTTAGGGGGGATTAAATACGTGGGGTTACGGGGATAGGGTGGGATATGTGTCGGTGCAGGCTCGATGGGCCGAAATGGCCTCTATCTGCACTGTGGGGGATTCTGTGATTCTGGTCCCGCTCCCGTCTGCAGCCGCTCTCTGAAAATGATTTTCTGTAGAGTGGCCTGGTTAAGCCCGCCCTGTGGGGTTCCTGGCCAATAACAGGAAACGGGTCTGATGATGTCATTTGATGGCGCGTCATCAGCCGGTTTCCTTAAAGGAACCACGGCCACATTGATTTTGACAGTTGAGCTGTCAGTGTTCTACAGCAGTAAGGTGCTGCAAACACTGACAAGCACTGCACAAAGGTGCACGGCTGCACCCAGGCTCACGCATGACTCCCTCCATATGCTTATGGGAGTCACAGCACGCAGGGACATTCTCTTCCCTTCCCGTGGGCGGAAGAGACCTCCCCAGGAGATCAATGCAGTCTGGTTGCACACTGCACAGGAGGACACAAGCAGGAATGTCATCAGGAGTGCCTGGCTGCAGTGTGCCAACCTTTCAATGATTTCAGTAGATCACGAAAGGTTACTGCAAAGCCACACTCAACCTCACCCTGCTGTGCCACTCATCACATCCCCATCACTCTGCCTTCCCTACCCTACTCCTGCACATCCTTACTCACACCAACTTACCTTGCACCTCCACCCATCCCTCTCTATCTACATTATCACTTCCCCATCTCACTAGCCACCCCTCACACTCACCCTCATCCTACTGCAAGCATACCAACGAAGAACACACAAAGGTAGGCACTTGAGAGGTTTAGCCAATGTTCATGTGAAGTTTCTGGTAATGTGTTGTCATACAGTGAAATCTATATTTTCACCACTTCACCTTATTGGACAGATCTGTGCTCACTTTGAGAAGTGTCTTACTGAGTTCCAGTGAATGTTGAGACATAACTTTCCCCCACCACCCGCCCCCCCCCCCCCACCCCGCCCCCCGCTATAGTGAAGAGTGTGAATGGAATAGCTTGGACATTATAGGGATGCTTTATGGTGCTGGTGTGGAATGGTGTCAACCTGGCGTATCATGTGGCAGCCAGGGTTTACAGCATCAAGTGAAGAAAATCTGGCCATGGTGATGCCATCGCTGGCCTTCCGGGCAGCAATGTTGTCAGGGGCTGATGCCCTGTGTCCTGCGCAGTATCAGGTAATGGTGGAGAAGGTTGGTGATGTTGTTGGTGAGTTCCTCAGGGCAGTGTCCTCGGTCCAACCATCTTCAGCTGCTTCATCAATGACCTTCCCTCCAACATAAGGTCAGAAATGGGGATGTTCGCTGATGACTGCACAATGTTCAGCGCCATTCACAACTCCTCAGATAATAAAGCAGTCCATGCCCGCATGCAACAAGACCTGGACGATGTTCACGCTTGGGCTGATAAGTGGCAGGTAACATTCACGCCACAGAAGTGCCAGGCAATGACTAACTCCAACAAGCGAGAGTCTAACCACCTCCCCTTGACATTCAACGGTATTACCACTGCCGAATCCCCTACCATCAACATCCTGGGGGTCATCATTAACCAGAAACTTAACTGGACCAGCCACATAAATACTGTGGCAACAAGAGCAGGTCAGAGGCTAGGTATTCTGCAGCGAGTGTCTCACCTCCTGACTCCCCAAAGCCTTTCCATCATCTACAAGGCACAAGTAAGGAGTGTGATGGAATACTCTCCACTTGCCTGGATGAGTGCAGCTCCAACAACACTCAAGAAGCTCGACACCATCCAGGACAAAGCAGCTCGCTTGATTGGCACCCCATCCACCACCTTAAACATTCACTCCCTCCACCACCAGCGTACTGTGGCTGCAGTGTGTACCATCTACAAGATGTACTGCAGTAACTCGCCAAGGCTTCTTCGGCTGCACCTCCCAAACCCGCAACCTCTTCCACCTAGAAGGACAAGGGCAGAAGGCGCATGGGAACACTACCACCTCCAAGTTCCCCTCCAAGTCACACACCATCCTGACTTAGAAGTATATCGCCGATCTTTCATCGTCGCTGGGTCAAAATCCTGGAACTCCCTACCTAACAGCACTGTGGGAGTACCTTCACCACATGGACTGCAGTGGTTCAAGAAGGCGGCTCACCACCACCTTCTCAAGGGCAACTAGGGATGGGCAATAAATGCTGGCCTCGCCAGTGACGCCCACATCCCATAAATGAATTTTTTTTTAAATGTATGTGTGCCTGGTTATGTTGGTGTTGGGGCTGATCGTGGAGGGATTCAGAGGACCAAGGTGAGATTTTTTCAAGGGCACCGATGTTGCTGGAATAGATGGCAGCTGCAGGTGAGATGACAGAAGGGATCTGTCAATAGTGAGAGAGGTTGTTCCAATGAGGTGGCTCTGGATATACAGTTGGCTCTAAACACTTGCAAGCTAAAGAAATCTCAATTAGGCCAGAAATTCGGGTCTCCACGGGTGAGTACGCGCTGGGTACTCACCCGTAGACCCAACGAAAGTGCCGGTTTCGCGCATGCACTGCGCATGCGCTGGAAACCGGAACTTCTGCTCCCCTGAAGGAAGGGGTTCAGAGGTCGAACGCGTGCGCCGGAGAGGCAGCGCGCACGCAGCGAACTTCGGTTTTTTTTTCAGGTTTCTCCGTGAGGGTAAGTACGGAGAAGCTGCGCGGGGAAAAAAGAGGCGCAAGGCCTGCTTTTAACAAGGTAAGTGGTGAATTAAGTACAATTTAAACATTTTTTCAACAGGTTTATCTTTTTTACATACTTTAAAGAAAGGTAAGTTTATTTTTAGCACCGTTAAAAAGTGTAATTAATTTTTTCAAAAATGTAAATTTTTGTTTAAAGTAGTTAATTTATGTAATTTATAGTTATTTTAAAAATGTGATTGAAAAAAAATTTTATTTGAAGTTTTAGTGTGGTTTTGGGGCCGATCTCTATTCTAGATTTGACAGGTCTGCCTGTCAAATCTATGAATGAAGATTCCCTGCTCCGATTGGCTCTCCATGGCCCACGTGATCCCAGGGGACGCTTCGAACTAGTTGCGCCGCTGGGATATGCAAGCACTGCACGCTGGCAGCTGCAGGAGGCCCAGGAGCCGAATTCCACGCGGGCCCGAAGCACAACGGCAGGCGCGGTATGTAAGTACGCGTGCGATTCTTGCACCCGCGGGAAGCCGGAGAGACGAATTTCTGGCCCATGTCTTACAAATGCAGTAACCAACAGTTTCTGAGCTCTGAAACTGAACATCTGCAACATGGCATCCTTTACACCATTTCTGGAGCTGTCAGGTTATCAGATAAATCAAAGCAGACTCAACTCACGACAGGGTGAGCTGGCATGTTCCCCGAGCAGTGGGTAACCCGTGGGGGAGAACGTAAAATTGCAATGTAGGCTCAAAATAGCATTAAATTGTCTGTTAACAAGCCATTTAATTATATAAATTGTCTCCTCTGCCGCTTGGTGTCGGGTCAGTTCTGCGCAGACAGACCCGACACCTGGGAGACTCGCGTGGAGGCGGGTTAACAGCAGGTTTCCTAACCGCTGTCAATCTTTGCTATTTTGACAGCGGACCCGCCTCCAAACCCGCACTCTGAGCGCCGGCAAAATCCAGCCCTGAGTCTCTCTATCTGAGGGTCTCGGGGGTGGTGGAGGAAATTCCCTCTCACAAAGTCTTCCTCAGCATTCTTCTCTCAGGATCTCGATCTCTTAAAGTTGTTTTCTTGGATCAAGGCAGATCTGTGGCACTGACAAGGTTTGAGCTCATAACATTAAAGACAAAAGTTCTTTTGTGTTTAATTCTATAATTTTACATTAATGTATAATGTTTTGACTAGAAATAGGCTGCATTACTCCAGGTTTCTTTGCTGCACTAAGATTCGTGAGTAAATATATATCGAGAAAGAAGTGATCATTGTCACTTCAAATAGTTTCATTGATGCCAAAGTCATTTTGAAATGAACACCTTTTTAAGGGGAGTATTATTCGCAGTTTTTCCAAATCTGTTTAACATTCATGTTATACACAAAACAGACGAGCGTTCCTTTCCCAATCAGGACATAAACGAGGCCAGGGGCCGGGGAGAACAGCAGCAGCAAGGACAGTGGCCAGAGAGAGGAACTAGACAAAAAAAAAATCTAAAAAATAAATTTACTTCCACTAACAAACGGGAAAGCAGGTAACAAAAAATATACTGATGCTAGAAATCTGAAAAAAAATAAATGGAAAATGTTGGAAACACTCAGCAAGTCAGAAAGCATCTGTAAAGAAAGGAAAATATTAACATTCCAGGGGAAAGCAGGTCTAGGGGGACATGTCAGTCAGTCAGTCACAAGCTCCGCAAATGAAAGAACTCTGGATGAAAGCCAGTCCACAAAAGACTGAACCATGCTCAGAAGGCATATTGCAGTCTTTTGTTAATCTAGCAAATCCCTACCTGTCAACTGTAGCTCAGTGGTAGCACTCTCGCCTCAGAGTTGTGGGTTCAAGCCCCACTCCAGAGACTTGAGCACAAGAAATCTAGCCTGACATTTCAGTGCAGTATTGATGGAGTGCTGCACAGTCAGAGGTGCCGGCTCTCGGATGAGACATTAAACTGAGGCCTCGTCTGCTCTCTTAGGTGGATACAAATGATCCCATGGCTTTATTTTGAAGAAGAGCATGGGAGTTCTCTCTGATGTCCTTGCCAATATTTATCCCTCAACCAATATCACTAAATAGATTATCTAGTCATCATCACATTGCTGTTTGTGGGACCTTGCTGTGTGCAAATTGGCCACCGTGTTTCCTACATTACAACAGTACCTACACTTGAAAAGTATTACATTGGCTGTAATGCGCTTTGGGACATCATGAGGTCTTGAAAGTCTTTGGGCTAGAAATTCATTGTAGCCCAGGAATGGGCGGTATAATTAGAAAAGTTGGGGAATTAGTGCCAGGCGCTAATGCTTTAGACTGCAGGTAAAATTCGTGCTCACTGCTCAAAGAAATGATTGGCGTCCTAATTCAAGTCTTGGAGCCCAAGCTCATTGGCGTTACACTCAAAGGCTGGACCAATAGCAGGTGCAATCTAATCACAAGTCATGATTGCCACAGGCTTTTTCCAGTTCTTAAAGGGGAGGTTCATTTATGCTGCAGAACCTCGTTCTCAGCATTGCTGGCCATGCAGCTGCCTCAGCAAGTCAAGGAGAAGGAGCCGGAGGACTGAAGCAGCTGTACTCATGGCAGATCCACGCTCCCAGGGAGAGAGCCCGCAGATTCTGCGATCAAGCTTTGGAGGTTTTGGTGTTCACTGTGGAGAGCCGGAGGGCGGTGCTCTACCCGGCAAGTGGCAGGAGGCCCTCGCCACAAGTCTTCCGCACCATGTGGAGGGAGGTAGCGCAGCACATCTCGGGCAGCACTGTGGTCCCCAGGATGCACACGCAATGCAGGAAGAAATTTAACGACCTCACTCAGATGGTCAGGGTGAGTGAGGGCGTCTACAAATGCTACGTACCACCATCTGAACCACAGGCTGCGATTTTGCCGGCACTCAGAGGGCAGGTTCGGAAGCGGGTCAGGTGTTAAATTTGAAATGATTGATGGGGGTTGGGAACACGCCGCGAACCCACCTCCACGCCAGTTTCCAAAGTGTTGGGTCTGCGACATCAGAACAGACCTGACACCAAGCGGTGGGAGAGGCACTTAAGGGCCTTGTTAACTGCTATTTTTCCAGGCTTTTTCTATTTTCAAACATTTTCAACATGTTTCACGTCGTTCGGCAAACACCCCAGCTGAGTGTGTCGGGTCTTCCAACGAGCTGAATAGTTCACAGCTGAAACTGCTGCATAAAACCTAACCTCTCACATCAGTTCACTTTCAGATGCCAGAAGTTGCTGATTTCAGGATTTGGAAGACACATTTGAGCTGTATTGAGGTTGTAAGTGTGTGTTGTGAACTCTATATGCACTGTCAGCTCCTTGGAATAAGCTCTCTCCCCATTGACTTACTGCTGATAACATCTCATCCTCAACTGCCATATATAACAGCAGAATGAGAACGATTTATACCCTCATCCTGGTCCTCAGAATCGGAAGAGGATCAGCCGCAGTAGCAGCAGTACCGGGCACACCAGCATCACCAACAACAAGAGCGCCAACCTTTTCCTCAGCCACCTGATGCTGCACAGGGCAGAGACCGTCAGCGCTGGGCTGCCCCTGGCCGCAGGAGATACCCCCAACACAGGGTTTACAGGCAGAGGATGAGCTTCCTCAACATGACTGAGCAGCAGTGCCAAAGAAGGCTGAGACTTTCGTGAGAGGTAGTCGCAGACATCTGCACAATGCTGGACCAAGACCTGCAGCCCAGAGGAGCGGGTGGACACGCCTTACCAGTGGCTGTCAAAGTCACCACCGCCCTCAACTTCTTTGCGTCAGGGTCCTTCCAGGGATCAGCAGCAGACATCAGCGGCATCTCCCAGTCGGCCGCCCACAGATGCATCACGCAGGTCACCGATGCCCTCTTTGCCAAGTCCGCCAATTACATCCACTTTTCAACTGATGAAGCAAGTGTTACCGCGCATGTGGTTGGCTTTGTCAATCTGGTTGGCTTCCCACGGGCATCATCAACTACACCCATGTGGCCATCAGGGCACCCCATCGCAACCCAGCAGCGTTAGTGAACTGCAAGGGCTTCAACTCCCTTAACGTCCAGCTGGTGTGTAACCACAGGAAGAGCATCATGCAAGTGTGCGCCAAGTTCCCTGGCAGCTGCCATGACTCTTACATCCTGCGCCAATCCACTGTGCCTCAGCTCTTCGCTCCGCCAAACAAACTTTCCGGCTGGCTCCTTGGAGGCAGGGGCTATCCCCTGAAGGCATGGCTAATGACGCTGATGAGGAGGCGATCAAACAGGTCTGAGGAGCGCTACAGTCAGAGCCACATTTCCACCAGAAGTGTCATACAGCAAACAATAGCATTGCTCAAAATACGCTTCAGATGCCTGGACAGATCTGGTGGAGCCCTACAGTATGCACCAGCTAGGGTCTTGAGAATCATCGTGGCCTGCTGTGCCCTGCACAATGTCGCAATGCAGCGAGGATTAGTGCTGCTTGAGGAACAAGTCGCAGAGCGCATAGGCTCTTCAGAGGAGGAGGAGGAGGAGGAGGAAGAGCCAAATGAGGCTGCAGATGAGGAACACCTGGAGGAGGCAGCTGACCCAGTGCGACCAGCACATGAGCACATTGCTGCCCGTGAGGGAAGGGATGGCCTAATCCATGGTAAATTCACCTAACTTTAGGCAGCACAGACATGTGGCTGCCACATGCACATGAAGGTTGGCATGACCCCACTTCCACACCATAGAGCATCCCTACAATGAACTGTGCATTCCAATCACTTTCACCACCATTGCTACAGATGAAAGGCGCCCTCACCCCTTACTGTGTCACATCCAATTGTGAGCACACATAGGGCCACGCATTGAAACATTCACATGACATTACTTTAATACAATAAAATTAAAGATCACAAAGGTAACATTGATTTATATGAAAACACCCAAGTGACTACCCTTTTGACTATTTATGTATTAGCTTTCTCTTACGCATGCTTCTACGTGGTGCTCCCCCTGTGGCTTCAGCAGATGCAGAAGCAGCCTGCTCACTTCCCTGGTGCGCCTGCTTAGATGCCTTTGGCGGTCGTCCTCTGGGTTTTGGAGCCTGTGAGGGCCCCGCCAAAGCCTGCTCTCCTTGCAGCTATGCAGGGGCAGACTCAGCCATCTCTGTTGGAGGAGGCATCTGGGGCTCTGACCAAGGGGTTGGCAATGGGATGTCAGTGTGAGCGCTTGGAGAGGAGCCCCCACTTCCATGTCCCCTCCCACCACCATCCCTCTCATGGGCCACCCACACTTCTCTGCTAGCAAGTAGCTGGAGAGCACCTTATCAGTGGGGCCATGAGGACACGTGTCTGTGCTGACATTCCTCATAACAAGGACGTCCATGAACCTCTGGTTTCTCTCCTCGATAGATGCCCATGTACCCTCCATAGCTGACCATCTATTTGGAAGTATAACCATGTTCTCCTGAGTCTGGCGATTTATGTCCTCCATGGAGGTTGCCATCCTTTCCATGGTGGGACCTACATTTGCCAGTGCCTGCGCCATGGCATTGCTCATATTTGAGATGGCCTCCTCCATTCTCTGCACACTCGCAGTCACCGTGGTTGCTAACCCAGTCAGAGCCTCCTGCACTTGTTCCTGAAGCTCCAGCACCGCTCTCTTTCTGGATGGCCCCCGAGGCTCAGCGTCTGCAAGCAGCTGACCAGAGCTAGGAGCGTCCTGCAGCCTCCGAAGAGGACTCTCCACTGCTGTCCCTGTCTCCACCATCTGCTCTTGCTCACTTGTGAGTTGTAAGACACCAGGTGACAACATTACTCTATCTCGCATTGGACCCACCGAGGTGTGCGTCTCTGCGCTGTTGCTGGGTGCACTCATTTCTGCAGACACTGCTCCCTCAGAGGCTGGAGGTTCCTCTGAGGAGTCCTCCTGCTCTTCCTCCTGGACAGTAGGGAGGGGGTCTCTTTATGGTCCTGTGGGGGAGTAAAGGCATGATTTAGACATGTGATATGTAGGTTGCAGACACAGCCCATTGTGCACATGATGAACATTCAATTTCTATGAACATCAGATCCCATATGGATCACTCCTGAATGCCAAATCAGATGGTTGGAAAATAATTCTGTCACCAGGTTGTTCTACTGAGCCCGTCTCTCCGTCCCCCACTTCAAGCTCTTCAGCACCTCCAACAATGTCCAGAGCTGCCTTCTCAGTGTGAGTGAGCTGTGCCACAGATGGTGGTCCTCCTCCTGTTCTCTCCCTCTTCCTCTTATTGTGGGCTCTCTTTTCCTGCAATGAGGGACAGAAGTGCAGTTTTAGTGAGAGTGATGGAATGAGTGTAAAGAATGGATAGGATAGATGTTTAGAGGGAGACTATGATGGAATGAGGTGCCAATACCAAGTTCCCTCCTTGTGAGTTGTTAGTTGTTGTCATTGCATAACATTGAGAGTGAGTGTGAGGGGTACATAGTAAGATGGGGATGTGATTCTGTACATAGGGAGAGAGGGATGGGTGACGGTGCAAGGGATGGTGGGGTGAATTAGGATGTGCAGAAGTGGGGCTGGCAATGCAGAGTGATGGGGATGTGATGACAGGCAGCAGAATGAAGGTAGGTGTGCTGTTATACTCACTTTTGCTGAACGCAGGAGATCATTGAACCTCTTCCTACACTGGACCCAGGTGCGTGTAAAGATAGACTTTGCACTGATCTCCTTAGCTATTTGCAGCCAGGCTGCCTTGGTGCGCTGAGAAGGCTTCCTTCTTCCATCAGAAGGGAACAACACCTCCTTGCGTCCTCTTACTCCCTCCACAAGAACATGGAGGGAGTCATCGTCGAAACGGGGAGCAGCCTTTGTTCTAAGCGCTGTCATGTCTGCAACCACCAGCACTCAGGAGCAGCAAAATGGAAGTGAGAGCCAAAGGGGACCTGGCCCCCTTAAATACAGCGGCTTCAAACGCGTCATCACATGAGATCAGCAGATCCGCACCCACTGATTGGGCTGGGTAACGCGCACAGCGGGCTTAATAAGCTCAATCTACGCAAAATCGTTAGTGGCTTCTCGGAGGATGAGTTCGCGCGCGAGTTCTGCTGCACAGGACTCAGATGAGGACCTCGACGGGGAGGCTTTTTGAAGAAGGGTAATGGGCATGCACACGGAGATGATAGGCACAATGGCAAGGATGCCCGAGAGCCTCTCGGCAATGATAAGGAGCGTGGAGGAGTCCACCTCCAACATAAGAACATAAGAAATAAGAGCAGGAGTAGGCCATACGGCCCCTCGAGCCTGCTCCGCAATTCAACAAGATCATGGCTGATCATCGATCTCAACTTTACTTTCCCGCCCGATCTCCATATCCCTTGATTCCCCTAGTTTCCAAAAATCCATCTATCTCAGCCTTGAATATACTCCTTCTGGGGCTGAGAATTCCATAGAGTGAAAAAATTCCTCCTCATCTCGGTTTTAAATGGCCTACCCCTTATCCTGAGACTATGCCCCCTAGTTCTACATTACCCCACGAGGGGAAACATCCTCTCTGCATCTACCTTGTCAAGCCCCCTCAGCATCTTATATGTTTCAATAAGATCACCTCTCATTCTTCTAAACTACAATGAGTATAGGCCCAACCTGTTCAACCTTTCTTCATAAGACAACCCCTTCATCTCAGGAATCAACCTAGTGAACCTTCTCTGAACTGCTTCCAATGCAAGTATATCCTCCTTAGATAAGGGGACCAAAACTGTGCACAGTACACCAGGTGTGGTCTCACCAAGGCCCTGTGGCAGGACTTCCCTACTTTTATACTCCATACCTCTTGCAATAAAGGCCAACATTCCATTTGCCTTCCTAATTACTTGCTGTACCTGCAGGCTAACTTTTTGTGTTTCATGTACAAGGACCCCCAGATCTCTCTGTACCGCAGCATTTTGTAATCTCTCTCTATTTAAATAATTAGCTTTTTTATTTTTACTACCAAAGTGGATAAACTCACACTTTCCCACATTATACTCCATCTGCCAAATTTTTGCCCACTCACTTAGCCTGTCTATATCCCTTTGCAGATTTGTTGTGTCCTCTTCACAACTTGCTTTCCCACCTATCTTTGTATCATCAGCAAATTTGGCTACATTACACTCGGTCCCTTCATCCAAGTCATTAATATAGACTGTAAATAGTTGAGGCCCCAGCACTGATCCCTGTGGCACCCCACTAGTTACAGTTTGCCAACCGGAAAATGGCCCATTTATCCTGACTCTCTGTTTTCTGTTAGTTAGCCAATCCTCTGTCCATGCTAATATATTACCCCCAACCCCGTGAACTTGTATCTTGTGCAGTAACCTTTTATGTGGCACCTTATTAAATGCCTTCTGGAAATCCAAATACACCACATCTACTGGTTCCCCTTTATCCACCCTACTCGTTACATCCTCAAAGAACTCCAGCAAATTTGTCAAACATGATTTCCCTTTCATAAAACAATGCTGACTCTGCTTGACTGTATTATGATTTTCTAAATGTCCTGCTACTGCTTCCTTAATAATGGACTCCAGCATTTTCCCAATGACAGATGTTAGGCTAACTGGCTATAGTTTCCTGCTTTCTGTCTCCCTCCTTTCTTAAATAGTGGCGTTACATTTGCGGTTTTCCGATCCACTGGGACCTCTCCAGAATCCAGGGAATTTTGGTAGATTTCAACCAATGCATCCACTATCGCTGCAGCCACTTCTTTTAAGACCCTAGGATGCAGGCCATCAGGTCCAGGTGACTTGTCCGCCTTTAGTCCCATTATTTTACCGAGTACTTTTTCTCTAATGATAGTGATTGTTTTAAGTTCCCCCCTCCCTATAGCCCCTTGATTATGTATTATTGGGATGCTTTTCATGTCTTCTACCGTGAAGACCGATACAAAATACTTGTTCAAAGTCTCTGCCATTTCCCTGTTTCCCATTATTAATTACCCAGTCTCATCCTCTAAGGGACCAACATTTATTTTAGCTACTCTCTTCCTTTTTATATACCTGTAGAAGCTCTTACTGTCTGTTTTTATATTTCTTGCTAGTTTACTTTCATAATCTATCTTCTCTCTATTATTTTTTTAGTCATCCTTTGCTGGTTTCTAAAAATTTCCCAATCATCTGGCCTACCACTAATCTTTGCAACATTGTATGCCTTTGTTTTCAATTTGATACCATCCTTTACTTCCTTAGTTAGCCATGGATGGTTCATCCTTCTCTTAGAGTCTTTCCTTCTCACTGGAATATATTTTTGCTGAGAGTTATGAAATATCTCCCTAAATGTCTACCACTGCTTATCTACCGCTTTACCCTTTAATCTATTTTCCCAGTCAACTTTAGCCAACTCTGCCTTCATACCTTTGTAATTGCCTTTATTTAAATTCAGGACACTGGTTTGAGACCCAACTTTCTCACCCTCAAACTGAATTTGAAATTCTATCATGCTATGATCACTCTTTCCTAGAGGATCCTTTACTATGAGATCATTAATTAATCCTGTCTCATAACACAGTACCAGATCTAAGGTAGCCTGCTCCCTGGTTGGTTCTACAACTTATTGTTCTAAGAAACCATCCCGAATACACTCTATGAACTCTTCCTCAAGGTTACCTTGGCCAATTTGATTTGTCCAATCAATATGAAGATTAAAATCGCCCATGATTATTGCAGTACCTTTCTTACAAGGGAGTGGCAGTGGGTCAGTGGAGCAGGAACCTGCTGTCCTCTCTCAGAATAACAGCATTCCTGCCCCCACCACTGCCACTCCGTCATTGCTCTTGTCGCTGCCTGTCATCCAGCCAGTCCAGACTGCTACCGCCCATGCTGAGGTGGTGCAGTCTACAGCCGGGCCTTCCAGGCCCAGAGCTGGGCGAGGGCGTCCTGCAAGGCCATCTGAAGTCTCCCGCACGGACACTCAGCAGCCTTCCACCAGCCCTGCTGCAGCCACTGGGCCAACACTTCGTAGGAGCACTAGAGTAGGCAAAGGCACAGTAACGAGAGGCACTAAGGGATTGCACGAGGGTGAATAGTTAATATTTTTGTTGTAAATATGTGATCACTGATTATTGATAAATGTTTTAATTCAGTTTGGATTCTTTTGTGGTGTCTCTCATTTTAGCTTTGCGCTGTGATATGGCTGGTGACAGGGATGGAATGATGGGGATGTGGTGAGCAATGGGGATCACAGGGTTTAATTCATTCAAACCGCAGTCTGATGAGGCGGTCACGGACAGCCCTTCCAGAAGGCCGATTAAGTGGCTGCCTCCTCCCTCGCTCCTGTTCCTCCTCCTCCTCCTTGTCCTCGTCTTCGTCTTCCTCCTCCTCCTCCTCTCCCTCTTCCTCCTCCTGAGGTGGTCCCGCAATCCCTGGTGGCAAGGGCTGGGCTCTCAGGATGGCCAAGTTGTGGAGCATGCAACAGACCACCACAAAATGGGACACCAGCTCAGCTGAGTACTGGAAGGCTCCTCCCGAGCAGTCAAGGCAGCGGGACCATTGCTTGAGCACGCCGATGGTCTGATCGATGATGTTCCTGGTGGCAGCGTGGCTCTCATTATATGAGTGCTGGGCAGGAGCGTTGGAGTTGCGGAGGGGAGTCATGAGCCAGTTGGAGAGCGGATAGCCCTTGTCTCCGACCAGCCAGCCGCAAGCTTGGTATGGTGGCTGGAAGAGTGCTGACACACCGGTCTGGCATGAAGGCATCGTGCTTGCTGCCAGGATAGCGGGCATTGACATTGAGAATTCGCTGTCTGTGGTCGCACACCAACTGCACATTAAGTGAGTGGTAGCCTTTGCGGTTACGGAAGATCTCTGGGTTATTATACGGTGTCCGCAAAGCCACGTGGGTGCAGTCAATGGAGCCCTGCACCATGGGGAATTCTGCTAATCTGGCAAAGCCACATGCACGCTCATCCTGATTCTCTCTGGTGATGGGGAAGGAAATGTAGTCTCTTCTCCTACTGTAGAGCGCTTCTGTGACCTCCCGGATGCAGCGATGGATGACAAACTGCAAGATGTTGGCTATGTCTCCTGTTGCAGACTGGAAGGATCCACTGGCAAAGAAATTGAGGGCGACAGTGACCTTGACTGCCACTGAGAGAGCCGTGGTCGCCCTGAGCTGAGGCTGGAGGTCTGTTTGGAGGAGGTGGCAGAGTTCTGTGACCACCTCCTTGGTGAAGCGGAGCCTTCTAATACACTGCTCCTCGCTTAATTGAAAGTAGGAGAAGTGCTCTCGGAATACCTTCTGAGGGTAAGGCCTCCTGTTTAGAGCCCACAACACTCCTGATACTAAATAACCTTGAAATCACGGAATGAGACTGTTGCACTGTGAAACTGACAAGGAAGCACTGAGGCTCCACTAACCTACAGCTGCGACTCGTTACTGATGATCCCTTTAAATAACGTCCCTGGAGCTGGCTTTCTGTTGATTCACGCCAGCTCTCCCTGTTGCTGTTTCCGCCAGGCACTAAGGTAGGTGGCGACAATCAATTTCGCACATCGGGCGGTCCGTGAGCATTGCACACTCACGGACGTCATGATCCACCTGACGTTGAGGCTCCCAGCGATAACTGTTAGCGGCGGCACTGCGGGAGGGGCGGGATTTGGCGTGCGGCGCGGGATTTGGCATGCAGCGCTGGATTCGCCTCGCCCCGGCGATAATGCTCCAGCGCCCCATTAGCGCCATCTGCTGGTGCTGACGGGAGGCACTAAAGTACCGAATTTTTCTCCCTATCTTTCTTCATATGCCAACTGTCCGCATTTGCCACGGACAATCAGCGCTTTAGGTGCCTGGTCCACGTGTCTGCGGGTGAAAATCATCACGGACCAGCCCACAGATCACTCCGCTCGCCCCGATCTAACTCCTTCCCAAGTCCTGTTACTGTTGCTCACAAGATCAGGATTTCTTAACTACATCATGCAGCATATTCAAACACTTTAGCTGTTGAAGCAGCAGCAACAGGACATAGGTAGGCGCCAAAGTGGGGCACAAAGAGAGGGGAAGGAAATAGAGAATGAAGGGAAAATCCAGGGGTGGTGCTGGGTGGAGGTTTCAACAGAATGTCTGCATGGACTGTGGAAGGGGGGAATAGAGTGCCAGCTAGAGTGAGTGGGGAGGTTAAGGGAGAAAGGGAGTACCTTCTTGAATTTGAGAGGGGGGAGGAAAGAATGCCAGCTTGAACTGAGGCAGGGGAGGAAGAAGGATTGTTCGGTTCAACTGAGGGCGAGGGAGGACAATGCCAGTTTGAAACAAAGAGAGAAAATATTGCCAGCTGTTTACCAGGAAGGGGGAGGGCACATTGCGTGCCTGTGAACTGTGTGACGTTTGTAGGAGGACACTAATTGTTGAGGTAGCCTTTGGAGAAATGATGGTCTGGACATCTGTTGAAAACTCAAATGTTAATTATTCTTCCTTTAAAGATGTGTCTAAAAATATCTCCAGTTTCTCAGTGTAAGGAATCTAGCAAAGGTGAAGTCGCTTATTGGGAGACCGGGGTCGGGGGTTTGTGGGGGAGTGGGGTGGTGGGTGAGGAACAGGGCTTTCACTTAAGATTGCTTGCGGGGGGAATGTGGAAAGTGTCTGATGTTGGGTGTAGCATTAGGGGATAAAGGCTGGGCAGTGTGGAGGATGGGGTTAGACAATGGTGGCTGATTGGGAAGGAATGGTGGCTCAAGGGAGAGGAGATTAAGGAATGGCAGTCGAGGGGAGGTGAGGAATGAGAGGTATAAAGTGATGCAGAATGGCAGTGCAGCATGATGAGGGAAGATGAGGAGGAAGATGTGGGCTAATGATGACAGTTAGGAGGTTACCAATGGAAGTGAGCGGATAATGGGTAGGCAAAGGGGTAAGGGAAGTGATGGGAGCAAAGAAGATAGGAAGGGATCCACTGAGGGCTGCTGGCCACATTTTTCTGCAACTTCCTTGAAAAATGCAGCCTGAAGCTCTCAGTGACTCCTTTCCCTGACACACCATCCACCATCAAACAGTAAACAGAAGGAAAAGACAGAGTGAGAAGCAGAAGAGGACAGAGAGAAAAGCAAAAAGAGTTAAGTGAAGGGAAGAGAGAGACAGACAGAGAGAAACAGCAACGTAAAGACAAGAGAGAGAAATTATATTCTCTGGCTTACTGCATGTAATGCCATGGAAAATCTACGAGTTTTTTTCAAATCATTTCAGCCACTATCTTGAAATTCTACTAGCTGAGAAAATTATTAGAAATAAGGGTTGCTATATAATAGACATAAAAGTAATTACAGAATTTTCAAAAAAACAATTAAACTTACCTGCACAGCGGGATTTTGTACATTTAAAATCTCTAACAATGTTTTCTGTTGGAGGCCAGTGCTTCTGAAAAGCGAGAACTTGAGTTCATGCATCTTCCTGGAGCCATCAGTGTCCGCTGAAGCATCTCAACAGGATAGCCAATCACTCCCAGCATGCATCTGTGCCTATAACTCCCAGAATTAATTTTAATGATTTGATTGCAAGGCTGATCATTCACAGAGTGGGCCAGGGCTTGCCGTGTGTAAGCTCTGCCCCCCTCCCTATCTAGTGATGGAGAACTGGCAGCAAAAAGCCAGGAAACAATTATTGCACTTTAATATATAAATTTATATTTTGCTTCAAAGTTACAATCACAACATTGTAGATTGGTTAGACCACACTTAGGGGGAAAAATTCAGTTGGTTGCGCCTCCCGTTAGCGCCTTAAGAGGGCGCTAATGGGGTGCAAAGCAACTAGCGCCCGGGCGCTGCAATGTATGCGCCGCTCGCGAAATTAACTAGACATTTTGCGGCGGCGCTAAACACTACCGCCACGATCTCCTGCGCCAGCAGATCGTGACGTCAGTCAAGTGCGCAACGCCCCGGTAGCGCCCCAGACCGGATATTGAGTGGTGCCCCCTGCCTTACCGCCTGCCGCTAGCAACGACAGGTTGAGGGGAGCATTTTGCAGTCAGGAAGGGACTAGGGGAGCGCTATTTAAAGGCGACCGCTTCCTGCCTTTTTTTGTTGGCGACATTTTTGAACCACGCATTCTGAGAGAGAGAGAGAGAGAGTCTTCTGGAGAGATTCAACGCTGTGTGAAGGAGTTTTGGGTACTGAGCAGCACTTTGCAGGTTCATTTTGATTTGCCCTTCCTTGTATCGATTTAGAAGAGAATGTGGGGGTTGCACTCTGAGCTCTTTCCCTGGTACTCTCCATTGTTCTTTCCAGCAGATTTGATGTACAGGTCTCTCCAGGCTGAGATTCAAGGCTGCAATGAGCAGGATGTGGATGGAAAGCAAGATCAACCCTCCCCTTTAAGAACTGGCCGGCGCCATTGTGTCTGTGTTCCATTGCTGACTGACATCACATGAGTTTCGCCAGCGCTCTGAGTTAGCGCCTCGCTCCTCGGCCTTTGCGCCTTAAGACAGATGTGTAGCGCCTAATTTAGCGCTCCAATCAACTCCAGGGGCGATAAAAGTCAAGTTTGCAGTCGGAGGCAATAATTAGCGCCAGGCGCTAATCTTTGTGCCCGGCCGATAATTGCGCCCCAAATGGGGCGATACTGAATTTCTCCCCCTTGGAGTACAGCATACAGTTCTGGTTGCCATATTATAAAAAGGATATAGAGGCACTGGAGAGGGTACAGAGAAGATTTACAAGGATGATACCAGAATTGCGAGGGTATACATATCAGGAAAGGATGAACAGGCTGGGTCTCTTTTCTCTTCAAAAAAAGAAGGCTGAGGGGTGACCTAATAGAGGTCTTTAAAATTATGAAAAATTTTGATAGAGTGGATACAGAGAGAGTGTTTCCACTTGTGGGGAAGAGCATAACTAGAGGCCATCAATATAAGATAGTCACCAAGAAATCCAATAGGGAATTCAGAAGAAACTTCTTTACCCAAAGAGTGGTGAGAATGTGGAACTCGCTACCACAGGGAGTGGCTGAAGCGAATAGTGTAGATGCATTTAAGGGGAGGCTAGACAAGCATATGAGGGAAAAGGGAATAGAGGGTTATGCTGATAGATTTAGATGAGGAAAGACGGGAGGAGGCTCGTGTGGAGCATAAACGCCGGTATGGACTGGTTGGGCCGAATGGCCTGTTTCTGTGCCGTATATCCGATGTAATTCTACGTAAAAAACATAAAACCTAAGCTTTCAGAATTTTTGTCAGCTGATCTTTGACAGGAAATAGAATGCAAATGATGTATACAAGAGATCACTCCCCAACCACTGTCCTCATACCCTCAGGAATACGACTCCAGTTTGTTTTTTACCCACAATGTGCAGGCATTGAGCTTAAATGTCTGGGGCCTCGAGATCACCTTTTATTCTCTCTAAATATTGCCACTTTGCGCCCGTACCCTACAACACTCTTCTGAACAGAAAGAATTATACAGCCACATGGTCCTCAGCAATGTTCCTGTTAAGCTGTGCGGTCACGTGACCGCGCAGCGACCTGGAGGTCCTGCGCAGCCCACTCAATGACTTTATAATGGGAAAAAATCGCGCATGCGCGATAATTTGAATGGGGCGCGCATCCCCCCCAAAAAATGAGCAGGAACATTGGTCCTGAGCTAGCCTTCTCCTCCATGTTACATTGACAAATTTACTAATTTATGTAACTGTGGTACGTGAGGGGAAATGAAATGTATTTCTTTACCCACATGATGCAGGGTTAGGGTTAGGGTTAGGAAAACAATATTTATTTACTTTCCAGAAACCAATCTAAAAAGACTTCACTCCGAGCACACCTCTGGCAAACCTCTTTTCAAATACTTGCAGCAGAACTGAGTACCCTGCCCCACTCTACCTGCAACAGCATAAGATCGAACATACCATGACGAACACCACACCAGATCCAGTTGTACATAAAGCTTTAGCATCAAAATTAAATTTGATGAAGCCTAATCTAAGGTGAGCTATCTCCAAAATGCATCATTTAGTGACACGTCTAAATGGTTTAAATTATAATCCATAAGAATGTAGTTTTCTGGTCCTTTATCATAAAATTACTGGCTCTCTTGCAGTAAAAAGTGTCAAGAATTTCAGTTCTTGGTGACTGTTATCAAAAACGCTACTGTCAGAAATATTGAATTCTGATCCCACCCCATCCCTTTCCCATCATTAAGAACCATTGGTTTCTCCAGCTCAGAAATGGAGTTAAAAGATTTGTCGTTCTCGGCAAGCCTCATACTGCAATGGAATCCTTATCACAGGTCACTCAGCTCTCAATAGCTCAGTGTGCGTGCTACTACCAAATAGAAAACAGGCACACGAAGATCAACAGCAAGCTAAACCTTTTCCAAAGCGTAAATCTCTTACTATCTAACAAAATGTTGAAGAGGGTAACACAGAGGCACACTAGCTTAGAACACTATACTTTCACCTCTGGGACCGAGGCTTCCAATCAACCCAGACAGATACGATGAAAGTCTCCTGGCTGTCCCGGGGTAGCAAGGATCTTAACTGAATGTCATTTGAGCAGTTGAAATGCAGTTCCCAGTGGACTTCAATCCACAGCACAAACCTGCCTTCAGAGCTGACACTAATTTGCCATTCTCACTCTGATCCTCTAAAGCAATCACAATGGAAAGGAAAGAGAAGAGAGATTCTCTCAGGCTAGTCTATATATTTATAGTGGGGGTGGAACTTCAAGTTTATCTGAATGGCATGCTAGGTAAGGATTAATTCAATCACTGGGTAGAAGCTGGAAAAATGTTCCATTTCCGCATGCTTCACCTCAATGAGCACAAGCATCCACACATGTACACATTCACATCTTTCGGATGAGACGTTAAACCGAGGCCCCGTCTGCTCTCTCAGGTGGACGTAAAAGATCCCATGGCACTATTCGAAGAAGAGCAGGGGAGTTATCCTCGGTGTCCTGACCAATATTTATCCCTCAATCAACATAACAAAACAAACAGATTATCTAGTCATTATCACATTGCTGTTTGTGGGAGCTTGCTGTGCGCAATTGGCTGCCGTGTTTCCTACATTACAACAGTGACTACACTTCCAAAGTACTTCATTGACTGTAAAGCGCTTTGGGAGGTCCTGAGGTCGTGAAAGGCGCTATATAAATGCGAGTCTTTCTTTCTTTCACACTGTAGAATGCTTGCTTTGGAATAGAATGCTGTTTCTTTCTTGGGCCATAATAGGATGTGTATTTTAATGGGGAAAGTGTTTTTCAATGAATAGCTGTTCCTGGTTCAAATATTCAAATTAATTCACACCTGAATTGTTCTTCCCTGTGCTAACAATGGCACATTTAGCAGAGAGGTTGTTTCACGAGGAGGCGGTGATGTTTTCTATGATAAAATCAGTGGAACATAAATGTAGTTAAACTTTGCATGGTGGCATTTGCATTGTGCTTGAAATTCACTTTTCAGCTAAATGGTGCAGCATTTGATAATTTCAATATTTGTGAAATGCGCAGCCATTAATAAAAAAAATTGGAGCACAATGATGATGCTATATACCTTCACATCTTCGGTAACTATCAGTATTGTAATTTACCTACATCAAATGCTACCTGGACATCAAGGCAGCATTTAACCGAGTAAGGCATCAAGGAGTCCTAGTAAAATTGATGTCAATGGGAATCAGGGGGAAAACTCTCCACTGGCTGGAGTCATACCTAGCACAAAGGAAGATGGTTGTGGTTGTTGGTGGTCAATCATCTCAGTCCCAGGACATCGCTGCAGGAGTTCCTCAGGGCAGTGTCCTAGGCCCAACCATCTTCAGCTGCTTCATCAATGACCATCCCTCCATCATAAAGTCAGAAATGGGAATGTTCACTGATTACTGCACAGTGTTCAGTTCCAGTCGCAACTCCTCAGAAAATGAAGCAGTCCATGTCCGCATGCAGCAAGACCTGGACGACATTCAGGCTTGGGCTGATAAGTGGCAGGTAACATTCGCGCCACACAAGTGCCAGACTAACTCCAACATGCGAGAGTCTAATCACCTCCCCTTGACATTCAACGTATTTACCATTGCCGAATCCCCCACCATCAACATCCTGGGGGTCACCATTGACCAGAAACTTAACTGGACCAGCCACATAAATACTGTGGCTACAAGAGCGGGTCAGAGGCTGGGTATTCTGCGGCGAGTGTCTCACCTCCTGACTCCTCAAAGCCTTTCCACCATCTACGAGGCACAAGTCAGGAGTGTAATGGAATACTCTTCACTTGCCTGGATGAGTGCAGCTCCAACAACACTCAAGACTCAAGAAGCTCGACACCATCCAGGACAAGCAGCCCGCTTGATTGGCACCCCATCCACCACCTTAAATATTCACTCCCTCCACCACCGGCACACCGTAGCTGCAGTGTGTACCATCTACAAGATGCACTGCAGCAACTATATAGTGTAGGATTCTTCGACAGCACCTCCCAAACCCACGACCTCTACCACCTAGAAGGACAAGGGCAGCAGGCGCCTGGGAACACCATCACCTCCAAGTTCCCCTCCAAGTTACACACCATCCTGACGTGGAAATATATCGCCGTTCCTTCATCATCACTGGGTCACAATCCTGGAACTCCTTCCTAACAGCACTGTGGGAGTACCTTCACTACACGGACTGCAGCGGTTCAAGAATGCGGCTCACCACCAGCTTCTCAAGGGCAATTAGGGATGGGCAATAAATGCTGGCCTTGCCAGCGACGCCCACATCCCAGGAACGAATAAAAAAAATCACCTTTACCACACAAAGCACACAACTTTGGCGGGAGCAAATATTTAGAAACATAGATATATAGAAACAGGACCAGAAAGAACTGCAACTCGCAGAAATACCATTTTATGGCATCACTGCACCTTCCAAGTGACATCAAAGCACTGTACTTTAATTTGCTGCATTGACTGCAATTCCAAGAACCATTCTTCTACTAAGTTAACTGTTAAATTAATTTAATGCAGTGGCGTTCTTCCTGAACTAGCAGGGCTGATGTTTTCAATGTGTTTGTGCAGAGAGAACTGTGGCTGTGTATTCTCATCCACCTACAATCAGAGCAAGCATCCAGGCAGCAACGTGTGTCACTAATAAATCCAATAGGAAGTTCAGGAGAATCTTCTTTACCCAGAGAGTGGTTAGAATGTGGAACTCGCTACCACAGGGAGTGGTTGAGGCGAATAGCATAGATGCATTTAAGGGGAAGTTAGATAAACACATGAGGGAGAAAGGAATCAAAGGTTAGAATCAAAGAATCATAGAAATTTATAGCACAGGAGGCCATTTGGCCCATCATGTCTGTGCTGGCCGTGAAAAAGCTATCCGGCCTAATCCCACTTTCCAGCTCTTGGTCCGCAGCCTTGTAGGTTACGGCACTTCAAGTGCATATCCAAGTACTTTTTAAATGTGAAGAGGGTTTCTGCCTCTACCACCCTTTCAGGCAGTGAAGTTATGCTGTTAAGGTGAGATGAAGAGGGTTGGGAGGAAGCTCGTGTGGCGCATAAGCACCAGCACGGACCAGTTGGGCGGAATGGCCTGTTTCTGTGCTGTAACCCTATTTGTCATTGTCAGTGTACCTAACCTGGAAATGAGTCTTTGAGCCTTCACCTGATGAGTCCATTAATCCAATAAGTAATTGAGCCATACAGACCTAGAGGGTCTAAAGTTTAACACCCAGCCTATGCTGATTTAGTTGATCTTAGCTGGGGCAACAATGGGCTGCAGCAATCAGTGTTTGTGCCTCTGGATTAGGGGAAGAAAGAACAATCAGCCACGGTTCATAGTATGGTTTGGGCCTTCTCCCAATATTTTGGTCTGGTGTTCATCAAATGGTGGTTTCCATAGGAAGATCAAATCTTCTACAAATTGCAATCTCCACCATTATATATGCTGCGTTCGGGATAGCAGCCCTAAAAATCCATATTTGTTCTGCAGGTCTCCGCCGCCTCCAGTATTTTCTCGGCAGCTTTGCAAAGGGTGGAACCTCTGCCCACCCCTTATAAAAGGCAAATAATGCCAACGGGAAGCCCCATGGGTGGAGCTTGGGGCAGGGATTCCCTGCACTGGAAGCTGCCGCTTCCTCAGCTCAGTTTGGCGTTGGACTGGAAGCTGTACATTGAGTGAGATGAGAAGTGGTGGGGTGGGGGGGGGGGGGGGGGGGCGGGGGGGGAATCCAGGCATCAATGGGTACGATCCCAATGTAACCACAGGGATCATAGCCAGCAGATTTTCAGGGCCAGCATGTTTAGAATGAACAATACCTTGTTATTGTGATAATAGCTACTTGACATAATGTTAGTTGCCCACCACATTCTCCTGGTCTTCTTTGAAAGGTAGTAAATACCAAACCACCAGATCACTGTGTATGGGCTAAAATGGATAGTCAGATTTATTTACAAATTGAATACAGAACCAGTAAGATATGGCAAGTTACTCAAAATACAACTCTTAAAACTATAAAGACGAACTCAGTTTACAAGGGTCTTAAATACCCTTTTTCAGCAGATTTCTTACACAGCTTGATAAGGACATGACTCAAGGGCTATTTAGTAGATCTTCTTGGCACAATGTACAGTATTAATGATTCATATGACTAATCCCTAGATAGGACTATCTCTAGCTAGAACTATAGATATTGACAAAAGAATAGTATATTTAGTGATTGAGCTGTTAATCAACCAAGAGCTATGGAGAGTACTATTGCATTAAGTGGGTGATGAGTAAGTATTCATTCATTGTCTGTTTACCAGGCCCTGTTAATGCTTTGATAGTATAATTTAACCAGCCGCTAAGACAAAGCCTCTAGGCTAGATTTTTCTTGTTAGTCTAATCGCCAACAAGAAAAAGCCCAGCTACCTTCTCCAACTCCGAACGGCACCACCTTTGCCGACTCCCTTATCATCAAAATCTTGTGGGTTACCACTGAACATAAACTTAATTGGATGCCATATTAACACCATGGCGACACCAGGAGGGCAGAGGATGGGCACTCTGTGACAAGTAGCTCATTTCCTGACGCCTCAAAGTCTCACCGCATTCGACAAGGCTCAAGTCACGAGTGTGATGGAATACTCAGCACTCACCTGAACGAGTATAACACTCAGGAAGTTCGACACCATCTACGTCAGCGCAGTTTGCGTGATCAGTGCCCTGCTCAATATCCAGCTCTGCCACCAGCGGTGCACTGCGGCTTCAGTATACACTAGAAACAGGATACACTGCAGCATATGGGCTGAAGTTAGAAATAGGAAAGGAGCGGTCACGTTGTTAGGAGTTTTCTACAGGCCCCCAAATAGTAATAAAGATGTGGAGGAAGAAATTGCAAAGCAGATTATGAATAGGTGTGGAGGTCACAGAGTAGTTGTCATGGGTGACTTCAACTTTCCAAATATTGATTGGAACCTTTATAGGTCAAACAGTTCGGATGGGATAGTTTTTGCACAGTGTGTGCAGGAGGGTTTCCTGACACAATATGTGGATAGGCCGACAAGAGGTGGGGCCACGTTGGATTTGGTACTGGGTAATGAACCGGGCCAAGTGTTTGATTTGTATGTGGGAGAGCACTTTGGAGATAGTGACCACAATTCGGTAACTTTCACTATTGCAATGGAGAGGGATAGGGCCATACGGCAGGGCAGGGTTTATAATTGGGGGAGGGGTAATTATGATGCGATTAGGCAAGAATTAGGGAGTATAAGATGGGAACAGAAACTATCAGGGAAAGGCACAAACAAAAAGTGGAGCTTTTTCATGGAGCAATTACTGCGTGTCCTTGATAGGTATGTCCCTGTCAGGCAGGGAGGAAATGGCCGAGTGAGAGAACCATGGTTCACAAAAGAGGTTGAATGTCTAGTCAAGAGGAAAAAGGAAGCGTATGTAAGGATGAGAAAACAAGGTTCAGTTGGGTCGATTGAGGGGTACAAGGTAGCAAGGAATGAGCTAAAAAAAGAGCTTAGGAGAGCTAGGAGGGGGCATGAGAAGTCCTTGGCGGGTCGCATCAAGAAAAACCCCAAGGCTTTTTACTCTTATGTGAGAAATAAAAGAATGACCAGGGTGAGGGTAGGGCCGGTCAAGGACAGTACTGGGAACTTGTGCATGGAGTCAGAAGAGATAGGAGAGGTGATGAATGAATACTTTTCGTCAGTGTTCACCGAGGAGAGGGGCCATGTTCTTGAGGATGAGAGTGTGATAAAGGTGGATAGGCTGGAGGTGGTAGATGTTCTGAGGGAAGATGTTTTAGCAATTTTGAAGAACCTGAGGGTCGATAAGTCCCCTGGGCCAGATGGGATATATCCTAGGATTCTTTGGGAGGCAAGGGAGGAGATTGCAGAGCCTCTGGCTTTGATCTTTGGGTCCTCACTGTCCACGGGAATGGTGCCAGAGGACTGGAGAGTGGCGAATGTTGTTCCTCTCTTCAAGAAAGGAAATAGGAATGACCCTGGTAATTATAGGCCGGTTAGTCTTACTTCGGTGGTTGGTAAGATAATGGAAAAGGTCCTGAGGGATAGGATTTATGACCATTTGGAAAGGGGCAACTTAATCAGGGATAGTCAACACGGATTCGTGAAGGGTAAGTCTTGCCTAACAAATTTGATTGAATTCTTTGAGGAGGTAACTAAGTGTGTAGATGAAGGTAGAGCAGTTGATGTCGTATACATGGATTTTAGTAAGGCGTTTGATAAGGTTCCCCATGGTCGTCTCATGAAGAAAGTAAGGAGTTGTGGGATAGAGGGAAATTTGGCCGATTGGATAAGTAACTGGCTATCTCATAGAAGGCAGAGGGTGGTGGTGGATGGAACATTTTCGGACTGGAGACCAGTTACCAGCGGTGTGCCACAGGGGTCGGTGCTGGGTCCTCTGCTGTTTGTGATTTTTATCAATGACTTGGAGGAGGGGACTGAAGGGTGGATCAGTAAATTTGCTGATGACACCAAGATTGGTGGAGTAGTGGATGAGGTGGAGGGCAGTTGTAGGCTGCAAAGAGACATTGATAGGATGCAGAGCTGGGCCGAAAAATGGCAGATGGAATTTAACCCTGATAAGTGCGAGGTGATTCATTTTGGTAGGGCAAATTTGAATAAGGATTACAGGGTCAACGGCAGGGTTCTGAGGAACGTGGAGGAGCAGAGGGATCTGGGGGTTCATATCCACAGATCTCTGAAGGTTGCCACTCAAGTGGATAGAGCAGTAAAGAAGGCCTATGGTGTGTTGGCGTTTATTAACAGAGGGTTTGAGTTTAAGAACCGTGAGGTTATGCTGCAACTGTACAGGACCTTGGTGAGACCACATTTGGAATATTGTGTGCAGTTCTGGTCACCTCACTATAGGAAGGACGTGGAAGCATTGGAAAGAGTGCAAAGGAGATTTACCAGGATGCTGCCTGGTTTGGGGGGGGGAGGTCTTATGAGGAAAGATTGAGGGAGTTGGGGCTTTTCTCTTTAGAGCGGAGGAGGATGAGAGGCGACTTAATAGAGGTTTATAAGATGATGAGGGGGATAGATAGAGTGGATGTTCAGAGACTATTTCCTCAGGTAGAGGCAGCTGTTACAAGGGGGCATAACTATAAGGTGCATGGGGGGAGATATAGAAGGGATGTCCGAGGTAGATTCTTTACTCAGAGAGTGGTTGGGGTGTGGAATGGACTGCCTGCTGTGATAGTGGAGTCGGACACTTTAGGAACTTTCAAGCGGTTATTGGATAAGCACATGGAGCACACCAGAGTGATAGGGAGTGTGATAGCTTGATCTTGGTCTCGGACAATGCTCGGCACAACATCGAGGGCCGAAGGGCCTGTACTGTGCTGTACTGTTCTATGTTCATGTTCTATGTTCATCCCAACAAGCTCGCTACAACAGCATCCCCAGCCCCGTGACCACTATCACCTAGAAGGACAAGATCAGCAAGATCAGGCGAATGCCATCACCTCCAAGTTCCCCACTATGTCACACACCATCCTTACATCGCCTTTCCTTCATCATCGCTGGCTCAGTATCCTGGCACTCTGTACCTAACACTGTCATGTGAGCACCATCAGCACAAGGACTGCAAGGGTTCAAGGAGAAGGCCGCCTTCACCACCTTCTCAGGAAAATTAGGGGTGGGCAGTAAATGCAGGGTTGCCCACATCCCATAAAGTAATAATAAAAAAAGCTTGGTGGGGGCGAGCTTTCTACCCGTCTGAGGCAGTCAGTGAAATTTCTGTGGTCAGGTCCATTTGGATATTTTCAGCAGACACCCAGCAGTATTGCTGCCTGTGTTCAGGAGTTCACCAGTGAGGTGGGGGTGGGGGAATTTACCAAAAATAGATCCATTTGCTGCATCCAAGAAAGACTCTGTAATGAAGCAATATGGAAATGGTAATCAGTTATACCGCTGTAGCCATTTCCGTATTCCGTATTGCCTGCTGTATTCAGACGTTCCTAATGTTCAGTGTTAACTGAGGCAGAGATTATAGGGAAATGGGATGTATGGCACCACACCAGCAGTACCATTTCATTTAAATATACCCACTTGTTTAATGTGGGCGCTTCCGGTGAACGCTAGAAGATTGGAACAGTTGTAAAAATGGGCAGGAATCCAGCAGTAGGGGGCTCTTCGCAACTTTCCACTCCAGTATTGCTAACAAAAAACAAAGGAAAATCCTGCCTTCTGTATCCTGACTATTTACAAATGAAATAATCTGGCCTATGTCTCGCAGACAACAAGGCTCCGATCTCCATTCTGAATTTTCGGTCTGGAAAGACAGCTTCCATTTTAACTGTGCCTATTTTTTTAAATGCTGGATGAAATAAGGACTGACATTTTCCTGTATAGTGTAGGGTGAACGCTGCTTTTACCACATAACACTGTTCAGGGACCCCTATGGGTAGTCCATGGGGGGGGGCGAAATTCGTCAGCGCCCATTTCAGGGCGCGAACCTAACAGCGGCTGGAATCGTGCACCAGAAGAGGTAGGCCCAAGGATCATCCTAGATGAGTCCTCGAGCCTCATTATCTTCAGATCAGCGAGCTGTGGGCGTTAACAGGGCATACCAATGCAGCTCACTGATCAACTCCTGATGAATTTCGGCCAGTTCAAATGCCAGTCGTAAGGCTCGGGTAAGTCCTGGGTGGGAGCCGGGGGTGTGTGCGGGGAGCGACAAAGAATGGGCCAGCATCGGCTCGTGGTATTAATGTGGAGGCAGGAGGAGCACTCTGCTCCTCCAGGCTCCACATTGGGGTAAGTATAAAAAATTACCTGACAGTTTCTGCGGAGGCCTCCAACGGTCCCTTTAAGGACTGCTGTAGATCCAGAAAAACTAGTCGGAGTTTGCCCTGTTAACACTGTGGGACAGCTAGACGGCTAGGTTGACCGACACCCCGACACAACATCAGTCCTGCAAGTGCACAGATGTGATAAAGTTCTATTTGCAACTGCTGAGGACTTGCCTAATGTCAGGGGAAAGTCTATATAGTTCAGTAATGTAGAACATGAATTGCTGGTCTGTATGGGTGTGCTGATTCCTCAGCTAACCTCCAGCCGGAATAAAATACTGACCTCTGGTGCAGGGAATGAAGCCACCTGCAAAGTGGGATTCCCCCTCTTCAAAGTCAAGTACATCACTTCCAAAGGCAGCGCTGTAACACAAATGAGGTATTAAAGGGAGAATTTCACTATTTGTCGTGTAATTTCTCCATATTCCACACCTGTTCGGCTCTTGTCAGATAGGTGCAATACAAATTCACACATTGTTCCGTGGCATTCTGGTCACAGACAGCCATCTCTGTATTGGGAAACTTTGTTGGACAAGTGGCACTTTACATGACGATAAACAGAAGTCTTCAGTTGAATTCAGTCTCTGCCATTCACTGTCTAATTGACCCCTCAATCCACAAGATTCCTATAAACGCACTGCACACAACTGCTTGAAATGTCACGGTCAAATTTCTCCTCAGCGTTGACACCAACTCAATTCATTTTCTGAACAATTAACTGAATAGCTGAGGATGGTACCCATGACACAGTGTTAACAGCATCCCAATTGTAATTTATTAGTTCTCAGATATGACAGCTGATTTTGACCATTATGCCAACAAAAACCATCGCTCCAAAGTTGCCTTCATTAAGGGTTCAAAGGCCATGATATTCACCAGAAAACAAAAAAAAACCTGAACATTCTGCAAACCCTCAAGTGTCATGCAAGCTCTCGTAGCGGTGGAATAAACTTCTATTAGTTACTCAAGCCCATGGGAAAATAGGTCTAGGAAATGCTAAAAAAGACCTTTCGCTGTAATCCAAGATAATGAAACACACGCCACCCGTGAATCACAAGGGGCAAGAGCTTTTGAGTCACAGTGGCGCATGCTGTCAATCAACTAAGCCAGAATGGAAAAATGCAAATCATCTATTAGGACGGGTCAAAACGCTAACTCCTGCAGCATAACAATGCGAAAAGCCCTTCAAAAAAACATTTTCATCTACTTGTGTTCTTTAGTTCCCTGCCTCACGAATGCAATGTTAAAGTCGTTTCTCTTGTCAATGATCTGTACACATTAACCTGTAACACCCAGGGAAAACTGAGAATTACCACTCAACTCATTCCAATATTCCGTCTTTCAGATGAGACATTAAACCGAGGCCCCGTTTGCCCTCTCAGGTGGATGTAAAAGATCCCATGGCACTATTTCGAAGACGAGCGGGGGAGTTCTACACGGTGTCCTGGCCAATATTTATCCCTCAACCAACATCACTAAAAAACAGATTATCTGGTCATTATCACATTGCTGCTTGTGGGACCATGCTGTGCACAAATTGGCTGCTGCGTTTCCCAATGTCAACAGTAACTACACTTTTTTTAAAAAAAAGTAATTTAATTGGCCATACGGTGCTTTGAGACGTTCTGAGGTCGTGAAAGGCACTGTATAAATGTGAATCTTTCTTTCTTTCAACATCACAGTAACTTCAATGAAAGAAAAAACATAGCTGTATCTAGTACCCATTTTCTATTATAGCAATGCTTCAAGAGGAAGTCCTGCCTTCAGAGTTGGTTCTGCAGCGTAAACGAGGTGGTGCAAGTGCATCACAAGCACCAAAACCCACATCATGTTGTGCGTTGTCAATGGTGCTGCTTTCAACCAGCAGTCACTTTATGGTTCCAGGCATGCTGAAATCGGCATGATCCGCAATAGCAATGCAATTTTTAAACTGCCGGTCTGAATGGACCTTCCCCCGATATCATGATCTTGTGTGAGAAGTTGCCCCAGCGGTAGTCCTGATGCTCCAAATCCACCTCTTGATGTAAACAGAACTCGGAGCACCAAAGCCTTTCACACATTGAACCTCTTCCACTAGCACAAAGCCAGCTGTACCTAATACCTCGCTGGCATTGCAGCACTGCCTCAGGAGGCAACCCTGCCCTTGGAGACACTGGAAACACTGCCACCATATAAATATGCCCTAAGGGAGCTCATATCTTCTGATGCACTCCATTACAGCTGCATCTGCTCCAAGTGCCCACTGTTCCACTCCTCCAAGTCATCACGTGTTACCTCTTCTGAGGCCACTACCACTGGCCTTCCCCAACATCGCAACACTGTCCTGAAGATTGCTGCTACTTCACCCTTGAATCATCAGCAACTCCTGGAGCTTTGCTCACAATTTTGTAAAAACCTGAAACTCCATCAAGGGTTAGCTCCGTTGCATTGGTAGCCCTCTCACCTCTTGAATCAGAATGCTGTGGGCTCAACTCTACACCAGGAGTTTAGCACATAATCTCGGCAAACACTTCAATGCAATGCCGAGAGAGTGCTGCATTGTCGGAGTGCCGTCTTTTGGATGAGATGTTAAACCGAGATCCCAACTTCCTATTCTGGTGGATGTAAGCGATCCAATGGCACGTTCTTTTGAAGATGGCCAGAAAGTTCTATTCTCCTCAGCCAACACCACAGAAAAATGGAACGACAGCATTGAAGACTCACATGCTCATCTCTGCTTGTCCCTCAATTGTAGTTTTTTTCCCCCTGATGCAGTAGCACCAAACAAAATAGGGGGGAATGGTACCTGAAGGCCATGAGTTTCCATTTGTGTATTGGCCCCCTGGGACTACATATCTATATATTTAGAGGTCTTGCTTCTAGTACACACAAACAGCATCACATCTAAAAAGTGTCAAGAATCTGTTCGGCAGAAATTCATGATTGGCTCAAATAACCACTTTCTGTAAAGTTAACTGACCGTAAAAAAAACTACTAGGCACTTGGTCTAAGCATTAAACAAAGCTTTAATCAACTGTTTTTCAACATGGAGATCTAGTTGTGGCCTTCATAGTTCCTGTTGAGGAATGTCCTAAGCAAGCTGGGCCCATGCCCGAGTATTTACACTCTCCCTGGACAGTGCCACCAGCAGGCCGCCCAGTATTACTTCATACATGAATGACAAGATTCATGTCATTAACCGCCGTGATTGCCTCAAAAATCCAAATGATGAAATGGAAAGCAATCAAAAACCAGTTGGGGTGTAAAGCAAATACCCAGCATAAAAGATCAAGGAAACTCGGGGGGGGAAATGTGTTACGCATGTAATTATGCTATGCTCGAATGTCCTCGCTCATTTACTCCTGTCTATCGATCCCTGCTCCCGAACACATCTCGGCTCATTATAATGGCTCTGTCGCTTGGTGAAAGAGCCGTACGCGCAAATTTCCTGCAATTACGTTGCTTCAAAACAGGTGTAAAATTTAGCCCAGAATTGTAAGCGCAGCAGGAAACAAAGTCATTTTTCTGTTGTTTTATTGCAATTCTTTACTATTTATCCTCAGAGGCCTGCACTGGATTTTCTGTTTCTTTCAATACATTTTTATGGTATCAGCTTGTCACATTAAAAATTGAAAAGCTTCTTAAACATGCTGTGCCTAATGTGCATGAGTGATGGTTAGATGGCTTGAAACTTTAATTTTCGTACTTAAAGAATATGGTGCGAGCTCGGTGCTTTCCTCCGGCCCCGATTGTTTACACTGATTTCCGCTTGTTTACACCAATTTTACGTTCCGCCGTATGCTAATGAGATTGTCAGGAAATTTGCGCGTAAATAGACAACGGCACAATAGCCGCACGAATGGGTGTAATTTTAGGTGTAACTTCCCGATTATGCCCCCATAGGAAATTCCACCCCTCCCCCCCCCCCCGCCACCCCACGAGTTTTTCCAGTGTTTCCTCATAACTCAGACCTTTTATACTAGGGATCAACCTCATTACTCTTCTCTGCAGTGACTTCAGCCCTTGAATGACTCCCTTATTTCTTAAAGACCAGAACTGGCCACAGTACTCGAGGCACAATCTGACCAGGGCACTGTACAGTTTGGTCAGGACTTCCTCTGACTGATTATCTACTGATTTGGCTATGTTCATAGTCTCTCCTCATAGGTCAATCCCGCCATTCCTGGTATCAGCCTGGTGAATCGCCGCTGCACCCCCTCCATGGCAAGAACATCTTTCCTCAGATGAGGCGACCAAAACTGTACACAGTACTCGAGGTGTGGTCTCACCAGTGCCCTGTACAGCTGCAGCAAGGTATCCCTGTTCCTGTATTCCAACCCTTTTGCTATGAAGGCCAGCATACCGTTTGCCTTCTTGACCGCCTGTTGCACCTGCATGCTCGCCTTCAGTGACTGGTGTACAAGAACACCCAGGTCTCTCTGTACTTCCCCCTCTCCCAATTTATTGCCATTTAAATAATAATTTGCCCTCCCGTTCCTGCACCCAAGGTGGATAACTTCGCACTTGTCCACATTATAGTGCATCTGCCATTTATCCGCCCAATCACCCAGTCTGTCCAAATCGCTCTGGAGCTTCCTGGTCTCCTCCTCTGAGCCCACCCCCCCTCCTAGTTTAGTGTCGTCTGCAAATTTGGAAATGTTGTTCAATATTCTATTGATGTTTGTTAGTCGTAGACTGGGCTAATGTTTGCACTGAAGCTAAAAAGGGGCTGTTTATGCTCGGTTGCAATTCTACTGTGGAAAGTATAAATAACTGAGAAATAGATGGAAGGATTTGAGAAAGAGGAGAGAAAAATGAATAAATAAATAAAATATGTGCTTTTATATTTTGGGTTGTTACTCTAGCTATTATTCTCAGATTCAGTGTCTCAGACTACTGCTGTAGGTAAACCCTTGTTCCCTATAACCTACAATGTGCCTTTACCCAGCCAATAATTAGATAATTTGTAGAGAGCCCAGGGATTGGACAGAAAATCTTCATTACTGAATTTCTGCATACTGGCAAAATCATGCCTGAACATGATAAGGCAGCAGAATAAGTACTTCACTAGACTGTGGTTTAGGCTGCAAACTGCCAAACAGATTTATTAAAATAGATAAGTTAACAGAAGCAATGATATACACTATAGATTTACAGTATTTACTGCCTTAACTATCCCTTTTTAGAAGATAGAAAATAACAAGCAGTCCCGTCTGCTGTGTTAAACTGCAATGTGAACTGCAGAGAACAATGGTTCCTAAATATTAACCTTTACATGACAGTTTGCTGATGACTGTCCACAGAGTCTCTGGTCTATCTATCCACTTCAGATGGCCTCAGACAGACTACTCAATTTGAACAAGACAGGCTAAGAAATGCTTTTCAAAAAATGACAGGGGCCAATGAAATTTAAATATGTGTCTCTCAAACTCAAAAGGGGCTGCCAGACACACATTCAAACAAAAAATCACAAGGTGACTGGGTTTGAATTGAATGGTGTAGCCCCTCCCTTGGGTCACCTGGCCTGACACAACGTCTATTCTGGTGCTCCTGTGTATTTAAATATCAAAACAAGCGACACTATTTTCTGAGAGCGAACCCTGGCTTTGAACCCCGTTTGTACAGTCACAGAAAGAAACTACGCAACATGCTTCATTTTTGTCCTACTTGTATCTTGGCCAAATATTACAAATCCACTGTAGAGTTAGAGGGGGAAAAAATGAACAACAGGTTGGGGAGTGGAGATAAAATTATGTTATTTGCATCTTAAGCAAGTTTTGTGAAGTGGTAGGTAAATAATATTTTATATATATTATATCTGTGTGGCCTGTATCTTTCTATATCAATAAGTTATGTAATATTTTACCTTGCGTCAATGCAATGAGAAGTTGCTTCAGTAAAACTGGCTGGAAAGCAGTGATGAGTGAACCATCAAGACAGTCTGACTGGCTGCAGCGGAATCATAGTAAACACCATGCACTCTATGTCCCCGACTATCCACAAGCAAAGCCATGGGCGACCTACTAGTTTACTATAAAACAACTTATACTGCACATGCAGAGTTCTGACTGGCAAATCAACCAAATGGTACTACCTTTTCTGTCAACGGAAATAAAGCAAAATGGGTGTGAGATTCTTCTTAACGTACATGACAATGCAGATTTCTCTGCCTAACTAATGAGCCACTAACTAAATAAAATTCTCAGAAATCCCGTGTTTCAAAACTGCAATTTCGCAATTTCATTAACAGGTCATTAAATACACGGAAAAAATGCATTCTCTTATTTTGATTGAAAGAGGAATTCCACCCCCCAGGAAAAGCATTATAAACCCAAGTGTTTTTCACAGACACGTGGCTAAAAGAAAGTCAACAATTTCCCTCATTTTTTCTTTGTTCACAGGTATGCATGTAGAATATGTTAAAGTCTTGCAGATGGCGTGCACTTCCTGCAGGCATCACGCTTACTTCATGCGCACACTCCAGCCAGTCGGACTGTCTTGATCATCTCAAAGCAAAACTGCAGCAAATCAGAATTGAAGAGGTATAGAACATGCAAATCAAAAGCAAAGGGAGCAGCTTAAAAAAATCAGTGACCCAAGTAGTGAACGTGTTACATGGCATAACATCCCTATTGTTTTAATGCCATGTATCTCGTGACAGCTCATACACAGCACATGGTAACAAAAAGACACAGTGTGTGCATATGCAGAAGGTACAACATTTCCGTGGGTGACGTGTGCCATCGAGACACTACCTGAATGGTGGGTGAGGATCCTTTCAAGTATCCACCTTCCCCCAGTTTTCTCCGGCACTGTCTGGAAGGTGCTGACACATGTCGAAACGCGGATGGCAGCAATGTCTGGTACCTCACGCAAGTGGCCATTTTTGAAATGTGAGCCTAGACATTGAGATGGGAATTTCCCGCTACTGCAGAATACCAACACATCTGGGGCGGAGCGTGACTTCTACCCATCAAAAGGATGCAGTCGCTAGCCCAGCCAATTGTTCTGATGAGTTTAAGGGGAGGCTAGATATGTACATGAGGGAGAAAGGAATAGAAGGATATGCTGATAGAGTGAGATGAAGTAGGGTGGGAGGAGGCTCGTGTGGAGCATAAACACCGGCATAGATCTGTTGGGCCAAATGGCCTGTTTCTGTGCTGTAAATTCTCTGTAATTCTATGTGATACTGGCTCCTCCATCACTCAAACTGCTTGACTCTGTTTTCAAATATTGGCTCCTACATAAGTGATGCAGCTTTGGCATGTTCAAAGACCGGCTCCTCTGTTGTTGTCAGCATACAACTTACTCCATTAACACCATAGATTCAAGAGCAGACTGTGACAAGCACTAATGCTACAGAAGCAGTCTGGAGCGAATATTTACTTTGATTGTATTATATTAGTGAAGGGCAAGAGTTTATTGAGGGCTTCAAATAAAAAGCCAGTTGTTTCTGACTCCATTTGTATTATATTTTGGAGCTGTACACATTTCAATCAATTAACCAAGTAGTACTATTACAGTGTGGGTAACAAAACATCCAAATCAAACACTTTATTACATCAGACAGTTTGATATACAAGACTTTCTGTCCCTTAATCCATTGGAGTGCCTGTCTGATACACTGATAATGGATTTAGGTACTCATGGCAGGTCACCTCCACATTCACATGTGCATACCAAAATAAAAACAGGAGCAGATCCAGAGCTGTTGAATTTTTTCAGGTCTGTACATCCTGAGATTTCTGGGAAAACTGCGATGTTGGATTTTTGCATAGAATTTACAGCACAGAAACAGGCCATTCGGCCCAACAGGTCTATGCCGGTGTTTATGCTCCACTCGAGCCTCCTCGCACCTCACTTCATCTCACCCCATCAACATATCCTTCTATTCCTTTCTTCCTCATGTACTTATCCAGCTTCCCCTTAAATGCATCTATCCTATTCGCCTCAACCACTCCACGTGGTAACGACTTCCACATTCTCACCACTCTCTGAGTAAAGAAGTTTCTCCTGAAATCCTTATTGGATTTTATTAGTGACTATCTTACATTTATGGTCCTTAGTTCCGGACTGCCCCACAAGTAGAAACATCTTCTCTACGTCTACCCTATCAAACCACTTCATAATTTAAAAGACCTCTATCAGGTCACCTTTCCATCTTCTCTTTCCTAAAGAAAAATAAGCCCCAGTCTGTTCAGTCTTATCTGATAGTTGTGTCTTCTCAGTTCTGGTATCATCCTTGTAAATCTTTTTTGCACTTTCTCCATTGCTTCTATATCCTGTTTGTAATATGGAGACCAGAACTGTGCACATTACTTTAAGTGTGACCTAACCAAGGTTTTATATAGGTTTAAAATAAATATTCCCAGATATCTTAGTCAGTTCATCCGTGAGTAGGATGTAATGCGAGGTCTATTGCCCTCTTTACGTTAGTAACTAGCGTGCATTGCCTGTGTGCATTAAGATTCATAGCAAGGCATTTCTAATCAGAGCTGGCCATTCTGGAAAATATATATATGCATGAGCAGTGATCACAAATGTAGGATTTTGGTTCATGACACCACAGGGACTGATATCAGATTGGAAATGGTACTTGGTGGATTATTTACAGAATCCTCCCTCTTGGTTTCAGTATCATTGATCTGCATTACTAAGGAGTGAGGTCGCACTGATGGACTGGTTGTTGGCAATGCATGCTCATTGTTCTGTGCGTACATGCACCACTAGTCTGTTGTCCACCCTCTGTACAAGCCATCTCCAAAGAACACCTGTGGTTGTCAGGTGTATCAAAAGTGTGTTGCTAGTTTCTGTTGTGTTGATGAACTAGTGTTGTTTTTAAATTTCTCATATAAAAGTGACCTTTATCACCCATTGGTCTTCTCATCTCAATTAGTGAGGTAACAGGTTACGGTTGTGTAGTGGTTATTTTACTGGACTAGTAATCCAGAGAATGCAAATTCAAATCCCACCATGGCAGTTTGAGAATTTGAATCAGTTTTTTAAAATCTGGAAATAAAAAGCTGGTGTCAGTAAAAGCGATCTTGTCACAAAAAACCATCTGGTTTACTAATGTCCTTTAGGAAACCCTACCCAGACTGGCCTATATGTGACTCCAGTCCCACATCAACATGGTTGACTCTTAACTGCCCTCTGACATGGCCTTACAAGCCACTCCGTTGTATCACCAACTAAGGATGGGCCATAAATTCCAGCTTTGCCAGCGACACCCACATTGCGAGAAGGAATAAAAACAAACAGTGGAATTGAGGAATATAGGCAATGATGGGAGTGTGAATCCAGTATGGCACCGTAAGCTTTCAAGAGGAGATTTAGCACCAAGGATACACTTCAATATATATCACTGCAGAGCATTTATTGCAGACACTTTTAAAGTGACACCTAATTTCTCCTGCGTCAGCAGGGTTCAATGCTATGTCTCACGAGAAGGGTTGCCTCCTGCTGCCCACTGTTAGAATGATGCTGTTAGCAATCAGGCCTTCATTGAGAAGTAACTGTCCTCTACCTTCAAATGAAATTGGTGCACTCTATTTATCTTTGGTACAACATAAACGGTCAGCATTCGTATTTGGAACACTGAGCATAGCAAGCGATTTGTTATTCAGAAAGCAGCATTCTCACTGTACTTTTTATTCAAAATTGCACTCATCGGCAACACATCGCATTACATGTGTAGGTATTGATAGGGGTTTGTCGTGGGATGACGTGGGATGAAATCACTTCCCCGCAATGGCAGGTCGCACATCTGGAAAGCTAGGTCACGTGTGACTGACAAACAAAGGATAGCCACTTGAGGGTAGGCAAGAAAGGAAGGCTGCTCCATTTACAGTGCAGGACATGGAAATTTCACAACTGGGACAGTCACAGATGCTCTTCTGAGGCTATGGTTGTGGGATCTTGGGGGAAGATTTCCACTATTTGTTATTGCTAATGGAATTCAATGCACATGGATAAAGGATGCATTAATGATTTTTGCTGTAAGTAGCAAGCATCAAAATCTTCACTCATTGTTGGGACGGAGCACAGAACCCATCTCAACCCTGCTATACCTGGCCAACACCTTCAAGGCTGTGCACCAATTAGGCGGATTCCCGGCCTAGCTCAGGCCAGAGTCATTTACCAAATGCTCTCCACGGCCATTTTGTGGTCGGTGTACGAATTCTTCAAATACTTCACAACAAAAAGAAGCAGCGGCAGGACCAGTGATCCTCATCACGAGGCTCTCTTTGTGGCCTAAATGTGGTTGAATTGAACGGAGGGCTCCAGTTTCAGAGGTGAACTAGGACTAGTGTACAAGCCCACCATCATTTGATGGTTGCTGTACCAGTGTACGAGCCACTCCCCTTTATAGTTAGAGGGCATTTTAAAACACAAATCAAGTTACGACTAATTTATAGACATGGGAGAGGAAGCAAGAGGTGCTAATTTCAGATCCCAGTAGGATTCCAAACCCAATCCATGTCCATATACCTGATTTGTGGGACCTTTATTTCTAATTCTAGAGGCAAAAATTAGAAAAGTTATCCAGGCCCAACCATAGACATTATCACCCTGATGTTTCAACATACCATTTCTCCATAGAAACTGACTCAACGAAAGCAGATTAAAGTTACATTACCAAGTATCATCCTAATTTGAGGTGCCACAGTTCCTTCTTTTGTCAAAAATAGAAGGACAGCATTCACAGATGTGCCTGCAGCTCCATGCACTGTGAATTTAGGATCTTGGTCAGTCAGGGGAAGGCATCAGGCGTGAGCCATACACTTCCCAAGGGACTGAATATGGGATGGCTTGCAACATTGCCACAACACTCACAATTTCATTAACAATTCATCTATCTCGCAGTATTATTTTAATGTGCAATTCACCAGGATAGAAGGGAGAAGATCATTTTTCTTACTCTCTCCCTTCTATCCCACTGAATTACATACATTAAAACAATAGTGCAAGGTGAATGAAGTGATTAATGGGATAGTGAGTGTTGGAAAGTTGGAAGCACCCTAAACCATTTTCACACACTTCTTAGTGAATGATTTGAGGCCTGTGAAAAGGTTCCTGCTTCTTTTCTATATAATGCATATTATAGGTCAGGGAGGGGGAAACTTAGAGGAAAATCTTCTTCTCTTCTTCTTCTTAGGCAGTCCCTCGGAACCGAGGAGGACTTGCTTCCACATTAAAAATGAGTTTGCAGGTGACTGATGAGTCCAATGCGGGACCTACAGTCTCTGTCACAGGTGGGGCAGACGGTGGTTGAAGGGGCGGGTGGGTGGGGTGCTTGGGTTGACATGCGCTCCTTGCGCTGCCTGCGCTTGGCTTCCGCTTGCTCCCGGCTAAGAGACTCGAGGTGTTCGGCGCCTTCCCGGATGCTTCTCCTCCACTTTGTGCGGTCTTGGGCCAGGGATTCCCTGGTGTCGGTGGGGACGTTGCACTTTTTCAAGGAGGCTTTGAGGGTGTCCTTGAAGCATTTCCTCTGCCCACCTGGGGCTCTCTTGCCGTGCCGGAGCTCCGAGTAGTGCACTTGTTTTGGGAGTCTCATATCGGGCATGCGGACAATGTGACCCGTCCATCGGAGGAAAATAATAGAAGAATGAGAGGTGATCTCATTGAAATGTATACATTTCTTAAGGGGCTTGACAGGGTAGATGCTGGGAGGATGTTTCCCCTGGCTGAGAAGTCTAGAACTTGGTGTCACAGTCTCAGAATAAGGGGTCAGCCATTTAGGACTGAGATTAAATTTCTTCATGCAAAGGGTTGTGAATCTTTGGAATTCTCTATACCAGAGGGCTGTGGATGCCCAGTCATTGAGTATATTCAAGACAGAGATCGATAGATTTTTGGATACTAAGGGAATCAAGGGATATGTGGATAGGGCAGGAAGGTGGAGTTGAGGTTGAAGATCAGCCATGATCTTATTGAATGGCAGAGCAGACTTGAAGGGCCGAATGGGCTACTCCTGCTCCTATTTCTTATGTTCTTAAAAGAAGTGGGGCAAAAATATTATAACTAAAATGTGTAGGAATTTTTTTTTAAATATAGCTAAGATCAATTTTCTATATTGTCTCTCCAAATGACCAAAAGAAAGAAATTTATATAGCACCCCTCACAACTTCAGGACACACAATGAAGTACAAGAGTTTTCTTCCAATGAAGTGGGGTGAGAGGGTGAGGGATAATTGTACCAGGTCATGTACACGTAATGCAGCCCTCATTTTAAAGTCACACATTCTGTCCTTATTTTTAAATAATACTTTAATTTTATATGATTATTTGTAAAATAGCAACACAAGGCAATTTGGGTAGCAGGGAAATAGAACTGGTTGAAGCATAGGAGATTCTCTGCAGTACAATCTAAGGAGCAGGGATATACAAAACTGAGACATTACAGCGCCACTACTGGTGGGAGGGAGTAATTTCAGCGTGACAAGTTTACATAGGCAATTTAATAATTGTGGACATAGGAATTTAAAATTGAAAAGATGACAGATAGAACACACAAGACATGGGCGGCAGCGCAAAGCAGGCGGTATCAATTGGCCGCCTGTTATATGCCCCACCCGATATTGAATACAATTGAAGTTAATGGAACCGAATATCAGGCGGGGCGTATAACTAATGGCCAAATCGATACTGCCTGCTTTGCACTGCTGCCTAAGATGAATTTCTAGCCTGTGATATCTACACGCACACACACACCTACATATTATAAAACTTACAACTGCGCACACTTGTTAACTTTATCATTATAAATTCCTATGTCCACGTTTGTATTGCTTTATGTAAACTTGTCATGCTGCAGCTCCAACACTGGCAGGAGACTGTAATTATATGACAAATTTACTTGGTGGATTCCATTGTAAATGTGGTCATAAGAATTTATACTAGAAATATAAAAATAAGGGCAGAATGTATAGAAACATAGAATCTAGGAGCAGGAGTAGGCCATTCGGCCCGTCGAGCCTGCTCCACCATTCAATACGATCATGGCTGATCATCCAAATCCAGTACCCTGTCCCTGCTTTAATCCCCACAGCACACACATCCCACCCTACCCCCGTAACCCCACGTATTTAATTCCCCCTAACATATCCCATCCTATCCCCATAACCCCACATATTTAATCCCCCCCTAACACTAAGGGTCAATTTTTTATCATAGCCAAATCAACCTAACCCGCACATTTTTGGACTGTGGGAGGAAACCGGAGCACCCGGAGGAAACCCACGCAGACACGGGGAGAATGTGCAAACTCCACACAGACAGTCACCCAAGGTCAGATTCGAACCCGGGTCCCTGGCGCTGTGAGGCACCAGTGCTAACCACTATGCCACCGTATGACTTGAAGGTAAGGACATTTGCTCGCCCTGGTCCAATTGACCCCTGGCCTCTAACCTCACTTAGTCTAAAGACTATACTTGGTCTTCTACAATGCCATGGAAATATTATATATGTATGTATCTATATAAATATGCTGCACACAAACACATAACATACACAGTCTCTTCTCCTACCTCTCGGAGCCTGGCGTCTTGGTGAGATAGATTAGGGAATTGATAAGACTTGGCTGTTTGTGCCAAATACCTAAAAGCAAGAAATTGCTTACATCCAATATTAGAGAGAATGGACTTGGAAATTAGGCAGTTTCTATAACAGGTATTTGATCCACAATGTCAGTTTTACACCTATGTAGCAAATTGAGAATCCACCCCATGTGGTTTCAATTCTGAGATACACAAGTCTTGAAATTACAGCGTGCAGGGGATTGGGGAGAGAATTGTCTCCTATCAGGGAATTTCAAAGTCGTCAGGGTAAAGCAAAGAAAGGCTCACAATTGCCGCCAATATGCACCATAGGTGTCCTCAGAGGGTTCAGAAGAGCATTTACTGACAGGAGATCCACTGTGGTTTGATTAATTCTCTGAAGGAGGATTGCTACCCCTCCTCCATCTCTCCAGCAGCCAGGAATGAGAGTCCGAGCCCTCCCTGACGCCAATTCTTCTGGCGATTAAAGGGATGCCATCGTCAAAAGTTGTTGTTTTCTTGGCACCATGAATGATGTCATTAGTGCTGTGTGTGGAAGCAAGTGAACAAAACCTAAGTTTTGCAAACAATTTTTCATGAAGCGGGCACTGTTTTAAGTAAAGATTCTATTGCAGGTGGCGGACGTGGAAAATATAAAGTTGAAAGAAGCAGTTTTCATCTTAAAGGAATGGTGTGTGGCAAAGTATCTCGCTGAACATTATCACCAGAATGGCATGACAACATCACCTCAACAAAATTCTGATCCGATGCTACAATTGTATCTTTCCTATTCTAGCTTTAACGTCAGTAGGATTGAACAGTGCAAACCCTGGGCTGTAAAAGTTAGCACTGTCCTGTAATATGAAGTTTCTTCATTGGCAACACGGTCTCGTTTTTCAGCACAAGCTTTTTTTTTTCAGGTCTAAGCCTGTCCAAAAAACACCACGCTGAGGTGATAACGGCTTTTCAATTATGCAATAATAAACTGAGGATAACCAGATACTGCAGAAAGATGAAGTGCCCTCGCCTCTCTCGTACTCACTTAGTTTGAACTTCGCCTACATTTTGTAGACAGGGGTGTTTGATATTCGGGCAACCAAAGTAAACGCCACAGACTCATTATAATCTCCTCACAAATATCACGAACACATTTGAGAGCCTGACAATCTTTTTTGTTCCGTTAAGGAAATTCTCGAAAGGATCAGATTCTCTTCCTCTAGTTTTCAGATTCAACCTGTGACTATTTATTTTGAGTGCCAAACCCCCTCCATCTGCTGGGCATGCTTTCCACAAAAATAAAAATGATTTTTTTAAAAAACATGAAAACAACGGGGAACTTCAAATTAAAATCTTTCAAAAAGGAAGGCAAGTGCCCAAAACCGACAGCTCCATTTATGTTCTGGCTAGTGCAGTAAACACAGGCACAATATGGAGACTATGGGCTGCAGGTCTGTAAGAATGGGTTAGTTGGGGAAAATAATCCACTGGTTCTGCTCCTTCTCACTCACTCAACAGCATAAAAGGGAATCATAATAAGCTTCAGAAACCCATTCGATGCCTGGCCACAATACATTCAATCACGACACGTGTCGACATCTCCCTTTTCAGCAGTCTCTTTTTATCAAAATAAAATGCCAGCTTAAAAAAAAAGAGCATCATTTCGGTTTGATGGTATCTTCAAATCTTGAAGATACCAAATGCCGCTCAAAGATCTGATCTGTTGTTTATTTTTTTTTACCGCTGATTTTCAATTGCAGATTTGCCCTGCTGTGATAATGCTACTAAATCGAAGGAGCATGCAGCAAATACAATGCAGACAATCCCTTTAAACCGGGCTACTTTGAGGCTGTTTCCACCTAAATCATCCTTCCTAATCAGACTACGGATCGCCCCGCATCCTCGCAAGAATAAAACTCATGAAACAGCGGCGCGGCGAGTGGCAAAAGCAGACACAACACACAAGCCTACCTTGCTTTTTGCATGTGAATTTCCTCTTCCATCCCTAAATAGATCATTTGAAAGGCTGTTGAGTGCTAAATGCGTGCGCTGGCAAAGCACTGGTCTCATAATCACTGAATTTGCAGCACAGTACTATCAAGTCAGGAAATGCTAGTGGGGAGGGTGGTGGGGGGGGGGGAGTGGGTACCATACCACGGATTTTTTTTTCATAGTGAGAAGACTGCCGCTTACCTCGTGGTGGAACACTCCGAGCCTCCGATTACAACCTTAATTCCACTGTCATCCCCGCGAGGAAAGCTGCCGGCTGGGGTGAGCTGAAAACAACAAACCCTCCGTCAGGAGACTTGCTAAATAGGTCTCACCTAACCTCCGAATGGGTTTGACTTCGGCGAGGTGACAATTTGTTCCGCAGCTGCTGCACTGCAGCGGGATGGGTTAACACAGGTCCATGCTTCACAGTAACAGACACCGAGAATACAAGGAGCGGACTGCACCCAGGGCAGCAGAAACGCCTTAGCAACAGAGCTGCAATCTTAAGACATTGGTGCAAACGTACAGCCTTGCCTCTGATACATAATATCCGGCGTTTCTGCTGCTCACTTCTTCTGAAAATTCATCATTTTAGTGCTACAGAATCCATTCCTGGGTTAGAGTCAGGCACTCCAGATTCTAGCAACATCAGCAGCTGATCTGCCTGCCATATATGGTCATTCTCCTGTGCATAGGATTTCCATGACAGCTAATAGTTCCATCAAGTCTAATGTATTTATTAGACATGTAATTTGTCAAATACTGCTGTTGCATTTCACCATGGCACTTATGTAGCGGTGGTCAGGGAGCAGAGGGAATGTCCCAGACACTGCCTGTAATCCAATATCAAACAGATTAATGGAGAATTCAACCCTCTTTTCTCCCTTTTTGTTGCTTAGATTGACCTACTGCCTTGCTATCTTTTCAGTGGTGCTCTTCCCGCTCTGTGCAGTTTAACTCTGCTGAAAACATTTGAACCGTACATGATTTAAAGTGTGCCGTAGCATCTTCATGCTATTACAAAGATGGTTCATAATCAACACTGAGACAATCAGCCAAAGTGCCTCTGAGGAGGCCAATGGGTGAAGTAGGGTATCTGGCGCTCCTGTAAATCACGTGCCACTGGAGAAATCGAGGCTCTAACTGCACTTACAATGATGGATTCAATTTGTTTATTTAGTTTCAGGTGTATTTAATTTTTATTTTTAATGTTTGTGGAGGGGAAGATTTTTTTTGCTGCAAGTTTCATTTGCTGAATGGAATATTTTTGCATTTTTTTTCGCCCATTGTTTGCATCAGGCACTTGCAGGTTATGTATTGCATGGGTCAGATACAGAGAACAAATGGCCTCTGCTCTGCTCCAACTGTGCATCTTAACCCCCCTACTGTGCCACTGCGAATACTCCATTTCCCATATTATTCATCATTATAACCTGTTAATTTAATGATAATTTGTCAATATTCCTCCCCTTAACCAATACCACCAAATAACCGATTAACTAGTCAATCACCTCACTGCGGTCCATAATCACATTTACTACAGAGCAGTAATTCACTACGTGAAGTACTTTAGCACCTCGTGTGCTGTGGCACAATATCAATGTAGTTATAGTTATTCCTGAATTATTATTCGTTTTGTGCAGCCACTGGATCGAGACTATCTGAACTCATTTCACAAAGGACCCTGACAAGGGATAGAGGGGGAATTTTTATTCCGCCAGGATGCTTCCATCCAATTAATCTCTGTATCTGCCACATCATCTTCTGCCACTTATGATGCCTACAACTCAATCCCGCATAGCTTCCCCTCTCCTCCTTTCTTCATTTTTCAGAGGGTGACCATTGCCTCCATAATAATCTTGTTTTCTTTTCCATTGCCCAGGCACTTTCCAGTGCCCATTCATTTATTTTCACATTGTTGTCTATTTTGATGTAGAATCCAACCGAAAACATTAGCCTTTCATTCTCTTTCAGATATTGGCTTACTGATCTACATTAAAAGCATTTTTTGGTTTTATCTTAGACAAGTAAGAGGACTGAGTCGCCTTTAAGACTGCTAATTTACCATAAAAAGTTCATTGAGATCAACTTAAACAATGTTACTACAGTCAATTCCACTTAGTCATCTCTTCCATAATCACTTGATAATGGTTTTCAGTGAAGGACGACCTCAAAATAGAGGAAGTCTTTCTCTGCACTCTGCACAAGAATTAAATGTTGGTGCCTTTTCCACTTTTTGTAAATGCTGGTTGTGTATGGCATTCATAACTGTAATATTGGCAAAACTATCACCTAGGCCGCGATTTTCCGAGTGGAGGCGGGTTGGAGTCGGGTTGGTTTGTCGGTGGGTTCCGGTCCCGCTGCCGGTTTAATCCGCTCTGCATTAAGTATTTTGCCTTAACTGGGCTTATTGTGCGCATTGCCCGGCCCAGTCAGTGGGTTCGGGTCTGCTTCTCGCCTCTGCTGACATCTTCCATTCAGTTGCATTTAAGGGTTCCATGCAGCCTTGTGATTTTTCCTTCATTTCCTGATGCTTTTCAGTGTGGCAGATAGAGAGATGAGTGGGTCAACATCAAAGGCCGCTCCACGATTTGATGATGACTCCCTCCATGCTCTTGTGGAGGGAGTGAGAGGGCGCAAAGAGATTCTGTTCCCCTCAAATGGACAGAGGAAGCCTCCTCAGCAAACCAAGGCAGCCTGGTTGCAAATTGCTGAGGAGGTGAGCGTCAGGTCTTTGTGTGCACGCACCTGGGTTCAGCGCTGCAAAAGGTTCAATGATCTGCTATGCACAGCAAAAGTGAGTATAACATCACACTTACCTTCAATCTGTTCTCCATCCCCTCTCATCACCAGCACTCTGCATTGTCAACCTACTCCTGCACATCCCAACCTACCCTTACATCCCTTGCACCCTTAACCATCCCTCTCTCTCTATGTACAGAATCACTCCACCATTCTACTATGCACCCCTCACACTTGCTCTCACTGTTATGCAATGTCAATCACTAACAATGCACAGGGAAGGACCTTGGTATTGGCACCTCACTCCATCTTTGTCTTCCTCTAAGCATCTATGCTATGGATTCTCTACACTCACTCCAACATTCTCGCTCAAACTGCACTTGTGTCCCTCATTGCAGGAAAATAGACCCCACAATAAGAGGGAGAGGGGGAGGACAGGAGGAGGGCCACCTTCATTGGCGCACTTGACCACCGCTGAGGAGGCTGCAATTGACATTGTCGGAGGTGCTGAGGATCTGGAAGTGGGGACAGAGAGACGGGCGCAGAAGAGCAAGCTGATGACAGAATAGATTTGCAACCCTCTCATTTAGATCGCATGAGTGACTGATATGGCATCTGATGTTCATACAGATAGAGTTCTGATCATCTGCACAATGGGATGTGTCTGCTACATTAATATCAAATGTCTAACTCATGCTTTACTCCCCCACAGGACCATCGAGAGCCCCCCTCCCCACTGTCCAGGAGGAAGAGCCGGAAGTCTCCTCAGAGGAAGCTGCAACCTCTGAGGGTGTTGCGTCAGCAGAATTGAGCACACCCAGCACCAGCGCAGAGACGCGCACCTCAGTGGGTCATTCACGAGATAGATTAGTGTTGTCTCCTGGTGTATCACAGCTCACAAGTGAGCATCAGCAGATGGTGGAGACAGGGACAGCAGTGGAGAGTCCTCGTCGGAGGGCGCGGGATGCTCCTAGCTCTGCTCAGCTGCATGTGGAAGCTGTGCCTCTGGGGCCATCCAGAAAGAGAGCGGTGCTGGAGCTTCAGGAACAAGTGCAGGAGGCTCTGACTGGGTTTGCAACCACTGTAACTGCGAGTGTGCAGAGAATGGAGGAGTCCATCTCAAACATGAGCAATGCCGTGGTGCACTCAATGGCAAATGTAGCTGCCGCCATGGAAAGGATGGCAACCTCCATGGAGGACATAAATCGCCAGACGCAAATGAACATGGTGATTCTTCTAAATAGATGGTCTGCTATGGAGGAAAAGATGGACATCTATTGAGGAGAGGAACCAGAGGTACATAGACGTCCCCGTTATGAGGACTGTCAGTACAAAGACGGGTCCTCATGGCCCCACTGATGTGCAGTAAGGTGCTCGCCAGCTACTTGCTAGCAGTGAAGTGCGGGTGACCCATGAGAGGGATGTTGGTGGTCGACAACAAGGAAGTGTGGGCTCCTCTCCAAGCGCTCCCACTCACATGCTACTGCGGAGCCCTCGGTCAAAGCCCACGATTCCTCACCCAACTGAGATGGCCATCTCAGCCCCTGCACAGCCGCGGGAGGAGCAGACTGTTGCCAAGCCCTGCCAGGCTCCCAAACCCAGAGGACGCCCGCCAAAGGCGTCGAAGTAGGCGCAGCAAAGAAGTGAGCAAGGTTCCTCAACATCTGCTGAAGACCCAGGGGAAGCACTATGTAGAAGCACACATAAGAGAAAGTTAACACACAAATAGTCACAAGTGTAGTCACTTGGGTGTTTTGATATAAAACAAAGTGATGATTTTCATTGTTATTTCAATTGTAATAAAGAGATGCGATGGCAAAGCTTCAAAGAGCTGGCCTATGTGTGCTCAGAAATGGAAGTGTCACAGTGAGGGGTCAGGGCGCCTTTCATCTGTAATGATGGTGCTGAGTGGGATAGGAAGCCACATTTTATTGTACAGATGCTTTATGGTGTGTTAAGAAGGTCGGCCAGACACTCATTTCCATGTGGCAGCCACATGTGTTGGCTGCGTAAACTTACGCGAATCTGGCATGGATTAGTGCATCCCTTGCCTCACGGCCAGCAATGTGCTCGCGTGCTGGTGGAACTGGTACATGCGCCTCCGCAAGGTCTTCCTCATCTGCAACCTCCTCCTCTGAGGAGGAGGAAGAGGAGGAGAAGGAGGAGGAGGAGGAGGCTGTGCACTGAGCCACTTGTTCCTCGGGCAGCGGTAAGCCATGCTGCTGTGTGATATTGTGCAGTGCACAGCAGACCACGATGATTCTGGAGACCCTGGCTGGTGAGTACTGTAGGGCTCCAGATCTGTCCAGGCATCTGAATCGCATTTTGAGCAAGCCGATGGTTTGCTCGATGATGCTTCTGGTGGAAATGTGGCTCACATTGTAGCGCTCCTCAGCTTCGTTTGATGGCCTCCTCATCGGTGTCAATAGCCACGTCTTCAGGGGATAGCCCTTGTCTCCAAGGAGCCATCCGGAAAGTTGGGTTGGTGGATTGAACAGCTGAGGCACAGTAGGCTGCTGCAGGATGAACGAGTCATGGCAACTGCCAGGGAAATTGGCACGAACATGCATAATGTTCTTCCTGTGGTTACACACCAGCTGGACATTAAGGGAGTGGAAGCCCTTGCAGTTGACAAGTACAGCTGGGTTGTGATGGGGTGCCCTAATGGCCACATGTGTACGACGCCCTGCACCCTTGGGAAGCCTGCCATATTTTCAAAGCCAACCGCACGCGCGGTTACACTTGCTTCATCCGTGGAGAAGTGGATGTAATTGTATGGCTTTGAAAAGAGGGCATCGGTAACCTGCGTGATGCAAGTGTGTGCGGCTGACTGGGAGATGCCGCTGATGTCTGCTGATGATCCCTGGAAGGACCCTGAAGCAAAGAAGTTGAGGGCAGTGGTGGCTTTGACAGTCACTGGTAAGGAGTGTCCACCCACTCCTCTGGGCTCCAGGTGTTGGTGCAGCATTGTGCAGATGTCAGCGACCACCTCTCGCGGAAGTCTCAGCCTCCTTTAGCACTGCTGCTCACTCATGTTCAGGAAGCTCATCCTCGGCCTGTAAACCCTGTGTTGGGGGTATCTCCTGCGGCATGCTGCAGCCCTGCGCTGATGCCCTCTGCCCTGTGCAGCATCAGGTGGCTGAGGAGAAGGTTGGCGCTCCTGTTGTTGGTGCTGCTGTTGTGCCCGGTTCTGCTGCTGCTGTGTCTGGTCTTCCTCCGATTCTGAGGACCAGGATGAGAGGGTATAAGTGGTTCCCATTCCGCTGGTATATATCTCAGTTGAGGAAGAGATGTTATAAGCACTCAGTCAATGTGGGGAGAGGGCTTTCCAAGGAGGTCACAGTGCATATGGATCTCAGCTTAAACACTTACAAGCTCAATAGACCTGCAAAATGTGTTCCAAAACCTCAAAACACAAAGTTCTGGCATCTGAAAGTCAGCCATGTTGTTGGTCCGCTTTTTGTGCTGCAGGTGCAGCTGTCAAGAATTCAGTTAGTTGCTGAACCCGGCACAATCAGCTGACGTATTTGTCGCATGACGGGCAATACGCTGCAAATGTAGTAAAATGGGAAGAGCCAGTAAAGATAGTATTATCAGGTAGTTAACAAGCTGTTAACTGCCTTAAGTGCCTCTCCCGCCATTTGGTGTCGGGTCTGATCGGGACTCGCAGACCCGACACTTTGCAAAGTTGAGTGGAGGCGGGATGGCGGCGGGTTCGCAACCCACCGTCAATCATTTAGATTTTCACTCCTGACCCACCTCCAAACCCGCCCTCTGAGCGCCGGCAAAATCGTGGCCCTAGTTTTTCATGTGCTAACCGGCCTACTAAGACCACAATATGGCAGGCAGGAAGTGCGAGCACATTTCCAGACAGAACTGCGCCACCTGCCATATTGGGAAAGGACAAAAAATAGTCGTCTAGTGCCCACACCTGAAACAGGCATTAGCTCCTTTGCATATGCAAATAAGGGGCCTAATGCCTGTTTGAGGCCCCACTGTAAAATTGGTTTGTCGAGGCGGCTGGCAATGATATAATATAATTCATTAAATTTATTTTTGGGAGGTGAATATTTTTCTAGCTCACTTTAAGGCCACCATGAAAAGAAAAAAAATGGACAAAGGTACAAAAATAAGTTTTGTTTATTCCTCACAGTGTGTGACTGGTTCAATAACCAATGTCCAGCCACTGCAGTTATTAAATTTCTGCCAATTTATAGAATAGGTTTAATAGTCCCCCTACATTCTCTGATCCTCAACATAGCCTTGAAATTGTGTGCTGGTGGAATCCTGTAACCCAGATCAAAATCTACTTCAGTATTGTGAAGAATACAAAATGTGCATTGTTATAATTTCAGTTCACATCCGGATAAACAAACAGAGGACTAAAGAAAAGAAACTTAAGCCGTCACTGCAGAATGTTGAAGTTGTTAACAAAAGGAAAGTGCGTTTATTTATATCCACCCGTCTCCAGCTGTATTTTCATTCTCAAATTCCTGGATTGGAATCAGCTAGAATGTATGAGTCATGACATGATCGTGGGAATTTGGCAGTCAAGTTAGTAATTATGCACTTGGTTTCATTTGACGAATATACAGGTGGTATACAATTCCATTTCTAATTCCGGCAGTTTCATTTTATGAAGGTACATGGATGGATGAATGCAAGCAAATTGTTTTCAGGATATTTGGAAACAACATGGGAATCATGCTTAGTTTGTTATAGTTGGGTAATCATAGGAAATATATAAATTGATATATTCTCTGTATCAATGCATTTGGTAACTTGGCTAATAGATTTTAAAAAGGATGACTGGTTCATGCCCAAGGTGTCATCTATTTAAGGTCCAGAAAATCTTTATACCAAGGAAAGTAAGGATAGCCGATGACCTCCATGGCCACAGGATCCATGCTGTGTATGGTTCTTTAGACACCAGCTTAGGAGTGCATACAAATTTATTATTTGTTTTCATGCTGGTGTGAAAACTCTTTCAGAGGGATAATAAGGACACACAGCTTGAACCTGACGGGACAACAAAAATGGTGCCCATGGCAATTAAGAATTGTTCCTTACTTGGAACAGAAAAAAGCCATAATGATAGTAATTTATGTACCTTTTTAGATAATTGCCAGGTATTTTAAGCTACGTAGAAAAAAGTGTAAGCCATTTCCCTTACAAAAATGACTTATTATGATAAACAGAATTGAAAATAACACTTCGAGCAGATTTTTTTTTATACAAGAACGCTTGATGATAAGGGGAAAACATCCCCCATGGAACAATTTTCATGCCAGCATAAAAAGTGGGAATATTTAAAATTGTGCATTGAAAAGTAATTCTGCAAATGCTGATACAAAAACTGCAACTCCTCCGAAAATAAACTGCAAACTATCTGCTATGTACAGCACTTGCATATTGATAACTAAACACTAGAAGGTCCCCTGATGGGAGAAAGCGCACCGTAGCAATTACACACCCCTTGTATTACTTAGGCTATTCTTTGACGGGAATATTCCAGAGGGTCTAGAAATAAAAGCAATCTGTTACTACCACAGCAATACAAGTGGTTATTCAGACTTAACAGTGGTGACAAGGATAAAGGACAGCACATTGTTAAAATGATTGAATATTGGACCTTTTGATACGCAGGTAGTGGTCTACGTTGTCATTGATTTTTTTTTTCTCGTGTCAGTATTAGTTGGAGAAATCGGAGAGTATCGAATGGAATGCATATTCTATAACAGGAAACTTGTAGTCCCCATCTGGAGAGAAGGTATTAAATTTGAATTTAACACCAGGGCTGCAGTAACTATTATGTCATCAAAGGTATATGAGGAAAGGTTTTGTAAAAATTGCCCTACAAATAAACGACATTTTACTGCAAAGCTATTCTGGACACTCATTCCAAGTCCTTGGGAAAATAAATGTCCAATTAAAATATGCAAATCAGAGGAACCAATTTTCTGTAATTGTAGTTAAGGGTAAAGGTCCCTTATTGATGGGCCAAGATTGGTTTCGTAGCCTGAAGTTAAACCGGGCGAAGATTAAGATCCAAGACGTACTCATGGAAGCGTACAAGTCCTTATACAATCCGAAACTTGGTACAACAGAGGGTATCCAAGTACAACTTAATGTAAAGGAAAGGGGTGAAGCCTAATTTTTTAAGCCCAATGCGGTACTCTATGCTCAAAAGGAAAGGACATCAGTGGAATTAGATCATAGGTAGCGCGAGGGCATAATTGAGAAAATCGACCACAGTCTAACGCAAGCCTAATCATGTCTGTGGTAGAACCTGAACAGAATGGTTCGGAGACTGTTTCTAAAAGTGAAAACACGGAGACCAGGACCAAAGACAGCCCTGATGACAGTGCGGTATGTGGCGTCAAAGAAAAGCAATGAAAATTGCTCAATCCAGAGGGGAAGAAGCAATATGACCGGGAATTTCTCCTGGGTTTGCAGCTCATACCAGCCAGTGTCCAGAAACCAACAATCAGTGAGTTTGTTCTTACCCAGATTAACCAGACCAAACGAGTGACAAGACCTTTAGACCCCTCACAAATGTTGTCCAGGGGCTCGGAATCCACACCATCCTATGCAGACTTTGGAAGGCTGTCACAAAGTGAATGAGAAGGAGATCCTGATGATCCTGAAATACAAAAACACAGGAACCATTCAGAAGAATGAGAAGCTTCCTGGACAAGCTCATCCTACAAATATTTCAACAGTTAATGAAGCAGGTTCAGGAGCTGACAATTGATACTAAGGAAGTAGCTGTTACAACTCTTTAGAAAGCTTCAGATATTCTGCCTATTTCCATGAGTAATGAACCAACCTTATCCCAGGACGTCGTTCGTGCTCCTGATTCCGGAGTCTGAATTCTCCAGGGTAGTCACTGGTGAAAGTTGTGAACCCTGACAGTATAGAAACCGAACCCAAGAAGTTACCACCTACTGCTCCTGTTATTAGTCCCAGTTCACCCATTATCAGTCCTACTTGAAGATATCCAGAAAGGTTAAGAAAACCTTCAAATCGTATGGGCTTGTAGATAGTAATGAGTGTAGCGGTTGCCATTATAGTTCTAGTTTTGGCATAATTCATCTTTCCTGCATACTATCGGGAGAGAGGTATATATTTTTTTTACCATACTATTGTAAAAGATGTAGTTGTTGAATTACTTTGCTTTTCTGTTTAGCTATTAACCAGACTCATTCCTGGAGATGATTATTTTCACCTTGTAATTCGGAGGGGGAAAGTGATGCTTGCATATTGTTAACTGAACAATAGGTGGTCCCTGATGGAAATAAACACATTGTAGTAATTACACTTCTCTTGTATTACTTTTGGTATTACTTTGACGGGAATATTCTATAGGGTTTGGAAACAAAAGCAGTTAATAATTACCACAGCAATATACGTGGTTATTCGGACTTAACACTATCCAATTCCTGAAACCAATATGGTGCTTTGGAATGCCTAGGGCTCGATTTTAATAGCCCTGAGGAGGTGGGTTTGGAGGCGGGTCTGTAGCGAAAATCGGAAAAAATGGATTCAGACACCCAACCCACCTCCATCCCGCCCCCACCCGATTTTCGTGAGGGTCTGTTCAGCCGCTCCCAAACTGGACTGACCTGTTAACTGCCTTGCTAATCCTATTTTTACAGTGGTTTCCCATTTTCGTGCTTCTGGCTCCTGCTTCCCGACTTGTCAGAAACAGGCCAGGTTCAAGGAGATGAGTTGCTGGAGGATATGATTTGTATGCATTGGTGGAGCACTTTAAAAGCGCCCCTGAAACATGGCTGACATTCAAATACAACAACTTTGCAGTTGTAGGTATGGGATAAGATTTTGCAAATCTACTGACCTTGTGACTGTTCAAGCTGACACCCATCTGCAGTGTGACCTGAATGGAATAATTTCAGGCCACTTCGACTGTGCGCTTGCAAGCTTGTTGCCTCAAATGAAATCTATAGCAAGGGGATGGGAAAAATTTATGCCCTCTCATCCTGGTCCTCATAATTGGAGGAACAGCAGCCACGTGGCTCAGCGCAGATCTTCCTGGGAAGAGGAGGAGGAGGAGGACCAGGGGTGCCTTGCATGCCCTGTTGTGACCAATACAGCATCCCTCCAGTTCACTGCTGCCCGTTAAGCAGGGTATGCACACTGCCATGCCACATTAGCATAAGCTTACTTTCAACCATAGGTGGCTACCATATGGCTCTATAATTGCAGGCGACATTTGTCCACCGTCATACATCATCTCTGCTATACCCTGTTATTTCCTATTACTTTCACCATCAGCATTACAAAAGCAAGTCGCCCTGAGCCCTCAATGCGCTTTTGCCATTTCCCACAACACATAGGCCACACAATCAACTGTTTGTCCTAATTTTTCTTTTACACATGACAAAAGGAAAATAAACCAACAACAGTCAGAAAAAAAAGACAAAACACCCAAGTGAGTCCCCTTGTGACTATAGGTGCTTAATCTTTCTCTTACGCGTGCTTCTATGTGGTGCTTCCCCTGTGGCTTCAGCAGATGTAGAGGCACCTTGCTGACTAGGATGCTGCGCCTGCTTAGATGCCTTTGGCAGGCGTCCTCTGGGTTTGGGAGCCTGGGAGGGCTCTTCAACAATCTACTCTTCCTGCAGCTGTGCAGGGGCTGAAACGGCCTTCTCAGTTGTCTCCGCAATGTGGATCTCTGACCGAGGGCTCTGCAGTTGCATGGTCGTGTGAGCGCTTTGAGAGGAGCCCACACTTCCTTGTGTACTGCCAAGAACATCCCTCTCATGGGTTAGCCGTGCCTCAGTGCTGGCAAGTGGCTGGAGAACACCTTGCTGCACATCAGGGGGACCATGAGGACCCGTATCTGCACTAGGAGTCCTCATCACAAGGACGTCCATGAAGCTCTGGTCTCTCTGCTCAATAGCTGCCCATCGCTCCTGCAGAGATGTCATTCTATTTTGAACAGTCACCATGTTTTCCTAACTCTGGCGACTTATTTCCTCCATGGCGGTAGCCATCCTTTCCACTGAGGTAGCCAGCCTTTCCACGGAGGTTGCCATCCTATCCATGGAGGTTGCCATCCTATCCATGGTGGTGCGTTCATGCGCCATTGCCTCCACCACGGCAGTGCTGATGTTAGAGATGGACTCCTCCATTCTATCCACACTTGCACTAACCCTGGAGGCAAACCCTTCCAGAGACTCCTGCACTTGTTCCTGTATTTCCCGAGGTGCTCTTTTTCTGGATGGCCCCAGAGGCACAGTGTCTGCATGCAGCTCAACAGAGCTAGGATATTGCTGCAACCACCGCCAAGGGGTCTCCACTGCTGTCGCTGTCTCCACCATCTGCTGATGTTCACTTGTGCGCTGTGATAGACCAGGTGGCAACACTATTCTAACTCGCGAGGGCCCCACTGAGGTGTGTGTTGCTGCGCTGGTGCTGGGTTCCTCTGAGGAGTTGTCCAGCTCTTCGTCCTGGATCGTGGGGAGGGGGGTGCTCGATGGTCCTGTGGGAGAGTAAAGGCATGATTTAGACATCTGATATTGATGTAGCAGACACAGCCTTTTGAGCAAATGATACAACGCGATTCTCTATGAACATAATATGCCATTGCAGTCTGAGAGGGATGAAACTCTATTATGTCACCAGCTTCCTCTAGTGTGCCCGTCTCTCCATTGCCCACTTCCAGGTCCTTGCTACCTCCAACAATCTCGTTTGCTGCCTCCTCAGCACTGCTAGGGTAGGTGTTCCTCTTCCAGTCAGTGCTCTCTCCCTCTTATTGTGGGCTATTTTTCCTGCAAGGAGGGACACAAGCGGTGTTTCAGCCACAGTGATGGAGTGAGTGTGAATAATCCCTACCATAGAAGTTTTGAGGGAGACGAAGATGGGGTAAGGTGCCAAGAGGAAGCTAGCTCGCTGTGCGTTGTTAGTTGCTGTCAGTGCATGACATTGAGAGCAAGTCTAAGGGGTGCATAGGCAGGATGCTGAAATGATTCAGAGATGGATAGGAAAGTGTGCAAGGGAAGTAAGGGTAAGGTGGGATGTGGAGGAGCAGGCTTACAATGCAGAATGCTGGTGATGAGAAGAGGAGGGAAGCAGAGTGAAGGCAAGTGTGATGGGATACTCACTTTTGATGTTCGCACAAGATCATTAAACCTTTTTCGGCACTGGATCTATGAGCGTGAACATATGGACCTTGCGCTGACCTCCTCAGCAATGCGCAGCCAGGCTGCCTTGGTCTGCTGAGGCGGCTTCCTCTGGCCATCAGGAGGGAAGAGAATCTCCCTGCGCCCTCTGACAGCATCCACAAGAGCATGGAGGGAGCCATCATTAAATCGAGGAGCTGCCTTGCCTCTGGAAGAAGTCATTGTGTATAAATCAATATCAATGATTCTCAGAATCCACAAGAGAAAGGCTCAGGCTGAATGGCAGCTTTAAAAGCAGCTGCTGTTATGATGCCATCAGAGGCGGCCAGCCGACCCGATCACACTCATTGGACCAGCCAGTGCGCCCCATTGAAATCAACAAGCTTATTAAATCAAAATCGGACATCAGTAGCTGATCCCGCCGGAAGCGGCTCCGGAACCCGCCCACCACACAACCCGACTCCAACCCGCCTCGGGAATTAAAATCGAGCCCCTAGTGTTTTCAAAGTGTATCATGGAAGGATATGCACCACGCACCCAAGTAGACAGATGTTTCATGTTAGCAATTACAAAATGGCTGTACCTGGATGGTACTGAATGAGAGGGACAACATAAAAAGCTATTGCACTCTTTCAATGATCATCAATAGGAAAAAGACTATATTTCTGATGGTCTTCACTCACCTCCTTTAGGAAAAGTTAGAATCAACTAGGTCTGTAGGAGTAAGGAACCCGAGAGTCTCTAAATGGCTGTAGCCCTAACTTAACCGACATGCCATAAAATTATTTTCCTATACAGGTACTTTTAACCAACACATTAATGAATAGATTATTTTCTGCTTTACACTAAACTACACAAATATATGCAGTAAAAATATACAAATATTATACAGCATCATGTAGTGTCCATTGTTACAGATTATGTAGTATTGCACTATGCAGTGTAGTATTGTAGTATACAGAGCGGTTGGAGAAAAATCTGGTGTTACTATAGAACCAGTTAGACAACACCTCATAGTTCATGTCTTGCATCACAATCATTTTTATAGCACCTTCACCCCATCATCCTACCTCTGCCATGGTCTGTTCATTTACTGTAAGATTTTTTTTTCATTTTTTAACCAAAAATGAGCTTTATGATTCATTAAACAATTAGGAGACAGGCTAAGGCAATAATTTAATCTTGTGGTTCTTCTATTGTTTTGCTCTTAAGAATCAAAGGAGTAGAAATTAGTCCTTGTTGCATCGGGTTTACAGGCGTAAAGCGGACAGAAATAGGACCAATTCTGGGACACAGCATCTGTGCCCCGACACCTGAAAAACGTCCAACCCGTAATTGGTTCAAGCCATTTTTCAGGCATCTGGGGCTGCCGCCTAAAACAGGTGTTAGGCACATTAAATCTGCTAATTAATATGCTCCTCCCGACTCCACAGTGCATCTGCCAACCGTGATCAGTCCCCTTCCCACTGTGTCCCCACGCCCCTTTCTGGGACTTATCGGAGGACCACTGCCAGTGAGACAGGCGGCCTGAAATTACATTCGTTTGTCAGGCAAGTTGCCTGTTCAGGTGATGAGGCCCGAGGACCAATTTCTTGCGATCCTTGGGCCTCCATCTCTGGGTGCAGGGATCGTTTCCTGTGCCCATTTGGTGCTTTAAAAATGGTGTCCAGTAATTTAAGAACATAAGAACATAAGATATAGGAGCAGGAGTAGGCCATTCGGCCCCTCGAGCCTGCTCCGCCATTCAACAAGATCATGGCTGATCTGATCTTGGGCTCAACTCCACTTTCCTGCCCGCTCCCCATAACCCTTGACTCCCCTGTAGCTCAAATATCTTTCTATCTCAGCCTTGAATATATTCACTGACTCAGCCTCCACAGCTCTCTGGGGTAGAGAATTCCAAAGATTCATGACCCTCTGAGAGAAGAAATTCCTCCTCATCTCCATCTTAAAAGGGTGACCCCTTATCTTGAAACTATGCCCCCTAGTTCTAGATTCCCCCACGAGGGGAAACATCCTCTGAGTATCTACCCTGTCAAGCCCCCGCAAAATCTTATGTTTCAATAAGATCACCTCTCATTCTTCTAAACTCCAATGAGTATAGGCCCAACCTGCTCAACCTTTCCTCATAAGACAACCCTTTCATCTCAGGAATCAACCTAGTGAACCTTCACTGAACACACTCCAATGCAAGTATATCCCTCCTTAAATAAGGTGACCAAAACTGTACACAGTACTCCAGGGGTGGTCTCACCAATGCCCTGTACAGTTGTAGCAAGACTTCCCTACTTTTATATTCCATCCCCCTTGCAATCAAGGCCAACATTCCATTTGCCTTCCTAATTACTTGTTCTACCTGCATGCTAACTTTTTGTGCTTCATGTACGTGGACACCCAGATCCCTCTGTACCATAGCATTCTGTAGTCTCTCTCCATTGAAATAATATTTTGCTTTTCTATTCTTCCTACCAAAGTGGATAACCTCACATTTTCCCACATTATACACCATCTGCCAAATTTCTAGACCACAATGTCAATTCCACTGCTCAACTGAATCATTACTTAGTTACTCGTCCCCTACCATCTATTATTGTACTTGTACAAGGTTTCACGCACACTTTAACGTTGTTCTGTTGCAATTAACCTCATTATTGCAAAGTGTCTTTTTGAAAAAGAAAAATAGACTAAGTTTGCTGATGAAAAGGTCATACAGATTGCACTGTAGAAAAAACACTATGCAGCTAAGATTGCTGAAGGAAGTTGTGCTCTCTGTTGTTCACGGTCTTTATGTAGGCTACTGATGTGCGCATCTGCCTTCCTTAAACTGTTCACTAACACTGACAGCTTACAAGTTAGATTGCAAATGTAATCAAAATCTGTATAAAATGCCATGGCAGTCAGCACAACTAGTGTCCAACTTATTCATACGGCTTCTGTTGCCAAGTGGTCTACCTTGGGTGTTTCTGTGAGAAAAAGCAAAATGGATGTTGGAGTGAAGCCCTGCTTTTGTCACTTTCTTGGCTATCAACCTGAAAATAACATAAGACCCTGAGGTCTACAATCAGCACTGTGATTGTAAAATCCTCGCTAGGCTGCCATTTAGAATTTTTTCTTACACTGCTTTCCACTCGTCAAGGAGGGATCAACATACTGGGGAATGGAATACCTGCCCATTTTGTACACCAACTGTCCTCATTGTGCGCTCCCACTCAAGGTATAATAGCACAAGTCAGATGCAAACTAAAACTTCTCTTTACTCTACTTCTATAGTGGACCTCAACTGCAATCTCGGAGGCGTAAACCCAACTGCATAAACCAAGCCAACTTTAGTCCTGTTACCCAACATGATGGAAGAATCTAATGGTGGTATACCAACAATGATAACATATATACGCAGAAGAGAATTTTACTCTGTACATTGAAAGCAATGCAAAGAAAAATTGGGCGGGATGTATCACGGACGGCCAATTGGCCCATTTTGTGCCTCCGCCAAAATTGAATTTCACCCTCCATGTTGTGGGGGAGGGGGCAAACAATCAGGATTCTCATAGCTAATTGCTATCGATTGTTCATAGCTGCAGAGCACCTAGATGTGAATGTGTGGTCAGAACAAGAACAAACTTGACCATGATGCTGTACAAGGTTAAATAGCCCGCAGACACCCACTATCTAATCTCACAGATGAAGAATGGGACTTTGGGCAGGTACTGGAGTTCTGCAGACACCTGGAAATGCACATCCCAGTAAGACAATCAGTTTCAGAAAAGTAAAGAGGAAACAAACAGAAGCCAAGCTGAATGTATTCATTCTGAATTAGACAAAAAATCAGACCTCATATATGAACTGAAAATAGCCCAACTCAGGACATTTCAGGCTCAGAATCCCACTGTGCTCTCTTCAGTGTACCACACTGTTTCTGCACAGAGCTTTATCTTAGCATTGATATATTAAATACCACAATCACTTATTATGAAAGTTGAACCTGAAGTTGCTATCTTTGCCAGCAACACTATGTGACCATTGTTCAGCCACCCTCCATGGTAGGGGAAACTAATAATCGGATATACACAAGAACAAGAATGTACCTATGCAGAGAAGCATTTTTTTCTTCTAGTACATGCACGTCACCATGTTAAAATGAACCTTTAAGTTCTATGCATCATCTCTGGACAGCAAAACTCAGTGCGGGTTATTTTGGGGAAAAGATGTGATATATACTTGGGTAGAACAAATGAAGGACAGAGACATGATGAGTTGCTAATCCATGCGCTTGCTTTATTAGGCCAGAGCGAACTGAGCATGCTCATACCAAACCATGTGATAATACATTACACTGCTTTCCCCCTGAAAAAAATGCACATATTCCCCTCTCAAATACAACAAAACTGTGGTCCCGCCTTTCCCAGCATTACATGTACCACCTAACAAAAACTCCTGACTTTTTTTCTTTTAAATCAACTACAAATCCTACAAATGAACTACAAATCCAGTTTAATAACAGGTTTACGGAGCCTTCCTGATCTCCTTATAGAAGGTTTTGGTGTTGAACCAATTTTCGGGCTGTTTTGCTCTGGTTCCGAGCTCATAAGATGATCCTGTTTCTATCTCAGAGTTGTTTGAACCTGGTACTTCAGTTACAGAAGTCTGAACTGACTCAAACTCATGTATGTGTTCATGATCAAGTGATTCAAGATCACTGTCCAATCCAGGCCAGTAAACAAAGCTTCTTGCAATTGATTTCATACTGACGATCCCTGGATGTTCAGTATGAAGTTCTGTGAAGGAATAAGCCATATAACCTATTCAGAAAAATACACTATCTTATGAAAGAATTCTGGCCTTATTAAAACATGACAAACTGGGTTTGGAAATTTAGAAACCTAACTATGAAATAGCTATGAAAGCATTCTGGCTATTGAGATTAGACAGTTGTTGACCCTGAATAAATAACCTTATTGAAACAGAAGGTGCATGGCTCCGACAGGCTGACCTTTTGGGAACAAAACAATGGTTCACCCTGGATAAGGTGTTCTAATTTAAACTTCGTAAAGATGGCACATAAGATAAGGAACATCTGCCCTCGTAAAGATGACATAAAGTAAGGAACACCTGCCATCACACCGTTTTTATATGGTAAACTCAGAACACCTAGCGATGAGACAAGATTCTGTAATGCTACCAGCTGATGTGGCAGTAAGAATTGCAGAGGTTGGCAGAAAGATGACTAGGGATAATTAACTTGCATCAGCAGAAAACCTTAAAGGAAATACCGCTGGAAAAGGGTATAAATATTGAACTCTCAAATGGGATAGGAGACTCGCTTTAATTGGGAAAAGCGATTCTCGGCTTCAGAGGTGGCTCTGTAGTCTACCACTCTTTGTACCTCAGGGATCAAAGGTATTTGATATTGATGGATATCCTGTATAGAGAACTTTAAGAACTGTAATACTATAGCGAAGTTAAGATTTAAAAGTAAGATTCCCTGTTAAAAAGATAGTATGTTTTCTCTTTTTAGAACTGTAAAGTTGCAATTGACTGATTCACCAACTGTAGATTGCATGTCGGTTCTTTAATAAATCTGCATATTTTTAGAATTGTCTCACAGAAGACTTCTGTATCAAAAACTCGCGAACTCAATCTCTGTACACTCTTTGGTGAGGAGTTGCAGAATTCTGAGGGAGTTTTCTGGACCCTCATAATATCCAGGACGTTACAGTCTAGCTAAACTTATTAAAAGCGCGATCTGGAGGACGGTAACATTCTCGGGTTGTTCCTTTCCTTTAGGGAGAGATAGTCTGGACCTTTAGACCCAATTAAGCGTCTTTAGGATTCGGCTACCTCAAACTTTAGTTGAAAGTGACCGTCTGAGAAATACGCTTGATCTGGGGTAGCCCTAAAGGGGCTAGGACTAGTAAAAATCCCTTCAGTTCAGCCAGAATTCTATCTCTCAAAGAAGTAGGTACCACCACTCTGTTTTCCCACTTGATACAACCTTGCTCACAAGACAATTCAGTACTACAGTTATGGAATGATTTCAATTTTTTGTGCATACACTGATCAGTCCATCCATTCAAGGTGTTTTCATACACTCTTTTCAATACTGAGTCCTTTTGAGTCTCATTTGCAATCTCAGTTGCATTCATGGGAAAGTCTTTGTCAACTGCACCTAGCGTGATAATCGCATCTTCACTCCCAACACATGTGGCCTCATGTGGCAACCTGAACAAGGCATCTGTGATTGCATTTTGCTTTGAAGTACGATATTCAATCATGTAGTCATATTGTGATCATAACACTGCCCAACATTGCATTCTTGATGTGGCCATTGCAGGGATGGCAGATTTGGGCCCCAATATTACTAGGAACGGTTTGTGATCGGTTATCAGGGTAAACTTTCTGCCGACCAGGAACTGTTGGAATTTCTTGATTACAAACACTATGGCGAGTCCTTCCTTTTCAATTTGCGCGTAGTTTCTTTCGCTCTTTGTGAGGGTTTGCGATGCGAACGCAATTGGTTTCTCTTGTCCGTCATCCATTATGTGGCTTATGACAGCTCCCACACAATAGCTAGAAGCATCACACGCTAAATCAAGCTCACGCTCTGTGTCGTAGTGCACAAGTAGAGCATCACTAGAGAGACTTCTCTTACAAGCGTCGTAAGCTTCCTGTTGCACTTTCATCCACTTCCACTAGACATCCTTGGAGCTCATGCAATTGAGCTAACATGATCACTAACTCAGGGAAGAAATGTGCGTAGTACTGGACCATTCCAAGGAAAGATCTTAACTCAGACACGTTCTGTGGCTTTGGAGCATTGATGACAGCATCAACCTTTTCCTTCACTGGTTGCAAGCCATTTGCATCAACTTTCAGACCAAGGTACACAACCTCGGGCTGCACAAAAGCACATTTGCTCCTTTTCAATTTGACATTGTGGACATTCAAACTTTGAAGCACTAAATCTAACACTTCTAGATTTTCTTCCTCGCTGCTTGTTGCGATCAGCAAATCGTCTTGATTGCATAAGCAATTTGGAACTTCTTGCAAAATCTTATCCATCGTAGCCTGGAAGATTTTGGGGGAGGACTTTACACCATACGACAGCTTGGTGTATGAGTACAGTCCCTTGTGTGTGTTGATAGGTGAGATACTGTTGACTCTCTTTGTCAACATTCAACTGAGCGTAAGCGTGCGACAGGTCAAGCTTGGAGAAAACCTTTGACCCAGAGAGTGCTGCATACAAATCTTGCGATGTAGGTAACGGGTACTGTTCATCGTCAACTGCTTGGTTGACAGTAACTTTGTAGTCACCGCACAAGTGTACAGTTTTGTCTGCTTTGGGCACTACCACAATCGGGGTAGCCCATTCACTTTTGTCAGTTTTTACTAGCACTCCACTCTCTCTGAGCTTCGCTAGTTCTTCCTCCCCCTGACTTTTCAATGCATAGGGGACCGGCCTTGCCTTACAACAGACAGGCTTCGCATTGGACTTGATGCGGATATGTGCGTCATACCCAGTGATGCCCTCATAACTGTCTGTGAACATGCTTTTGTATTTGTTCAGCATTGTGTCGAGTCACTTCTTTGAAGCATCTACACTGAAGACGTTTTTCCAATCTAGTTTTAACTTTCTCAACCAGTCTTTGCCCATGAGAGTTGGCCTGTTATTGTAGCTCACTACTGACTGGCCATTGTGTTGAACTCTACATTCCATTTGTCCACATGTCTCTAGGATTTCCCTGGAGTAGGTTTTTAATTCTACAGTACTCTTTGTAAGTGGTACTTGATTTAACTTACTCTCATATGTGTCCTTACTCATGATAGAGCAGTCCGCTGCCATGTCGATACACATATCACTGATCAAAAATTTTGTACGGAAGTCTTTCGCACGACTGCTAGCATTGCCGCTAGTGGCATAGATACTGTAGATGCCTAGTTCTTCAACATCAGGTGTGTTCACATCAACATTGTGAACTCCTCCCTTTTGTTGTCACTGCTTTGCATTGCCACTAGAATGGTTCTTACTTCCTGCTTTCGATCTAGCTCTGCAAGCTGTTGAAATATGGGTTGCTTTTGGCAGTGAAAACACTTCACATTTCTGTATTGGCAGGACTGTAGTGAGTGATTTCCATTGCAGCGATAACAATTCACTGAACTGCTCTCACCGACATGCTTTTGACTCAGTCTCACAGCTTTAGGTTTGGCGGTGGCTTTGTGACTGTAGACCTCAGCTGCACTAGTCACTTGAGTTGGACGGAGCTCCCTAGCATTCTTAGACACCATCTCCATAGATAGGGCAATTTTGCATGCTATTTCAAACGTTAGGTTCAGAGTGTTCAGTAACTTGGACTGTGTGCGCTCATCCACCAGTCCACACACAAACTTATCTCACAACGCACGATCCAAAAATATGCCAAAGTTACAATGCAAAGACAAGTTCTTAAGAGCTACAATGTACTCACTGATGGTTTCACTTTGTTTTGGATTTCTGGTACCAAACTTATAGCTCTCTGCTATTTCTAACGGCTTTGGGCAAAATGGTCCTCGAGTTTATCGACAATGTCTTCAAACGACACATGCTTTGCTTTCCCTGGTGTGAGTAGGTTTGTAAACGTTCCGTAGACATCTGGCCCGATCTCCGTTCGAAAAATTGCTTTCTTCCGTTCACGAATTACTTTATTTTGATCTTGAACATTCTCATCGGCACCTTCAGTCTCAATAATGTTATCGGCCCTAAAAAAATCTCCATCCGCTCAATGTAAGCACTGAATGGATCGCGAGCTAGGTCATAAATGCCGAGACTTCCGATGGATCCCGTAGGCGTGGCTATGATTGTCCCGATCCCGTCGAACAGCGACTCAACACGCTACCTGTGTACATGTGAGAATCAACGCTGCTATTGCTGTGTACATATACACGTGGAGGCGAAGCACAGAGAATTCTGCACGAGCATAATGGCAAAACATCTAAAAAATTCAGTTTAGGTGCCACAAATTCACTTTAAACTTGTTCACTCGAAGGTTGAACACTGTGTCCTTCCATGATCCCTAAAAATGGCTTTGGAATCCCATCCTCAGCGTCAAAATGTAATATACATGGATAGAACAAATGAAGGACAGAGACAGGATGAGTTGCTAGCCCATGCGCTTGCTTTATTAGGCCAGAGTGAACTGAGCATGCTCATATTAAACCATGTGTCATAGAGTCATGGGGCTCGATTTTGCCATTGGGGGCGGGCTGGGGCGTGTCAGGTGGTTTTCGTTTCAGGAACCCGACTCCGATGTGAAGTGGGAAAAAAGTGGGATTTTCCCCTAATTGGGCACTTGATTTCCAGCATGTGGGAACCCCTGGCCCAATTAGTCATTCCATCCTGAAAGTCGCCTCCGATGACATCAGCAGTGCTGCTGGATTTAAGGCCTGCAAGCAGCCTTGCTTCTTCTGGAGACTGGAAATGCTTTGGACATTGTATGAAGGACTTCATTTACCGACTATGTCCACCAGCAAGCAAAAGTGTGCACCTCGCTTTGATGAGCCCTCCCTCCAAGCTCTGGTGCAGGGAGCAAGATCTAATAAGGAGGTGCTCTTCCCTTCCTCAGGGAGAAAAAAGCCACCACAACAGACTAAAGCTGTGTGGCTGCAAGTGGCCCAGGAGGTCAATGCCATCTCTATGTGCCGCAGTACCTGGCTGCAGTGCAGGAAGAGTTTTCATGACCTTCTCCGCACAGGAAAAATGAGTATGACTTTCTCATCACCCTCAATCTCATCCCCATCGCCTCTCCTCACCAGCACTCTGCTTTGCCAACCTCTTCCTCCAAATTCCACTTGACACTGACATCCCTGCACCCTTACCCATTCCCTCTCTCGCTATGGTCACATTCACTTAACTATTCTACCATGCAGCCCTCACACTCCCTATCACTGTGACGCAATGACAACAACTTACAACACCCTTTGTCTCCTTCTAAGCATCTATGCTATGGATTCTCTACACTCACTCCTTAATTTTCACTCAAGCTCCACTTGTGTCCCTCATTGCAGGAAAAGAGAGCCCACAATAAGGGGTAAAGAGCGAGGACAGGAGGAGGGCCACCCTCAGTAGCCCATCTCACCACCTCGGAGGAGGCGGCACTGGAAATTGCTGGGATCGAGGAGGATTCCCAAGTGGGGGAAGGACAGACGGGCGCATCACAGCAAGCTGGTGACAAATTAGTTTGGCATCTCTCTCATTGACATTGCATGAGTGACTGATAATGATTCTGATGCTCTTACAGATTGACTTATGATCATCTGCACAATTCAATGTGCATGCAACCTTTACCTCACATCTCTAACTCTTTCCTTTACTCCCCCACAGGACCATCGAGAGCCCCCGTCTCCACTGTCCAGGAGGAAGAGCCTGAGCTTCCAGACTCCTCAGAGGAAGCTGCAACCTCTGAGGGCGCTCCGTCAGCAGAATTAAGCGCACCCAGCACCAGCGCAGACACTCACACCTCGGTGGGACCTTTGGGAGATAGAGTAGTGTTGTCACCTGGTGTATCACAGCTCACAAGTGAGCATCAGCAGATGGTGGAGACAGGAACAGCAGTGGAGAGTCCTCGTTGCAGTGGAGAGGACGCTCCCAGCTCGGTTCCGCTGCATGTCAACCCTGTGCCTCCGGGTCCATCCAGAAGGAGAGTGGTGCTGGAACTCCAGGAACAGGTGCAGGAGTCTCTGGCAGGTTTTGTCTCCAGGGCCGCTGTGAGTGTGGAGCGAATGGAGGAGTCCATCGCTAACATGAGCAGAGCCTTTGTGGAGGCGTTGGCGCATGAACACATCACCATGGAAAGGATGGCAACCTCCTTGGAAAGGATGGGTACCTCCATGGTAAGGCTGGCTACCGTAGAGGAGAGGATAGCTACGGTAGAGGAGAGGATGGCTACGTCCATGGAGGAGCTTAGTCGCCAGGGTATGGAAAACATGGTAATTGTTCAGAATAGACTGACATCTCTTGAGGAGCGATGGTCAGCTATTGAGCAAACAAACCAGACCTTCATGCAAGCCCTCTGGAGTAGGACTTCCAGTGCAGAAACGGGTCCTCATGGCCCCCCTGCAGTGCAGCAAGGTGCTGTCCAGCCACTTGCTAGCTCTGAAGTGGGGCTGACCCATGAGAGGGATGTTGGTGGCATATAACAAGGAAGTGGGGGCTCCTCTCCAAGCGCTCACACGACCATGCCACTGTAGAGCCCTCGGTCAGAGCCCCACCAGAGTCCCCACCCAACTGAGATCGGCGTCTCAACCCCTGCACACCCGCAGGAGCAGCAAACTGTTGCCGAGCCCTCACAGGTTCGCAACCACAGAGGGCGCCTGCCAAAGGTGTCGAGACAGGAGCATCAAGAAAGTGAGCAAGGGGCCTCCACATCTGCTGATGCCACAGGGGAAGCACCACGTAGGAGCACGCATAAGAGGAAGATAATGCACAAGTAGTCACAAGGGTAGTCACTTGGGTGTAATGTTGTGTTTAATTTTGAAAAGCCATCAGTTGCTTATTGTCATAAAAATTTCTGATGGCAAACTGTTGCAGTTGTGGCATGTGTCATTTCACTAATGGGACTTCCACATTGAGGACTTAGGGCGACTTGCAATTGTCAGTATGGTGGTCAGAGTGATAGGAATCCGCAGGTTCTTGGCCATTGTCGATGGTCTGATAAGAAGGTGTGAGGCAAAAGTGTTTGATTGTGCAGGCTAAGCAAATCTGGCCAAGATGAGTGCGTCCCTTGCATCCCGGGCAGCAATGTGGTCACGCGTTGGCGCCTTCTGGCCTGTGCAGCTTCTGGTGGGTGAGCAGCAGCTTGGCGTTCCTGTTGTTGCTGCTGCTGTTGGTGGTGCTGTTGTTCATGGTTCTGCTGCTGCCACGGCTGGTCTTCGTCTGAATCTGATGTCCAGGAGGAAAGGAAATAAATGGTTCCCTTGCTTCTGGTATATGCCTCAGTTGAGGAAGCGCTCAGTCAAGGTGGCGAGAGGGGTTTCCCAGGAGGTCACACTGGAGATGGGTGTCAGGCTCCAAACTTCCACAACAATGGGTATGCCTGCTAAGAGTTCCCCCAGACCTGAGACAACAAAGTTCTGCCACCTGCAAATGATGATTGCTGAAAACTCCTTTTTAATGGTGGAGCTGCAGCTGTTAGTAAGCCATCCACTTGTGAGGCCGCCAGGATTCACTGGCGTGTTCCAGAGGAGACGTGCAGAACTTGGGAAAAGTGGTAAAATCAGAAAGGCCTCTCAAAATGGGATTGTAGAGGCATTTAACTGGTTGTTAAGGGTCTTACGGGCCTATCCCGCCTCTTGGAGGCGGGATGGAAACGGGGTCAGAAAACACACATTTGAGAAAATTGCTCGGAGGCGGGATGGAGGCGGGATCAGGCCGGCCACCATTTTTTTGCGATTTTACCACCTCACACGCCTCCAATCCCGCCTCCTCGGGCCTGGCAAAATCGAGTCCATAGACTCTATCTGTGATAATGGCCCAGAAATTGATCTCGCTCTGTTCCCGCGGGGGTAAGCCTTCCCCGCGATGTCTCACCTCGCTTGTGCTTTTTCAGATCCAGCTCGCACGAACTTGATGTTCCAGACATCAGCTGTGCTGGGCTTGCGTATCCCAGCGGCGTAGTGAATTCGTGCGAGCTGTGGGATCACGTGACTCAGTTAGAGCCAATGGCAGCACACCATCTTCCATTCATAAGTTTCACAGACCTGCTGTGAAATCTATGAATCTTACACCCCCCCAAAATAACAGCTAAACCTCAATTAAATTTTAAAAAAAAACCATCACATTAATAAAATAAGTATAGTTAATTAAATTAACCATTTTAAATAAAAAATTAAATTTTTGAAAATTTTTTAAATCTTTTAAAAAGTTATAAAAATAAACTTACCTGTCTTTAAAGTCTCTAAAAAAGATATACCTGTAAAAAAAAATTCAAAAAAATACTTAATTCACTACTTACCTTCTTAAAAGCGGGTCTTACTCCTCCTTTTTACATTTCCAAAATCTTCCCTACTTACCTGCGCGTCCAAAGCATGAAGTGCACAGCGTGCGCGCAGCCTGTAGCGCGCACGCGATGCACCCAGGCCCCGCCCCCTTTTCAGAAGAGCAATTGCCGGTTTTCAGCGCATGCGCAGGGCATGCAGAAAACCGGCAATTGGAGTGGGAATACGCGAGAGTACGCAGTGCGTACTCTCGCGTCCCGGGATCAATTTTCGGCCCAATATATTACAGGGTAAAAGCAGGTGCTAACTGGGTGCTGTGTTAATAAGACGTGCCTGTTTAAAAGTCTGGATTTAGCCTGCAATTTTGGGGCTAATTGATGAAGGAGAGCGAGAAAGAAGGCACTGCGTCAATCGCTACCACTGTTGCAGGGACCAGCTCAGAGACTGGCACCACGCGTAACTTAGAGGCTAGAGTAGAACAGGGGATAAGGTCGCCTACTAGTTCTGCTGTAGAGGAGTCAGATGCGGACATCGCAGCACCAAACTTCAGAAAAAGGTTGATGGGTTTGACAAACCAAATGCTTGGTGCAGTGGACAGCCTGCCTGAAAGCTTACGGGTTGTGGCTAGGGGGATTGAGGAGTCCTCCTCCAGCTTGGCCCGTGGCTTGGCGCAGATCCTGGAACCCATCCCCTCCAGCCTGGAGAGGCTGGTGGCTTCCAGCCAGCGAACTGTGGAGCCCAACATCATGCAGCGTCTGATGACTGAGGTCACGGCTTCCACTGCAGTCATAGAAGCTTCCATGGAACACCAAACAGCTTCCATGGAACGCCAAACAGCTTCCATGGAATGGCAAAGTGCTGCGGTGGAAGCTCAGGCAGCTGCCATGGTGGCGCTGGGCTCTTCGATTTAAAGGGGCCTGCAGAATGTCTCAGCTGCCCATAGGTCGGTCCTCCAGCAGATCACTGGGCTGGCTGAACAGAGGCCCCGAGGTTGTGATGTGGGAATCAGGGAGCAGGAATCTACTGGCCTCTCTCTGGATGGCAGCCTTCCAACTCCCTCACCCGGCACTCCACAATTGCCCTTGTAGTGGCCTGTCAGTCAGGCGGCCCAGACTGCAGAGATGGTGCAGTCTGAGGCAGGGCCGTCACGGTCCGTAGCCTCTCGAGGGCGTCCCAGGAGGACATCTGAACTGCCCTCTTCAGATTCTCAGCAGCCATCCACCTCGCCTGCTGCTGCCACTTGGGATGCACTTCGTAGAAGCACCAGAGTAGGCAAGAGCACTTATAGGATAGCCACTAAGGGTAAGCACCAGGGTGAATTGTTTAATATTTGTAAGTGCTGTTGCTTATGTCCTGTTTTCATTGTTTGCTTTTGCTCTAGATAAAGAGCGATTATGGTAATTGGGTAGTGCTGGAATTGGTGGTCTTTTTTATTGTGTTCTTCATGGGGAAGGGGTTGAAAGGATTGAGTGCAGATGGTGGACTTCTTGATGGATTCTCAGTCGTGGAAGGTAAGGCCTGTGGCAACAGTGCTCCGAAGCTGATGGTGGGGGACATCTCTCAAAAGCGGTCTTCAATTAGATGATGGTGAGCGTCCCTCCCAGGTGACGCCGTCTACCTGGTTCCCTCTGGTACTCCCCCTAGTCCACCTCATCTCCCTCCTCCTCCTCCTCTTCCTCCCCCTCCTCCTCTTGTGGCTCCTGAGCTTGACTCTCTGGCACAATTACTGTGGTAACGGCTGGTCTCTCATGATCGGCAGATTATGGAGCATGCAGCAAGTCACCATGAATCTGGAGCCCTCCTTGCCCTCTCTCCTCCAGCATCTGGTGCTGCTTTTTCTAGCCTCATCTCCTCCCATTCCTCCTCCAGACCAAGGGGGACCCCTAGCAAGATACCCATGACCAACCACTCCCTTTCTCCTGGTGACTACTATAAGGTCTCCAATAAGGTACAGTAGCACAGCACTCACTCTTTTGAGGTGAAGTCCTCTGAGAATTTCCGGAATAAATACTGATAGAGTGTTGGTGAAGTCTGGACAAACTGTCCCAGAAAGTCTCCCGATGTGTATCAAAAGTCCTCTTCAAACGCGGTGTAGTCAGTCGTTCTCAATCAGCAAGTGAACAGTGGAAGCTGAGCATGGCTTTAAGTAGCGCTTGCAATCTTCACCAAGGACTTCTTTATTCCTGTTCAGCTGGTCGCTGTTTGGAGTGGCTGGTAATTGCAGCGCTAGCCAGCAAAATGGTGTGCAGTCTCTCTAATGAGCGTTAGGAGCCAATTTAATTGGTAACTAGAGACTTAATCATCCTTGGGGCAGCCGTTCCTAGTGCGCGATTAAACTCCGTTACCAAGATGACGTCTTGCGCTAAAGATGGGCTAACCAGGCGTTGCAACTCAAGACTCCATCTTGACCACATCGGAGACTCTTTAGCACCTAAAGTACCGGCACTACAGCGGGGAAAATAGCCCTCAAGGAGTGCTGAATTTAAAAGAAAAAGATGGCTCCTGAACAGTCAGGAGAAACACTATGTGCAAATCAATAGTAGGTACTTGATGTAACCCCTTGAGGATTTCCTGCTTTAATGAATTCTACGTTCCACAGGCTCTGTGGAGAAGCCTTTCAACTAAGTTATTTATAAAAGTACAAGGTAGTTCTAAAATCACCGTCTCTGGCGTACACCAGACTGAAAGTCCCTTCCACCACAGTTAGCGTCTATTCAAAATTGCATTGGGGAAAACTCAAAGGGGGAGAAATTCAGTATCGCCCCATTTGGGGCGCAATTATCGGCCGGGCGCAAAGATTAGCGCCTGGCGCTAATTATCGCCACCGACTGCAAACTTGACTTTTATCGCCCCTGGAGGTGATTGCAGCGCTATATCAGGCGCTTCACACCTGTCTTAAGGCGCAAATGCCGAGGAGCGAGGCGCTACCTCAGAGCGCTGGCGAAGCTCATGTAATGTCAGTCAGCAATGGAACACACACACAATGGCACGGGCCAGTTCTTAAAGGGGATGGTTAATCTTGCTTTCCATCCACATCCTGCTCATTGCAGCCTTGAATCTCGGCCTGGAGAGACCTGCACATCAAATGTGCTGGAAAGAACAATGGAGAGTACCAGGCAAAGAGCTCAGAGTGCAGCCCCCACAGTCTCTGCTAAATCGATACAAGGAATGGCAAATCAAAATGAACCTGCAAAGTGCTGCTCAGTACCCAAAACTCCTTCACACAACGTTGAATCTCTCCAGAAGTCTCTCCCTCTCTCAGAATGCGTAGTTCAAAAATGGCACCAACAATAAAAGGCAGGAAGCGGACACCTTTAAATAGCGCTCCCCCTTTCCCTTCATGACTGCAGAACGCTCCCCTCAACCTGTCGTTGCTAGCGTCAGGCGGTAAGGCAGGGGGCGCCACTCAATATCCGCTCCGGGGCGATACCGGGGCATTGTGCACTCGAGTGACGTCATGATCTGCCGGCGCAGGAGATCGTGGCGGTAGTGTTTAGCGCCGCCGCAAAATGACTAGTTAATTTCGCGAACGGGGCAAACTTCGCCGCGCCTGGGTGCTAGATGCTTTGCGCCCCATTAGCGCCCTCTTAAGGCGCTAACGGGAGGCGCAACCAACTGAATTTTTCCCCCAAAGAGACTCAGCTTTTGGAGCATCCTGCTCCAAACAGCTCCATTATAAACACTGCCTTGCTGGCAGCTGGGATAGAGTTCACACTGCAGTAAACATCACGGGGTGGGTAGGTGGGGAGGATGGAGTTTCAGTGGGAGTTCTCCTGCTCGTCTTCTCTAACATCAGCAGAAGAACCAGAGAAACCCTGGAAAACGGCCATTATTCCTGGGTTCCCATAGCCCTTCCGTCGAAGTTACATCGGGAGAACTCCTGTGGAAATTCACCACTTATAACTCACCAGAGCACAGATTTTAACAACCTGATTTTGCTTTCTTTCGTCAGTTTAATTGTTCTCATTTTAAAAAAATAATTCAGCCACACAATCGGTGATGTTATAATGCCTTTGTCTCATTATATTTTCTTCTGTTTACCAAGCAGCAGTAATACTACACAGGAACATTTCAAAAACCATTGTTGCAGTTTGTTGCAAGGTTCCAATTGGTGGTGTGAGTCATTATCCCAGGATAACTCAGGCTCGGGGATAACACACTATTTTCAGTGACAATTTTATTCCTACAATATGTTCCAGAGTTAAAAACAAAATCAGCTAACTAAAACTAAAAATAAATGAAGCAGAAACCTGAACGATCACTACTGTTTAAAACGGCAAAGAATTGATCTGAACAGACACTGATCTTCCAGGGAGAGCAGTGATGTGAATAGAATGAGAATATTATATCCTCAACGGAGCATGTGCTTAACAAGGAACATAGTACAAAGTAAAACTTCAGTTCAAAAATGTAAATTCAACCAGCACATGAACAGCAAATCCATGTTCATAATATACTTCTGCCTATGATCCTGCTAGTATCGGCATTCCATTCATCTAGTCACCTCACCTTCATCTTTACAATTTTCCTTGTTAAATGAATGTTCAACAATAAGTTGCATAGATATATATAGAGCCTTTAATGTAGTAAAACGTCCCAAGGCGCTTCACAGGAGTGCTATCAGGCAAAATTTGATGCGAGCCACATAAGGAGATATTAGGACAGGTGAAGTAAGCTTTAAGGAGCGTCTTAGAGGAGGGAGAAGGTAGAAAGGTGGAGAGGCGGAGAGGTTTAGGGAGGGAATGCCAGAGCTTAGGGCCTAGGCAGCTGAAGACACGACTACCAATGGAGGGGCGAAAGAAATCGGGGACGCACAAGAGGCCAAAATTGGAGGAACGCAGAGTTCCTGGCGGATTGTGGGGCTGGAGGAGGTTACAGAGATAGGGAGGGGCGAGGCCATGGATGGATTTGAATACAAGGATGAGAATTTTAAAATCAAGACGTTACTGAACCAGAAGCCAATGTAGGTCAGCGAGCACAGGGGTGATGGGTGAACGGGACTTGGTGCGAGTTAAGATACAGGCAGCAGAGGTTTGGATGAGCTCAAGTTTACGAAGGGTGGAGAAGGAAGTCATATTCTCTTTCTATTACTTGGAAATTACAACATGGAAATAGGCCGTTCAGCCAAACCAGTCCATGTTGATATTTATCCTATACACACACAGTAGTCCTAATTCCATGTGGCCACTCTATTCCCATATCCCTTACCCCCTTTCCTTCAAATCACCTGTCTAACCTATTCTTATATGTTGACATGGTATCTGCTTCAACCACTAACTACAGTAATGCATTTCACAGTCTCTCAACCCTCTGTGTAAATAAGTCTTTCCTATTCTCTTTCCTAAATCTCTTACATTTAACTTTATATCTATGTCCAATCCTTCCAGACCTCTAAACCATTGGAAACAAGCTGTTCCTATCCATCCTGTACCATCCCTTCATTATTGTAAACATCTGTATGAAATCACCACATAATCTCCTAATGAAAATAGCCCCAGTTTTCCCAAGGCTTCCTTTGCATTATTGGTCCTGAATTTTTGGTCGGAGGCTTCCCGCGGGGAAATGCTTCCGATCCGCAAATAAAATGCCCGCCTACCTGCTGGCCCGGGAGGTACGGAGACTCGCGGGCCTGGGCCTCTCCAGGTACCCACGGGTAGAGGCCCACCTATCACAGGGGTGCAGGCGGTTCGCAGGCAACCCTGGGATCACGTGGGCTGGCCAAAATGTATCATCTCATATTTACTGACATTGAATTCCAACTGCTATTTTTTTGCCAATTCCACCAGTTTAGGTATATTCCCTTTTAGATTCCTTTGGTTCTCAGAATTATTTACTATGCCTTCGATTTTAGTATCTTCTGCAAATTAGGATATAATTCCCTCTAGCCCTATATCTAAATAATTTATGTACACAATGTGGTCCCAGAACAGAACCCTTCAACTACTCTTGAGAATCTCTCCTTAACTCCTACTCTCGCTTTCCTCCTTTCTAACCAGTGCTCAATCCAATTTTCTACCCTCCCCCTAATCTCATGTTCCTTAATCCTCTGTAATAGACTCATGTGTGGTATCTTGTCAAATACTTTCTGAAAGTCCATGTACACCACATCCACTGCCTTTCCCCTATCCACCATATTCATCACCTCCTCAAAGAACTCGATCAGGTTTGTCCAGCACAATCTCCCTTTCTGAAATCCATGTTGGGTGCTTCTAATTATTTTCTCTTCATAGAGAATGCCATCCAGTTCCTTTCATCAGGTGCCATTATGCAGCCAGCAGTCTCATTCCTCATGACCACATTTGATGTTTGATTGAGACCTGGCCCCTCACTCTCACAATTACCACACTGTTCTTTACTTGGTTACAACTGGAGCCCCCAAGATCTTTGTTGTCATTCCTTGGCGTCCTATTCTGTGGTGCAGCCCCTGAATTTCCAGGCTGTGGCCACATTCCTGGCTCTGTGTGTCTCGCTCCAGCTGATTAAATTGGGAGGAATTATTGGGAGGCACCACTGATCACAAGGTCAGAAAGTGATTAGCTCGTTAACCAGATTATCTCAGGGTTTTGCACGGTTGGTTAAGAAACCATTTCCTGAGATCATCAGAAACCAATGCCAGAAATCAATGCCTTATCATCAACACTGACTCTTTGAATCTGTTACATTCTCCCTGTCTTGCCACAATTTCCAGATATCCTCCAGTTATATGACTCATAAGCACCATATGGAGCTTTCTGCAACTTCCCAATTTTTTAACTTCAGGCATCACATCATAAGCAGCAAGAATAGGACACTTTATAGTTTCATAGTTTTCATTATACATTGGATCTGTATACTTTACCTTAAGTGACAACAGGGACCTCCTGGTCCCCAAATGTCTTTTGGTAATTATTCAGAAGCTCTTATGAATCCATATATTTCATCCCTTTCTTAAAAATTTGAATCAGATTAGATTTACGAAATGACTCCCTATGGAGTTATGAGCTAGACCGACTGTACCAATGGAACTGAATATCAGGCGCTGCGTAGAACGGGCGGCCGATCCGATACCGCCCATTTTGCGCCATCGCCCGAGACGAATTTCTAGGCCCCAGTGCATAAACCACATCAATGCTGCCTCCTTTTCCTCTGCCTTGGGTTTGCATAGAGCTTCCATGTGTTGTTCCTTCTATCTGGTACACATATTCATTTGATTTTTCTTCAGCATGGAATATAATGTGGAGAAATGTGAAGTTACCAACTTTGGTAGGAAAAATAGAAAAGTAGAGTATTTTTTAAATGATGAGAGATTGGGAAATGTTGGTGTTCAGAGGGACCTGGGTGCCCTTGTACACGAATCACTGAAAGTTAACATACAGGTACAGCAAGCAATTAGGAAAGCAAATGGTATGTTGGCCTTTATTACAAGAGGATTTGAGTATAAGAGTAAAGACATCTTACTGCAAACTGGGCATCAGTGAGCAGGTTATTGGTGAGTAAGTGCTGCTTGATAGTACTGTCGACGACACCTTCCATCACTTTGCTGATGATTGAGAGTAGACTGACGGGGCGGTAATTGGCCGGGTTGGGTTTGTCCTTTTTGTGGACAGGACATACCTGGGCAGTTTTCCACATTGTCAGATAGATGCCAGTGTTATAGCTGTACTGGAACAGCTTGGCTAGAGGTGCAACTAGTTCTGGAGCACAAGTCTTCAGCACGACAGCCGGGATGTTGTCGGGGCCCACAGCCTTTGCTGTATCCAGTGCGCTCAGCCGTTTCTTGATATTACGTGGAGTGAATCAAATTGGCTGAAGACTGGCTACTGTGGTAGTGGGGACCTCATGAGGAGGCCGATATGGATTATCCACTCGGCACTTCTGGCTGAAGATGGTTGCAAACGCTTCAGCTTTGTCTTTTGCACTCACATGCTGGGCTCCACCATCATTGAGGATGGGGATGTTCATGTAACCTCCTCCTCCCGTTAGTTGTTTAATGGTCAACCACCATTCATGATTGGATGTGGCAGGACTGCAGAGCTTTGATCTGATCCATTGATTGTGGGATCACGTAGCTCTGTCTATAGCATGCTGCTTCCACTTTTTAGCATGCATGTAGTCCTGTGTTGCAGCTTCCCCAGGTTGGCACCGCATTTTTAGGTACGCCTGGTGCTGCTCCTGGCATGCTCGTCTACACTCCTTATTGAACCAGGGTTGGTCCCCTGGCTTGATGGTAAAGGTAGAGTGAGGGATATGCCAGGCCATGAGGTCACAGATTGAGGTGGAATACAATTCTGCTGCTGCTGATGGCCCACAGTGCCTCATGGATGCCTAGTTTTGAGCTGCTAGATCTGTTCTGAATCTATCCCATTTAGCACGGTGGTAGTGCCACACAACACGATGGAGGGTGTCCTCAATGTGAAGATGGGACTACGTCTCCACAATGACTGTGCGGTGGTCACTGCTACCAATACTGTCATGGACAGATGCATCTGCGACAGGTAGATTGGTGAGGACGAGGTCAAGTAGGTTTTTCCCTCGTGTTGGTTCTCTCACCACCTGTCGCAGGCCCAGACTAGCAGTTATGTCCTTCAGGACTCGGCCAGCTCGGTCAGTAGTGGTGCTACCGAGCCACTCTTGGTGATGGACATTGAAGTCCCCCACCCAGAGTACGTTCTGTGCCCTTGCTACTCTCAGTGCTTCTTCCAAGTGGTGTTCAACATGGAGTAGTACTGATTCAATAGCAAAATACTGCGGATCCTGAAAATCTGAAATAACAACAGAAAATGCTGGAAACACTCAGCAGGTCAGGCAGCATCCGTGGAGAGAGAAACAGAGTTAACGTTTCAGGTCTGTGACCCTTTGTCAGAACTGGAAAAAGTTAGAGATGTAACAGGTTTTAAGCAGGTGCAGAGGCAGGGGAGGAAAGAACAAAAGGGCCGGTCGGTGATAGGGTGGAAGGCAGGAGTGGTTAAATGTTGCAAATGGGGATGGCAGAATCATCAACACCTGCTGCCTGAAAATATAGGAGCTGAGGTTATAGTCTGAAATTGTTGAACTCAATGTTGAGTCCAGAAGGCTGTAAAGTGTCGAATTGGAAGATGAGTTGCTGTTCCTCAAGCTTACGTTGAACTTCATTGGAACAGTGTAAGAGGCCAAGGACAGAGAGGTCGTGAAGCGGAGAATTAAAGTGACAAGCGACCGGAAGCTCGGAGTCACCCTTATGGACTGAACGGAGGTGTTCCGCAAAGCAGTCACCCAATCTGCATTTGGTCTCCCCAATGTAGAGGAGATCGCATCGTGAGCAGAGAATACAGTATACTAATTCATCAGCTGAGGGAGGGCGGTAGGTGGTAATCAGCAGGAGGTTTCCTTGCCCATGCTTGATCTGAAGCCATGAGATTTCATGGGGTCCGGAGTCAATGTTGATGACTCCCAGGGCCACTCCTTTCCTACTATATACCACTGTGACGCTACCCCTGGTGGGTCTGTCCTGCTGGTGGGACAGGACATAACCCAGGGATGGTGATGGAGGAGTTTGGGACATTGGCTGAAAGGTATGATTCTGTGAGTATAACTATGTCAGTCTGTTGCTTGACTAGTCTGTGGGACAGCTCTCCCAATTTTGGCACAAATACCCAGATGTTGGTGAGGAGGACTTTGCAGGGTCAACTGGTTAACTACCATTGTCTTGTCCATAGACGGTGCTGAGTGGTCCATCTGGTTTTATTTTTATTGTTTTTCGTAGCCTTTTTTTACACCGAGTAGCTCGTTAGGCCATTTCAGAGGGCAGTTAAGAGTCAACCACATTGCTGTGTGGCTGGAGTCACAGGTAAGGATGGCAGATTTCCTTCCCTAAAGGACATTATTGAACCAGATGGGTTTTTACGACACTCCGATAGTTTCATAGTCACCATTACTGGTGCTAGCTTTTTATTCCAGATTTATTTAATTAACTGAATTTAAATTCCCCAGCTGCCATGGTGGGATTTGAACTCACATTCACCGAGATCAATAGTCCAGGCCTCCGAATTACTAATCTAGTAACATAACCACTATGCTATCGTTCCTCTCAATCATCATCAATGTGCTGGAAGGTGTCATTGACAGTGCTATCAAGAAGCACTTACTCACCAATAACTTGCTCACTGATGCCCAGTTTGGGTTCCGCCAGGACCACTTGGCTCCAGACATCATTGCAGCCTTGGTCCAAACATGGACAAAAGAGCTGAATTCCAGAGGTGAAGTGATAGTGACTGCCCTTGACATCAAGGCAGCATTTGACCGAGTGTGGCATCAAGGAGCCCGAGTAAAACTGAAGTCAGTGGGAATCGGAGGGAAAACCCTCCACTGGCTGGAGTCATACCTAGCACAAAGGAAGATGGTTGTGGTGGTTGGAGGTCAATCATCACAGCCCCAGGACATCGCTGCAGGAGTTCCTTAGGGCATTGTCCTTGGCCCAACCATCTTCAGCTGCTTCATCAGTGACCTTCCCTCCATCATAAGGTCAGAAATGGGAATGTTCGCTGATGACTGCACAGCGTTCAGTTCCATTCGCAACTCCTCAGATAATGAAGCAGTCCATACCCACATGCAGCAAGACCTGGACGACATTCAGGCTTGGGCTGATAAGTGGCAGGTAACATTCGCGCCACACAAGTGCCAGGCAATGACTATCTCCAACCAGCGCCCCTTGACATTCAACGGCATTACCATCGCCGAATCCCTCACCGTCAATATCCTGGGGTCACCATTGACCAGAAACTTAACTGGACCAGCCACATAAATACTGTGGCAACAAGAGCAGGTCAGAGGTTGGGTATTCTGCGGCGAGTGTCTCACCTCCTGACTCCCCAAAGCCGTTCCAACATCTACAACGCACAAGTCAGGAGTGTGATGGAACACTCTCCACTTGCCTGGATGAGTGCAGCTCTAACAATACTCAAGAAGCTTGACACCATCCAAGAAAAAGCAGCCCACTTGATTGGCACTCCATCCACCACCTTAAACATTCATTCACTCCACCACCGGCGTACCATGGCTGCAGTGTGTACCATCTACAAGATGCACTGCAGCAACTCGCCAAGGCTTCTTCGGCAGCACCTCCCAAACCCATGACCTCTACCACCTAGAAGGACAAGGGCAGCAGGCACATGGGAACACCACCACCTCCAAGTTCCCCTCCAAGTCATACTACATCCTGACTTGAAGGTTTATCCTATCCTGACTTGAAGGTTTATCCTATGTAATCTTAGGTATATCGCCATTCCTTCATTGTCGCTGGGTCAAAACCCTCCCTAACAGCACTGTGGGAGTACCTTCATCACATGGACTGCTGCGGTTCAAGAAGACGGCTCACCACCACCTTCTCAAGGGCAACTAGGGATGGGCAATAAATGTTGGCCTTGCCAGCGACGTCCACATCCCATGAACAAATTTTTTCAAAATATAGGGCCCTGGCGAGACCACACCTGGAGTATTGTGTACAGTTTTAGTCTCCTTACCTAAGGAAAGATATACTTGCCATAGAGGGAGTGCAACGAAGGTTCACCAGACTGATTCCTGGGATGGGGGGGATTGTCCTATGAGAAGAGATTGAGTAGACTAGGCCTATATTCTCTAGAGTTTAGAAGAGAGGTGATCTCATTGAAACATACAACATTCTTACAGGGCTTGACAGAGTAGATGCAGGGGGGATGTTTCCCCTGGCTGGGGAGTCTAGAACCAGGGGTCACAGTCTCAGAATAAGGGGTCGGCCATTTAGGACGGAGATGAAGAGAAATTTCTTCACTCAGAAGGTGGTGAATCTTTGAAATTCTCTCCCCCAGAGGGCTGTGGAGGCTCAGTCGTTGAGTATATTCAAGACAGAGATCGATAAATTTTTGGATATTAAGGGAATCAAGGGATATGGAAATAGTGCAGGAAAGTAGAGTTGAGGTAGAAGATCAGCCATGATCTTATTGAATGATGGAGCAGGCTCGAGGGGCCGAATGGCCTACTCCTGCTTCTATTTCTTATGTTCTTAAATGGACTAATTTTCGCTCTCAGTCTAATTTTTGAGCCCTTGGTGACGTTCTTAATTATTGCTGTTTGTTACTGCTCAACTTACTTTAAATATAAACAGTTTCAATAGCCTGTTGATCTGTGAGTGAAATATTAATCCCACCTTGCCATCACTGTTATATATGTGTTTATTTTTACGGCAAGTACTTCTCTAAGATTCAGTGTCTCAGGCCACTCCCATAGGCAAATCCTCACTGGTCTGGAGTGTGCCTTTGCTTGCCCAGTATCTAAGCAACAAGCCAGGGATCAAACAGAAAACCCTCACTGCTGTATTTCGGTTTACTGAACCATAGAATCATAGAAATTTATGGCCAAGAAGGAGGCCATTCGGCCCATTGTGTCTGTGGCAGCCGAAAAAGAGCTACCCAGCCTAATCCCACTTTCCAGCTCTTGGTCCGTAGCCCTGTAGGTTACGGCACTTCAAGTGCATATCCAAGTACTTTTTAAATGCGATGAGGGTTTCTGCCTCTACCATCCTTTCAGGCAGTGAGTTCCAGACCCCCACCACCCTCTGGGTGAAAAACTTTCTCCTCAACTCCACTCTAATCCTTCTACCAATTACTTGAAATCTATGCTCCCGGTTATTGACCTCTCTGCTAAGGGAAATAGACTTATCTAGGCCCCTCATAATTCTATACATGTAAATTAAATCTCCCCTCAGTTCCTCTGTTCTAAAGAAAACAACCCTAGTCTATCCAATCTTTCCTCATAGCTAAAATTATCCAGTCCTGGTAACATCCTAGTAAATCTCCTCTGTACCCTCTCTAGTGCAATCACACCTTTCCTGTAATGTGGTGACCAGAAGTGTACACAGTACTCTAGCTGTGGCCTAACTAGTGTTTTATACAGTTCTAGCATAACCTCCCTGCTCTTATATTCTATGCCTCAGCTAATAAAGGAAAGTATCCCGTAAGCCTTCTTAACCTCCTTATCTGCCTGTCCTGCTACCTTCAAGGATCTGTGGACATGCACTCCAAGGTTCCTCTGTTCCTCTACACTTCTACTGTTATTTTGTATTCCCTTGCCTTGTTAGCCATCCCCAAATGCATTACCTCACACTTCTCTAGATTAAATTCATTTGCCATTTTTCTGCCCACCTGACTAGTCCATTGATATCTTCCTGCGGTCTACAGCTTTCTTCCTCATTATCAACCACACAGCCAATTTTTGTATCATCTGCAAACTTCTTAATCATGCAACCTACATTGAAGTCTACATTACTGCTAATACCATATGTACTTACGTGTCATTCTCCAACTTTGGAAAGTGGCAAAATACGCAGTCCCCTCGATCGTGGTTAAGGCTATAAACAGACAGATTTATTAAATAGTAGATAGGTAAGTGATTCAGGCAACCAACAGGAGGAGGCTCCATGAACATCCCCATCCTCACCTATCACAGAGTTCATCATGTAAGTGCAAGAGGCAAGCCTGAAACGTTTACAAATGTCTTTAGCCAAAAGGGACTAGTAGACAATCCCATTCAGCATCCTCCCAAGGTCCCCACCATAATAGATGCTGGTGACCAAACAATTTGGTTCACTCCACATGACATTAAGCAGCTGAGTGCAATGGACACAGTGCAGGCTACGGGTGCTGACAATATCCCAGCTATAGTGCTCGAAATTTGTGTATCAAATTAACCAGCCCCGCACCCCCTGCACCTTCCCCCACCCCCCCGCCCCACTCCAGACGAGCTACTCCAGTGCAGCTATGGTATTGGCATTTACCTGGCAATGTGGAAAATTGTCCAGATATGTCCTATCCACAAATAGCAGAACAAATTTAACTCTCCCAATCATTAGCAAAGTAATGGAAGGAGTCATCAACACAGTCATCAAGCAACACCTACTCACCTATAACCAGCTCACTGATGCTCAGTTCAAGTTCTGACACTCGGCACCAGACCTCACAGCCTTGATCCATACAGGGACACAATTGCTGAATACCAGCAGAGAGGCAAGAGTAGCTGCCTTTCACATCGAGGTAGCATTCAACCAAGTATAGTAGCAAGGAGCCCGAACAAAAACTGAGGTCAAGGAGTAAACACTCCAGTGGCTGGTTGTGGTTGTTGGAGGAACAATCATTGCATGAGTTCCTCAGGGCAATGTCCTCAACCCAGCCATCTTCACCTGCTTCATCAATGACCAAGTTCTTCTCCAAATCACACACCATGCTGACTTGGACATATACCACATACCTCATCACCACTGGGTCAAAATCCTGGAATTCCCTACCTAACACATTCATGGAAGCACCATCATCACAAGGACTGCAGCAGTTCAAGGAAAAGGCCATCACTACGTTCTCAGTGCAACTAGGGGTGGGCAATTAAAATACAGCTTCACCAGCATCACTCACATCCAGTGAATGATTAATCCATGGCACATCGTAGATTTATAGTAGTTTCAGGCTTATCAAATCCTTCCTCAGAACATTACATCTTACATGTGCTGCTCTAATTCGCAATATAAATGAGGTCAGTTTGTTGCTAACCATCCACTCAACTTGGCCCTGCTCCTGATAACAGCGCACTTCTTCATTTGCTGCCAGGTATGGGAAACCCGGCATTAACCCAATCAGTGACCTCCCTCCATGAACTTGGCATCCGTACCTTTCCTGGAGAGTGGCCTTGAACCCTAATTAGGGCCACTCACCTTTTGTACAACCTGCTGCAGCAAGACATCCAACTCTTCAATATCAAAAGGTCCATTTTTGTGGCGCCACCACAATTTCGCCTTTTATGGCTAGCTGCAGCCCTTTAAGAGCTGCTGCCTTGCCAGATTTTGCGCGCCCAATCTGCGTGTGCTACAATCCAAGCTCTCTGGGCAGGCTTTTTCCGTTACTGTCGGGAGAAGGAAGGTGTAACGTTTCGCAATTATCGCGATTCGAAATAACGAGATAGAAGCAGATTCGTTTGATCAGTTTATTTAAACGAAATGCTGTCATGATTAAACAGGACACAGAAGCCTGTAAAATGGCCACCGCGCATTGTGGCAGAAGTTTCCAGAAGTACAGTGGGCAGACAAGATGGCGTTCGAATAAACATTTTCGATAAGCACTGATAAAGACAGGATGCAACCTGTTTGCATTTGTGACAATAGCAAAAGATATGAGTGCTGGAATCGTTTTCCATGCACAAGTAAGGACCATTGTACTGGGCAATCGAAGGCCCATCCAGACACATCAATACGCAAATACCCCCACGGCTCTACAATGAGAGAGCCATTCTCGGGTGATTAAGTCAGTATTCGGGGGCCCGCAAAACCCAGCCAGGGAGGCTCCGAGCCGGTTCAACAATGGGGAAAACATTAACGGGTAGTTGGCCAGTCTCAGGTGCTACCGAAACCCGTTAAAGACAAGAATCACCCCATGCTGGGAGTTTTGAGCGCCAATATTTCACAAAGGACAAACATTAAGATTTGGGCAGGAGATAAGGGAACACAGCACTATAACTATAGACAACAAATGTCCATTGCTCTCTTACTCCCTTGATTCGATTCTTATTCGCTTGATTCGTGCTCTTGTTTCTCTGGACTGTTGACTCTGGACTTTTAGCCGCACTGGACGGTTATTCGAATGTTGGGTGGAGCTCAAACGGAACGAGCCGCCTCGACGAAGGCCGGTAACCGGGTGCACCATCCCGAGTGTCGGTAAACGGTGTTCTGGACCCGAAGGCCCGAAGAGACGAGACGAGACGAGATGAGAAGAGAAGAAGAAGAATCCACGTGCCACGCGGTCAGTAAACCCCGACCGCGCTGAATTTATACGAACTCTATCAGTTACTGCACGAACTGGTCATCGACTCTTCCTCGAATTTTATCGACAACCGGTGTCAATACAGGAAGACTCTTCTTTGAGTTCTACAGCCGGGCCCGAGCACTGTCGAGTTCTTCATGACAACGGGGAGCCCAGCCTGCTTGCAGCAGCAGCGAAAGTAAACAAGTGGGGTACAGAGACCCCTCAAAACACGTGACAGTCAGGCGCTGCAGCGAAACGAGCCGAGCGCCTCACTTTAAAATTCTCCGAAGTAACACGAGTGGTGAGCATGTTTCCCGATCCTACAAATCTAGATGTAGTGTAGGTATTGATAAGGGAGGGTGGTTTTATTAAGGATAAAGTATAATGTGTTCCCCTTTTTACGATGTGCCGTGCGTTCTTCATTACCACAGACCAAGCTTTATGAATGTATGTATACTTGTACTCTCGTTAATTTGTGCCTATGACATGTACTTCATGATTTTAGACGCTATGCAATAAAGATTTCCATTTCGTACTATTCAACCAGGTCTATTTGAGTTTTTCTCTGCATTACTGCTCTCGCACCTAAGTCCAGTGTTAGAACCGTAAGGGCGAGTGGGTCGAACCACTCACAGGTGCTTATTGCAACAAGGCTGGCCGGAGACCAGAGCAAGCAATAGTATTGGGCAACGAAGGCCTAACCCCGCACCAGCACTGTCTGCGATACAAGCATGACACAGAACCCCTTACAAAGGTTTTAGCAGTTGTTTCCTGCATTATGGCCGCAGGTGTGCCTATGCCACAGCCGTGGGCAGCCCAAGTTTGCTGGGATGGCAAAAATCGGAGCTAACATCTACTCTGGTGCTCTTACATATCAAAACAAGCTGGGTCATATTGTATGAGTGAACCTTACTTTTAACACCATATATATTGTGACAGAATGAAATAAATCAATACTGTGATAGACCACTTTCTTTGAATTGCAATTGAAGTATGTAATCTTTATGTTCCTCCATATGTTTAAACTTACGTCCTAAAAGGCTGTAAGATTTGAGAGTATTCTATCATATAAAAGATGCTGAGATAGCTTCCATCATCAGCACATGTGCTACAAGCATTTGTACAATAATAAGATTAGAGTTTAGAGGTAAAGGGGTAGATTTTCCACTTCAGCACCCTCACATCAGGGAACTGCGCATGCCCAGCCTGTGATTTTCCATCCATTGCAGAAAATAATGGGCTGGGGGTGCTCAACTCCCTGTGTCCAGGAACGCCAAAGCAGAAAATCTGCTGTAATGAGTCAATTGAGTAAGTAACTTAAAAACAAGAAAGACTTGCATCTATATAGCACCTTTCATGACCTCAGGGCGTCCCAAAGCACTTTACAGCCAAAGAAATGCTTTGAAGTGTAACCACTGCTCTAATTTAGGAAACGTGGCAGCCAATTTGTGCACAGCAAGGTCCCACAAATAGCAATGTGATAATGACCAGATAATCTGTTTTAGTGATGTTGGTTGAGGGGTAACTTAATCAGAGACAAATACTGTGCCTAGCACCTATAGATTCATCTGTCTTACAGACCTGTTCGTTCAGATACACTCAACTGGCTTTGATTCTACCAATTTCTGCCAACTCATGAAAGTGTTCTCATCTGTGGCTTTGTTAATCTTACACCCCTCTCTGCTTCTGCTGTCCTCTTGTCTATGGTCCTGCTGGTCTCTGCACTCCATTCATGTATTGACCTGTCCCTCATCTACTGTACTGCAAATTTCCCGCTCTGGCCAACTTGAAAGATATTTCAGCAAGGTTTTCAGAGGTGACCATTCTTGTTTTCTGCAAAAATCAATAGTAATGAACATTTCCAAACACGATAGTGTCTTTATGTTAACCAGTAAAATTAGATTAACAGTACAGGGGTAACTGGGTGATGCAATGAGGCACTGACCTTTCACCCCTGGGACCTGGTCAGTCCAGTCTGATGCAATGAACATTTCCTTTGTTGGCTGACTGTAAAGGTCCTATATAAAATGAGCTTAGGCAGTCTGAGTCCCGTTCCTATCAGCTATGGACCTGCAGCACCAAACCATCGCCAGTCCTGCACTAATAGGTAATCTCTCTCAGGATCGCTGGTGTGGGGAATGGAAAAAATATTATATTGGTGCAGCAGTGGGTGCTCTTTTCAGGTTGGACGAGACACATTTTGTAGACAGGGTAGAAGGAGCTTTACTCTGCATCTGACTATGCGATACCTGACCTGGGAGTGCTTGATGCCAACACCGGATACGAGAAACGAGAAGAGTTCCATACTAACATCCCTAACTTTGACCATTAAAAATGTTGTTTAAATGTTACTGGTATACGATCATATTATTTTTAATGCCTTGACTTTTTTCAGGCATTGTTATGCTGATCCATCATTTCCCTACTTTGAATCCAAAGCTGCTCCATCTAAATGCTTTTCTATGTCTTTGTTCAAGGTGATGTTTGGCATCTACTGAACCAAGGGAACAGAGGAGATGAGTTACTTATCACCACAAACAAAAACATCCTAATGCCTTCCACAATAAATATGGTTGACTGGAGCTTTGATTTTCTTCCCTTTCTCAAGTAGAAGTGCTTCAAGTGGCCAAGACAGAGATCACCTGAGAAATAACACAGGAGAAATCCACGTCCTACCACTTTATGTTTCACTGCATTAGTACACCAATAGTGTCAGAGTGCGCAGCTTGTAGAGATTAATCCTACAGTCATCATTCTCCCTCTGGATGTATCAGTACAGTAGTCTCAGGCTCTCTTGCTTTCCCTCCCAGTGGGTGTCATTGCAGGAAATCAATCATTATGCTTGAGCTATACAGCCTTTTGAAGTCTTTTTAAAATTGTCATTCTTTGGCAACACCTCCCATCTCCCAATTTTCCCACCAACCACATACACAGTGGGCTGGATTTTGTCAATGGGGACGTGATGGAGGCGGGACTCCCACTTTTTGGGTTGTAGTCTCGCCTCCATCGACTTGTGGCCAACCCACTGTATTTTCCCTTGATTGACCTTGTTAAGCCCGCCCAGCGGGCTCAGCAGGCCAATTAAGGGCCACCCGGCAACAGGTGATGTCACAGATTGACATTTCATCTGTCAAGAGCTTTTGACAGATGAAATATCAGCGTTTGACAGCTCCTTGAAGCTGTCAAACACTGACAATCTGTCCTCTAAGTTAATTCCTTCCTCTCAGGCTGATTTAGAGATCTCTGCAGAACAAAAAGCAGAGGCTGCAGCTTTTGACAGCTCAACAGCCATTCTGCTTTCTGTGCCGGTGAGATTTCTGACTCCCGAGACCTGAAGGGCTGACACCTGCAGGTGGAAGTTAAGGTAAGTAAAACTTTTTTCCACACTTTACACTTACCTTACACACTTACCTCTGCACACATGCACCCATCACTCACCTGCCCACCGGACATATCAACCCCTCCAACCCCTGCAGACCGACGGTCCGCCTCGCTAAAACGGCGTGGTTCGGACCTGTCGGGAAGCCCACACTTCAGGGCTAAAAATAGGGATTAGGCAAAAAACTGCCTGTTAACTACCTGTAACAGGCAGTTTATTGGCACTAATCCCCTTCCCGCCTCGGGGAGGCGGCTCCCAGCACAGGTCGGCTACCCGCCTCCTGTGAAACTGGCATGGAGGCGGGTTGGGGGCGGGATGGGTTCGGGACCCCCGAATCTGCTATTTTCCCACCTCACACGCCTCCAAACCCGCCTCCACGGGTCAATGAAAATTCTGCCCATTAGGTCTCGGAGATAAAACATTGATCAAGTGATTTATGCTGGTAATATATATAATTTGGACAAATTGGTCTGTAAGGGCTTTTTTTCCATAGTAACTCATTTGCCAGTTTCATGGTGGTTTTACAGATTGATCAACTGCCAGTCTTATATCTTGCATTGGCAACTTTGCCTTATAGACAATGGCCCTGAAATTCTTCGAAGGTTCCGCGGGTCTTCCACTGTAACCTCAGCAGCAGACTGATGGAACCACCTCAGAAACCGCAGAGACTTAGTTACATCAGGTCTCCATCATTTCCAGCCATTTCCTGGTTGCCTTCTAAGGACTTCCATCCGCCCCTTATGACGGGCCGAAAGCGGAGATTCCCTAAGCCAGAGTTCCTGCTCTTGAATCTAAGGAGAAAGATGAGGTGTACTGAACTCCACAAGGGTGCGTGTAGGCCCCACTGGTGGGTTCCTGGTCCGGCAATTGGCCTGGATTTCCAAAAAGTGGTAAAAAAAAGGTGTCTTCCCACTGATCTTGAATCTCCCAGTGAGAGTCAGTGTTGGAGGGCACCAGTGGGCACGATCATCACCTGTGGAATTTCATGACCTACAAAACCATTCTGCCTTCAATTGTATTGAATGCCTACTCAAGGTGTAAGGAGTAACTGGCTCTCAAAATTCCATGGGCAGCGATGGTGTCCACTGGTGCCGTCCAATCCCAGTCTGGGCCGGTGGGAGGGCATCTCATTTGTATGGAGCAGGCAGGTGCAAGAGCCACATTGGGCACATCTTTGGTGCCTGCCTGCCCCATGCCAGCAGAAATGTGGGCAGGTCAGGGTGGGAGTGGGGTTAGGGGTTTCCCAGGCTACCCCCAACCCCGGCACAGCTCTGCATGGCCCCCAGTCAAGGGTGCCGATCCACGATTATTATTATGAAACATTTTTCCCTCACTTCAGGGGTCCAGGCTGCATGCCAGACCTGGATTCCAATACTGGGGCTCACATTGTGGAGGCCAGTACATCGAGTGTACAGCACAGAAACAGGCCATTCAGCCCAATTGGTCTATGCCGGTGTTTATGCTCCACATAAGCCTCCTCCCACCCTATTTCATCTAACCCCATCGACATATCCTTCTATTCCTTTCTCCCTCATATGTTTATCTAGCTTCCCCTGAAATGCATCTCAGCTATTTGCCTCAACTTCTCCCTGTGGTATTGCGTTCCACATTCGTACCACTCTTTGGGTAAAGGAGTTTCTCATGAATTCCCTAATGGAGTTATTAGTGACGATCTTATTTTTATGACATCTAGTTTTGGACTCCCCCACAAGTGGAAACATTTTCTTTCCGTCTACCCTATCAAACCCTTTCATTATCTTAAACACTTCAATCAGGTCACCTTCTCTCGAGCCCCAGCCTGTTCAGCCTTTCCTGATAAGTATATACTCTCAGTTCTGTACCTCTCATCATTCTCAGTATACTGGCCGCCACTGCTACTCCAGATTCCAACTGTGGTTCCGGAACTGTGGCTTAGCAGTCCCTGACCTGGACACCTCCCCGGGGAAGGGGCAAGTTCTCTCCCTTACAAGACAACCAGGAATCTCCTAAAACCGGTGGAGACACTGTGTAACTGGATCGCTGCCATTTCCGAGGGGAGTCCACTGGTCTCCAGCTGAAGTTACAGCGAGAAACTGGTGGAACTCCTGAGGAATTTCAGGGACAATGGGCTAGAAATTCGTTATAGCCAATGAATGGGCGGTGTCAGTAGAAAAGTTGGAGAATTAGTGCCAGGTGCAAATGCTTTAGACTGCACGAAAAATTCGTGCTCACTGCTCAATAAAATGATTGGAGTCCTAAATCAAGTCTTAAAACCCAAGCTCATTGGCGTCTGGACCAATATTGGGTGCAGTCTAATCGCAACTCATCATTGCTACAGGCTTTTTTCACTACTTAAATGGGAGGTTCATTGATGCTGCAGCACCTCATTCTCAGCATTGCTGGCTGTGCAGCTGAAGCTGGTGCCGGAGCCGGAGGCGGAGGACTGAACCAGGTGTGCTCATGGCAGGTCCACGCCCCAGGGAGAGAGCCCACAGATTCTCCGAGGAGGCATTGGTTTTCGCTGTGGAGAGACGGAGGAGGGTGCTCTACCCGACAAGTGGCAGGAGGCTCTCGCCACAAGTCTTCCACACCATGGGGAGGGAGGTAGCGGAGCACGTCTCGGGCAGCACTGTGGTCCCCAGGACCCACACACAGTGCAGGAAGAAATTTAATGACCTCACTAGCGTAGTCAGGGTGAGTGAATGCTTCAACAATGATACATACCACCATCTGTACCACAGTCTTCACACACTGCCCAAGGCACCACACCCCCAGCATTCACCCATCAACAATCTCCACCTACCAACACTCACACCCAAAACTCACACCTTGTACACAATGACAGCTATTCAACTATGGCAGGCACATCACCCAAACACATTGCTCCACACTCACTCACACACTTTCCTTTCTCTTGCAGGCCAAGGTGGCTCACAACAGGAGGGAGCAGGAGTGCACAGGTGGGGGACAAGCCGACACCCAACCAATGTGTGCGCTGGAGAATCGAGTGCTGCGAATCAGTGGGTGCCAGGTGGTGGGTGCCATGGCCCATGGCGACGTTGACCCTCTTGGTTCATCCCTACTTCTTCTTCTCACATCCCACTTCCCCGTCACCCCACAAGCCTTTCGCACTTTCCAGCTAATCATGCTGTATGCATGCATTTCTCCCTTCCTGCCCCCCTCCCCTCACCTTAACCCGACTCTTGTCCTTTATGCTTTCAGATAATCATCAAGCACCTGAGCAGCCTGTCCCTGAGGGCACCATAGAGAGCGAGGCGGGAGAAGAGGAGGAGGAAGAACACACTGCGTCACTCCATCTCTCACCCACAGACACCAGCTCAGATACTGGCACTATGCGTTCTTTAGAGGCTAGCATAGATGCGGGATCTGCATAGGGTGAGGCACTGGGGATGAGTGGACTGTAGCAAGGCCAGGGAGAAAGGGTAGCTCGAGGGCCAGCTCCCCAGAGGGCGAGTTCGCGCACAAGTTCTGCTGCACGGAACTCAGATGAGGACCTCAATGGGGATGCCTTTAAAAGAAGGGTGATGGGCATGCACACAGAGATCATAAGTGCAATGGCAAGTGTGCCCGAGAGCCTCTCGGCAATGGTAAGGAGCATGGAGGAGTCCGCCTCCAACATTGCACAAGGTTCTGCGCAGAGCATGGAGCCCATCATTTCCAGTCTGCAAAGAGAGACCGTGGTGACCAAGACCTGATGCCGCCTGTGATGGTGAATCTGGCAGCTTCCATTGCAGCACCGGCGGAAACGACACAACGTCTTAGTGCGGTAATGCAGTCTATGCTTGATGGCATCCAATCTCAGACTGCTCTCATGCAGTGTCAGCTTGATGCCACGCAAGCTCTGACTGCTGCCATCGTGGCTGGGTCTAACACCGTCGAACGGGACTTCCACAGTATTGCAGCAGGCCAGCAATCTGTGCTGCAACAGATTGCTAGGGATGCTGAGGTGCTGCCCCGGGGGAGCGGCAGTGAGTCAGTGGAGCAGGAACCTGCTGTCCTCTCTCAGGATGACATCATTCCTGCTCCCACCACTGCCACTCCGTCATTGCCCTTGTCGCTGCCTGTCATCAAGCCAGCCCAGACTGCTGCCGCCCATGCTGAGGTGGTGCAGTCTACAGCCGGGCCTTCCAGGTCCAGAGCTGGTCGAGGACGTCCTGCGAGGTCATCTGAAGTCTCCCGCACGGACACTTAGCAGCCTTCCGCCAGCTGTGCTGCAGCCACTGGGCCAACACTTCAAGGACAAGGGCAGCAGGCGCATGGGAACACCACCACCTCCAAGTTGCCCTCCAAGTCACACATCATCCTGACTTGGAAATATATCGCTGTTCCTTCATCGTCGCTGGGTCAAAATCCTGGAACTCCCTCCCTAACAGCACTGTGGGAGTACCTTCACCTCACGGACTGCAGCGGTTCAAGAAGGTGGCTCACCACCACCTTCTCGAGGGCAATTAGGGATGGGCAATAAATGCTGGCCTTGCCAGCGACGCCCACATCCCATGAACGAATAAAAAAAAATTTAAATCCTTCAGCAAAATCTTAAATTCATCCTCCATCCTTACTGCACTCCCAATACTCTACAAATTTCATATTTATTATTGGATGCTGCATTCAGATCATTTATGTGAAGAAGATCCAAAAGTCCAAACACTGAGCCCTGCAGTTCTCCTTTCAGCACCTCCCCTCGGCCTATACAGTGGGGGGGGGGGGGGGAGGGGGTTAATGTGATTCAGAGATCCCAGCACAAAGCTTCACATAAGACACATATCGGGAAATTGGGCATAGAGGTTAAAATGCCCGAATCACAGCCCGCACATTTTTACATACATTATACAGCACAGAAACAGGCCATTTGGGCCAACCAGTCCGTGCTGGCGTTTATGCTCTACTCGAGCCTCCTCCTATCCTTCCTCATCTATCTCTATCAGCATAACCCTCCATTCGCTTCTCCCTCATATGCTTGTCTAGCTTCCCCTTAAATGCATCTATACTATATGCCTCAACTACTTCCTGTGGTAGCGAGTTCCACATTCTCGCCACTCTCTGGGTAAAGAAGTTTCTCCCTAGTTGATATCTTGGTGACTATCTTATATTGATGGCCTCCAGTTTTGCTGTTCCCCACAAGTGGAAACTCTCTCTCTGGGCTGGATTTTCTCAGCCCCGAGGAGGCGGGTATGGCGGCGGGACTGCCAGTAAAGTTGCAGAATTTGGGGGCAGGTGGCAATCCCGCCCCCAACCTGCCTCCGTGTCCTCTTGCCAGGAGGTGGGAAGCCATCCTCGAGGCGTCCTCGAGGCAGGAAAGGGATTAAAGCCTATTAACTGCCTGTTAACAGGTAGTTAGCAGGGAAAAAATAGGATTATCCCCATTTTTCCTTCCAAAGTGCAGGCTTCCCGACCTCGGGGAACCCCGCCAGGGTGTAGGAGGTGAGTAGGAAGTCTGCGGGGGTCGGAGGGGTCTGAAAGTGAGATGTAGAGGTGAGTGATGGGTGCAAGTGTGGAGTGGTAAGTATGTAAGGTGAGTGTAAAGTGTTAGAAAATGTTCACTTACCTTTGTTTCTGCCTACAGCCTTTAGCCGCTGTGGAGCCAGAGTCCCGACATCTCCATTGTAGATATCACAGACTGGCTGTTGGATCCTCCGATACAACAGCCAGCTGATTTCTGCAAAGTTGAAAGGTTTGATGAGTCCTGAACACAAGGACTCATCAAACTACACAGAATGCCAGTGTTTGACAACTTCACAGAGCTGTCAAACGATGACATTTCTTCTTTCAAAAGTTCTTTACAGATGAAACGTCATACGTTGACGTTCTCTGTCACTGACTTCCCCCTAATTGGCCTGCTGAGCCCGCTGGGCGGGCTAAACAAGGTCAATCAGGGGAAAATCCCGCTGGTTGGCCAGAAGCTGATGGATCCGGGATTGAAACTCGACAAGCAGCAGTCCCGCCTCCAAAAGCTTCCCATTGAGAAAATCCAGCCCTCTGTGGCTACTCTATCAAAACCTTTCACCATTTTAAAGATCTCTGTTAGGTCATCCCTCAGCCTTCTCTTTTCAAGAGAAAAGAGACCCAGCCTGTTCATCCTTTCCTGATAGGTATACCCTCGCAGTTCTGGTATCGCCCTTGTAAATCTTTTTTTCTGTAAGTTTTTCTGTAGGTTTCCCATGCACAGCCAGCCTGATTGACAGGCTGGCTGCTTGTCAGACAGGACCTCCTGCATCACAAGGTTCGCAGCCAAACTGGGCTGAGAGCAAGTAGCTCTAGTGGGTGGGTGGAAGAGATCATGGGGGGATGGAGGTCATGAGGGGGGATCCTATCGCAGAGTGGGGGCAGGTAGTGGTCGGACGGGGATACAGATGATGATCAGGGGGGTTCGATCATGGGGGAGCTGTTTTTTAATTTGATTCTTAACTTCTGATATTCCCTTAGCAGGACCTCCTCCCTTTTCTTCCTTATGTCATTGGTCTCAACATGGACCACGACAACTGGGTCTTCCCCCTTCTGTTCCAAGTTCCTCTCCAGTTGCTCCGAGATATGCTTTATCTTTTGCACCAGGAAAGTAATACACCTTTCCGGTCTCTTGGTCGTGACTGCAGAGGACGCTATCTATCCCCTTAATTATCAAATCCCCTATAACTACAACCTTTCTATTCCGTTTGCTCCCACCTTGGAGTGCCTCCTGCTCCACGGTGCCATGGTTAGCATTCTGGCTGTCCACCCCGCAGTCTGCATCCTATCCTCACAGGTAGCAAGTACATTTTACCTGTTGGACAGGACCAGCATCTGCGAGACCTCCTTCTCTATCTCCCTTTAGTTCCTCTTACCCCGCTGACTCACAGTCACACTCTCCCCTTCCTGCACCCGTGCTTTCCTCTGAGGTGCGACTGCAATCTGGAGAAAACTATCCAAAAATTCGTCCCCCTCCCTTATGTGTTGGAGTGTCTCTAACTCACACTCCAGCTCAAAGACTCTGAGCTGGAGTGTCGCAAGCCAAAGACATTTGGTGCAGTTGTGGCAATCCGGGACAGTCCACCCGTGATTTTTTTATCCAGTCGCACATTCAGCCTGTGCTTGCTTATCTATCACTCCCAGCATTATTGCTTACCTCAGAACCATTATGATATCCCAATAAACATCCAGGGATCGATTTTACCGGGAGACCAAGACAGGCGACGGACCGGAATGTCGTCATCGCTGTGAGGCCCAGCAAATTTTAACTGCACCATTATAATATGATAGGTGCGCTGACTGGTCGATCACCACAGCAGTAGGCCACCTACACATCAGCTTCGTGTAGGTTCTGGCAGAAGCCCTGGAACACCATCATATTTAAAGGGTAAATATACCTCTTAAACATGGTGTCAAGTCCTAATTTGAAATTTGCTGGACCTGTGAGATGGCTGGAAGGAGAGGAAAGGTACCCCTCTTCTGATTTTCAGACAACTCCCTGGTGTCATTGTCCGACATCAGGGCCAGAAGGGGACATGCTTTTCCCACAACTGGCAAAGAAGGTGCCCAAAGGTGATGAAAAAAGTATGGCTAGAGGTGGCAGACAAGGTCATCAGCAGGAGCATCACCCCAAGGACCTGGATCTAGAGCCATAAGAAATTCAATGACCTCATAAGGACAGCAAGGGTGAGTACAGCCACTCCTTTCCCTATCTCTTGCATCACAATCCCTCTTTTCAGTTTTCCAGCATACATCTTGCTTCTTCTTCTTCTTAGCTTCTGAAGCCCCACACATGTGTACTTGCTAGTGTAAAGGAATAGCCATATTTCAGAAAAATACACCATCCTATGAACAGAATTCTGACATTATTAAAATATGACAAACTGGGTTTAAAAATCTAAAAGCCTCAACGACACAAGCTGTAAATACAGGCTTCTGAGATAAGATGAGTCACAAAGCTGTAAACACCATACAAGCTTTTGAAATGGGAATTGGTTGTTGACACTGAGACAATGGCCCTATTGAAGAAGCATGGAGTTGCTTCCAAGAAGTCTGCAGTTTGGAACCAACACAATACCAATACCCAGTTTAAAGTGTTAAAAACTAACACTTCGAACAGAAACACAGAACATTAAAAAAACATGGGGTAAAAATTCAGTTGGTTGCGCCTCCCGTTAGTGCCTTAAGAGGGCGCTAATGGGGCGCAAAGCCGCTAACGCCCGGGCGCAGCGATGTTTGCGCCGCTCGCGAACATAACTAGAGATTGTGCGGCAGCGCTAAACCTTACCGCTGCGACCACCTGCGCGCGCAGATTGTGACGTCATTCCATGGTGCAACGCCCTTGTGGCGCCCCGGAGCGGAAATTGAGTGGTGCCCCCTGCCTTACCGCCTGGCGCATCCAACGACCGGAAGACTGGAACGCTATCAATCGCTGTGGAGCTGGGGGGGGGCGCTATTTAAAGGGGGCCTCTTCCTGTCTTTTTCTGTGGTCGACATTTTTGCACCACTCGTTCTGAGAGAGAGAGAGAGATTCGGAGAGAGAGAAAGAGAGACTTCTGCATTGAGTCAACGCTTTGTGAGGTAATTTTGCCTACTGATCCTAACTTCGCTAGTACTTTAGTTGCTGTCCTTCATTACTTTGCTTGCAAAGAGAATATGGGGGCTGCACTGATTGGGGGCGTCGTCCTGCTCCAGCTGAATCGGAGGACACAGAGACGCAGAGAGAGAGTGGCAATGATGGCCAGACGGAGGAGGGCCAACAGGCGTATGTACAGGAGAGCTTACCCTCCCAGGGTATATCGTGAACAGCTCTCCTACATTCATATGTCTGAGGAGCTGTGTTTGCGAAGGCTGCGATTCAGCAAGGAGGTGGTCACTGAGCTCTGCCACCTGCTGCAGCCAGATCTGCAGCCTCAACTGAGGTCCAGGACGTCTCTGTCGGTGGCAGTGAAGGTCACAGTGGCTCTCAACTTCTACGCTACTGGCTCATTTCAAGCTGCTGCTGGGGACCTCGCCAATATCTCCCAGTTCGCGGTGCATTGCTGCATCCGGCAGGTCACAAATGCCCTCTTTAAAAGGAGACGAGAGTTCATCTCTTTCCCCATGACCCCAGACAAGCAGCGTGATCGCGCTCTGGGCTTTGCGAGGATAGCGGGCTTCCCCATGGTGCAGGGCGCCATTGACTGCACGCATGTGGCTTTGCATGCTCCACATGAGAATGCCGAGGAATTCCGGAACAGAAAGGGGTTCCATTCCTTGAATGTTCAGTTGGTCTGTGACCACAGACAGCTGATACTCGCTGTCAATGCCCACTATCCTGGCAGCTGCCACGATGCTTTTATCCTGCGCCAGACTACTGTGGCAGAACTTTTCGAGGCACCGCATCAGCCAGTTGGTTGGCTTCTCGGGGACAAGGGGTATGCATTGAGCACCTGGCTGATGACACCGCTCCATACGCCCAACACCCCTGCTGAGCTGCGGTACAATGAGAGCCATCAAGCTACCAGGAACATCATTGAGCGCACAATCGGTGTGCTGAAGCAACGGTTCCGCTGTCTCGACCATTCTGGAGGAGCCCTGCAGTACTCGCCTGAGCGAGTATCCAACTTCGTAGTTGTGTGCTGCATGTTGCAAAACATGGCAATCCTCAGGACCCAGCCAATGCCACCAGGCCTTGGAGCACCACCAGAGGAGGAGGAGGAAGAGGAGGAAGAGGACGAGGAGGATGATCATCAACAGCACCAAGGCGGGAGGGCGGCCCACAATGGTCAAACTGCAAGGGCCGTCCGTCAACGGCTGATAGCAAGCCGCTTCTAGGGCCCCTGCTGTGGAAATGGCTTCTGCCATTGCTAACAACATCAATGAACCCAGCACGCAACCCCTAAGCCGGCCAAGGCACCAATAATTCCAACCACCAACCATGTATATTTTGAATACAGAAACTTATTTATTTTACAAACTCTGTGTGTGTCAATTCCTCATGACAAACTCATAGAAATAAACACAAAAAAACAGTCAATAACATAACTGGTTCTCACAACCTGGAGATAATGTCCAAAACACTAAACAAAAGTTGGACCATGAACCTCGACCTTTAATAAAAAAATGACCAGCATTTTGTCACACCTCCTACTTTTTGTACTTCGAGGGTGATCTCCTTCCCTTGCGCACTTCCCCCCTTCTAACCCTACTGCTCCTCCGTAATGGGACCTCAGTGGCTGCAGCAAGGCTGGTGGAAGGCTGCTGCTCATCAGACCCTGACACTGCAGATGCCCCTGAAGGACGGCCTCGACCAGTTCTGGGCCTGGAGGGCCCGGCTGCAGACTGCACCAACTCTGCATGGGCGGCAGCAGTCTGTCCTACAGGCGGTGGCAAGTGCAGTGGAGAAGTGACAGTGTTGGCAGCAGGAATGCTGTCATCGTGAGAGAGGACAGCAACTCCCTGCTCGCCCGACACACTGGCACTCCCACGGGGCAGCACTTCAGCATCCGGATCAATCTGCTGGAGAACAGATTGCTGGCCTGCTGCGGCGCGGTGACAGCCCCGGGGACATGTGCACGAACCATCGAGGTTGGCAGCAGTCTGTGCTCGCGTGGCCTCAATCTGAGTCTGCATGAGAGCAGTCAGAGATGGGATCACGGCAGCCAGTGACTGAATTGCAGCACTAAGCGTTAGTGTGGCATCCGCCTGTGCTACAGCGAAGTGCTCCACACTCCTTGCCAGTGACTCAATGCATTCGGGCACCCTTCCCACTGCACCCATGAGCTCAGTGTGCATGCCCACCGCCTGGGTGTTCATTTCTGCGATCAGCCGCTCCTCCTCTGCGTCCATTGCAGTAGGAGTCTCTGGCATACTCTCCCTCTGGGGAGAAGGCCCCCGTTCTTCCCTACCCCCATGGCGTTGCTGCAGCCCGCTGGGTCCTGGAGCTTCACCCTCATCAGACCCTTCCCCCCTGCTCCCCTCCAGGGAAGGCGTGTTCCCAGTGTGGGCATGGGCTTCCTCGGGAGAGGGTGGCGCTGATGCTCCGGCTTCCTCTTCCTCCTCGGCTGCAGCTTCACTCCCAGTGGCAGCTTCAGGGCCCGTCTCCTCAGCTGGTGAATCACCATCTGAAAGCAGGGAGGTACAAGAGTGGCTTTAGCGTGAGGACAGGGTGGCAGTAAGGGAGGAATAAGTGCAGCGAGTTAGCAAGTTGGATTGAAAGTGTCAAAGGCTGGTGTTGTGAGGGACAAGTGGAAGGACAGAGGACAAAAAGGTGATGACCTTACCATTGCTGTCCAGAACGGGGTCGGCGTCTCCAGTGGCGACGGGACCGATCACCCGGCTTGCCACAATCCTGTGGACGCGCTCCTCAAGATCGCTGAGGGGTTGCAGCTGAGGCCGCCCTCCACCTGTCCGTTGCTGCTGTCTCCGATTATGCGCCAGCTTGGCCTGTAAGAAAAAGGACAGCATCTGAGTAAATATACAGCCATGGTCTTGCCTGATGTGCCTCCCATAGGTGAATAGCCCTTACTGTATACAGCCATGGTCTTGCCTGATGTGCCTCCCATAGGTGAATAGCCCTTACTGTATGCAAAGTGTGGAATGTGTGTGTGTGTTTCATGAAAGGGCCATAGCTGTTGGATGAGTGTTGTGCATTGGGGTTTTAAGACCCTCTGGCCATAGAGTGAGGTTGAGATGGAGGGATGGAGAGGTATTGAGAAAAAGCCACTCACCCTGACGACCCGAGTGAGGTCGTTGAACTTTTTGCGGCATTGAGTATGGGTCCTGGGCACCATGCTCCTGGAGGAGACGCTCTGAGCCACCTCCCTCCACACTCTTCTGTAGTCGCGTGGCAAAGGCCTCCTGCCACTCTCAGGGAAGAGTATACATCTTCTGCGCTCCACCGCGCCAACCAGAGCATCCAAGGCCCGCTCGGTGAAGCGATGAGCTCGTTCTCTCACGCTCTCCATCCTTGGCAGCAAAATGGATTCACAGGTCTCTCCAGGCCGAGATTCAAGGCTGCAATGAGCAGGGTGTGGCTGGGGAGCAAGTTGGCCCCCTCCACTTTAAGAAGTGGCCGGCGCCAGTGTGTCTGTGTTCCCTCGCTAACTGGCAGCAGCTGCGCTGCGCTCGCGCGCTGAGTTAGCGCCTCACTGCTCGGCCTTTGCGCCTTAAGACAGGTGTGCAGCGCCTGATTTAGCGCTCCACTCACCTCCCGGGGCGGTAAAAGTGAAGTTTCCAGTCAGTGGCGATAATTAGCGCAGGCGCTAATATTTGCGTCCAGACGATATTTGCGCCCCAAATGGGGCGCGACCTAATTTTTCCCCCCATGTGTCTTTGTAAAAGTAACATCAAATGAAAGACAGGAGACATAAGTTTGTAATATAACCAACTAAGATGGCTGGGGAAACAATCAAGTACTCGGTTGAAGTGTTTTTAAATTTACATGTTGTAAAAGATACAAACAAAAGACTTTGTAAATATGACATCAATAGATGCACCAAGAAATCACATTGTTTATGTGTTGAACTTGGAACACACAGAGACAGAAGTCTGTTTTCAACCAGTTAAAGTGATTTAAGAATTCAATAGAACACCTTCGTAAGAATGGCATCAAATAGATAAATCTGTTATAACCATTTTTTATGATAAGTTTTGAACCACCTACACAGCAGATATAATTATGCATGCAGCAGCTGAACTGACAGTAAGATTAGAAAGAAGTCAACAGAAATATGATTGGAGATAATTAGCTTACATCAGCAGAAAACTTCGAAGAATATACCACTGAAAAAAGAGTATAAAATATAGAGCTTTCAGATAGGAAGTCAGAAGTCGATGGAAGGGGCAAGCGATTCTCAACTTCAGAGGCAAGCTCTGTAAGTTTTTAACTCTTTGAGTCTCGGGGATCAAAAGGTACTTTTATTTGATTTTGGTGGATATTCTGGATTATAAATAAGTACGAAGTGTGGAAATGTAACGAAGTTAAGATTTGAGAATAAGGATCTCTGATAAGAAATGTAAACTATTTGTATTTTGAACTGTTAAAGCTTCGATTGAATCACCAACTGTTAGGTTCTTTAATAAATCTATATATTTTTAGAATTGTCTCACAGAGTATTTCTGTATCAAACTCGCAAACTCAATTTCTGTACACTCTTTTGTGAGGAGTTGCAGAATTCTGGGGGGGTTTTCCGGACCCTCATAATATCCGGAAGGTTACAGTCTAGTTAAACTTATTAAAAGTGCTATCTGGAGGATGGTAATATCTTCAAGTCATTCCTTTCCTTTAGGGAGAGATAGTCTGCACCTTTAGACCCAATTAAGCGTCTTATAGAATTTGGCTATCTCTAACTTTAGTAGAAGGTGAACGTCTGGGGAATACGCCTGATCTGGGGTAGCCCGAAAAGGGCTAGGACTAGTAATTATCCCTTCACTATCTCAGTAGCCACTCCTAACTCTCTTCTTCTCCAGGAGAAGACAGCACATAACATGAGAGACAGAGTCAAGACCAATGGAGGAACATCGTGGCCCTCAGCTAGATGGAGTAGGATGCACTGGAATTAAATGGCACAGCAAGACGTCAAAGCATTGGAAATGGTGAGGCTAGCAATTCCTTTGAGCAGGATGACTGCTTATCACTTAAACCTCTTCATGAACTACAAGCAATTGCACCTTCAGCCAACTTGTAAACCTCAACCAGTGTGGTCAAACTTTGCATGTTAGAATATCTCATTGCTATCCCAACTCTTGTCCCTCTTTTCTTCCCTCTAGGTCCCTCTCAGCTGCAAGAAGCTGCTCAGCAACCTGCTGAAGAAGATACCTCGGAGGATGACATCCCTCCTGTGGAACCACCGTTACATGATTCATCCTTCCCAGGCACCAGCACAGAGATTTGCACAGTGGGTGGGATAGGTAGCTAACTAGAGGGTCTTACATCTGCTGCAAACCTGGCTCAAGGGAGCAGGAGCAGGTACAAGTGGCAGGGACAGCTTAGGAGACGATTCACCAAAGGACAACAGACCCGCTGAGCGGGACAAAGATGTGGACCTACAGTGCCCAGTCATGAAAAGAAAAGTGCTTGAGGCACACCAGAGAGTATAGGAGGTTTCGGAAGGCCTGACAAAGACTTTAAGCACCATGTTGGAAATTATGGAGGAGTCTATGTTCAGCATTTATGCAGTTTTGTTGCATGGCATTGCCACCCTGCAGTCTACTTTGGAGCATGTGGCCATCTCCAGGGGCACTGCAGTTAGGCCCTCATAAAAAGAGTCTGTCACCAGCCTGTGCAGCTTTGCTGAAAGCTCAAAAGGCTGCCATCCAGATTCTGGACTCCACCTTGGAGAGACTGATGCAACAGATGGCTAGATTAGTGAACCACATGGACAGGAACTTCAAAGGTGTCACCAATCTTCTGCAGTCTGCTCCCCCACAAATCATTGGGAGTGAAGAGTTGCAGATCCATGGGAATGATGGTGGCACTAAGCAGCAGTATGTGTTACAAAGGGATATTGGTAGATTAAATGAATGTGCAAAATCTGTGGCAAATGGATTTTAATGTAGGCAAATGTGAGGTCATCCACTTTGGACCTAAAAAGGATAGAACAGGGTTCTTTCTAAATGGTGAAAATCTAAAAACAGTGGAGGTCCAAAGAGACTTGGGGGGCCAGGTACATAGATCATTAAAATGTCATGAACATGTACAGAAAATAATCAAAAAGACTAATGGAATGCTAGCCTTTATATCTAGACGACTAGAATATAAGGGGATAGAAGTTATGCTACAGCTATACAAAGCCCTGGTTAGATCACACCTGGAGTACTGTGAGCAGTTCTGGGCACCACATTTTGGGAGGATATATTGGCGTTGGAGGGAGTGCAGCGTAGGTTTACCAGGATGATACCTGGACTCCAGGGATTAAGTTACGAGAAGAGATTACACAAACTAGGGTAGTATTCCCTGGAATTTAGAAGCTTAAGGGGTGATTTGATTGAAGTTTTCAAGACATTAAGGGGAACAGATAGGGTAGATAGTGATAAACTATTTCCGCTGGTTGGGGAGTCCAGGACTAGGGCGCATAGTCCAAAAATTAGAGCCAGACCTTTCAGGAGTGAAATTAGGAAATACTTCTACACACAAAGGGTGGTAGAAGTTTTGAACTCTCTTCCGCAAATGGCAATTGATGCTAGATCAATTGTTAATTTTAAATCTGAGATTGATAGATTTTTGTTAACCAAAGGTATTAAGGGATATGGGGCAAAGGCAGGTATATGGAGTTAGGTCGCATATCAGCCATGATCTCATTGAATGGCGGAACAGGCTCGAGGGGTTAAATGGCCTACTCCTGTTCCTATGTTCCTATGTTTCTATGCTCTCTCTCAGATGTCAGCACATCTGCTCCCTTGCCAACCCCCCAACCAATGTCATGGTGCCAGAAAGTGGTCTGAGTCAGGCTGCCCATGGAGCTATATTCTGTAGCCATGCCCTCATGGCCTCACACTCCCAGAGGACACTGGCCAAGAGCATCTCAAGGGTCCCAACATGAACCACAGGATCCTACCATCAGCTCTGCTAAAGCCACTGAGGAAGCACTGTGTAGAAGTGATTAATGATCTGAAGCAACTAATTGTGTTTGGATGCACAAAAAAATCCATCATTTTTGGCACTTTGGTCTGCGGTGTGTTTGTAGAGCAGCTTATGAGTCTGCCTTGTCAGGAAGTCATTGATGAAAAAATTGGCAGAATTATTTCAATGTTAAAGAATGCAGGACTAAGGGAGTGGTGACTGAGGTTTCCAGGACTGTTCGTGCAGAGGGACTTGGTTTCAGTGTTTAGGACAGGGGGACTGAGAAATTCAGCAGAACTAATTGTGCAATTAATTCATCTCTTGTACCTCTCGCAGCAAGGCTGGTGCTGACTCTCCTCCCTGTGTTTCGGCCTCACCCTCGGCCAGCTGTTCCTCATCAGATGTGTGCACCTGTCTCCTGCAGCTGTGATCCTCTCTGAACAGCTATACTGGTATACGCTGAAACCACGTCCCTCTGCACTAACAGCAGGGCCCAGTTATACGGGAGACTCTCTCCAGTGCATATTGCAGGGAGCCACGGTCCTATCAATGCACCTAAACCGTTGCTTTCGGAGCCCTACAGTGAGCTCGATGATCCTGCACATGGTGGCATGACTCTGGTTATATTTCAACACCGTCAAGTAGCAGACTGGGATTAAAAAGAAATATCCATAGCCTCTGGGATCAATCATTTCATCTTCATGGGGCACTGTAAAAGGAGCATGACTTGTGCTGTCCACAGAGAAACTACACCCAATTAGAAAATAGCCAAATTACCCAGCACTGAAATCTTATTGAGCATTATATAGCCAGTGGACAAACCAACTGCAAGAGATCTGCTGCTCTTTTTATATTAGTTGACAAGAATTTGATTCAAAAAGACTATTAAAACCCCGAGCCCTGCAGAATGTTCAATGTGTGGTTGAATCTGTCTGATTTATGATCTAATATCTCACTCGTCTATTTTAAGCTGTAGGTTACTACTTCCAGTAATAATACTTTAATATAGTGTAGGCTTTCCTCCCCCACCACGTTTTTTGGCCCACAATTAATCAATTTTGTGTATTTGATACGCACCTCGATACCAGCAGGTCTGTGAAGTGAAACCCTATTGATCTTTTTAAATTGTAAAATATAGTTCAAACCACAATATCTGTTCACATGAGAACCCTCTGTAACTCGGGATGTGATTTTCTTGGACCTCTCACAATGGATTTGCCCACTCAACTATTATGTATACTATTTGTTATTGTTCATTGTTTTTTATATCTGCGTATTCTGAGAGCTATCTCTGGTCTTTGAAATACTCTATTCCATTAATAAAGACCCCTCAGTGGGTGGTTTTTGGCATCTAAAGCATAGATTGCACATTCTGCAATATCATATAGGCTACAATACTCAGCAATGTGAGATTTTATTTAATATCATATAAACTTTCTCATTCAGATAAGCTTTTGCCATATGAAGCATGCTCTGAAGAGATGGAGCGCAATAGTCTTCTCGGGTCCTGTACATTTCTATCTTCCTAAAGATTCCACCTGAAACATTAACCTATCTTTCCCCTTTCAAATGTTGATGTGCATTTCCTGTATTTTCTTTTTTTTTGGACATTCACTGTTTTTCACTCTGCCTCAGTTCCCATAACATCCTTTCTGACTGTTTATCCCAGAGTGTCCCTTTAAATCATTATTTTTTTCCACTGCAGAAAGAGACTGTAAATAAGGCCCAGGTCTTGATATGGCCTAGTGATTGCCGAGTGTGTGTATAATATACAGCTGTGATCTTCTTATTTTGATCCTTGTTCTAAAGGTAGGAAAGGACAACTTCATCAGGACAAACATTTGCATGCAATAAAACCATAAAACTGTGGCAGAGTAATGAAAAAAAAATAATGAACTAAAAGGCAGCAGTGGCAGTGGGAGACGATAGCACCGGAAGTGTGCACAACACCCAAGTCATGCTAGTGGTGAGGGGAAAATGCAATTCAAAGATGTCCTCACAGTGAAAGAAGGAAATACTGAAGAGAGAAGAGAGTCATATAAATGCACGATGACTCTTGTAAAATCTCCTAGTGGCCCATTATACACCATAGACACCTTTATGGGTAAGCTAGATAAACAGATGAGGGAGAAAGGAATAGAAGGATATGTTGATAGGGTGAGATGAAGTAGGGTGGGAGGAGGCTCGTGTGGAGCATAAACACCGGCATAGATCAGTTGGGCTGAATGGCCTGTTTCTGTGCTGTTAATTCTATGTAAACATTGGCACGGGCCTGGATGCAGACTGTAACAATTCAGGCTCTCAGCAGATACTTTCTTGAGTGCCAAAGAACCACTCCACATGCAAGCCTACAATTACCATGATTTGACATGTGGCCTTATGTGTGAAATAATCTGGGAGGTAGAATGCCTGGGGTGAACAATATGTCACTGATAAACTGATAAGCTCACTGAATATAGTAGCGGCTTCCTCACACTCTCTGGGGGTGAAATTGGCGCAGCTCCGGAAACCGGCGTGGAGTGAGCGGCGCTCCCGGAATGCACGCCCGAAGATCACTGCAATCCGAGCCGCCATAAAATCCGTGAGCTGAGGATGCCAATCGGTTGAGGCTCTGAACATTTGCAGGCAAGCCCTGGGGGTGGGGTGAACAGGAGAGCAGTGAGCCCGGGCTGCCAGTGGTCCGCAGTATTGTTGTGGAGCCACGAGGACGACACCTGCTCCCCTGGCTCCACATAAATGTAAATATAAAAAAAAAACTTCACTTACCTTTTTGACAGCGGACTCCAGAGGTCCCTTTGTGGACCACTGGTTAGGCCACTTTGGCCCCCCCAAAAATTGAGCGGAGCATGCGCCAATCCTGTTGATGCCGAATTTGCTCTTTCAGTGGCACCTGGCCTTTTTCTGGTGTAAAGGCTACTCTTACTCAATGCCAGAATGCAACAAGACTATTTCCCTGTCAGTGTTGCAGGAATAAATCTCTAGTTGGATATTTACAGGTGAATTAGTAGTTTCTGCCCATCTAAGTAACTATTTTGTTGTCAGTACAAGAAATAAGTTTTGATTTTGAGGGTTTTTTTTGTTAAAACTGCCTTGTACCCCATGCTTAAACTGCACTTTTTGTTTAAAAGGTAAAAACTAAACTAAATATCTTTTTCATCTCCACTAACTTCCTTTAAGTTAGGAAAGTGGATGCAAAGTGGATGCATTCAGAAGTCATGGGGAGCTTTGTAAACAAAGGGATTACAAAACATAAAAACATGAAAAAAAGAATTACCTGCCAACGTAGGAATTGCTAGATGAAAAAATACCCCCGATAATGGAGTTGTTGACTAATTAAAGCAATTGGTCCCTATCAATTAGTCTATAACTGACCCAGACATGACGTGAGGAAAACCTTGAAAACCAAGAAAAAGTGGTGGAGAGCTTTGGGAACCATGGGTGCAACAGGAAGGAACTCTGTAGATAAGTAACTCTCGGTGATACTATTTGCTATCCCTTTAACGCCTCGATTTTAAAATTCTCATCCTTGTTTTCAAATTCTCCATGGCGTCGCCCCTCCCTATCTCTGTAATCTCCTCCAGCCCTACAACCCTCCGCGATATCTGCGCTCCTCCAATTCTGGCCTCTTGAGCATCCCCGATTTTAATCGCTCCACCATTGGCGGCCGTGCCTCAGCTGCCGAGGCCCTCAGTTCTGGAATTCCCTCCCTAAACGTCTCCGCCTCGCTACCTCTCTTTCCTCCTTTAAGACGCTCCTTAAAACCTACCTCTTTGACCAAGCTTTTGGTCATCAACCCTAATATCTCCTTATGTGTCAAATTTTGTTTGATAACGCTCCTGTGAAGCACCTTGGGACGTTTTACTACGTTAAAGGTGCTATATAAATACAAATAGTTGTTGTTGAGTCTATGAGCGTGATTATTTTTAACACTTGGCTTCACTTCATGACATCTGCTGTCTTAGAGCCCCTGATATCTTCACATTCATTATAGCCTAAATAATTAATCCTAGCTGTTCATATTCATACATTCATTAAAAACCTGTCAACATCATTTATGTTCTTATCAACCTTAACAGTTCATTTTCTGGTCCTGAACTCTGCCGGTCGACAGCTGAAACAAATTAAGTTTAAAGTAGAAGGGTCTTATTTATAACCATCCTTATGAATAGTAATTTTACTCAATTTCTTTTAACCCATACAAAATAAGCAGGTTAATAACTTTAAAATAACACACACAGGCATTTGAAGCAATCACATAACCAATGCACTAAAAATAGCCCACAGGGGAGTTCATTATACTGCTAGATAGAAAGCATTAGATGCTCTAAAAAGATTTTTCAAATTTCTTGAGGTTTCTCTTTGTAAACTATTTTCTCTACCTTCTACACCTTTGCCTGCTCCCTGTCGCATAACATTTCCAGGCTACTTATCTAAAGGCCTCTGTCTATAGTTTGCCTACACCAGCTTCTAGAAGTTATGTGAGAGTTGTGTGGGTTAGCTTATCTCCAATTTTACTGCCACCTCTTTCTGAGGAAGCACACAATTCCGTCGGACAGCTTCCTCTGATGAGGAGTCATTTATAATGAACCATGGGCATAAAGCCATTGATTACAATTCTGAGGTATTAATATCAATCAATTGTGCTAACAGACCGATCAGAGTCATCAAATTACAGAGCTCAGCTTTGAGTGAGGTGTACAACATGAAATTAGTTTTCCAGTTTGCAGAATTAAAAAAAAAATCATTCTCGAGATGTGGGCATCGCTGGAAAGGCCAGCATTTATTGCCCATCCCTAGTTGCCCTTGAGAAGGTGGTGGTGGTCCTTTGTCTTGAACCACTGCAGTCTGTGTGGTACAAGTACTCTCACAATGCTGTTAGGTAGGGAGTTTCAGGATTTTGACCCAGCAACAATAAAGGAATGGCGATATATGTCCAGGTCAGGATGGTGTGTGACTTGAACTGGAACTTGGAGGTGATGGTGTTCCCATGCATCTGCTGCCCTTGTCCTTCTAGCTGTTGGAGGTCGCGGGTTTGTGTGGTGCTGCCTAAAAAGTTGCTGCAATACATCCTATAACTAGTGCATGCTGCAGCCACGGTGAAGGGAGCGGATGTTTAAAACAGTGGATGGGGTGCCTATCAAGCGGATTGCTGTGTCCTGGATAGTGTCAACCTTCTGGGGTGTTGCTGGATGCACCCATCAAGGCAAGTGGAGAGTATTCCATCACACTCCTGACTTGTGCCTTTAGGTGAGGGTGGTGCTTTGGGGAGTCAGGAGATGACCCACGCAGCGCAGAATATTTTGCCTCTGACCTGCCCTAGTAACCACGATATTTATGTGACTGGTCCTCCAACTGCAGCTGTTTAATCCTATTTCCTATTTCCTTTCCTCTTTTTTCCATTTAAATTCTTCCTTTGCAGAAGGAATTGCTAAGCTTTTAAAATTATGTTGTAGGCTCGGTCTCAAAATCCATTTACAGCAAATCTTGTTCTAATAACTTGCTGTGTGTAAAAATTCTTCTGACATTTTTCTAATGGCATTCCTAAATTTATGCTCTCTTGTTGCTGATTCAATAACAGTCTTTCACTATTTACCTTTTAAAACCTTTCATTATCTTGATAACATCTACCAGATCCCCTCTTAACCGTTTCTGTTCGAGTAAAATAAAGTGCCAATATTTAAACCCTTTCTTCATAACTGTAACCTTTCATTTCAGTGATTGCTCAATGTATCCTTTGAGGTTTTAACATTCTTCCTATAATGGGACACCCAGAACAACAACGTAGTAAATCGTCCCAAGGCTACACACAATAGTCCAACTGTGGCCTAAGTAATATCTTGTATAAAGTTAACATAGCTTCCTGGCATTTATATTCAATGCCCTCGTGTATAAAAATATCATTTAGCTGGTTATGCCCTTTTCTACTTGCACTCACACCTTTAAAACTCGATGTATGCATCCTTAGGTTTCTCGCTTACTCCACTCTGTTAAGAATTTTTAAACTTTCACTGTTCTTTTTTCTCAAAATGTAGCGCTTCACATGTCTCTACATTGAACTGCATCTGCCACCTAGTTGTTCATCATTCATTTATTTATATCCTCCTGAAATCTTCCTCACAGTTTGCCATGCCCCCGAATTTGATATAATCATCAAACTTTAATACTCCACAGTGCTTACTTACATACAAATTGTGTATATACTGTAATTGGAAACAAGAGAGGTCCCAGCACATCTCGCCAATCTGATAAACACTCATGTATTCCTATTCTTTGCTGTCTAGACACCTCGAGCCACCTTTCTCCATGTCGCCTCATTCCCTTTGATTCTCAAAAGTTTCTTATCGCATACCTTCTGAAAATCCATATATACATGAACCCCTGTTTCTTTATTTATACAATCTGATTTCCTCAAAAAATCAATTAAATTAGTCAACCCTGTCCTGTTCTTTGCAAATTCATATTGGGCCGAAAATTGATCCCGGGACGCGAGAGTACGCACTGCGTACTCTCGCGTATTCCCACTCCAATTGCCGGTTTTCTGCATGCCCTGCGCATGCGCTGAAAACCGGCAATTGCTCTTCCGAAAAGGGGGCGGGGCCGGAGTGCATCGCGTGCGCGCTACAGGCTGCGCGCACGCTGTGCACTTCATGCTTTGGACGCGCAGGTAAGTACTGAAGATTTTGGAAATGTAAAAAGGAGGAGTAAGACCCGCTTTTAAGAAGGTAAGTAGTGAATTAAGTATTTTTTTGAATTTTTTTTTACAGGTATATCTTTTTTATAGACTTTAAAGACAGGTAAGTGTATTTTTATAACTTTTTAAAAGATTTTAAATTTTTTCAAAAATTTAATTTTTTATTTAAAATGGTTAATTTAATTAACTATACTTATTTTATTAATGTGATGGGGTTTTTTTTAAATTTAATTGAGGTTTAGCTGTTATTTTGGGGGGGTGTAAGATTCATAAGTCTCTCAGCCATGCTGTGAGACTTATGAATGGAAGATGGTGTGCTGCCATTGGCTCTAACTGAGTCACGTGATCCCACAGCTCGCACGAATTAACTACGCCGCTGGGATACGCAAGCCCAGCACAGCTGATGTCTGGAACATCAATTTCGTGCGAGCTGGATCAGAAAAAGCATAAGCGAGGTGAGACATCGCGGGAAAGGCTTACCCCCGCGGGAACAGAGCGAGATCAATTTCTGGGCCATTGACTTTCCTGACTAGCCAATGTCTTTCTCAGTGTCCACTAATTTCATCCCATTATATAAACACGAGGGGCTGGATTTTCCAAGCCCCGTTGAGGTGGGCATGGAGGCGGGACAGCCCGTAAAATCGGAGAAAGTGGGGGCGGATGGCAAATCCGCCCCCATCCCACCTCCGTGCCCTTTTGCCAGGAGGCGGGAAGATGTGCAGCTTCAGGTCCCATCTCCTGGAGGCGGGAAAGGCTTTTAATCCTTTTAACTGCCTGTTAACAGGTAGTTAACAGGCAGAAAAAAGGATTAGTGCCATTTTACCTCAACAAGTGAAGGCTTCCCGACCTCGGAGAACCCCGCCGGGTTGGAGGAGATGTGGAGGAGGTCTGCGGCGGTCGGAGGCACCTGGAAGTAAGGTGTAGAGGTGAGTGATGGGTGCAAGTGTGGAGTGGTAAGTATGCAAGGTGAGTGATTAGTTTAAAAAAGTGTTCACTTACCTTGTTTTCCTTCTATAGCCTTTAGCTGCGGTGGATCGGGAGAGCGGACATCCACCTTGTCAATTTCAGGTAATGGCTGATGGCCCCTCTGATCCATCAGACATCTTAAATTTACTTATTTTCACTGTTTGTTGAGTCCTCATCACAAAGACTCATCAAACTAAAGAGAATGTCAGTGTTTGACAGCTTCACAGAGCTGTCAAATGCTGTCATTTCTTCTTTCAAGAAGTCTTGACAGATAGCACGTCTGACGTTGACGTGATCTGTCAGTGACTTCCTCCCTAATTGGCTTGCTGAGCCCGCAGGGTGGGCTTAACAAGCTCAATCAAGGGAAAATCCCTCTGAATGGTCAGGCGAGGATGGAGGCGGGACATTGACACGACAAGCAGCAGACCCGCCTCCAACTCACCTCCATTCACAAAATCCAGCCCTAGCAGTTTACCCACAACCAAGGCACGACTAACTGGCTTATCCCTTTTCTCTTTCTTGAACAGGAATATAGCATATAGTCATATATCGGAATATAGTCATCACAAGAATCCTCCTCAATCGCCTTCTCCCAGTGGCTGAAGAGCTCCTCCCAGAGTCGCAATGTGGATTCCACCCACTAAGAGGCACAATGGACATAATCTTCACCGTGCGTCAACTACAAGAGAAATGCAGGGAACAGCACCAACCGCTGTACATGGTCTTCTTTGACCTCACAAAGGCCTTCGACGCCATCAACTGTAAGGGATTATGGAGTGTACTCCTCAAATTCGGCTACCCTCAAAAGTTTGTCACCATCCTCCACCTGCTTCACGACGACATGCAAACCATGATCCTGACCAACGGATCCACTACAGACCCAATTCACGTACGGACCGGGGTCAAACAAGGCTGTGTCATCGCACCAACGCTCTTCTCGATCTTCCTGGCTGCAATGCTCCATCTCACCCTCAGTAAGCTCCCTGCTGGAGTGGAGCTAATCTGCAGAACAAACGGGAAACTGTTCAACCTCCGTCGCCTCCAGTCCAGATCCAAGGTCGTCCCATCCTCTGTCATCGAATTACAGTATGCAGATGATGCTTGCGTCTGCGCACACTCTGAGGCCAAACTCCAAACCATCGTCAACACCTTCCCTCACCGAAGCGTACGAGAGCATGGGTCTTACACTAAACATCCGTAAGACAAAGGTCCTCTACCAATCTGCCCCCGCCACACAGTACTGCTTCCCGATTATCAAAATCCATGACGAGGCCTTGGACAACGTGGACCTCTTTCCATACCTCGGGAGCCTACTGTCAACAAGGGCAGACATCGATGATGAAGTCCAACCCCGCCTTCAGTGTGCCAGTGCAGCCTTTGGTCGCCTGAGGAAGAGAGTGTTTGAAGACCAGGACATCAAACCCAGCACCAAGCTCATGGTCTACAGAGCAGCAGTGATACCTGCCCTGCTGTATGCTTCAGAGACATGGACCATGTACAGCAGGCACCTCAAAGCACTGGAGAGGTATCACCAATGCTGCCTCCGCAAGATCCTGCAAATCCATTGGCAGGATAGGCGCACCAACGTCAGTGTTCTCACTCAAGCCAACATCCCCAGCATCGAAGCTTTGACCACGCTCGATCTGCTCTGATGGACGGGCCACATCGTCCGCATGCCCGATACGAGACTCCCAAAACAAGCACTCTACTCGTAGCTCCGGCACGGCAAGAGAGCCCCAGGTGGGCAGAGGCAACGCTTCAAGGACACCCTCAAAGCCTCCTTGAAAAAGTGCAACATCCCCACCGACACCTGGGAATTCCTGGCCCAGGACCGCACAAAGTGGAGGAGAAGCATCCGGGAAGGCGCCGAACACCTTGAGTCTCTTCACCGGGAGCAAGCAGAAGCCGAAGCGCAAGCAGCGGAAGGAGCGCACGTCAACCCAAGCACCCCACCCACCCGCCCCTTCAACCACCATCTGCCCCACCTGTGACAGAGACTGTAGGTCCCGCATTGGACTCATCAGTCACCTGAGAACTCATTTTTAGTGTGGAAGCAAGTCATCCTCGGTTCCGAGGGATTGCCTAAGAACAGAAGAAGACCCACAATCAAGGCATGACTAACTGGCTTATCCCTTTTCTCTTTCTTGAACAGGAATATAGCATTTGTCATGCTCCAGTCCTTGGCACAAATTCCCATTTACAAATATTTTTGATAATTATAATAAAGTGTCTTCACTATTGCCTCCCCAACCTCTCAGTATTCTGTTTGCATACCTTCCGACCCTGGTGACTTTTCTACTTTTAGTGCCATAAACTTTAAAACAATATCCTTTTTAATGTTTATATCCAATAGTGGTTCATCCACATTCTCCTCATATACTCCTGCTATTAGATTGAAGACTCCCTCTTTATTGTATGACATGCTGTATTTGCAAATGCAGGCGTTTCCGTCCCAACATAAATAGTATTATTAAATCTTCTAAAAGTATCCCATTTAAAACAGAAGAGGTTGGATAAAAGTTGACAAACTTGTCTTTAGTATCTGCAAGGGGTGAAAGGAAACTCTAAGACAATTTATAAACAGCCAATTAATAGTATAGAGCTTCTGTGGAATCAAGTGTGCTTTGTAATATAATTAAGGGGTATGGAATTTTTTTGAGAAAATATTCAAGTAGGCTTGCCTCCCAAAACACATTGCACTGTATAGAAAATATAAAATAACTTGCATTTCTACAGCACCTTAATTACATGGAATGTACAGCAGAGAAACAGGCCATTCAGCCCAACTGGTCCATGCCCACCCCTCTTCATCACACCCTTAACATGTCCCAAAGCACATTACAGCTAGTGCATTGTTTTTGAAGTGCAGTTACTGTTATTATGTAGGCAAATGTGGCAGCCAATTTGTATACAGCAAGATCCCACAAAAAGCAAATGAATAAATGACCAAATAATCTGTTTTTGATGGTCTTGGTTTCGAGAGGAAGTTTGGCCAGGTCACTGGGAGAACCCACTGCTCTTCTTCAAATAGGTATGTTAATATACACCTATTCAATTAGTACCATGGGAACTTTTGTATCCACCATGAATAGACACTTATGAGGGGAAAGGTTTTCAGTTCTTTGCATTGTAGTATAAAAGCTTTAAGTGATTTCCAGCAGTTACTTAAAATTCACGCTTTTGAAAGTGGAAACATTAAATCAAAAGGACATAAAATTGATGCAGTGGTCAGTGCTCAGTGACCTGTATCTGCAAACAGAGAAAATTCTCTTGCAATACAGTACAGTCTATTTAAAAGTAATGGTGTTGCCATGGTAAGGTGTCTTGGAAAACAATGTAATTGGGACTGGATTAACACACTGTTCCAGAGCATTGTGAGCTCAGTACCCTGTGGTGACAATTCAGAGCAGGGTAGAGTAATATAGAACAAATAGCAGGGAGAATCAAAAAATAAGCCACATAATCCACCAACCTGTAGAATCAATCGTTATGTAGTTTTCTTAGTTCTTAGTAAAAAAAATTATAAACAAGAGGCTATTAGGTTCAACCAGCCTATCCCTTTTTGCTGAATAATTCCCATCTACTCAGTGTGTGTCAGCATCCATTATTTCCAACGAAATACACTATGGCCCGAATTTTCTGGGGTGGTAGCGGGCGTGATCGCCTATGCGTATGATGCACGGTGAAGCTCACCATATTCTGCTTCATTGCCATTACCCACACCAACCATCCCAATGTTAAATTATGGTCAGTTTAGTGCTGTCAACTGATGGCCATTCAGAACGAGGTTGAGAATGTCAAAATTAATTTTGCTTAAGATCGTGAAAGCTAAAAGGAGGAGAAGACCTTCATCCCAACGGTTTGATCTAAATTCAGGTTCCAGAGGTACGCTACTCAGTCTCCTATTTTTTTAAATATTTGTTCTCAGGACGTGGCCAATGCTGGTAAATCTGCACTTATTGCCCATCCCCAGTCGCCCTGAGATGGTGGTGGTGAGTCTTCTCCTTGAATCACTGCAGTCCTAGTGCTGATGGTGTTAGGTAGGGAATTCCAGGATTTTGATCCAGTGGCGATGAAGGAAGAGCTAAAAATGTCCAAGTCAGAATGGTGTGTGATATGTAGGGAAATTTGGAAATAATGGTGTTCCCATGATCTTCCTGCTCTTGTCCTGTTGGTGGGAGAGGGTGCAGGGCTGGGAGGTACTGCTGGAGTAAGCTTGGTGAGGGTAATATAGGATAACTCATGACAAAAGTAAAATAAAAGGTATTTCATAGAATTTGATCCGATACTGATTATATTACATGGCCTGAATTAAAAGATGAGTTCTTAACATATGTAGTGTGAATGTTCCATGTAAATTCAGCTGCATCAAAACATCAGGCTGCATAACTCCTGCCAAACAGAACCCCCAAGGTCCCACACCATTAATTTTATATATGATGTTCAAACACTAACAGAGAGACAGAAGTAAACAGAGAGGATGGAAAGTTTGATTTTGTTTTATAAAAGAAGGATTTTGATCGTGATATTTATTCTTTAAGATAATACTTCATTAGGGATTGTGCTTTTGTTACTCAAACTCAGGACAATGAATGACGACATCCACTGCTGGTAACCAGAATGTTGTTTTTTCACTCTCTTACCCTGACTGCTGCAGTGCCAGGTCCGAAAAATACAACGTGAGATTACAGCAAGAAACACACGAATCAAAAATGAGTAGAGCAGAATTATATTGCCAGGGTTATTACTTGAAGTGTCCAACCTCATTTTTGCAAAATAAGAGTCAATCTATTTCACACTATGCAGCTCTCCATAGCTCAGATCCTTGGCAATCTCATTTACTATCCACAGAGAAACCCTTTGCAAACTAAATTACCCCAAGGACTGGGATTGGAGGCACCTTGATGGCTAAACATCCACAAACTGTCATGGAAATGGCAAATCATAGCTAGCAGCTGCAAAGACTGGCAGCATGATAAAGAGAAAAATACATCAAAGGTAAAGCCAGCGGTATCCTTTTCTTTGACCTACATAAGCCGTTTGTAAAATGATGAAATATCTGTCTTTCAGCTTTAATGTTCAGTTATAAATTTTCACAATAAAGGTAAAAGAAATGTGGCACTATCTCCACATAGAGGTTCATCTTTTAGGGTGTGTGGTGATTTACGTGAATATTTGTTGTTAACGTTGGTTTAGACAAGTGATTTGTCACAATGCAGCATCCCATGAATTTCCTCACCTACCGGCCAAGATATTCAATGGCGCTGTGCCCGTCATACAGGCATAAATCGGGCGTGCGAGGGTCCAATATGGTGGGCGGCATGTACACGCGCATTCCGTGCCGGAAGTGCGCCGCCCACCTTATTGGTCAGGGCTGTTCAGTAGGCGTCCAGGGAGTGCACCTGAAACTGCTGCAGTCAGTTTCTTCAGCCTACAGCAGCCAACCCAGCAGTCCTTAAAGGGACCGATGGTGGGTGCCATCCAAAAGGTATGTTTAAAGTTTGTACATTTGCGTTATTGCGGAGCCTGGAACTCGGAGCAGCAGTTGTGTACCTCCCGCCTCCATATTAAAACTGTGGGCTGCTGGCGGTCATCAGTCACCCCTCCCCCGATTGCCTGCCCTCCCCCACGACAACAACAACACGACAGGAAATTCTGCTAGTGTATGTAAAATGGTTAGAAAGCGGGCAGTGAAGCTGCAAGATTGCAAATGAGTAGTTGTCTTAAGTTTAGTGTCATCCAGCTACTATTATTGGCTATAGACATTGAATATTCTATTTTTAAATAAAATTCATCTTTGACTTTTCTCACTGTTATGCAGTTAGCATGCAAAGCAGTGTTGTAGGTACATACAGACCCATAATTTTAATTTTGGTATATATTAAAATGCTTTGCCAGGCCAAAAGGTTTTTTCGAAGTGAAATAAAGTTGGTGAATGAGCAGATGGTCTTTCACTGATAAGTGGACATGGAATGTGCTTTGATGTGCTTTACTAAAAGGCAGCAAATATGGTTGAGACTGCAGGGGGTAGTCATAGACAACAGAGATAAACAAACCCCCTTAGATTTGCAGACTTCATGTCTACAACAAAACAGGCCACAAGGTTGTAGAATGACTTTTGGTGGCTAAAGGGGAGGAGTCAATCCTTGAGAGTTCTGAAATACAGGATGGAACGTAACACGTGAAATGTGATGAACATACGAACATACGAATTAGGAGCAGGAGAAGGCCACTCGGCCCTTCGAGCCTGCTCCGCCATTCAATAAGATCATGACTGATCCGATTACTCCACATTTCCGCCTACCCCCGATAACTTTTCACCCCCTTGCTTATCAAGAATCTATCTACCTCTGCTTTAAAAATATTCAAAGACTCTGCTTCCACCGCCCTCTGAGGAAGAGAGTTCCAAAGACTCACCACCCTCTGTGAGAAAAAATTTCTCCTCATCTCTGTCTTAAATGGGCAACCCCTTATTTTTAAACAGTGACCCCTAGTTCTAGATTCTCCCACAAGAGGAAACATCCTCTCCACATCCACCCTGTCCAGACCCCTCAGGATCTTATATGTTTCAATCCAGTCACCTGTTACTCTTCTAAACTCCAGCGGATACAAGCCCAGCCTATTGAACCTTTCCTCATAAGACAATCCGCCCATTCCAGGTATTAGTCTAGTAAACCTTCTCTGAACTGCCTCCAACGCATTTACATCCTTCCTTAAATAAGGAGACCAATACTGTACACAGTACTCCAGATGTGGTCTCACCAATGCCCTGTATAACTGAAGCATAACCTCCCTACTTTTGTATTCAATTCCCCTCGCAATAAACAATAACATTCTATTAGCTTTCCTAATTACTTGCTGTACCTGCACAGTAACCTTTTGCGATTCATGCACTAGGACACCCAGATCCCTCTGCATCTCAGAGCTCTGCAATCTCTCACCATTTAGATAATATGCTTCTTTTTTATTCTTCCTGTCAAAATGGACAACTTCACATTTTCCCACATTATACTCCATTTGCCAGATCTTTGCCCACTCACTTAACCTATCTATATCCCTTTGTAGCCTCTTTATGTCCTCTTCACAATTTACTTTCCTACCTATCTTTGTGTCATCAGCAAATTTAGCAACCATACCTTCGGTCCCTTCATCCAAGTCATTTATATAAATTGTTAAAAGTTGAGGCCCCAGCACTGATCCCTGTGACACACCACTTGTTACATCTTGCCAATCAGAAAATGACCCATTTATGCCTACTCTCTGTTTCCTGTTGTGCGGAGATGCCGGTGTTGGACTGGGGTGGACAAAAGTGAGAAGTCGCACAACACCAGGTTATAGTCCAACAGTTTTATTTGAAATCACAAGCTTTTGGAGCGGCTGCTCCTTCGTCAGGTGAAGTGAAGAAATACTTTCTTCACTTCACCTGACGAAGGAGCAGCCGCTCCGAAAGCTTGTGATTTCAAATAAAACTGTTGGACTATAACCTGGTGTTGTGCGACTTCTCACTTCTGTTTCCTATTAGCTAGCCAATCTTCTATCCATGCCAATATGTTACCCCCTACACCATGAGCTTTTATTTTCCGCAATAACCTTTGATGTGGCACCTTATCAAATGCCTTCTGGAAATCTAAGTACAGTATATCCACTGGTTCCCCTTTAACCACAGCACATGTTACTTCCTCAAAGAACTCCAATAAATTGGTTAAACATGATTTCCCTTGCACAAAACCATGTTGACTCTGCCTGATTACTTTGAACTTTTCTAAGTGCCCTGCTGTAACGTCTTTAATAATAGCTTCTAACATCTTCCCTATGACAGATGTTAAGCTAACTGGCCTGTCGTTTCCTGCTTTCTGTCTCCCTCCCTTTTTGAATAAAGGAGTTACATTCGCTATTTTCCAATCTAATGGAACCTTCCCTGAATCTAGGGAATTTTGGAAAATTAAAACCAACGCATCAACTATCTCACAAGCCACTTCTTTTAAGACCCTAGGATGAAGTCCATCAGGACCCGGGGACTTGTCAGCCCGCAGCTCCAACAATTTGCTCAGTACCACTTCCCTGGTGATTAGAATTTTCTTGAGTTCCTCCTTCCCTTCCATTTCTGGATTTACAGCTATTTCTGGGATGTTACTTGTATCCTCTATAGTGAAGACCGATGCAAAATACCTGTTCAATTCAACTGCCATCTCCTTATTTTCCATGATTAATTCCCCAGACTCACTTTTTATAGGACCAACGCTCACTTTGTTAACTCTTTTGTTTTTAAATATCTATAGAAACTCTTACTATCTATTTTTATATTCTAGCTAGCTTTCTCTCGTACTCTAATTTTTCTCTCCTTATTAATCTTTTAGTCATTCTTTGCTGTTTTTTATATTCTGTCCAATCTTCTGACCTGCCACTGTAGAGTTTCGCAATTATCGCGATTCAAAACAACATGAGAGAAGCAGATTCAATTGATCATTTTTATTAAACAAAATGCTGTCCTGATAATAAAGGACACAGAAGCCTGTAAAATGGCCGCCGCACATCGTGGCAGAAGCTTCCAGAGATACAGTGGGCAGACAAGATGGCGTCGAATATACATTCAGTATGAGATTGGATCGTACTCGGTACACATTGATAAAGACAGGATGCAACCCGTTTGCATTTTGAACAATAGCAATGATATAAGTGCTGGAATCGTTTCCTACGCACAGTAAGGATCATTGAACTGGGCCATCGAGAACCCATCTAGACACATCAATACACAAATACCCCCCCGGCTCAACAATGAGAGAGACATTGGCGGGTGATTAAGCTAGTATTCGGGGGGCCCCAAAACCAGTCGAGGAGACGATTCATACACATCCTGGCTGGCTCAACAATGGAGAAGGTATTAACGGATAGTTGGCCAGTTTCAGGTGCTACTGAAACCCGTTAAGAAGATAATCGCCCCATGCTGGGAGTTTTGAGCGCCAAAATCACACAAAGGATAAACATTTAGATTTGAGCGGGAGATAAGGCCGACAAAACGGTATAACTATAGAGGACAAATGTCCATCGCTCTCTGGTATCTCTCTCCTGGACTGTCAGCCTCTTGATTTTTCTCTGGACTCTCTTGACTCTTGACTCTTAGCCGGACTGGTCGGTTATTCGAGTGTTGGGTGGAGCTCAATCGGAACGAGCCGCCTCGACAAGGGCAAGTAACAGGGTACACCATCCCGAGTGTCGGTAAACGGTGTCTGGACCCGGAGGCCCAAGTGACGAGAAGAAAGACGAGAAGAAAGACGAGAAGAAATTCCACGTGCCGCCACGGTCAGTAAACCCCGACCGCGCCCGAAAATATAACGACAGAACTCATCTTTGAATTCTACCGACTTCTACATGTACCGTAATACAGGAAGATTCTTCTTTGAATTCTAAGACGGTTTGAGTCCATCGACTGCTTCATGACATCAGGGAGTCTGGCTTGCCTTTCGTGGCAGTGAAAGTAAACAAGTGAGGTGCAGAAACCCTTCCCAACACATGACAGTCAGGTGCTGCAGCGAAACGAGCTGAGTGCCTCACTTTAAAATTTCCGAAGTAAGCCGAGTGGTGAGCATGTTTTACGATCCTACAAATACAGACGTAGTTTAGGTATTGTTAAGGGAGGGTGGTTTTTTAATAAGGTTAAGGTATAATGTGTTCCCCTTTTTACGATGTGCCGTGTGTTCTCCATTTCCATTGACCAAGTTTTATGAACGTGTGTATACTTGTACTCTCTTTGATCTGCGCCTATGACATGTATTTCATGATTTTAGACGCCATGCAATAAAGATATTCATTTTGTGCTATTCAACCGGGTCTATTTGAGTTTTCTCTGCATTACTGCTCCTTGCATCTAAGTCCAGGTGTCAGAACCGTAAGGGCGAGTGGGTCGAACCACTCACAGGTGCTTATTGCAAAAGGGCTGGCCGGAGACCAGAGCAAGCAATAGTATAGGCAACGAAGGCCTAACCTCACACCAGTACCGTTGAACCCCTTACACCACCCATCTTTGCGCAATTATATGCTTTTTCTTTAAGTTTGATACTATCTTTAACTTTTTTAGTTAACCACAGATGGTGGGTCCTCCCCTTGGAATTTTTCTTTCTTGTTGGAATGTATATATTCTGTGTATTTTGAAATATCCCCTTAAATGTCTGCCACGGCAACTGTATTGAACTATCCCTTAACCTAATTTGCTAGTTCACTTTAGCTAGCTCTGCTTTCATGCCCTCATAATTGCCCTTATTTAAGTTTAAAATACTAGTCTTGGACCCAGTGGTTTTCTGCCACTTTTGTAAACTTTTATGAGTGAATGAACAGTTTTGGGCTTTGATAAAGGCAGTTAATGGATAGCCACACAGGATGTGTGAGTGTGAAAGTTTGACAGCTCAAACAACTTAGGTCGAACATTAAAGGAACATCTCACCATCTCTGAATGATTGATTTACTGAAAAGGGCAAGAAAAACCGTATAAAAACCAGTGACGAAAAATGTCGGCACTGCAGTCGGAAGGAGGGGCCTGGCTGATCGTCTCAACTCAAAGAGCTGCCGTCGGAAGGTGAAGAGCTGCAGTCAAAAGGCGAAGAGCTACAGTCAGAAGGTGAAGAGCTGCAGTCAAAAGGCGAAGAGCTGCAGTCAGAAGGTGAAGAGCTGCCGTCGAAAGGTGAAGAGCTGCAGGTGGAAGGTGAAGAGCTGCAGTCGGAAGGTGAAGAGCTGCAGTCGGAAGGTGAAGAGCTGCAGTCGGAAGGTGAAGAGCTGCAGTCGGAAGGTGAAGAGCCGCAGTCGAAAGGTGAAGAGCTGCAGTCGGAAGGTGAAGAGCTGCAGTCGGAAGGTGAAGAGCTGCAGGCGGAAGGTGAAGAGCTGCAGTCGAAAGGCGAAGAGCTGCAGTCGGAAGGTGAAGAGCTGCAGTCGGAAGGTGAAGAGCTGCAGGCGGAAGGTGAAGAGCTGCAGGCGGAGGGTGAAGAGCTGCAGGCGGAAGGTGAAGAGCTGCAGTCGGAGGGTGAAGAGCTGCAGTCGGAAGGACGTGGCCTACAATCAACGCTGGACTGATCATCTGTGGGTGGTTGTATGTATGATTTCCTGTAACGTTATTGGTGTACTGCTCGAATAGTGGTTGGGGTTTTGAATCTGTCTTAGGAACAATAAAAGGTTAAAGGCAAAACCCGTGTGTCTGGTGTAATTTCTCATAAGTCTCAAGTCTGAACTCTATAACCTGTTGGACGGGGCGAGGGGTAATTCCACACATCCTACTGTGTAGAGGCAGAGGCAGCGACAAGTGTGATAATAATTAATGCTCCCCACAAAAACTGCTTAAAAACCTTCCTGCCCCATTGTTGGAGCGGCTTCCACTGGTCCTTTTAAGGACCCTGGTTAGGTGCTCTACATCCAGTACCACTGGGCAGAGCATGTGCGCTGGCCACTGGTGCGTGAATAATGTATTGGTGTCCTATTAATGCCAATAGATCCCAATTTGCATTGTATAATGAGGCATCTGCCTGTTTCTGATAGGAGCCTTGGTTGGCTGTCTGAAGACCCCAATCAAACTGGTGGCGGGCACAACAAGAGCGCAAATGGGGCAGTAAGTTCTCGCACTGATTTTGAGCATGCTACTGCCCCCTCACCCAAAAACAGGGATGAAAATCGGGGCCAATGTGCCCAATTTTAAGTAAGGTGTCAGCTTAGTATTGCATTTAAAAAGTCATAAAAATGGAATAAAAGTCAGGAATAAAGAGGTTAAATGAGACAATACGATGATGAATACATTTTCTCTTCTAATCTTGAGACTGAACAGGACCGGAGGAAGTCTAGTATCTTCGGAATATCCAGGAGGTTAGAAATTTTAAATTCTCTTTGAGCCAGGCTGAGAACAATGCATTTGAACCTACCGAAAACCCTCAGCTCTGCTCCTTTTGAACACGTTTAATGAGTAATAAAAATGTTATCAAACACTTAGAGGATAAGCCGTGGAAGCAGACCTTTGAAATGCAGTTCTGACTCATGACCTGTCATGAGCTTAGATTAGCCTGTTTCTCCCTTCACTTATAACAGTCTAAAGGCAAAGCGGAGAATTGAGAGTATCACATGCTTAACGACAACTCATACTAAGCAGCTTATGAAGCTTAAGTTGTTAAAATGGAAATCTTATGCTACAGATATCAAATATGCAGCTTTTAAAACTTTTACTTTTAAATTTAACTGACCACAGCTAACTCAACTATAACTGCCAAGGATTTTTGTAATCACCTAGTTATAAATATGTATACTCGGCTTATAAAACTAGTTGCCTGTTCTTCCTGATCACGTGGAAGTCTTATTGTTTCACATGGAGATAATTGGCTGAGGGGCTGAAGCATGCAGCTTTATTTTCCAGCTGGCGCTGTGTTGTTCCAAGTTGACCACTTCAAGTAGCTGTGTTCTTTACCCTTTCCCCTGTCCACTCCAATCGGGCCTTATAACACACCTGCTGCTTCACCAGAATGTCTGAATGATGGAGAGGAAGCAACACTTCAAGGAAGGAGGAAGTTCGAGACAACCGCTGCTGAATTTATCAGAGCCTTTAGTCACAATAAGTCATTTTGTAGAGATGTTTGGTGAAAAATTAGTCATTACATATTTTCTGAAGTTTCAGGTCTTTGGTTCTACCCTCTAGCACAATGGGGTATTCTGTCTGTTCAATAACTGTTGGTAAGGCCCTAGATTGATTCCTCCTGGACTGATTCCTTCTCTGAAAGGTATAATTTGTTAAAGAAAACACAAATTGTTTAGAATATTGTAGTTTGTACCTATATAAACATGAAGGAAGCATGGGAGGAGTGGTAAGGCTGATTATTTAATATCTGCAATTTTTGATTTGCTGAGAAAACGTCTATTTTCTGACGTTCTGCTTACTCTCAAACTCCCAACTGCTTCGCCTTTGGATTTCCATTTGCCACAATACTTCTGCAGCTGTTCAACTGCTCAAACAATCCCATACCTCCACCTTTTGATGTTGTTGTCCTCAATAAAATCTTTAATCTCTCCCATCCTGGTCATTCCCCTTGATATGGCTCGATCTTCACTCCCTCAAGTTCAAAGGGTTGCAGACTGGAAAGTATCTGGTGCACAACCGGTTTAAAAATCAAGCACTACATCTGGCTGGACCACATCAAGCACCATCAGGTCTCACTCTCCTCTGCCAAAACCACCCACTGCTGCACAAGTATCCTGGAGAACAAAAATAACCCCAAGCTTATTTTATCCACTATCAACCATCTCCAAAAATCTTGTTCCCCTGCCCCCACCACCCTCACCTTGAACCATGTGTGAGGAACTCATGGACTTCTTTGTCACCAAGACTGATGGCATCCGTTCACCTGACACAAACTACATACCCTTGCCACTGATTCAATAACCCTCCCTGGCTACTGTCTCAGGTTGAACCAGATTGTTCACAACCTCGGTGTCCTATTTGACCCCGAGCTGAGCTTCAGACCCCACATCTTCTCCATTAAAAAGGCCCCCAACAAAGGTGCCCCTGCCTCAGTCCATCTATTACTGAAACTCTCATCAATGTCTTTGTCACCTCCAGACCCAATTATTCCAATGCACTCCTGGCTGACCTTCCATCCTCCATGTTCGGTAAACATCAGCTCATCCAAAACTCTGCTGCTCATATCCTATTCGGCAGCAAGTGCCACTCACCCGTCACTATTCACAGAATCTCACCTGAAGTTGTGGGATTCAGCAATGAGGCCTCATTTTAATAATTATTGACAACTTTCTTGATGCATTAGTGCTTGAAACTTGTGTGTATTATAAACTGCCTGATGTGGTAATCATTATACAATGTTTATGCAGCACCCATATCCACTATGAGTGAGGCACTATGCTTCCAGCAGAGCCACTCAAAATTGGCTGATTTTAAATGAGTGCCTTATAATGAAGTGCAGTATATAACAGAGATAGGGTGATAACAGAGAACCTTATGGTGAGGGTGTGCTATATTGCAGATAACAGAGATCGAAGTGTGATATCTGTGGAGCAAGTGATTTATTATCATTTAGATCTGCTCAGAAATGAGCACTTTCAATGTCTTAGAGAGTTTTTATACCAAATTGCAGTGCTCAGGTATTACATGCAGTACCTGTAGACATTTGTAGGATTTTTCGGGAATTGAATTTTGCCCTGCCAACTCACTTACACCAGATGTCTGTTCTGTTTGTTCATCTAAAATAGCTATTTAAAAAACCCCAGAAATTGCCCTGATCAGAGCTGTACTACAGAACCCGTGGATTCGTGTATTTTTATACAATTTTATCATACAACCCGATTAATCATTCAAACAATTGCTTGTACTTTTACAGGTTACATTCAAATTGGGCAATTAATCTGAATATGCGAACTGACTGAATCTAGATAAATGAATATCCTTTTAGGAAGGATTTTATTATATTTCTTTTCAACAATTCAACGTGAAGACCTAGTGATTATAAATTAATGAAAGTCTGACTTTTCATAAATTTTTATTCCATGTGGTAATAGCTTCCATCCCAGTCAAGGCTGTGCCTCAGGGAATAATCACTTTTTATATTTTATAGTTATGAACTTGAAACAGTTCATTTTCAACACTTTCGTAATTAAGGACTTTCTAGTGTTTGAGAAGCTTTTTTCCCATCTGGCCTTCTGCCTAACAGTTCTGTTGGTGAAGCATTCAATCCTTATCCAGCAGGTGCAATAGCCATTATAATAGAGTATTGGACTTCTGTTCATATGGTCTTGTGAGCAGTTAGCAGTAGATTTAGCAGTAGGACACTGGAGCCCCAATCAGGGGAATTGGATTTGAAGGGATATATTTGCATTGGAGGCAGTTCAGAGAAGGTTCACGAGGTTGATTCCTGAGATGAAGGGGTTGACTTATGAAGAAAGGTTGAGCAGGTTGGGCCGATGTTCATTGGAGTTTCGAAGAATGAGAGATGATCTTATTGAAACATATAAGATACTGAGGGGGCTCGACAGGGTAGATGCAGAGAAGATGTTTCCACTCGTGGGGGAATCTAGAACTAGGGGGCATAGTTTCAGAATAAGGGGTCGCCCATTTAAAACTGAGATGAGGAGGAATTTCTTCTCTCAGAGGGTCGTAAATCTGTGGAATTCTGTGTCCCAGGGAGCTGTGGAGGCTGGGTCATTGAATATATTTAAAGTGGAGATAGACAGATTTTTGAACAATAAGGGAGTGATGGGTTATGGGGAGCGGGCAGGGGAATGAAGCTGAGCCCAAGATCAGATCAGCCATGATCTCAATAAATTGTGGAGCAGGCTCGAGGGGCCAAGTGGCCGACTCCTGCTCCTATTTCTTATGTTCTTATGTTCTTATGAATTCAGCAGTCGCTTTCCACTGGTGAGCTTAGCCAGTTTTCAGGCTGAGACCGAGATGACGTGCCTCCTAGTAACAGATCAATCCAGCTTGGAAGAACTATGGAGCAACTCAAAGCTTGGAATTTGTATGGAAATGCACTAAGGATGCCTGTTGAAAAATCTGACTGAAGGGTAAAATCACAGAGGTATGAAACAAGGGAAAAATTAACAAAAAGATTAAAATTGTATTTTACAAATAGTAATTGAAGTTTATGAAATCATCGCCAATTATATTTTCAATATTCCACAAAGGATTACTATCTATTATGGGATAAACAAAGCCCCAGATTAGTTTGATGTGTAAAGCACTAAATAGGCACAATTTTTGTTCCAAAACACAAAACAAAATCCCTTTGCTGATAATCAAGTGAGAATACTAAACTCAACAGTGTGCATTAATCTAGGCTTCAACCCACTCAGCTTCACCTCTTCCTAACACAATTTCTGTTGTGGTAAGACTGTGAAAAATGCTCATCTTCTCATTCATCATCACGCAGGTGCATATCACCGCAGGAAAGCACACAGTGCAGGTTCATAGTACTGCAAAAGTGATCTAGGCTGCAGACTTCTCCACAGGGGCAAAACTTGGCATAGTTCATTGAAATACAGTGTAAGATTGCATTATACTATCCCTGGGAGCCATACAAACATTGCATACAACATGTCATGGATGAGTCTTAACTTCTTTCAACTGAACATCGGGATGACCAAAGCCTTCATTTTTGACCCCTGCCAGAAACTCTACTTTCTTGCCATTGAATCCTTCCCCCCACCCCCCCTCCCCCCCACCCCCATTCTAGCCACAAGCTCAGACTAAACCAGCAAAAGCTTGGAATGCTACGTGAGCCAGAGCTGAGCTTCAAACCCCACAACCTGTGAATCACCAAAACTTCTTATTTCCAGCCTGCATGCTTTGAAGCTCCACCTGTCACTGAAACATTCATCCATGGTATGGTCACCTCAATTTGGTTATTCCAATATCCTCTGTGGCATCATCCCATCCTTCACCGTCCATAAACTTGTCCAAAACTCAGAGGCCCATATCCTGTCCCACACTACATCTTGCTCATCCATCACCCCTATTTTCACTGACCAACGGTGGCTCCTCGCCCCCCAACCCTCTCCCCCAACACAACTTTAATACTCTCATCCCGAGATCATTCCATGGATTCCCCACCCTATCTCTGCAACTTCCTAGAACTTTATATCCTTTCCCGTACCCTTTGGTCCTCTGACCTTTGTGGCCTTTTGTGCATCCCCTCTTTCCTTCCCCACACTATTGGTGGTCGAGCCTTCAGCCATCTCAGCCCCATTCTCTGGAGTTCCTCACCTAAACCCCTGTGTCTTTCCATTTATCGTGTCACATTTTTTAAAAACTACTCAAAACCAATCTTTTCAACTAAGGTTTCAGGCATCCTTCCTAATCTCACCCTCCATAGCTTGGTGTCAATTTCCCTATTTTCATTGCTAAGCACCTTGGAAAGTGTTTTTTTTTACATTAAATGAGCTGTATAAATCCAGGTTCTGTGTGTTGTATGCTTTCTATCATAATTAAATCATTAGCAATTTTAGAGATCTTCAATCAAAGAATGCTGTAATGAAGGGCATGTCAAAAGTGTTGCTTTCAGGTAGCTTCACAATAGCTGACTTGAGCCATAAACAATAGGTAATACAGAATTAAAGGGAACACTTTCTATGTCTTAGGTGAGGGAGCCACAGACAGTGTGCATTATATTAGAGAGCCTCAAGATGTCCCCGGAATTCTGTTGCTTTTTCCTTTAGTAATGAAAGGAGCTATATGTTTCTTAATTACTAACAAAATGAAGGAATCAACTATATACATTTTCACACCCAGAGCGCTCTTGAAGAGGGGCTACAGTAAACTAGTGGTTATGGTACTCTAATAGCAACCCAGAGATCCAGACTTCAAATCCTACCACAGCTAGATTATGAAATTGAATTCAATAAATTTGGTAATCTGTGGGTTGGCACCAAATACAATGACCAGGAAAGCTGTTGGATTGTTCTAAAGACCCAAATGATTCACTAATGTCCATCAGGAATGGGACCTGCCACCCCTACCTGCTCTGGCCTCCAACACAGACACATGTAGAATACTCGGCAATTCAGTGAATAAAGGATTTTATTTCCCCCCTCCACTCCACACAAAAGATAAATGGCATAAATTTTCATCTTCAGTATTTTGGTGTAGAGCTCCTCCCACAGGGAGCACTTATTGTAAGGTGATCATATTTTCTAAACCAAATCCAGGGACACACAAGGTGGGAGCGTAGCAAAGTAGCCAGGAGGCATTTCAAGAAAACGGGCGTCACAACTTTGTAGCTTCTGCAAGTGGAATACGCGTAGAGACGCCATTTTCACTTTACACCAAATCTCGAATCTTGCTGTATCATCTATACTCGCGCCTTGCACACAATGGCAGCTATTCAACTATGGCAGGCACATCACCCAAACACATTGCTCCACACTCACTCACACACTTTCCTTTCTCTTGCAGGCCAAGGTGGCGCACAACAGGAGGGAGCAGGAGCGCACAGGGCGGGGACAAGCCGACACCCAACCACTGTCTGCGCTGGAGAATCGAGTGCTGCAAATCATTGGGCGCCAGGTGGTGGGCGCCATGGCCCACGGCGAAGTTGACCCTCTTGGGGACAACAACGGTATGTTCATCCCGACTCCTTCTTCTTACATCCCACTTCCCCCTCACCCCACAAGCGTTTCATGCTTTCCAGCTAATCATGCTGTGTGCATGCATTTCTCCCTTCCTGCACCCCTCCCCTCACCTTAACCAGCCTCTTGTGCCTTTATGCTTTCAGATAATCAGCAAGCACCTGAGCAGTCTGTCCCTGAGGGCACCGTAGAGAGCAAGGCGGGAGACGAGGAGGAGGAAGAACACACTGCGTCACTGCATCTCTCACCCGCAGATATCAGCTCAGATACTGGCATTACGCGTTCTTTAGAGGCTAGCATAGTAGTGGATCTGCACAGGGTGAGGCACTGGGGATGAGTGTGCTGCAGCAAGGGCAGGGGGAAAGAGTAGCTGGGGGCCAGCTCCCCGGAGGGCGAGTTCGCGTGTGAGTTCTGCTGCACAGGACTCAGATGAGGACCTCGATGGGGAGGCATTTAGAAGAAGTGTGATGGGCATGCACACAGAGTTGATAGGTGCAATGGCAAGGGTGCCCGAGAGCCTCTCGGCAATGGTAAGGAGCATGGAGGAGTCCGCCTCCAACATTGCACAAGGCTCTGCACACAACATAGAGCCATCATTTCCAGTCTGCAAAGGATGGTAAACTCCCAGAGAGACCGTGGTGACCCAGACCTGATGCCGCGTGTGATGGGCGATCTGGCAGCTTCCATTGCAGCACAGGTGGAAGCGACGCAACGTCTTAGTGCTGTAATGGAGTCTATGCTTCTCGGCATCCAATCTCAGACTGGTCTCATGCAGTCTCAGCTTGATGCCACGCAAGCTCTGACTGCTGCCATCGTGGCTGGGTCTACCACCGTCGACCGGGGCTTTCACGGTGTTGCAGCAGGCTAGCAATCTGTGCTGTAACAGATTGCTAGGGATGCTGAGGTGCTGCCCCGCAGAGTGGCAGTGGGTCAGTGAAGCAGGACATTCAGCAGCCTTCCACCAGCCGTGCTGCAGCCACTGGGCCAACACTTCATAGGAGCACTAGAGCAGGAAAAGGCACAGTAATGACAGGCACTAAGGGATTGCACAAGGGTGAATAGTAAATATTTTTGGAGTAAATATGTGTCCACTACTTTTTGATAAATGTATTACTTCTCTTACCATTCTTTTGTGGTGTCTCTCATTTCAGCTTTGCACTCTGAAATGGCCTATGAGAGGGATGGAATGATGGGGATGTGGTGAGCAAAGGGGATCTGGGATTTAATCATCCTGCTGTGGGGCTGAAGCTCTGTTTGGAGGAGGTGGCAGAGTTCTGTGACCACCTTCTTGGTGAAGTGGAGCTGTGTAATACACTGCTCCTCGCTTAATTAAAGGTAGGAGAAGTGCTCTGGGAATTCCCTTGGAGGGTAAGGCCTCCCTTGTGGAGAGCCCTGATGTCCCTCCTCATCTCTCTGCACCCATGTTCTTGTATTTCTCTCTATCTACACTCCACCGTAAATCCTGGAGGGTGAGGTGGCATGCCAGTACAGTCCCCACTAATGTTACCAAGTGTAGCAATTTGAATCTTTGAAGAATAAATGTAGCTACTTTTTAGTTGCCAGAAGACTCCTGATGCAAAAGAACCTTGAAATTACTGAATGAAACTTGCAGTGGGTGAAACTAATAAAAAAAACACTGAAACTGCACCAACCTGACAGCTGCGAGTGATTACTGATGATCCCTTTAAATAACGTCCCTGGAGCCGGATTCCTGGTGCTGCACGTCAGCTCTCCTTGTCAGTGTTTACTCCAGGTGGTGAGGTAAGTGGCGAGAATCAATTTTGCAAATCGGGCAGTCAGTGAGCGTTGCACACTCACTGACATCATGATCTACCTGGCGTTGATGTTCCCGGCGATACCTCTTACCAGCAGTGTTATGGGGGGCCAAATTTGGCGTGCGGCGCTGGATTCGTCTCGCCCCAGCGATACTGGTCTAACGCCCCATTAGCACCATCTACTAGCGCTAATGGGAGGCAGTAAGGGGATGAATTTTTCCCCCAAAGACTCTATACAGGGACGAGTTTTCTGAACCGGGGACTCTTCTGGGGACATTGTTTGTCCAAGGACACAATACCTAATCCGGGGACTGTCCCTGGAAAACGGGGACGTATGGTCAGCCTAACTTATTGGAAAATCAGGCATGCCCTACCCATGTTTTTCCATCCATTTTAAATGCACAGGTAAGTGTGAACAGCCAGCGCCCAGTTTTCCAATAGGTGCTTCCAGAGAGCCAAACTTTACGCTGTGAGACAGAGGATGAAATCTAGGCCAATAAATCCATATTCAAAAGCAAGGAAGTTATGCTAAACCTTTATAAAACACTGGTTAGGCCTCAGCTGTAGTATTGTGTTCAATTCTGGGCACCACACTTTAGGAAGGATGTCAAGGCCTTAGAGAGGGCAGAGAGGAGATTTACTAGAATGGTACCAGGAATGAAGGACGTCAGTTATGTGGAAGGATTGGAGATACTGGGGTTGTTCTACTTAGAGCAGAGAACGTTGAGGAGCTTTAATAGAGGCGTTCGAGATCATGAAGGGTTTTCATAGGGTAAATAAGGAAAGACTGTTTCCAGTGACAGAAGGATCGATAACCAAAGGATACAAATTTAAGGTGATTGGCAAAAGAGCCAGAGGTAACATGAGGAAATTTTCTTTTACGCAGCAGTGTTATGATCTGGAACGCACTGCTTGGAAGTGTGGTGGAAGCAGATTCAGTAGTAACTTTCAATTGGATAAATTGGGAATTGGATAAATACTTGAAGGGAAAAAAATTACAGAGGTATGGGGAAAGAGCAGTGGGATTAATTGGATAGCTCTTTCAAAGAGCCGGCACAGGCACGATGGGCCAAATGGCCTCCTTCTGTGCTGTATCATTCTATGATTCTATGAATAGCTTACTACCAAGTATTCTGTTTTTATCAGAAATTTGGTATAAATAGAAGATTACATAAGAACATAAGAACATAAGAAATAGGAGCAGGAGTAGGCCATTTGGCCCCTCGAGCCTGCTCCGCCATTCAATAAGATCATGGCTGATCTGATCTTGGCCTCAACTCCACTTTCCCGTCCGCTCTCCATAACTCTTGACTCCCTGTAGCTCAAATATCTGTCTATTTCCGCCTTGAATATTTTCAATGACTCCGCCTTCACAGCTCTATGGGGTAGAGAATTCCAAAGATTCACGACCCTCTGAGAGAAGAAATTCCTCCTCATCTCCGTCTTAAATGGGTGACCCCTTATTCTGAAACTATGACCCCTAGTTTGAGATTCCCTCACGAGGGGAAACATCCTCTCTGCATGTACCCCTTCAGAATCTTATATGTTTCAATAAGATCACCTCTCATTCTTCTAAACTCCAATGAGTATAGGCCCAACCTGCTATACCTTTCTTCATAAGACAACCTCTTCATCTCAGGAATCAACCAAGTGAACCTTCTCTGAACACACTCCAAAGCAAGTATATCCCTCCTTAAATAAGGTGACCAGAACTGCACACAGTACACCAGGTGTGGCCGCACCAGCGCCCTCTACAGTTGTAGCAAGACTTCTCTGCTTTTATGCTCCATTCCCCTTGCAATAAGGGCCAACATTCCATTTGCCTTCCTAATTACTTGCTGTACCTGCATGCTAACTTGTTGTGTTTCATGTACGAGGACCCACAGATCCCTCTGCACCGCAGCATTTTGTAATCTCCGTCAAGATTCATTAAAAATTTGTTGCTGTATAAATTTTATTTAGTCTCGGCTATTCTAAATCCGGAAGGTGATTCAATACTACGTGTGCCTTTACCTAAAGCACCCTTTAAGTCTCTCCAGATGATTTTGTCCAGTACATTGAAATCCCATTACTTCAGATTAAAGTTGAAAGTAATAGGCTCATGCAGCCTAATAAGTGTAGATTTTAATAACTTGCTACTGGAGCTGGTGAAAAATTTCCAGTTCCTTTAGTTTTTCCTACTCTAAATACGTGCAGAAATATAAATAAATGGCATCATGTAGCCTTACTGCAAACTGCCAGAAACAAACACACTGCCAGCTTCAGGTCCTTCCTGGATTGCCAATTTTAAAATATATTTACAGCACCGATGAGCCACAGGGATATAAATCTCGTATTAGAAATTATTCAGCTGTATAATTTTCAGGCCGCTAACAGAAGCAGTTATGGAGATAGAGTGAAATGAAATGGAGAATTAATTCCACTCTATACACCTGAATCATGCAAGAGACTGTTGAAGAGGAAAATGAGATTATACCCTCTCAGGAGAAGAATAAAGAATATAAAATGTTATAATATACACCGCAAAGATACAAGGGAAAATTTTAACTGGGAGTGGGATTCGGGTGGGTGGGGAAACGGGGCAAGCGACTAACATGCCCAATGTCTGCAGCCTGAGGCCTGGGTACTTTAACTCCTGGGCCTCATCTGTATGTTGCTGGTAAGCTGCCCGCCCAAAAAGGGCGGAAAGCGGCAGCTGGTCTGTGGGCAAGAGTTGAAGTTCGCGTGGCAGGAGGTCGCCAGCTGGTACCAAAGGAAGGCTCACCAGCAGGAAGGTAAGTCATGGGAAGGGGCTTTCGGGAGGTTCTCATGGGAAGGAAGAGGGGAAGCCCAGTGCAGGGGAGGCCTAAACATTCCTTGTGGGGCCCGGAGTACATTCGTGCTCCTCCAGGCCCCACAAAGAATGTAAAAAAAAATACCTTAACATAAGAACATAAGAAGTAGTAGCAGGAGCAGGCCATATGGCCACTTGAGCCTGCTCCACCATTCTATAAGATCATGGCTGATCTTCTACCTCAACTCCACTTTCCCACCCTATCCCTATATCACTTGATTTCCTTAGTGTCCAACAATCTTTTGATCTCATTCTTGAATATACTTAACGACTGAACATCCACAGCCCTTTGGGGTAAAGAATTCCAAAGATTCACAACCAATGCTTCCTGTAACTTTTTTTTGTGTGCGCGGTCCCTTTAACTGGCTGCGCGTCCCATTCAAACTTTCACGCATGCGCGGTTTCTTCCATCTTAAGGCCGGTGAGCGGCCTGCACGGGACCTCCAGACTGCTGCGTGGCCACGCAGTTTGGTGGGAACATTGTTCACAACCCTCTGAGCGAGGAAATTTCTCCTCATCTCTGTCCTAAATGGCCAACCCCTTATCCGGAGACTATGACCCCTAGTTCTAGACTATCCAGCCATGGAAAACAGCCTCTCAGCATCTACCCTATCAAGCCTCTAAAAATTTAGTACATCTCAATGAGATCACCTCTCAGTCATGGAATCATAGAATGGTTACAGAACAGAAGCAGGCCATTCGGCCTGTCGAGCCCGTGCCGGCTCTCTGAAAGAGCACTTCAGCTAGTCGCACCCTCCCCCCCACCCCCCGCCCCCCGCCCACCCACCCCCCCTCCCCCCACCCTCTCCCCACAGCCCTGCAAATTTTTTTCCTTCAGATACTTACACACCTAGTAGAATTTCTAAATTTGCCGATGACACCAAACTTGGGGGTGTGGCAAACACTGATGATACCAATCGACTGCAACAGGACATAGAAAGGCTAGCAAAATGGGCAGTCAAGTGGCAGGTGGAATTTATACAGAGAAGTGTGAGGTGATGCATTTTGGCAGAAGGAACAGGGAAAGGCAATATACAGGAAACTCTTTATTAACCGGCACCGACGGGACCGGCGTGGTGCCGGTTTATCGAAAGTACCGGATAACGGAGAGTTATATCTACCGAGGCTATTTTTAACAAAGAGACTCCAGGCAGCGCGGGAGAATCAACTCCTGCTACTGCAGTGTTTCGGACTTCTGACAGCGCCAGGAGGCCGAGTAGTGGCACTTTTGAAAACTACCCCTACTGACTAAATCGGCGTTCGCGGACTCGGACTCGGGATCGGCAACATTGCCGGTTATTTGAGAGGAGTTTTCAGAGTACTCGGCGTTCGCGGAGACTCGACTGCGACTCGGCAACATTGCCGGTTATTTGAGAGGAGTTTTCGGAGGATGATTTTTGCCGGTTAAGCGAGAATTCCGGATATTTGGGTGCCGGATAAACAAAAGTTTCCTGTACACTTAACGGCACAGTTTTAAAGAGTGTGCAGGGACAGAGGGACCTGGGAGTTAATGTGCATATGTCCCTGAAGGTGGCAGGATATATTGAGAGAGTGGTTAACAAAGCATATGGGATCTTGAGCTTCATAAATAGAGGTATTGAGTACAAAAGTAGAGAAGTTATGCTGAACCTTTATAAAGCGCTGGTTAGGCCACAACTGGAGTATTGCGTCCAGTTCTGGTCACCACACTTGAGGAAGGATGTGAAGGACCTTGAGAGGGTGCAGCGGAGATTTATCAGAATGGTTCCGGGGATGGGGAATCTTAGCGACAAGGACAGGTTGGAAAAGCTGGATTTGTTTTCATTAGAGCAAAGGAGGTTGAGGGGTGATTTGATAGAGGTGTACAAGATTATGACGAGTTTGGATAGGCTAGACGGGGAAAGGCTGTCCCACTAGTTGATGGTACAAGGACTAGGGGACACAGATTTAAGGTTTTGGGCAAGAGATACAGGGGGGATGTGAGGAAAAACTTCTTTAAGCAGCGAGTGGTGATGACCTGGAATTCGCTGCAGACGGAAGTGGTGGAAGCGGAGACACTCAGGGCGAGAAACTACTTTTAGCGCCCCGGAAAAATTAGCGCCCCTGTGACTGAATTTCACGGGAAGCGTGGCGGCGCCACACCCGGGCGCAAGTTGCTTTGTGCCTCCCGTTAGCGCCCTCTTAGGCGCAAAGCAACCGAATTTTTCCCCCTCAATGTTTTCAAGGATACACTTGAGGGAAATAAACTTGCAGGGCTATGGGGATAGAGCGGGGGAATGGGATTGACTGGATTGCTCTACAGAGAGCCGGCGCAGACTCGATGGGCCGATGTGCCGTTATGACTCTATGGGGGAAAAATTCAGTTGGTTGCGCCTCCCGTTAGCGCCTTAAGAGGGCGCTAATGGGGCGCAAAGCATCTAGCGCCCAGGCGCGGCGAAGTTTGCGCCGCTTGCGAAATTAACTAGACATTTTGCGACGGCGCTAAACACTACCGCCACGATCTCCTGCGCCGGCAGATCGTGATGTCAGTCGAGTGCGCAACGCCCCGGTATCGCCCCGGAGCGGATATTGAGTGGCGCCCCCTGCCTTACCGCCTGACGCTAGCAACGACAGTTTGAGTGGAGCGTTCTGCAGTCATGAAGGGAAAGGGGGAGCGCTATTTAAAGGTGACCGCTTCCTGCCTTTTGTTGTTGGTGCCATTTTTGAACTACGCATTCTGAGAGAGAGAGAGAGAGACTTCTGGAGAGTTTCAACGTTGTGTGAAGGAGTTTTGGGTACTGAGCAGCACTTTGCAGGTTCATTTTGATTTGCGATTCCTTGTATCGATTTAGAAGAGACTGTGGGGGCTGCACTCTGAGCTCTTTGCCTGGTACTCTCCATTGTTCTTTCCAGCAGATTTGATGCGCAGGTCTCTCCAGGCCGAGATTCAAGGCTGCAATTAGCAGGATGTGGATGGAAAGTGAGATTAACCATCCCCTTTAAGAACTGGCCCGTGCCATTGTGTGTGTGTTCCATTGCTGACTGACATTACATGAGCTTCGCCAGCGCTCTGAGGTAGCGCCTCGCTCCTCGGCCTTTGCGCCTTAAGACAGGAGTGAAGCGCCTGATTTAGCGCTCCAATCACCTCCAGGGGCGATAAAAGTCAAGTTTGTAGTCGGTGGCGATAATTAGTGCCAGGCGCTAATCTTTGCGCCCGGCCGATAATTGCGCCCCCAATGGGGCGATACTGAATTTCTCCCCCTATGACTCTATGACTTCCCTTTTGAAAGCCACGATTGAATCTGCCTCCACCACCCTTTCAGGCGGTGCATTCCAGATCCTAACCATTCGCTGCGTAAAAAAGTTTTTCCTCATATCGCCTTTGGTTCTTCTGCCAATCACCTTAAATCTGTGTCCTCTGGTTCTCAACCCTTCCACCAATGGGGACACTTTCTCTCTATCTACTCTGTCTAGACCCCTCAAGATTTTGACCGCCTCTATCAAATCTCCCCTCAACCACCTCTGCTCTAAGGAGAACAACCCCAGCTTATCTAGTCTATCCATGTAACTGAAGTCCCTCATCTCCGAAATTATTCTTGTAAAACTTTCCTGCACCCTCTCTAAGGCCTTCACATCCTTCCTAAAGGGCGGTGCACAGAATGGGACACAATACTCCAGTTGAGGCTGAACCAGTGTTTTATACAGGTTCATCATAACTTCCTTGCTTTTGTACTCGATGCCTCTATTTATGAAGCCCAGGATCCCATATGCTTTTTTAACCGCTTTCTCAACCTGCCCTGTCACCTTCAACGATTTGTGCACATATACCCCCAGGTCTCTCTGTTCATGCACCCCCTTTAGAATTGTACCCTTTAGTTTATATTGCCTCTCCTCGTTCTTCCTACCAAAATGTATCACTTCGCACTTTTCTGCTTTGAATTTCATCTGCCACGTGTCTGCCCATTCCACTAGCCTGCCTATGTTCTCTTGAAGTCTATCACTATCTTCCTCACTGTTCACTCTACTTCCAAATTTTGTGTCATCTGCAAATTTTGAAATTGTGCCCTGTACACCCAAGTCCAAGTCATTAATATATATCAAGAAAAGCAGTGGTCCTAGTACCTACCCCTGGGGAACACCACTATATATCTTCCTCCAGTCCGAAAAACAACCATTCACCATTACTCTCTGTTTCCTGTCACTTAGCCAATTTCGGATCCATGCTGCCACTGTCCCTTTTATTTCATGGGCTTCAACTTTGCTGGCAAGCCTATTATGTGGCACTTTATCAAATGCCTTTTGGAAATCCATGTACACCACATCAACCGCATTGCCCTCATCAATCCTCTCTGTTACCTCATCAAAAAACTCAATCAAGTTAGTTAAACACAATTTACTTTTGAAAAATCCATGCTGGCTTTCCTTAATTAATCCACACTTGTCCAAATGACTGTTAATTTTGTCCCAGATTATCGTTTCTAAAAGCTTCCCCACCACCAAGGTTAAACTGACTGGTCTATAGTTGCTGGGTTTATCCTTACACCCTTTTTTGAACAAGGCAATTCTCCAGGCCTCTGGCACCACCCCCATATCTAATGAGGATTGGAAGATTATGGCCAGTACCTCCGCAATTTCCACTTTTACCTCCATCAGCATCCTTTGATGCATCCCATCCGGTCCTGGTGACTTATCTACTTTAAGTACAGCCAGCCTTTCTAGTACCTCCTCTTTATCAATTTTTATCCCATCCAGTATCTCAACTATCTCCTCTTTCACTATGACTTTGGCAGCATCTTCTTCCTTGGTAAAGACAGATGCAAAGTACTCATTTAGTACCTCAGCCATGCCCTCTGCCACCATGCGTAGGTCTCCTTTTTGGTCCCTAATTGTCCCCACCCCTTCTCCTACTACCCGTTCATTATTTATATGCCTATAGAAGACTTTCAATTCCATTTTATGTTAGCTGCAAGTCTATTCTCATACTCTCTCTTTGCCCCTCTTATTTCCTTTTTCACTTCCCCTCTGAACTTTCTATATTCAGCCTGGTTCTCACTTGTATTCTCAACCTGACATCTGTCATACGCCCCCTTTTTCTGCTTCATCTTACTCTCTATCTCTTTCGTCATCCGAGGAGCTCTGGCTTTGGTTGCCCTACCTTTCCCTCTCATGGGAATGTGTCTCGACTGTACCCGTACCATCTCCTCTTTAAAGGCAGCCCATTGTTCGATTACAGTTTTGCCTGCCAATCTTTGATTCCAATTTACCCAGGTCAGATCCATTCTCAACCCACTGAAATTGGTCCTCCTCCAATTAAGTATTTTTACTCTAGATTGCTCCTTGTCCTTTTCCATGGCTAATCTAAATCTTATGATACTATGATCATTGTTCCCTAAATGTTTCCCGACTGACACTTGCTCCACTTGACCCACCTCATTCCCCAGAACCAGATCCAGCAATGCCTCCTCCCTCGTTGGGCCAGAGACGTAGTGAATATAGTCCCGTTCTATTCAATCTCTCCTTATAGGACTACCCTCTCATCCCAGGAATCAATCTAGTGAGCCTAAAAGTTTAAACGTACCTGTTCTTGTTGTCTTCACCTGGCGGGAAAGGTGCAGCAGCTTCCCCGCCCAGGCCAGAGTTAAAATTGCAGTCATCAAGACCCCAATCTGCATATTTATAGAAGGACCCCGCTGGCCTCATGCGGGTGCCTTTGCTGCCTATTCAGAAGAGCAGGTTAAAATCAGGATCAGTGCAAAGCAGTCAGGAAATTGGCAGGTATGTTGCCCGGGGTATTTTAACGGCCCACCCGTCTGGTTTCTACCAGGTGGGCAGGGTTAAAATCACTCCCATGCATGGAACACTTAGGGCTGGATTTTCCAAGCCCCGAGGAGGCGGGCATGGAGGCGGGATGGCCGATAAACTCGGAGAAAGTGGGGGCGGATGGCAAACCCGCCCCCATCCCGCCTCCGTGCCCTTTTGCCAGGAGGCGGGAGGATGTGCAGCTTCGGATCCCGTCTCCTGGAGGCGGGAAAGGCATTTAATCCTTTTAACTGCCTGTTAACAGGTAGATAACAGGCAGAAAAAAGGATTAGTGCCATTTTACCTTCACAGGTGAAGGCTTCCCAACCTCGGAGAACCCCGCCGGGTTGGAGGAGACGTGGAGGAGGTCTGCGGCGGTCGGATGCACCTGGAAGTAAGGTGTAGAGGTGAGTGATGGGTGCAAGTGTGGAGTGGTAAGTATGCAAGGTGAGTGATAAGTTTAAAAAAGTGTTCACTTACCTTGTTTTCTTTCTACAGCCTTTAGCCGCGCTGGATGGAGAGAGACGATATTCTCCTTGTCAATTTCACAGACTGGCTGTTGGATCCTCCGATCTTACAGACATGTGAAATTTACAAAGTTGAAAGGTTTGATGAGTCCTCACCACAAAGTCTCATCAAACTAAAGAGAATGGCAGTGTTTGACAGCTTCACAGAGCTGTCAAATGCTGTCATTTCTTCTTTCAAGATGTCTTGACAGATAGCACGTCTGACGTTGAGGTGATCTGTCAGTGACTTCCTCCCTAATTGGCCTGCTGAGCCCGCAGGGTGGGCTTAACAAGCTCAATCAGGGGAAAATCCCTCTGATTGGTCAGGCAAGGATGGAGGCGGGACATTGACACGACAAGCAGCGGTCCCGCCTCCAACTCACCTCCATTCACAAAATCCAGCCCTTAAAATCACATCTCAATTTAATGTAGACACCAAGAATAATAATTCAAATCTAATTACTGATCGAATGCTTTGGCCGCGATTTTATTAACCTTGGTTGGTCCGTGGCAGGCGACGATGGTGGCGGGTCCCAACCCCGCTGCTGGCTCCATCCCGCTCTGTGAAATAAATTTCCCTTGATTGGGCTTGTTAACTCCGCCTAGCACGTTTCCCGTCCAATTAGAGGAAGTGGGTCTGGTGACCTCATTTAATGGCACGTCATCAGCCGGTTGCCTTAAAGGGACCATGGCCAACTTCATTTTGACATTTGTGCTGTCAGTGTTCTACAGCATTGAGGTGCTGCAAACACTGACAATCACTGCACAGAGGAACAGGGCTGCATGCAGGCTATCCCATGACTCCCTCCATATGCTTATGGAGGGAGTCGCAGCACACAGGGAGGTTCTCTTCCCTTCCCATGGGCGGAAGAGACCTCCCCAGGAGATCAACAAAGCCTGGTTGAACATTGCAGAGGAGGGCACAAGCAGGGATGTGGTCAGGAGGACCTGGGTGCAGTGCTGCAAACGTTTCAATGATCTCAGTAGATCATAAAACGTTAGTACAAAGCCACACTCAACCTCATCCTGGTGTGCCTCTCATCACATCCCCATCACCCTGCCGTCCCTACCCTCCTCCTGCACATCCTTACACCAACTTACCTTGGACCTCCACCCATCCCTCTCTCTCTATCTATATTATCACATCCCCATCTCACTAGCCATCCCTCACATTCACCCTCATCCTAGTGCAATCATAACAACTAACAACACACAAGGGTCGGCACTTGGGTGTTTTATGCATTGTCCATGTAAAGTTTCTGTTAATGTGGTGTCAAATATTGACACCTTTATTTTCAACACTTTGCGTTCTTGGACAGATTTGTGTGCACCTTCGGAAGTGGCTTTGTGAGTTGCAGTGAATGGTGAGACATAACGGTACCCCCTGCAATGATGATGAGTGCGAATGGAATGGCTTGGGCATTGTAGGAATGCTTTATGTTGTTGGTGTGGGGTGGTGCCAACCTGGTGCATCATGTGGCAGCCAGGGTATACAGCATTAAGTGAAGTAAATGTGGCCATGGTGAGGCCATCCCTGGCCTCCTGGGTAGCAATGTGGTCGGCTGCTGATGCCCTCTGTCCTGTGCAGCATCAGGTGATTGCGGAGAAGGTTGGTGGGGTTGTTGGTGCTGCTGGTGTGCCTGGTGCTGCTGGTGTTGGGGCTGATTGTGCTGGGATTCTGAGGACCAAGGTGAGAGAGTATAAAGGGCACCCATGCTGATGGATTAGATGGCAGGTGAAATAGAGATGACAGAAGCGATCTGTCAAAGGTGAGAGAGGTAATGAGGTCAGACTGGATGGAGACTTGTGTAAAGACTTGCAGCATGGTGAATCTATTGTGGAAATGCTTGTGGCTGAGGGAAGATATCTCTGTAAGGTGGGAGCTTTTACTTGACATTTGAAGCTGTCAACACATCAGCTGATACAATGGCAATTGACCCCCTGTCTCAGCTTCACAGACGTGATCTAGCAGCAGCGTGAAACCCGTGGGCGAGCTGTCAAATTCAAAAGGTCAGTTTAAAACTATTGTCAAGTGGCTGTAACCAAGCCACTAATCATTTAAATTAGCTTCCCCGCCACTGCCTGTCGGGTCTGCTCAGCACTCACACACCCAACATTTGGTAAAGGCGCGTGGCGGCAGGTTCACAGCGGGGTCCTGTCCCATTGGGGGAAAAAAACACTGTCCCACCCGACCCACCACCGATCGTGCCCGCTGACCCCCCGTAAAATCTCGGCCAAAAATTGCACTGCAGTTCAGAAGAGCTAAATGTGTAGGCTTGCTTTAATGTGACTTACATGTTTTATACAGATAGGTGGCGGGCTCCAAATAAAGCACTTAATACAGCACGATTGTAAATAGTTATTGTTAACTCCAGGTGGAGTTCCAGTTTACTCAGCAGGTTAAGGATTTGAAGTGCTAGACAAGTCATAGCATTTGTTGTACTAACTGGTCAGAGTTCCTATTTATTCAGCAGGATAAAGCTTCAAGAGGTGGCTTTGGAAACACAAGGCAGCAATAGCAATTGATACTTTTCAGTGAAAGAGCAGGATCTCCATTACTTTTAGCAAAACTAATGTTTCTTCCAATCTACCCTTCATAAACAAGCTTTATTTGTTCCCTTCTGTTTGAGGATGAAATGGTATTTGTGGCAATTTATCTACAAGGGAAAACATTCACCTTTTAAGAACAAATATCCATTTTAATAGCATTCTCTATATATCCCTTTAAAATGCTTATCAGAGTGCAAAACCACTCAAATATTGGCAGAGAGAGAACCTTTCTACAAGAGGGGAATGCTGCATTCCACCATGAATCAGCACCAAATAGGAATCTTTGTTTGAAATTGAACTGCACGCTATTTATGTTAAGATGAAATTCTTTTGTCTGCTATTTTAACAAAGGAGTTAATCAGTTTTATTTCAAACAGATTATGCTTTTGTTAAAATAATGGATTAGTTACTGATATCATGCAGCACAATTTCCAATCCTTTTAGCCTCTTTCACAAACTGTACGGAAGTGTGTGTCTGTGGTATCAATACTACACATATTGAGGCAGGACTTGTAACTCAACCCTTTTGGCATATCAAGATATATTATGGGACATGCAAACACATGGTGCACCTATCTACACTATTGAAAGTTGTCTTTAAGAATGTAGAAAGAATACGAGTATACAGTGCCTTCAATGTTGCCTATTGATATTATCAGTCACGTGGTCTGTACGGACCAGATTCCAAAACCAAAAATAGCAACCTGCCATGATATTTCCCTGCCAACCTGATTTTTATTTCTAAAGCCAGCCCCAAAAATAATTTTTTTGTGAAAAGAGCATTCTGTGCGATAGCTCATCCATCAGCTCTGTGCATATTCCTTCTCCCCACCCCCCAACGACCCTAGCCATCCGAGCTCAGCCCCATTGCGTTCAAGTCTGCCTCCTGCCCACTCCCTCAATCCCTCGGACCGAACCTGCCTGCCTGCTACTTGATTCCTCAGTTGCTTGGGCCCACCCTCAGACCCATTTCATTTTCTATTTCAGGGTCAGCAGGCTGTTCCGTACATCTCAGCTGGTGGCACGGCAACTCACTGTGTGCCACAGTAGGAGTGAAAGCTTCAAGTGCCCAAAATGGTTTGTTCAGCATAAGGACTGAGAGAGCGTCTGATTTTTCCAAGCACTGATACTGCAGTTTGTAGAGAAAAAAACAGCCAGAAGAAGCAGGATCAGCATTCAGTTGGTCCTCACACTGATCAATCATGTGCGATCACCTAAATTTCCTACTCCGATACCCACACTGTGAGAATGCCCCAAGAAATCTGCTCATTCTCTCCACTTGCCTGGATGAGTGCAGCTCCAACAACACTCAAGAAGCTTGACACCATCCAGGACAAAGCAGCCCGCTTGATTGGCACCCCATCCACCACCTTAAACATTCACTCCCTCCACCACCGGCGTACCGTGGCTGCAGTGTGTACCATCTACAAGATGCATTGCAGCAACTCGCCAAGGTTTCTTCGGCAGCACCTCCCAAACCCACGACCTCTTCCACCTAGAAGGACAAGGGCAGCAGATGCATGGGAACACTACCACCTCCAAGTTCCCCTCCAAGTCACACACCATCCTGACTTGGAAGTATATCGCCGTTCCTTCATATTCGCTGGGTCAAAATCCTGGAACTCCCTCCCTAACAGCACTGTGGGAGTACCTTCACCACACGGACTGCAGGGGTTCAAGAAGGCGGCTCACCACCACCTTCTCAAGGGTAATTAGGGATGGGCCAGCGATGCCCACATCCCATGAACGAATAAAAAAAAATATTTACAATAAAAATATCTTCCAGGTGAATTGCACTGTGTCCCCTCAACTGATAAGAACATAAGGGGCTGTCAAAGCTGTCAAACGCTGACAATTCATCTGTCAAAAATTTTTCGACGGATGAAGCGTCATATGCTGATGTCATCTGTCACCAGCTTTCCCTTAATTGGCCGGCTAAGCCCACAGGGTGCTCTTAACAAGGCCAATCAAGGGAAAATAGCGTGGGTTCGTCAGACGTCACTGGGGACAGGACTGAAACCCGGAAACCAGAAGTCCCGCCTCCAGCACGTCTCCAGAGATAAGATCGCGGCCAAGAACATAAGAAATAAGAGCAGGCGTAGGCCATACGGCCCCTCGAGCCTGCTCCGCCATTCAATAAGATCATGGCTGATCATCGACCTCAACTCCACCTTCCCGCCCGATCTCCATATCCCTTGATTCCCCATGAGTCCAAAAATCTATCGATCTCAGCCTTGAATATACTGAAAGACTCAGCATTCACAGCCCTCTAGGGTAGAGAATTCCAAAGATTCACAACCCTCTTAGTGAAGAAATTCCTCCTCATCTCAGTCTTAAATGGCCTACCCCTTATCCTGAGACTGGGAGCCCCTAGTTCTAGACACTCCAGCCAGGGGAAACAGCCTCTCAGCATCTACCCTGTCAATCCCCTTCAGAATCTTGTATGTTTCAATGAGATAAGTAGCCCCTATGAGTCCATATTTGCCTGAATATGCAGGAAACTCTGTCCAAATGAACTATCCCAAATGTATCAATATGGAGAGGGGGTGAAGTTGTTCCATATCATCTCAATGGAGCATTAAAAATGCCATTGAAAGTTCATGGAAGCTTTATCGTTCAGGTATTTTCTCCCCTGGCTCTTCTTGGTTTCTCCATGACGCCCAATATTTGCAGCTGAAATAATGCCGAGCTCCCTACTGTTTCTAAAGGCTTGGATTCTCAAAACCCCAACACAAACTGGTCAGATTGGCAGACAATACTAAACTGGGAGGTGAAAGGAAATAAAGGGAACAGTTGACTCTGAGGAAGCAACCTGCAAAACAAGTTAGATAAAATGTCTACCAAGGTAAATCGGTAGTAGATGATATTCAAGGCGGACAAGTGCAAGGCGCTGCACACTGTAAGGGAAAAGGGGTGTCATGTCATACGTTAGCTACGCATGCTGTACAAACAGGTGAAAGTGAAGTAGAAAGCAATTTGAGGGTGACAGTAGATTCGGCACTGAACATGTCAAATCACTGTGGAGCAGCAATAAACCAATTAAACAGAATGCTAAATTATATTGCCTGAGTAAAAGTCAGAAGATGTCATTTTCTAGAACTACACAGTGACCTGCTTAGACCAAGCCTTGACTCGTGAGTTTAGTTTTGGTCACCAAATACGTAAGCCATGGAGGTGGTCCCGAGAAGTGTCACTAGGCCGACGCCTGGTATTAATGAATTGAGTTACGTGAAGTACTGGAAAACCCGGGGCTCTTTAGCTTTAAGGGGGGCCTTGTTGAAGCATAAAATATATAAAAATAATATAAATAAGGTAATGGCACTACTTCAAGGTAAGCCAAATCTATAGCATAAGGGGACATAGGCGAAAACTACTACCTTCTGGGTAGGGTAGTGGATGCAAAAAGTCTTCTTAGATAACATTATGACTAAAACAGATTATTTGGTCATTATCACATTGCTGTTTTTGGGAGCTTGCTGTGCACATTGGCTGCCGCGTTTCCTACATTACAACAGTGACTACACTTCAAAAAGTACTTCATTGGCTGTAAAGCACTTTGGGATGTCCGGTGGTCGTGAAAAGCACTAAAAAGTGCAAGTCTTTCTGTCTTTTCATAATGAGCTAAGAGGGGACAAATGGCCTCCCTCATATATATCTTACGTAAAAAGGCAGATAGGCAACCGCCTCTCATATATCTGCCAATACAACTCTGAAACTAGACTGAGAATAACTAAGCTATTAATTTTCCTCATTCCTTCTGGGAAACGATAACGGATCTGGCCTCTGCTGGGCAGCGTCTTAGACACATAGGCCGCGATTTTACGAACCTCGGCAGGTCCATGGCGGGCGACGTTGGTGGCGGGTCCCGACCCCGGTGCTGTCTCCATCCTGGCCTCTAAAATGAATTTGCCCTGATTGGGCTTGTTAAGCCCGCCCATCGTGTTTCCAGGCCACTTAGAGGAAGGGGGTCTGGTGAGGTCATTTGATGAGGCATCATCAGCCGGTTGTCTTAAAGGGACCATGTCCAACTTTATTTTGACATTTGTGCTGTCAGTGTTCTACAGCATTGAGGTGCTGCAAACACTGACAAGCACTGCCCAAAGGCACAGGGCTGCACCCAGGCTCTCCCATGACTCCCTCCATATGCTTATGGAGGGAGTCACAGCACACAGGGAGGTCCTCTTCCTTTTCCATGGATGGAAGAGACCTCCCTAGGATATCACAGCCTGGTTGCACATTGCAGAGGAGGGCACAAGCAGGGATGTGGTCAGGAGGACCTGGGTGCAGTGCCGCAAATGTTTCAATGATCTCAGTAGATCACAAAACATTAGTACAAAATCACACTCAACCTCATCCTGGTGTGCCTCTCATCACATCCCCATCACCCTGCCGTCCCTACCCTCCTCCTGCACATCCTTACTCATACCAACTTACCTTGTACCGCCACCCATCCCTCTCTATCTAACAACACACAAGGGTAGGCACTTGGCTGTTTTCTGCAATGTTCATGTAAAGATTCTGTTAATGTGGTGTCAAACATTGATACCTTTATTTTCAACACTTTGCGTTCTTGGACAGATTTGTGTGCACCTTTGGAAGTGGCTTAGTGAGTTGCAGTGAATGGTGAGACATAACGGTACCCCCCGCAATGGCGATGAGTGTGAAAGGAATGGCTTGGGCATTGTAGGGATGCTTTATGGTGTTGGTGTGGGGTGGTGCCAACCTGGTGCATCATTTGGCAGCCAGGATGTACAGCGTCAAGTGAAGTAAACCTGGCCTCCCGGGCAGCAATATGCATGGGTGATGATGCCCTGTGTCCTGTGCAGAATCAGTTGATTTCGGAGAAGGTTGGTGTTGTTGTTGGTGCTGCTGGTTTGCCTGGTGATGCTGGTGTTGGGGCTGATTGCGGTGGGATTCTGAGGACCAAGGTGAGAGAGTTTCAAGGGCACCCATGCTGTTGGAATAGATGGCAGGTGAAGTAGAGATGACATAAGCGATCTCTCAGTGATGGGAGAGGTAATGAGGTCAGACTGGATGGAGACTTATGTAAAGACTTGCAGCATCCTGAACCTGTAGTGGAAATGCAGTTTAGAGAAGCTAGTGGATAAGGGAACATTTCTCAATCAGCGGGGAGCTTTGACTTGACATTTGAAGCTGTCAACTCATCAGCTGATTCAATGGCCACTGACCTCCCGCCTCAGCTTCACGGACGAGGTCTAGGCACAGCGGGAAGCTGGTGGGTGACCTGTCAAATTCAAAAGGCTGGGGGGGAAAAAAATTGATAAGTGGCCGTAAGGCGCGTGACGGCGGGTTCACAGCGGGGTCCCAACCCGCTGGGGGGGATAAAACATTTTCCCACCCGACCCGCCACTGATCGTGCCCGCTGACCCCCCGCAAAATCCAGCCACTAGTATTACAGTGCTATAAAAAAAGTATTCAACACATCATAAATAGAAACAATTAGTGTAATGTTAACCAAGTGAGTTCCTGCTCACTGCTCTTTAAGAGTTAAATGCTAGTTACAATACTTCTTGCACTTGTTACACATGATAGATCAGCAGTGAAGGTTGAAGGGACTGTGTGGGTGTAGGAAGAGTCCAATTCCACATGTTACTGCTCCATGGTGATTAATCATTTCACACAATACCATTACCAAAGATTTAATAGCCTCTACTCTTTGATAGTAATCTCTGTATCTCTCATATTAATCATTAAGGTTTAACTTTCGCAAAAAATTTCACTTACTGGGTGTTTAAGGAGAAGTAATTAAATTCTGGTCACTTCAAAAGACTTCTTCAGGGCCAAGATGATTACTTGTACTGTGTTTCTGTGGGAAATACTGCCCTTTTTTTGCTAGAATTGTAAAGGTTGTAAAAATCCTGAATTGTATTATTTTAAAAAAATAAATTGAATTCCATCAGAGGGCTAATACACATATAGAAAATGGATTGCAATTATTTTTGCTGTGAGCGGAAGTTTTGTGATAAGTATGAATGTCTTGTCCCTGGAGGTTTTAGCATCTGCTGTCAGAACTGATGCTTCAGGCAATGTCATGAGCTTCTGGTCTCGCCCTTCTGCTGGCTACTTACAGTATTAAGTGCCAATTTCCATCGCTGATAACTGCCTCTCACTATGGAACATGCTTCATTGGGCAGTTTTCTGTTATGGAATACATCCCCTGGAACCAGAATGAGACCAGACTACAATTTATTCCGCTTGTGACCCACAACAGTTCTCACTCGAACATGACCCTTATCTGGGCATCAGAGGGGAGTAGGGTTTCGGGGCTTATTGTCATCATTAGCCCACGTGCACACTGTGCTTTCAAGTCATAAAAAGCATAAACCTGCGCAAAGATTACTCACTAGATAGGCTGTGTTCAGTCCAAATGCATATGGATTGGCAGCCATTCATTCTGGCAAATAAAAATCGTGGGCAGTAATCATTTCTAATAGTTTGGAGGCAATTTAAAAAAATCAATTGTTATTAAAAGTAAGAAAATCAGACAAATTATCGTTTTTTCCTGAAAACTGGAACACATACTAATAACACAGAAATACGCTGTTCAAAAGGCATTTTGATCAAACTTAAATACAAGGCTGCTTCCTAAAGTAGCGACACGTGTTGCATTTACTACAACAGGTGGATCACTGGGCAGCTCCTATGATCACGAGGAATCTCGGGGGCAGCTGTTTAAATACATAATTGGGTGCAAACAGCTTCCACCCAACTTTCCTCATCACAAAAAAAAAGGTATTGTCCAAACGGCAAGAAACAACGAGGAAATTCACCCCCAGCCTTTTTCCAACATCCAGTACGGTCGGAGGAGAAGGGCAGTGGCAAATCTGGCACATGACACTGGCCTTGCCTCCTTTTGTAACGCTGCGATTCCAGGGGGTGGCGGAACCGTCAGCTGACTCTGCCCGCACAGGAAACTGCTGCTGTCCTGAGAGACGGCAGTATCACGCGGCTTCAACATTTGGGTGGCTTGGTCCTGTCATCCCCTTCACCGTCATCGTCCTCCTCCTGTGCCACCCATTGTTGTGGTGAATCTGCCGAAAGGGAGGGAGAAGGCAAAAATGGGTGAACATTTATTGCGATTAAGGAGACAGAGAAGGGAATGGAAGGTTATGGCTATGTGGAGCCTCAGAGGGGTGCCAGGGCAACAGTGTAGGTGGTCAGTCAATAACCTGGCACTGGCAAGATGCTGCTGACCTCACCATCTCCCAGAGAAAGAGCTGATTGCCTCCCCTCAAGCTGCATGAACTTGCCCTCAAAGGATGTGAGGGGTTTAAAGGTGGGGAATCCCTCTCTGGTGCCCTGCCTTTGGAGAGCATTGTGCACCAAGTTCTCCTGCAAAGAGATGAGCAATGGAGAGTAAGGCTGGTAGTTAAGGAGTCAAAGAGTCATCGAGTCATAGAGTCAGAACGGCACAGAAGGAGGCCATTTAGCCCATCGAGTCCATGCCAGCTCTCTGTAGGGCAATCCAGTCAGTCCCATTCCCCCACTCTAACCCCGTAGCCCTGCAAGTTTATTTCCAAGTGCCTATCCAGTCTCCCCTTGAAAACATTGAGTGTTTCCGCTTCCACCACTTCCATCAGCAGCGAGTGGTGAGGACCTGGAACTCGCAGCCTTTCCCCATCTAGCCTATCCAAACCCGTCATAATCTTGTACACCTCTATCAAATCACCCCTCAACCTCCTTTGCTCTAATGAAAACAAATCCAGCTTCTCCAAACTGTCCTTGTAGCTAAGATCCCCCATCCCCAGAACCATTCTGGTAAATCTCCTCTGCACCCTCTCAAGTGCCTTCACATCCTTCCTAAAGTGTGGTGACCAGAACTGGACGCAATACCCCAGTTGTGGCCTAACCAGTGCTTTATAAAGGTTCAGCATAACTTTCTCTACTTTTGTACTCAATACCTCTATTTATGAAGCCTAAGCTCCCATATGCTTTGCTAACCACTCTCTCAATATGTCCCGCCACCTTCAGGGACTTATGCACATTAACTCCCAGGTCTCTCTGTCCCTGCACACTCTTTAAATTGTGCCATTAAGTATATATTGCCTCTCCTTGTTCCTTCTGCCAAAATGCATCACCTCACACTTCTCTGTATTAAATTCCATCTGCCACTTGTCTGCCCATTCTGCTAGCCTTTCCATGTCCTGTTGCAGTCGATTGGTATCATCCTCACTGTTAACCACACCCCCAAGTTTGGTGTCATTGGCAAATTTAGAAATTCTACTCTGTATTCCAATATCCAAGTCATTTATATATATCAAAAAAAGCAGCGGCCCCAGCAATGACCCTTGGGGAACACCACTGTCTACCATCCTCCAGTCTGAAAAACAGCCATTTACCACAACTTGCTGTTTTCTGTCCTTAAGCCAATTCCTTATCCAAGCTGCCACTGACCCACCTATTCCATGAGCCTCAATTTTGTTAACCAGCCTTCTATGTGGCACTTTGTCAAACGCCTTCTGAAAATCCATGTAGACAACATCCATTGCATTCCCTTCATCAATCCTCCCTGTTACTTCATCAAAAAATTCAATTTGATTAGTCAAACACGATCTGCCTTTTACAAATCCATGTTGGCTCTCTTTAATTAGCTTAAACCTCTCCAAGTGCCTGTTAATTTTTTCCCTGATTATTGTTTTATAAAACTTTACCCACCACTGATGTTAAACTGACCGGCCTGTAGTTACTAGGATTGTCCTTACACCCTTTCTTGAACAATGGTGTCACATTTGCCACTTTCCAATCCTCAGGCACCTCCCCTGCATCTAGGGAAGATTGGAAAATTATGGCAAGCACTTCTGCTATTTCCTCCCCCAAATTCCCTTAGCAACCTGGGATGCAAGCCATCTGGACCAGGCGACTTGTCCACTCTAAGCATACCCAGCCTTTCTAGTACACCCCGTCTATCAATTTTCACCCCTTCCATTGCTTCTACCTTTTCCACTTCAACCGATATTTTGTCAGCATCCACCTCCTTAGTAAACAACGATACAAAGTATTCATTGAGTATTCTAGCCTTGCCCTGCGCCTCTAAGCATATATCACTTTCTTTGTCCCTAATAGGCCCCACCCCGCCTCTTACTACCCGCTTACTGTTTACATGCTGGTAGAAGATTTTTGGGTTCCCTTTTATGTTAACCACCATTCTACTCTCATATTCTCTCTTTGCCAATCTTATTTGCACCTTCACTTCCCCTCTCAACTTATTGTATTTGATCTGGTTCTCCCTTGAAGAATTCACCTGGCATTCATCATACATTCTCTTTTTTTGTTTCATCATTTTCTCAATCTCCCTCGTCATCCAAGGAGCCCTTGCTTTGGTTCCTTTACCCTTCCCTCTTGTTGGAATATACCTAGCCTGTACTTGGAACATCTCCTCCTTAAAGATCACCCATTGTTCCGTTACAGTTTTTCCTGTCAGTCCATTTTACCCTGGCTAGATCCTTTCGCATCCCATTGAAGTTAGCCCTATTCCAGTTTAGAAGTTCTGCTCTAGATTGTTCCTTGCTCCTCTCCATTGCTAATCTAAATCTTATGATGCGATGATCACTCGTACCCAAGTGTTCTCCCACAGACACTTGGTCGACCTGGCCCACCTCATTCCCCAGCACCAGATCCAGTAATGCCTCCTTCCTAGTTGGGCCAAGAACATACTGGTCAAGGAAATTCTCCTGAACACATTTCAGAAATTCCTCCCCCTCCTTTCCCTTTACCCTAGCATTATCCTAATCGATATTTGGGTAATTAAAGTCCCCCAATATCACCACTCTATAGCTCTTGCATGTCTCTGCGATTTCCCTGCAGATTTGCTCCTCTACCTCCCTCTCACTATTTGGAGGCCTGTAGAATACCCCCAATAGTGTGATCAAACCCTTTTTGCTCCTCAACTCTAACCAAATGGATTCTGTCCTTGTCCCCTCAAGAACATCCTCCCTTTCCAACACTACAATGTCTTCCTTAATCAGCACTGCCACCCCACCTCCCTTTTTTCCTTCCTTGTCTTTTCTGAACACCTTGTACCCTTGAATATTAAGTGCCCAGTCCTCACCATTTTTAAGCCATGTTTCCGTTATTGCCGCAACATCATATTGTCACACGGCTAATTGTGCTTGCAGCTCACCAACCTTATTCACCACACTTTCTGCGTTTACGTACATGCATTCTAAACCCATTTTTGAATTTTTCGTAGTCTTTCTTAGTCTGCTCCTATCTAATATGGTACTACTTCTGCCTCTAGTACTACTTTCTTCTCTAGTACTATCCAACACACTCACTCTTTTATGCACCTTACTCCTCTTTTCTACTCCTATATGCTGGTGCCCATCCCCCTGCCAAGCTAGTTTAAACCCACCCCAACAGCACTAGCAAACCTCCCCGCGAGAATATTGGTCCCGGCTCTGTTGAGGTGTAACCCGTCCAGCTTGTACAGGTCCCACCTTCCCCAGAAACGGTCCCAATGCCTCAGGAATCTAAAGCCCTCCCTTCTGCACCATCTCTCCAGCCACGCATTCATCTGTTCTATCCTCCTATTGCTTTACTCACTAGCACGTAGCACCGGGAGTAATCCGGAGATTACTACCTTTGAGGTCCTGCTTTTTAATCTCTTTCCTAGCTCCCTATAGTCTGTCTGCAGGACCTCATCCCTCTTTCTGCCTATGTCGTTGGTACACATATGGACAACAACCTCTGGCTGTTCACCCTCCCCCCTCAAAGTGTCCTGCAGCCGCTCAGTGACATCCTTGACCCTGGCACCAGGGAGGCAACATACCATCCTGGAGTCATCTCTGCATCCACAGAAACGCCTGTCTGCTCCCCTAACCAATAAATCCCCTATCACTATTGCTCTTCCACTCTTCTTCCTCCCCCCCGTGCAGCTGAGCCACCCGTGGTGCCGTGGCCTTGGCTCTGGCTGCTCGCCCCAAAGGAGCCATCACCCCCACCAGTTTCCAGAACTGTGAACCAGTTAGCGAGCGAGATGCACTCTGGGGATTCCTGCCCTACCTGCCTGGTCCTCCTTCTCTGTCTGGTGGTCACCCATTCCCTCTCTGCCTGCACATTCTGAGGCTGCGGGGTGACCACTTCTAGAAACGTGCTTTCCAAGTATTTCTCAGCCTCACGGATGCACTGTAGTGACTCCAGCTGCCACTCAAGCTCCGAAACCCGGAGCTCGAGTTGCTGCAGTTGACGACACTTCCTGCTCACGTGGTCGTCCAGGCCGCAAGAAGTGTCCAGGATATCTCACATGGCACAGGATGTGCAAATCACGGGACTGAGCTGCCCTGCCATGCCTCTATTTACCAGACTATGGAGGTAATTTAGCAGAAATAAACTGAACAAGAGACACTCAACAGCTACCCACCAATCAGCACTTCCCTCTATTACATAGGCTATGAACTAATTAGCAGAAATATACTCAAAACAGAACAATAAAAAACTTACCACAAATACTCACCCGATACTCACCTCTCAGCTCCCCTGTGCCAGCGACACCTTTGAATTCTGACGTCACTCCTTCGCTGTGTTGCTTGCCGACTGTCTCCCTCGCAGGTAGTCCGCTCGCTCAGATTCCCAGACCTCTGCTCCACGCTGCCTTTATCCCCGGTCTCCGACTCCATTCCTCCCGCAGGACCGCTCACTCAGACTGTACTGCTGCCCTGTGACGTCACACCTTATTTTTTAGAAATCGTGGAAGGTCCCGCCGCCGCTGGTGTCTCCAATTAGGGCCACGCTGTTTAAAGTACTCTGTCACTCTGGCTCTCCGCTCTCGCTCTGTTTAAAGTACTCTGTCACTCTGGTTCTCCGCTCCCGCTCTGTTTATAGTACTCTGTCACTCTGGCTCTCCACTCCCGCTCTGTTTAAAGTACTCTGTCACTCTGGCTCTCCGCTCCCGCTCTGTTTAAAGTACTCTGTCACTCTGGCTCTCCGCTCCCGCTCTGTTTAAAGTACTCTGTCACTCTGGCTCTCTGCTCTCGCTCTGTTTAAAGTACTCTGTCACTCTGGCTCTCTGCTCCCGCTCTGTTTAAAGTACTCTGTCACTCTGGCTCTCTGCTCCCGCTCTGTTTAAAGTACTCTGTCACTCTGGCTCTCCGCTCCCGCTCTGTTTAAAGTACTCTGTCGCTCTGGCTCCGCTCCCGCTCTGTTTAAAGTACTCTGTCACTCTGGCTCCGCTCCCGCTCTATTTAAAGTACTCTGTCACTCTGGCTCCGCTCCCGCTCTGTTTAAAGTACTCTGTCACTCTGGCTCCGCTCCCGCTCTGTTTAAAGTACTCTGTCGCTCTGGCTCCGCTCCCGCTCTGTTTAAAGTACTCTGTCACTCTGGCTCTCCGCTCTCGCTCTGTTTAAAGTACTCTGTCACTCTGGCTCTCCGCTCCCGCTCTGTTTAAAGTACTCTGTCACTCTGGCTCCGCTCCCGCTCTGTTTAAAGTACTCTGTCGCTCTGGCTCTCCACTCCCGCTCTGTTTAAAGTACTCTGTCACTCTGGCTCTCTGCTCCCGCTCTGTTTAAAGTACTCTGTCACTCTGGCTCTCCGCTCCCGCTCTGTTTAAAGTACTCTGTCGCTCTGGCTCTCCGCTCCCGCTCTGTTTAAGTACTCTGTCGCTCTGGCTCTCCGCTCCCGCTCTGTTTAAAGTACTCTGTCACTCTGGCTCTCTGCTCCCACTCTGTTTACAGTACTCTGTCACTCTGGCTCTCCGCTCCCACTGTTTAAAGTACTCTGTCGCTCTGGCTCTCTGCTCCCGCTCTGTTTAAAGTACTCTGTCGCTCTGGCTCTCTGCTCCCGCTCTGTTTAAAGTACTCTGTCGCTCTGGCTCTCTGCTCCCGCTCTGTTTAAGTACTCTGTCGCTCTGGCTCTCCACTCCCGCTCTGTTTAAAGTACTCTGTCGCTCTGGCTCTCCACTCCCACTCTGTTTAAAGTACTCTGTCACTCTGGCTCTCCACTCCCACTCTGTTTAAAGTACTCTGTCACTCTGGCTCTCCGCTCCCACTGTTTAAAGTACTCTGTCGCTCTGGCTCTCCACTCCCTTTCTATTTAAAGTACTCTGCCACTCTGGCTCCACTCCTGCTCTGTTTAAAGTACTCTGCCACTCTGGCTCTCCGCTCTCGCTCTGTTTAAAGTACTCTATTTAGTGTGTGGCAAGTAGCATGGAAGAGGTGAAGTAAGAGATGTGTGGGTGTGCGTGTTAGAGTGGAGGAAGGGGATTTGGGATAGTGCAGGACCGGATAGTGCAACATAGGGAGGCTTAATCCTCCTTAATCAGAGAGCATTGTGAAGGGTTAATTGTGGCAGTCTTGCTGGAAGAGAGAGTGAAGAGTGCACTGGTGGCCAGGGTGGGCAAGGAAGTAAAGGGAGATGTGTGCCATGTGTTGCCTTGTCTGTCCTGCTGAGGATATGGAACTTCTGGTGGCATTGTTCAGCAGTCCTGGGCGTGAGGCAGTTGGCAGTCAGTGCCAGTGCCACCTCTCTCCAGGTGGACCAAGTGATAATTCGGGGTGACTCGGTGGCTGTTCATCCTGCCTCCGATGCCCTCCAGGAGTGCTGGGAGGTCTGAATGAGCGAAGTTGTACATTCTTCTCCTCGGGCGGTGCTGAGCGTACTGTCCCCTGGGCACAGATGGCACTTGAATATTCATAAATCTGCTCAAGTGTAATAAAAGTATTGGTAAGACATGCAACGAAGTAATGTGATCGAGAGATGAGTGAGTCAAGTAGTGTTTCTGCCTCACCTTCTTGTCTCCCAGTGTGCTGCTGAAAAGCACAGGCTGAGCAAATGCATTTAAAAGGCTGCACAGAAATTTCCTGCTGGTTCAGCTTCTTGCTGTTTTACACCGAATCTTGCACCAATGGGTAAGCAAATGAAGCATTCCTAAATCTGCCAGCACCAAATGGACCAGATTCAGAGCAAAGGTTCCTCTGCCATGCCACTAACATAATCCTTAACCCCCAACCTCGCAGTGCCCATGGTGCGGAGATGCCGGTGTTGGACTGGGGTAGACAAAAATGAGAAGTCGCACAACACCAGGTTATAGTCCAACAGCTTTATTTGAAATCACGAGCTTTCGGAACGGCTGCTCCTTCGTCAGGTAAATTCTTTCATCAGAACCTGTTGTCTACTGCATTTTTTGTTCACAACCCCTAAATAAGTCCAAAGCCTAGGAACCAGGGGCGTGGGAGCGAGTCGAACCGTCCCTGACGAAGGAGCAGCCGCTCCGAAAGCTCGAGATTTCAAATAAAACTGTTGGACTATAACCTGGTGTTGTGCGACTTCTCATTTTTGTCCAACCTCGCAAGCACACCTATTATTGCTTCAGTGCAACATTTCATTTTTTAATAAGGCACTTGCAAACAACATTGGCTATTTGAGGTCTGTTAATGTTGAATTATGAACAGTTTTCATACAATCATAGAAACTTACAGCACAGAAGGAGACCATCCGACCCGTCGTGTCCGTGCTGGCCCTTTGAAAGCGCAGTCGTGCTTAGTGCCACACCCCCACTTTTTGCCCGTAACCCAGTAAGTTCCTCTTCCTCAACTACCTGTCCAACTCCCTTTTAAAATTATTTATTGTATCCGCTTCCACCAGCTTTTCAGGCAGAGCATTCCAGACCCCAACAACTCTCTAAGTAAAACATTTCTCCTCATCTCCCGTCTAGACCTTTTTCCAATGATTGTGAATCTATGACCTCTGGTTATTGAACCACTCGCCAGAGGGAATAGTGTTTCTCTCTCTACTCGATCAAAACCTCTCATAATTTTGAAAACCTCTATTAGGTCACATTTTAACCTTCTCTGTTCCAAGGAGAACAGTCCTAACTTTTCCAATAGCTCCTCATAACTGAAGTCCCTCATCCCTGGTAACATTCTGCTAAACCTCTTCTGTACCCTTTCTAAGGCCTTTACATCTTTCCTGAAGTGTGGTGCCCAGAATTGTCCACAATACTCCAGCTGAGGCCTAGCCAGTGATTTATAAATTTCTAGCATGAGTTCTTTGCTTTTATATTCTCTGCCTCTATTTATAAACCCAAGTAACCCATATGCTTGTTTAACCTTATCAACTTGCCCTGCCACCTTTAAGGATTTGTGTATATGGACCCCAAGGTTTCTCTGCTCATCTACACTTTTCAAAATTGTGCCATTTATAGTATACTGTCTTTCCATATTAGTTGTCACAAAGTGCATCACTTCACACTTCTCTGCATTGAACTCCATCTGCCAGGCTTCTGTGCATTTCACCATCCTGTCTATGTCATCCTGAAGTCTACAACTATCCTCATCACTATCCATTACTTTGCCAAGTTTCATATCATCTGCAAACTTTATAATGCTGCTCCCTACACTCGAGTCTAGGTCGTTTATAAAAATTGAAAAAGAGTAAGGGATCCAGAACTGACCCTTGGGGAACACCACTGCAAGCCACCTCCCAGTCTGAAAAACATCCATCCACCACCACCCTTTGCTTCCTGTCACTGAGCCAATTCCATATCCATACAGCCACTTTCCCCTTAATTCCATGGCTTTGAGGGTGTCCTTGAAGCGTTTCCTCTGCCCACCTGGGGCTCTCTTGCCGTGTCGGAGCTCCGAGTAGAGCGCTTGTTTTAGGAGTCTCGTATCGGGCATGCGGACGATGTGACCCGTATTGAAAAAGTGCAACATCCCCATCGACACCTGGGAATCCCTGGCCCAAGACCGCTCAAAGTGGAGGAGAAGCATCCGGGAAGGCGCCGAACACCTCGAGTCTCTTCGCCGGGAGCAAGCGGAAGCCAAGCGCAAACAGCGGAAGGAGCGCACGTCAACCCAAGCACCCCACCCACCCGCCCCTTCAACCACCGTCTGCCCCACCTGTGACAGAGACTGTAGGTCCCGCATTGGACTCATCAGTCACCTGAGAACTCATTTTTAGTGTGGAAGCAAGTCATCCTCGGTTCCGAGGGACTGCCTAAGAGAGCGAAGAGAGAATTTCATGGGCTTCCATCTTCTTAACAAGCCTCCTCTGTGGCACTTTGTCGAATGCCTTCTGAAAGTCCATATATACAACATCTACTGCACTATCTTGATCAACCTTCTCTGTTACCTCATCAAAGAATTCAATCAAGTTAGTCAGACATGATTTGCTTTTAGCAAATCCATGCTGGCTCTCCTTCATGCCTATGTCTTTCCAAATGAAAGTTTATTTTGTCCCTGATAATGGTTTCCAATAACTTCCCTACCACCGATGTGTGACTGACTGACCTGTAGTTTCCCGGTTTATCCCTCTTCCCTTTCTTGAATAGTGGTACAGTATTAGCAACCCCCCAGTCCTCCGGCACTACTCCTATATCCAATGAGGTTTTGTGCGAGGACTTTTTACACAACAGCAACTGGGCTAAAAAGGTGTTGTTGGATGGATAAGGTTGGTCCCAAATATTGCAACTTAAAATTTGCCGCACAATTTTTTTTTTATACATTGAATTACATAGAAATTACAACATGGAAACTAGCCATTTGGGCCAAGCAGTTCGTGTTGGTGGTCATCCTCCACACAAACTGTAGTCCTAATCTCACGTTCCCGCCCTGTTCTCTTAGCCACTTATTCCCCCTTTCTAACCTATTCTTAAATGTTGCCACACTCTCTACTTCAATTACTGGTTTTTTCAAAAGTTTCTCCTGCCCTCTGTTCAAAATCACTTGCTTTTAATCTTACATCTACGTACCCTTATTCTAGATCCCTTAATCACTGGAAACAGTCTGTTTCTATCTATTCGGTCTCGTCTATTCATAGTTGTAAACACCTCTATCAAATCACCCCATAGTCTCCTCTGTTGTAAAGAAAACAGCCACCATTTTTTCAATCCTCTCTTTGGATTTGTCATTCCTCATACCAGGCAGCAAGCTAGTGAATCAGTGCTGTACCCTCTCTATTGCCTGAACATCCTTACTATAGTATGGATCCCAAAACTGCACACAATACTACAACTGTGGTCAAAGCTTTATATAGATTCACCATTATATCTAGACTTTTATATTATATACCTCTGGACATAAAACCAAATATGCCATTAGCTTTTTCTTAAATGGCCTTGTCCACTTGAGGTGCTGCACAATTCTTATGTTCAAATGCATTTGTCTTTTGATACAACTAATTCCTCAGCTCACACACATTGTAACAAAAACACCCTGTGGGTAATGTTAAGACAGATGTTACAACAACTGTTATCTACATAGGCAATATGCAGCCCAGACTGGGCACAATTCTTTCAGTGCAGCCTGTCACATTTCATTTCCCTCACAGTACAGGCTACAATAACACATGATTAATGTAACGGTTTCACCAACATGAAGGGACCTGGCAGTTCTTAAACTCAAAGACCTGCCATTGATTTTCTAATGAGTGCAACTAAAGGGCGATTTCTTCATTTTGAACATGCAAACTTTTCTTTGATCCTTTCAATTGTTAATATTTTATGGTGTTCATTAGAGGAGCTTGAATTTTGGCACTGCATTGAAATGTGATGCAGTCAATGAAATGTTACTGCTGTGAATTTGTAATAATGCAGTTATTCCAGGATGTGAGACACAGAGGATAGGGAGCAGAAAAGACGTTACATTTGGAACATAGTTCATAATGAACCAACCACGTAAGCAATGATGCATTCTGATTACATTGCAAGAAACGCGTTTTACGTTTGTTTTTAAAAAGTTCATCAAATACTCATTAACACAATGAGAAGCAACTGCAGCTAGTGGGAGTCAGAGACGCACTGCTGTTCTGGCAATGTCACTCACCAGGCCCCTCCCCTTACCCCACTCCATTTGATCATTCATTCTCTTTGCATTCCAGTCATTAGATCTGGGTAATGAACTGGAGCAGATCAGCAAGACGAACCTAGGAGAAAAAGTTAGGGATGAGCAGTCATAACATAATTAGCTTAAAGGGTAGATCTTCCAAGTCCTCGCCCGTGGTGAGGTGCCGGGTCCACTGCAAGCATGAATGAGAAAATCACGGGCTGGACGTCAACGGTTTCCTGTTCCACACTTGCAGGGGACCTAGTTCTTTCCCATGAGTGAGGACCTGGAAAAATCTACGTTTTATTGTCGATTTATTGGGTCGGGCGGGGGGGCGGTAAACAAACTACAGAGGGAGGAAAGAGGACTCGCCTTGGATAAATTGGTGGAAAAGATTTAAGTGCGAAACGTACACAACAGACTAGGAATATCCCAATGAGAAAAAAAGGGGCTATGTCTATGTGTGGTGGCTCTGTGGATGAACAGTCAGATTAGGCTGAAATTAAAAGTTAACAAAAGCAAACGATGAAGCTAAAACTGGCAACACAAGAATGTTGTGAAAAATACCGTAATCTACAAAATAAAAGAGGTAAGGAGAGTCAAAAGGGAATATAAAATAAACTCCCAGTCAGCATAAAGGAAATTAGCAAAGGTTTTTTACAAGTGCATTAAGCAAAAAAGGGGAATTATTAAAGAGGAGGGAGATTATTATGGTAGATAAGGAAGGAAATGCAGAGTTGCTTAAGGAATACCTTCCTTCCATATTTACTGAGGTGAAGGAAAGCTTCAAAGCTTGTGGATGAGAAGTACAAGGTCAACCGTTAGTCTCATGTATTAATGATACTTAAGCGACTGAGATCACTAAAAGTTAATGCAGGATAAATTCGGTATCGCCCCGTTTGGGACGCAATTATTGGCCGGGCGCAAAGTTTAGCACCTGGCGCTAATTATCGCCTCCGACTGCAAACTTGGCTTCTATCGCCCCTGGAGGTGATTGGAGCGCTAAATCAGGTGCTACACACCTCTCTTAAGGCACTAATGCCGAGGAGTGAGGCGCTACCTCAGAGCGCTGGCAAAGCTCATGTGATGTCAGTCAGCAATGGAACACAGACACACTGGCGCCGGCCAGTTCTTAAAGGGGAGGGTCGATCTTGCTCTCCATCCACACCCTGCTCATTGCAGCCTTGACTCTCAGCCTGGAGAGACCTATACATCAAATTTGCTGGAAAGTCCATTGGAGAGGCCCAGGGAAAGAGCTCAGAGTGCAGCCCCCATAGTCTCTTCTAATTCGATGCAAGGATGGTCAAATCAAAATGAACCTGCAAAGTGCTGCTCAGTACCCAAAACTCCTTCACACAGCATTGAATCTCTCCAGAAGTGTCTCTCTCTCTCTCTGGAATGCGTGGTGCAAAAATGTCGCAGTAAAAAAAGGCAGGAAGCGGTCGCCTTTAAATAGCACTCCCCCAGTCCCTTCCCGACTGCAAAAGCGTTCCCCTCAACCTGTCGTTGCTAGCAGCAGGCGGAAAGGCAGGGGGCGCCACTCAATATCCGGTCCGGGGCGCTACCGGGGCGTTGCACGCTCGACTGATGTCATGATCTGCGGGTGCAGGAGATCGTGGCGGTAGTGTTTAGCGCCGCCGCTAAATGTCTGGTCAATTTTGCGAGCGGCGCAAACATCACCGCGCCCGGGCGCTAGTTGCTTTGCATCCCATTAGCGCCCTCTTAGGGCACTAATGGGAGGCGCAAAGCAACCGAATTTTTCCACCGATAAGTTTCCAGCACCAGATGGTAGGCACCCCAGGATCCTGAAGGGGGTTAGTGAACAAATAGCAGAGGAGCGAACCTTGATTTTTCACAATTCATTAAAGACATGAGCTGTGCCATATAGATGTTATGCTTAGAGAGAAAATAAATATATATACACACTTAGAAGGGCATAGACTGATCAGAGAGAAAGAGAGAGAGCGAGAAGATAGATGTGAAAGTTATGTCATGTTGACTAATCTAACAGAATGTATAGATGTGGCAATGCATTAGATGTAGTTTACATGGGCTTCCAGAAGGCATTTGATGAAGTACCAAAAAGAAAGTGATTGAGAAAATTAGGACCCATGGCATAATAAGGAAAAAGGTAAGATGGATAGAGAGTTGGCTGAAAGGCAGGCAGCAAAGGGTTGAGATAAACAAATGTTTCTCAAATTGCCAAGCATAAGTAGAGTACCCCAGGGAAGAGTATTGGGACCCTTTTTTTATATTGCTTTGTTTCATATACGTGATCTGGACTTAAAGTCATACAGGAGTGGACATCAAAATTTGCTGAGGTTACCAACTGGGATAGTAGTAAACTGACAGGAAGAATGGAAAAGACTACAAGGCAACAAACAGGTTAGGAAAATGGGCAGTTAAGTGACTGATACAGTATAAAACAGAAAAAATGGAGCGAATACATTTTGGAAAGAATAAAGAATTAAAGCATATTTCAAAATGGTATTTTATTTCAAATAATGGAGGCGCAAAGGGATCTAGGTGTGCAACTACATAAATCATTAAAAATGTGCATGGACAGGTTAAAGAAAAAGTCATTAAGGCAGCTAATTGGATTTACATTGAGAGGGAAAAGAAATGATATCACGATAACTCTGTAAAAGAATGGTTAGGCTACATGTGGAATATCATGTGCAGTTTTGAGCTGTTCACTATAGGAGAGATATAATAGGCCTGGAAAAATACAACACAGATTTACCAAGCTGTGTTACAAGAGCAGGCTAGACCAACGAGGAATGCTTGCATTTCCCAATATATCTATGGAATGAAAGTGAAATCCATGAGAAATAAATATACCCTTTTTTTAAAAAAATGCACCAACAGTTTCATTATTAAATTTGTAAAGATTATATACGCTCACAACAAACCTTGTATTCTGTTATAACCTGTCGGCCACCTGCCTTATTAGAAGAAAATCAATTTTCCACAACAAAACACAAGTCAAACTTCTCAATGCCTGTAGCCAGCTACTCTTTGCACCGGGTATCGATTGGCTTTTCTAGCCCAATTCCCTTTTCTTAAAGGGACAATCCTCTTACTAGACTTTACTTGTGTACTCCCTCTGCAGGCTGCAAAATCAGTGATTTAACTAGCTGCTCCTCAACTTGAAAAAGTAACCTCAAACTTAGAGGTCCTCCTACATGAGTTAATCATGATCTTCTCCTTTGGATCTTTTTCACCTTATTAAAGCTTATCGTGACACTCTGACAGGTACTCTTACTTCTACAGATTGTATTCTAATGCCCAGCAGCCCTCTAGCCTTTGGGATTTTGTGTATTAGTTAAGAACATAAGAACATAAGAAATAGGAGCAGGAATAGGCCCCTCGAGCCTGCTCCGCCATTCAATAAGATCGTGGCTGGTCTTGGGGTCAAAGCCACTTCTCCGCCCGCTCCTCATAACCCTTCACTCCCTTATCTTGCAAAAATTGGTCTATCTCCACCTTAAATGTATTTAATGACCCAGCCTCCACAGCTCTCTGGGGCAGAGAATTCCACAGATTTACGACCCTCTGAGAGAAGAAATTCCTCCTCATCTCAGTTCTAAAAGGGCAACCCTTTATTCTAAAACTGTGCCCCCGCGTTCTAGATTTCCCCACGAGGGGAAACATCCTCTCTGCATGTGCATTGTCGTACCCCCTCAGTATCTTATATGCTTCCAAGAATAATAGTCAACACCCTCAACATGTCCACACTTAGTCGACCTCTGATTCTGCGAAGTCTGCTGCCTTGATCTTTTTGATTGCAACTCCATTTTTCCCAATATTACACCAGTGGTGCTACTGTGCACTAACTTTTAGAGAACAACAATTTAGTTCCCAGCTCGTTAAATAACTCAACACAATTGGCAATGAGTATTCATTGAATGGCTTTTTATCACTGTAAGCTTCGCAAAATCCCCCAGAAACTCGAACAGAGCCCTAAAGGGAGTGATTTTTGGACTTTTCATACAAACTTGGGATGATGGGGCCTAAGTGAAGTTATTTGATGTAAAAACCAAAAGATCAGGGAAGAAAAACCTGAGGAAACTGATTTATTTGAATCTTATTGTTGGGAGAGACATTTTTTCACAGACACAAGCTGCGAGGGGCGTGGCCGGTCAGTGAACAGATCAAGATGTCTGGGAATTGTTTGAGACAATGCAAAACTCACAAACACATTCAAATATGGATCCCCAGGGGCAAACAAGATGCTGGAAATCTAAAAACAATTCAATGACAATATAACTTCGATCACACAGTTTCATAGCCATTATCCCATCAAAAAAAACCAATCAACCAGATATCCAGAGAACAGATTTAAAAGCCCGCCAACAGAAGGACAATAGGGTGAAGATTTGGCGCGTAGATAAAGCCGTGTTTTAAATCGGAAAACGATTAACACTAAGCAAAAACCATCGGAACTGGCAAGCCCGCCAAAAACTAGACAATTGGACGAAGCAAGGGTCATTTACATTCAAAAAGGAATTTGTTTTAGTAAGGGGTTTTTGGGCGCGAAAAAGAAACAGTATAATTTGAAAGCCTGTGCCATAATCTCTCTCTCTTTCGGACTGAATGACGACGCAAACACAGCTCTCTCCCTGCTCCAGCAAAACTTACCACAAGCCACGAGGAAGAAGGCCAGAAGACCAGCACGCAAGAAGAAACCAGAGCAACTGCTGCAGTGACCATCAGACACCTCGCAGCAACAAGGGCCTTACGGAGTCCTTTTAAACAAAAGACTCTAATATCCTGTCAAGGATTCGTTGGTGAGCATTATCACAGAATCCCCACAGTGCAGATAGAGGCCATTTCGGCCCATCGAGCCTGCACCAACACATATCCCACCCTATCCCCGTAACCCCACATATTCCCCGTAACCCCACATATCCCACCCACCCCACATATTTAATCCCCCTAACACTAAGGGTCAATTTATGATAGCCAAATCAACCTAACCCGCACATCTTTGGACTGTGGGAGGAAACCAGAGCACCCGGAAGAAACCCACGCAGACACGGGGAGAATGTGCAAACCCCACACAGACAGTCACCTGATACCGGATTCGAACCCGGGTCCCTGGCGCTGTGAGGCAACAGTGCTAACCACTATGCCACCGTGTTGTCCTGATTACTCCTGATCTCCTGAAACCAAAAACCTAGCCAGATAGTGGGATCTTTGAGAGGGATAAGGTTTTGTTTGATATATTGTCATTTCCCTCGCTTGTACAGTGTGTTCCCCGAATCTGTGTTTAAGTAATAAGTGTATTTCAAGTTTGTTACCTTTTTTTTCTTTTAATAATGTAAATTTCTTTCATCAGAACCTGTTTACTGCAATTTTGTCACAACCCCTAAATAAGCCCAAAGTCTAGGAACCGGAGGGGTGTTGGAGTGATTCGAACCGCTCACTGTGTCAGAAAGCGAAGGCTGACCCCACTTAAGATACTCCTTACATCACTGGTACAAAATTAAACCTCTAAAAAGCAACAAATTGCTTGTTAATGCTCGAATAGTAATTACCCCCACATTTGCTGCCCAAATAGGAGTTTCGGACAGTATGATTCACCTGTAGATTTCATTTCATCAGCCTGTGCTGATTTCAAATACAGGTTCCAAGAGTGAAAGGACAAATGTAAATGACTAGAAGAGGCTATTTTTCATATATGAGCCTCGGTAGGCAGTAGTATTGAACCATGGGGCAGGGGCATTGTAACTGATCCTTATCCTGAGATCAGCAAACTCAGCACGGCCTGGTGATCAAAGCTGGGACCTTCCAATTCTTCATGGGGAAGTGTACTTACCGACTGAGCCTTCGGAAAGCAGGGGGCTCATTTTCCGGTTCGGACTACCGGCAGAAAATGAATGGGGGGAAATCATGATTGGCACACCCGTGATTTCCCAATAGGGATGGCCAGTGGGTGAGACACCCAGCCCATAGCGTGACCTCAGAAAAAAAGGCACTTTTATCTTCACAAGAGAAGAATTTGTATGTCTCGCGTACTATTGATTTTTACTGGTAAGGATCAGTTATAATGTCCCTGCCCCATGGTTCAATACTACTGCCTACCGAGGCTCATATATGAACATAAACATAAATTTAAAACAGAAATAGACAGTTTCCTAGAAGTAAAGGGAATTAAGGGTTACGGGGAGCGGGCAGGAATTTGGACATGAGTCTCGGTTCGGATCGGTCATGGCCCTGTGGGTAGCGTAGCGGGCCCAGGGGCCGTGTAGCCTGATCCTGCTCCTATTTCGTGTGTCCAATTCTGTTAGGTTCAGGAGATGGTTCTGTGATAGTAGATTGGCGGTTAGGATCAGATCAGCCATGATCTTATTGAATGGCGGAGCAGGCTCGAGGGGCCAATTGGCCTACTCCTGCACCTATTTCTTATGTTCTTATGTTTTCAGTTTTGAAATCATCAGTTTGATTTGGAATGTTACAGATTTTACAAAAATGTTTTTAATTCACAACTTTTGTGTATAAAGAAAAGCGATTTTCCTTATCGGGGCTCATCTTACTAAGAACTGAGCTACACTGCAAGTTATAATGGAGCTGCCAGGAAGAGCTGGAAGTTTCTTGTAACAAGATGTTTTTTAACAGCGTATTTCAACAAGGTAAGAATTTTTTTCTGACTATTTTGCATAATAAACAAAATGAGCCTCCTGGTCCCAGGCTGTAATATTAAGTGGAAAATGAGATGAATCCTGATTGCACTTTCACACGTCATCCTGAGAAATGTTGTACTCCTCTTGTGCCAAAACCTGCCCACAAGCATAATAAATTCAAAATCACATATAATTGAAATATGAAAAATAAATAGGGCTGGGACCCGCAGAACCTCTTAATGTCTCATTGAGAATCCATTTGAGATTTGAACATCTCACGTTTTAGGAAAATACGTGTGACAAGCGTCAGGGTATGGTATCTGCTGTTCTGTAGCAGGTAGGCAGGGGGCTTGAGATCAGGCGTAAGGCAGCAAGATGATACTGAATATCACAAAGTATAAATGTGTGTGGATGTGTGTCTTAAGATGCTAATCATGTAACAGTTTAATCCATTCCAAAAATAAAAAAGACAGAGATCGATAGATTTTTGGATACTAAGGGAAATGAGGATAGTGCGGGAAGGTGGAGTTGAGGTCGAAGATCAGCCATGATCTTATTAAATGGTGGAGCAGGCTTGAAGGGCCGAATGGCCTACTCCTGCTCCTATTTCTTATGTTTTTAAAAGCTTTTAGGGGTCCGGACAAAGCTACAGTGCTTCCTCTTCGCCTCAAACCACCCTTTCCATGACATATACTTCAGGATTTTTCTCTTCTCTCTTAATTTTCTCCCCTTCTTTACCTGAAGGCACCGACTCTTGCTGGGTTAGGGTTGCATGGGTGTGTGGCCAGTTCTCCAGAACCTCTCGCGCAAGTGACGATTCTTCACACAAACCTAGACAATACTGCACTGGAGCGTCAGCCTAAATTTTGTGTTCGTGTCTCTGGAGGGGACTTGAACCCACGACCTTCTGACTCAGAAGCGAAAGTGCTACTCACTGAACCACAGCTGACACAGGTAACAAAATGGATCTGTCTGTGAACCCCTTGGGCTGTAAATCTCTGCCTAAAGACTGGGTGTGAGGTAGGAGGGGGAGGGAGAAATGTTCACTGAAAAATCAGCTATTTAACCGTTTGCCTTTAAATAAGAATGCAGCATCTTAATTGGTATAGTAGGGTTATTGCAATTCTACCTGAAACATTGGCCTGGATATTAAGAGCTTTCGGAGCTCCGCTCCTTCTTCAGGTAAAGGAGCAGAGCTCCGAAAGCTCGTAATTTTAAATAAAACTGTTGGACTATAACCTGGTGTTGTGCGACTTCTCATTTTTGTCCACCCCAGTCCAACACCGGCATCTTCGCATCATGGATATTAAGAGGGATGGGTTATGTAGGCAGGGCGGGGGGGGAGTTTCAGACGGGAAACCTGGAGGTCCCCGCATGCTGTGGAGTTTTACTGCGTGCATCTTTGGGCCCTGACAGGTTCCCCGCCCAGAAGTCAGCCTGATTGACGGGGGGGGGGTGGCGGGGGGGGTGGTGGTCTGATGGGGTAAAGCTTGGGGGGGCCAGGGGGAAGCACTCCTGTTCCACCTGGCCCACAAGCAGTGCTGTGAAGGCACTTACCTTCTGCCCGAAGCTCTCCTCTCCTCGCTCAGCTGCTGGGTTTCCTGAAGGCCTGGGAAACCTGGCCGGCCACAGTAAAACCGACAAAGCAGGTTAAATCAGAGGCTCCCAGCCTCATCAACATATTAAAATTGCCAACCTGCTTCCTGGGAGCGGATTGGCTGCCCGCCACCTTGTCTCACCTCCGTAAAACCTGGAATTCGGTGGGTTGGAGCCGGCTTCTCGACGCGCTCGGAATTTTTCCCGATTTAACCCCCCACCCCACCCGCACCCGATCCCACACGCTCAACCATGTTAAAATTCCGCCCCCCCTCCATTGTTTCAATTAAATCTGCCTATATAAAAATAAAGATTGATTTAGTCATGGTCATTTATTATGTCCTGTGGATCTGATTTGTCTACACAAACCGTGTGCTCTGGAAATCTTATATCTGATTGGCTTGTTGTAAGCAGGTCTGATATGCTCCTACGAGTCCATGTAGTTGCCATGGGCCAATAACCATGCTACCGGCTCACTCAGACTCCATACCCAACCACCCCACTCTCTCCCAGCCTGTCCACTCACTCTCAGAGATATGCCAACAGTTCTCAACCTGTAGATTGCCCTAGGGTCACTGTTGCTCAGCACCTTGATGCTCTTCTTTCTGCTGGTCCCAGTTCCAACCGTTAACTGGCACTGTTGCTTCCTTCTGGTATTGAACTCTGCCACAGGCTGCAAGCAGGAATTTTTGATCCATGACCAAATGTTTCCTCAAATCCTTCTCCCCTATGTAGAATTTGCAAAATTATCGCGATTTTATAATAATGAGAAGGAGACATAAAGTTTCGTATAAACAGCTTTATTTCAGCAAAACGCTGTCATGTTTCAAAATGGACACAAGCAGCCTGTAAAATGGCCGCCACGCCTCGTGGCAGAAGGTTCTAGACTTTCAGTGGGCAGACAAGATGGCGTTTCAATAAACATTTCAGCAAGATCGGACAGTACTCAGCATATTGAGATAAGACAAGACGCGATGGGTTTTGCATTTTAAACATAAGCACTGGAATCGGTCTTCCAGGCACAAACGAGGGCTATTGTACTGGGTAATCAAGGGCCCATCCAAAGACATTGATACGCAAATTCCCCACGGCTCTACGATGAGAGAGCCGTTCGCGGGTACTCACAGCAAGAATTTGGAAGCCCCCAAAACCTCTCCAGGGAGACTCCTAGCCGGTTCCACAATGGGAGAAATATTAACGGGTACTCAGACAGTTACAAGTGTCACCGAAACCCATTAACGACAAGTACCACCCCATACAAGAAGTTTGAGCGCCAAAACATGACAAAGATGAACATTAAGATTGGGCGGGAGATTAGGAATTACAGTACTATAACTGTAGTGTCCAAACGTCCATCTTTCTCTTATCCTCTGGCTTTTCATCGTGCTCTTATCCCTGACGACTTTTATTCTTTACCACTGACTGGGACTCTTGACTCTCATTCTCTGATCCGCTGATTTTCCGGGAGTCAACCTCGTGGCTTGCTGCGAAGATCTGTGGAGAGCTGGTCTGCGAAGACCTGTAAGCGGGCGCACCATCCCGAGAAGTCGGTAAACGGTGTTGGAACCGAAGGCCCGAGAGGAGATGAGATGAGATGAGAAGAGAAGAAGACGACTACACGTGCCGCCGCGATCAGTAAGCCCCGACCGCGCCCGAAAATCGATTAACCACTTCTTCGAATTTTATCGGCTACTCCACAACTGGCCCTGGAAGACTTTCCTTCGAGTTCTACAGACAACCGGTGTAGGGCACAGGAAGACTCTTTTTTTGAGTAGTATCAGAAACCCGAGACCAACACAGATCTTCATGGCAGCAGACGGTCCAGCCTGCTAGCCGGAGCAGAAGCGAGTAAACAAGTGGGGTACAGAGACCCCTGATCAACACGTGAATAGTCAGGTGCTGTGGCGAAAACATCCGAGCAGCGTTTCGGAATTCTCCGAGTTATTACGAGTGGTGAGCATGAGTCTCGATCCTACAGATCTATATTAGGACAGGCATTGATAGGGGAGGGTTTTGTTTTAAGGATAAATATAATGTGTGTCCCATTTTACGATGTGTCGTGTGCTCCTCGTTTCCCTAAACCTAGTTTCATAACTATGTGTAAGATTGTACTGTCATTAATCTGTGCTTATGACATGCATTTCGTAATCTTGAACAATATGCAATAAAGATTTTCCATTTCGTACTATTCAACCGAGTCTACCTGAGTTTTCTCTGCATTATTGCTCTCGCACCTAAGTCCAGTGTCAGAACCGTAAGGGCGAGTGGGTCGAACCACTCACAGGTGTCTAGTGCTACCAGGCTGGCTGGAGACCAGAACAGGCAACAAGGCCTAACCCCGCACTAGCACCCAGGCTAAGCACAGAGCAGCCTTCGGCACCGAGCACAAATCCCTTACACCTACCCCCTCCACCCTTGCCTCGAACAAGTGAGAGGAGCTCACAGACTTCTTTGTTACTAAGACTGAGAACATTTGTTCAGCTGGCTCTGCTGCATCACCCTCTACCCCTTCCGACCATGTCAAACTTTCCCCCAGGCTCCCCCATCCTAGCCCTGAGCCCATTTCTTTCTCGAATTTCTCTCCTATCTACCCTCATGCTCTTCGAACTCATCTTGTCCATGAGAACCATCTCCTGCTCCCTTGACCCCATTCCCATTAAATTGCTGATTACCCAACTTTCCCTCCCTTTCAAAACTGCCAAAATTGCCAATTACCCTCTCCAAAAAAAACACCCTTGACTCCTCTATCCTTGCTAAGTACCACATTATCTCCATTCTCACTTTATTCTCCAAAGTCTTTGAATGTGTTGTCACCTCCCAAATCTGTGGCCATCTTTCCGACAAATCCATGTTTGAATGTGTCCAATCAGGCTTCCACCCCTGCCACAGCATTGAAATAGATCTAATCAAAGTCACAAATAGCGCAAGTTGTCCAGCTTAGTGACTCTGCCCTCACTTGGTTCCACTCAAACCTATCCAATTATAGCCAGAGCATCTCCAGCAATGGCTTCTCTACTCTGCTCCGCACCATTACCTCTGGAGTCACCAAGGATCGATCCTTGGCTCCCTCCTCTTCCATATCAGGATGCTGACCGTTAGCAGCCTCATCCAAAGATATGGGATCAGCTTCCATCTGTATGCTGACAACACACAGCTCTACCTCTCCACCACCACTCTTGAACCCTTCACAGCCTCTGTCTTGTCAGAGTGCTTATCCAACATCCAATCTTGGATAAGCAGCAATTTCCTCCAGTTAAACACTGGGAAGACCAAAAGCATAATCTTCGGACCACACCACAAGCTCCGTACCCTTACCATGATTTCATCCCCCTCCACTCTCTCAGATTGACCCAGACTGTTTGCAACCTCAGCTCCCTATTCGACTCTGAGCTGAGCCTCCGACCTCATACGCTCTCCATTAAAAAGAACGCCTACTTACACTTCCGTAACATCACCCACATCTGCCTATTTGCTGCTGAAACACTGATCCATGTCTTTGCCGCCTCCAGACTTAACTATTCCAATAGTCTCCTTCTGGCCTCCCATTCTCCATGCTCTGCAAACTTCAGCTCATCCTTTCCTGCACCAAGTTCTACTCACCTATCTCTGTAAACCTCCACCAGCCTTACAACCCGCACCAGGACTCTCTGTTCTTCCAACTCTTGGCCCCACCATTGACGACCATGGTTTCAACAATCTAGGCCCCGTGGTCTGGAATTTCATTCCCAAAATTCTTTGCCTCTCCACCGCCCTCTCCTCTTTAAAAACCTCCTTAAAAACCATTTGCTTGACCAAACTTTTAGTCACCACCCCGCTGCTCAGTGTCCATTTCTGTCTGATTGCACCTCTATGAAGCACCTTCAGATGTTTTTTTCTACATTAAAGACGCTATATAAATGCAAGGAGCAGTTGTTATCATTTTTACCAGATCAGTGTTCCCACTCGCAACGTATGCAGAAAGTTCATTCCCAGGCTGGAGGGTCAGGAAATGTTCTGATTTTACAATAGGGGCTCCTGGCAGAGCACCTCTGGCCAAGATTATGTACTGAACCCACAACCAGTTGAACTATAAATTAAAGTAATACCACTGAGCCAAATTGTAACACACCTTCTTAGCGCCTTAAAAAAAATTAAAGGCCGTGATTTTCCAGGGGGTCGGGTGGGAAAGTGGCTTTTTTTCCCCAGCGGGTCGGGACCCTGCGGTGAACCCGCCGCCACACGCCTTTCCCCGATGTCGCGTCTGTAAGCGCTGAGCAGACCTGACACGCAGCGGCGGGGGACCCAATTCAGGTAATTAGTGGCTTGTTTAGAGCCACTTAAGAATAATTTTCAGCCCACCTTCTGCGTTTGACAGCTCGCCCACAGGATCCACGCTGGTCATGGACCATTTCTGTCAAGCTGAGGCAGGAGATCAGAGGCCATTGAATCAGCTGTTGAGTTGACAGCTTCAATGTACAGTAAAAGTTCCAATCTTACAGAGATATCTTCCCTCAGCCACAAGCTCTTCCTCACTGCATTTCCACAACAGATTCACCATGCTGCAAGTCTTTGCACAAGTTTCTATCCAGTCTGACCTCATTACCTCTCTCACTATTGACAGATCTTCACCTGCCATCTATTCCGTCAGCATGGGTGCCCTTTATACTGTCTCACCTTGGTCCTCAGAATCCCACCAAGATCAGCCCCAACACCAGCAGCACCAGGCACACCAGCAGCACCAACAACACCACCAACCTTCTCCTGCAATCACCTGATGCTGCACAGGACAGAGGGCATCAGCACCCGAGCACATTGCTGCCTGGGAGGCCAGGATGGCCTCACCATGGCCAGATTTACTTCACTTGACACTGTACACCCTGGCTGTCACATGATGCGCCAGGTTGGCACCACCCCACACCAACAACATAAAGCATCCCTACAATGCCCAAGCCATTCCATTCACACTCATCACCATTGCGGGGGGGTACCGTTATGTCTCACCATTCACTGCAACTCACTAAGCCACTTCCAAAGGTGCACACAAATCTGTCCAAGAACGCAAAGTGTTGAAAATAAAGGTTTCAATGTTTGACATCACATTAACAGAAACTTTACATGGACATTGCATAAAACACCCAAGTGCCTACCCTTGTGTGTTGTTAGTTGGTATGATTGCACTATGATGAGGGTGGCTAGTGAGATGGGGAAGTGATAATATAGATAGAGAGTGGGATGGGTGGAGGTGCAAGGTAAGTTGGTGTGAGTAAGGATGTGCAGGAGTAGGGTAGGGAAGGCAGAGTGATGGGGATGTGATGAGAGGCACACCAGGATGAGGTTGAGTGTCGCTTTGTACTAACATTTCGTGATCTACTGAGATCATTGAAACGTTTGTGGCACTGCACCCAGGTCCTCCTGACCACATCCCTGCTTGTGCCTTTATCTGCAATGTGCAACCAGCCTGTGTTGATCTCCTGGGGAGGTCTCTTCCACCATTGGAAGGGAAGAGGACTCCATGCGTGCTGTGACTCCCTCCATAAGCATATGGAGGGAGTCATGGGAGAGCCTGGGTGCAGCCGATCACCTTTGTGCAGTGCCTGTCAGTGTTTGCAGCAACTCAATGCTGTAGAACACTGACAGCACAAATGTCAAATTAAAGTTGGCCATGGTCCCTTTAAAGAAACCGGCTGCTGACGCGTCATCAAATGACGTCACCAGACCCGCTTCCTCTAATTGGCCGGGAAACGCGCTGGGCGGGCTTAACAAGCCCACTCAATGGCAAGTCATTCTACAGAGTGGGATGGAGCCAGCAGCGGGCTGGCGCCACCGATATCGCCCGTCATGAACCCACTGAGGTTAGTAAAATCGCGGCCAAAGATTTTCTCTTTTTTTACTGGTTTGTGTTTTGGCTGTTTCGACGAGTTGAATGCTTATTTCCTTATTCAGTACACATTTATACCAAAGCCCATTTCTATTTGTACAGTAATTGGTTTGCTGTGTACAGCTGTCCCCACTGCTGTGATTGCAGCCTTGAATTTGCATTGTGTTTGCATGCTATCCACAGACAACACTGAGCCCTGTGTTTAATGTGTAACCTTAATCGTTTGGGACAGGATCATGTTTTATCCTCTGAGAATATTACGGCACATAAATTGTAATTTTTTTTTCTTTTTAATGAATACTGCAATCCCATAAACGGATAAAGGCCCTGTTAGTAACACTCATTTTTCTTCCTAATGTATTCTCACACACCATCAGGACCTACATGGGCAGAATAAAATTGATCTTTCGTTTTTTTGAGGGATGGAGTCAGGGGTGCTAAAAGGATTTTAGCAGAATGTGCTTTGTTACGGCAATCTGTACTAAACGTGCGTTCGGCTATTTCATATTAGGGTCTTTTTTTTCGAGCTTGACAAGAATTAAAACCATGGGGTCATAGTTTATTCCCTTGGTAATCACTCAGCCCAGCTCTCTCTGTCAGCCGGCAGCAGTCCCTGTTAGAAGCCTCCAAACGCCACATTAACAACTTTGAAAATGGTTGAATGTCTTTTTTCGTAATACTGCTATCAAGAGTCCTGAATTTCAATTACAGTATAGGGTGCAAAGACGTTAAATATTTGAGGATGGATGCTAAATTACAGTTTGGTAATTACTTAAATACACTTTAAAACTGTAAAATATTTCCATCCCCTAAATTTGTAATAAAAATGTACAAATTTTTAAATCCTTGTGCGTTAAAAACAGCTGCCTATTTATTTTTAAAGATAAACTAGGACTAGCCCACTGATATTTATTTCTTTGAGTGATAGTTACAAATATTCACTGATCATTTATGAATCCTAAACACTGGGCCTTATTTTATCAATACTTCGGCCCTGAAATTCTTGGGAAGCCCGAGGGCACCGGGGGGTCTGGAGCGGAGCAAAACGTCTGCCCACTCACTGACATTATTCTTGACTTCGCCACAAATCCTGGCATAACTGTCAGGATGGTGTCTGACTTGGAGATAATGCTAACTTGTCCGGCTTTGGTTACGCTATGACATCACACACATTGTAGGCCCCCATGAATATGAGACACATTCCTCTCAACCAGCATTGCCCTCTTTCTGGGATGCACCACCAGTTAGAACCTTGCTCTGACCAAAACCATCAACAGTACCCACATAAAGATAAATAAAAAAGATCCCTATTGGTGATATTTACTTACTGGCCTGCACCTGTATTTCCCCTTGGTGGCCCTATACAGAGTGTTTGTCCTTCTCCTCAACCAAACAGTGTGACCAAGTACTCACCCAGTGGGAGGAGCAGCTGTGCTGGCAGGTTGTTCTGAGATGTTGCGACCACATCAGGAGGATGGTGACATGGAACTTCCATGCTGCCACCATCGGTGCACCCAGACCCAATTTTGCCACGGCTGGAAAATTGGAGCTGTATAGTCTTGAGGTGAAGGAGTGTTTGGGGGAGAAATTCGGTATCGCCCCGTTTGGGGCGCAATTATCGGCCGGGCGCAAAGTTTAGCGCCTGGCGCTAATTATCGCCTCCAACTACAAACTTGGCTTTTATCGCCCCTGGAGGTGATTGGAGCGCTAAATCAGGTGCTTCACACCTGTCTTAAGGCACAAAGGCCGAGGAGCGAGGCGCTAACTCAGAGCCCGGGCGCAGCGCAGGTCATGTCAGTTAGCGATGGAACACAGACACACTGGCGCCGGCCAGTTCTTAAAGCGGAGGGTCGATCTTGCTTTCCAGCCACACCCTGCTCATTGGAGCCTTGAATCTCGGCCTGGAGAGACCTGTGACTACATTTTCCAGCCAAGGACTATGGAGAGGGTGAGAGAACGAGCTCAGCGCTTCAGCGAGCGGGCCTTGGAGGCTCTGGTTGGCGCGGTGGAGCGCAGAAGATCTATACTCTACCCTGAGAGTGACAGGAGGCCTTTGCCGTGCGACTACAGTAGAGTGTGGAGGGAGGTGGCTCAGCACGTCTCCTCCAGGAGCGTGGTGCCCAGGACCCATACTCCAAGTCGCAAAAAGTTCAACGGCCTCACTCGGATCGTCAGGGTGAGTGGCTTTTTTTCAATACCTCTCCATCCCTCCATTTCAACCTCACTCTATGGCCAGAGAGTCTTAAAACCCCAATGCCCAACACTCAACCAACATCTATGGCCCTCTCATGAAACACACACGCACATTCCACACCTTGCATACAGAAAAGGGCTATTCAACTATGGGAGGCACATCAGGCAAGACCATGGCTGTATATTTACTCAGACGCCGTCCTTTTTCTTGCAGGCTAAGCTATCTCATAACAGGAGACAGCAGCAACGGATGGGTGGAGGGCGGCCTCAGCTGCAACCCCTCAGCGATCTTGAGGCGCGCGTCCACAGGATTGTGACAAGCCAGGTGATCGGTCCCGTCACCCCTGGAGAGGTCGACCCCATTCGGGACAGCAATGGTGAGGTCATCAGCTTTCTCTCCTCTCTCATTCCACTTATCCCTCACAACACCAGCCTTTGACACTTTCAATCCAACTTACTAAATCGCTCCACTCCTTCCTCCCTTACTGCCCCCCTGTCCTGACGCTAAAGCCACTCTTGTACCTCCCGGCTTTCAGATGGTGATTCACCAGCTGAGGAGACGGGCCCTCAAGCTGCCAGTGGGAGCGAAGCCACAGGCAAGGAGGAAGAGGAAGCCGGAGCATCAGCGCCACCCTCTCCCGAGGAAGTCCATGCCCACAATGGGACCACGTCTTCCCTGGAGGGGAGCAGGGGGGAAGGGTCTGATGAGGGTGAAGCTCTGGGACCCAGCAGGCTGCAGCAACGCAATGTGGCTAGGGAAGCTCGGGGGCCTTCTCCCCAGAGGGAGAGTAGGCCAGCGAGTCCTGCTGCACTGGTCGCAGAGGAGGAGCGGCTCATCGCTGAAATGAACATCCAGGCGGTGGACATGCACACTCAGCTCATGGGTGCCCGAATGCATTGATGCACTGGCAAGGAGTGTGGAGCACTACGCTGTAGCACAGGCGGATGCCATGCAAATGCTTATTGCTGCAATTCAGTCATTGGCTGCCGTGATCCAATCTCAGACTGGTCTCATGCAGACTCAGATTGAGGCCACGCAAGCACTGACTGCTGCCATTGTCGCTGGTTCGGACACATTTCCCCAGGGCTCTCACCGTGCCGCAGCAGGCCAGCAATCTGTGCTCCAGCAGATTGCTCCGGATGCTGAGGTGCTGCCCCGTGGTAGTGCCAGTGTGTCGGTCGAGCAGGGAGTTGCTGTCCTCTCTCAAGATGACAGTATTCCTGCTGCCACCACTGTCACTTCCCCATTGCACTTGCCACCACCTGTAGCCCAGACTGCTGCCACCCATGCAGAGTTGGTGCAGTCTGCAGCCGGGCCCTCCAGGCCCAGAACTGGTCGAGGCCATCCTACAAGGGCATCTGTAGTCTCAGGTTCTGACAATCAGCAGCCTTCCACCAGCCTTGCTGCAGCCACTGGGGCCCCTTTACGGAGGAGCAGTAGGGTGGGAAGGTGGGAAGTGCGCAAGGGAAGGAGATCACCCTCGAAAGGCAAAAAGTAGGAGGTGTGACGAAATGTTGGGAATTTTTTTATTAAAACCGAGGTTCGTGTTCAAACTTTTGTTTAGTGTTTTGGACATTATCTCCAGGTTGTGAGAACCAGGGGGGAAAAATTCAGTTGGTTGCGCCTCCCGTTCGCGCCTTAAGAGGGCGCTAATGGGGCGCAAAGCAACTAGCACCCGGGCGCAGCGATGTTTGCGCCGCTCACGAAATTAACTAGACATTTGGAGGCGCCGCTAAACACTACCGCCACGATCTCCTGTGCCGGCAGATCGTGACGTCAGTCGAGTGCGCAACGCCCCGGTAGCGCCCCGGAGCGGATATTGAGTGGCGCCCCCTGCCTTACCGCCTGCCGCTAGCAACGACAGGTTGAGGGGAGCATTTTGCAGTCAGGAAGGGACTAGGGGAGCGCTATTTAAAGGCAACCGCTTCCTGCCTTTTTTTTGTTGGTGACATTTTTGAACCACGCATTCTGAGAGAGAGAGAGAGAGAATTCTGGAGAGATTCAACGCTGTGTGAAGGAATTTTGGGTACTGAGCAGCACTTTGCAGGTTCATTTTGATTTGCCCTTCCTTGTATTGATTTAGAAGAGACTGTGGGGTCTGCACTCTGAGCTCTTTCCCTGGTACTCTCCATTGTTCTTTCCAGCAGATTTGATGTGCAGGTCTCTCCAGGCCGAGATTCAAGGCTGCAATGAGCAGGATGTGGATGGAGAGCAAGATCAACCCTTCCCTTTAAGAACTGGCCCGCGCCATTGTGTGTGTGTTCCATTGCTGACTGACATCACATGAGCTTCGCCAGCGCTCTGAGGTAGCGCCTCGCTCCTCGGCCTTTGCGCCTTAAGACAGGTGTGAAGCGCCTGATTTAGCACTCCAATCACCTCCAGGGGCGTTAAAAGTCAAGTTTGCAGTCGGTGGCGATAATTAGCGCCAGGCGCTAATCTTTGCACCCGGCCGATAATTGCGCCCCAAATGGGGCGATACTGAATCTCTCCCCCCAGTTATATTAATTAATGATTTTTTGTGTTTGTTTCTATTAGTTTGTCATGAAGAAATGACACACACAGAGTTTGTAAAATAAAAAAGTTTTAGTATTCAAAATGTACAGATTTGGCCTTTGGAATCATTGCTGCCTTGGCCGGCTTTGGGGTTGCGGGTTGCTTTCATTCATGTTGTTCTCCATGCCAGAAGCCATTTCCTCAGTAGGGGCCTAGAAGCGGCTTGTTATCAGTCGTTGACAGATGGCCCTTGCAGTTTCTACATTGTGGGCCTCCCTCCCACCTTGGTGCTGCTGCTGATCATCCTCCTCCTCTTCCTCCTCCTCTTCCTCCTCCTCCGGTGGTGCTCCAAGGCCTGGTGGCATTGGCTGGGTCCTGAGGATTGCCAGGTTATGAAGAATGCAGCACACAACTATGAAGAGGGAGACTCGCTCAGGCGAGTACTGCAGGGCTCCTCCTGAGTGGTCCAGACAGCGGAACCGTTGCTTGAGCACGCCGATCGTCTGCTCAATGATGTTCCTGGTGGCGAGATGGCTCTCGTTGTACCGCAGCTCAGCAGGGGTGTTGGGGTTACGGAGCGGTGTCATCAGCCAGGTGCAGAGTGGATAACCCTTGTCCCCGAGGAGCCAACCACTTGGCTGATGCCGTGCCTGGAAAGGTTCTGGCACACCAGTCTGGCGCAGGATGAAAGCATCGTGGCTGCTGCCAGGATAGCGGGCATTGACAGCGAGTATCAGCTGTCTGTGGTCACAGACCAACTGGATGTTTGAGGAGTGGAACCCCCTGTGGTTTCGGAAAACCTCTGCATTCTCATGCGGTGCCCTCAATGCCACATGCGTGCAGTCAATGGCGCCCTGCACCATGGGGAAGCCCGCTAGCCTCACAAAGCCCAATGCGCGTTCATGCTGTTTGGCCCGGGTCATCGGGAAAGAGATGTACTGGCGTCTCCTTTTATAGAGGCCATTTGTTACCTCCCGGATACAGCAATGGACCGCGAACTGGGAGATATTGGCGATGTCTCCAGTAGCTGCTTGAAAGGAGCTGGTGGCATAAAATTTCAGAGCCACTGTGACCTTCACTGCCACCGACAGAGACGTCCTGGTCCTCAGTTGAGGCTGCAGATCTGGCTGCAGCAGGTGGCAGAGCTCAGTGACCACTCCTTGCTGAAGCGCAGCCTGTGCAAACACTGCTCCTCAGACAAATTAATGTAGGAGAATTGTTCCCGGAATACCCTGGGGGGGGGTAAGGTCTCCTGTGCAGAGGCCTGTTGGCCCTCCTCCATCTGGCCATGATTGCCACTCTCTCTCTGCGTCTCTGATGCCTCCAATTCTGCAGGCGCAGGACGACACCTCGAATCAGTGCAGCCCCCACAATCTCTTGGCAATCGAAGTAATGAAGGTCAAATCCAAAAGTACCTGCAAAGTGATGCTCAGTAGCCAAAACTACTTCACACAGCATTGACTCCACACAGAAGTCTCTCTATCTCTCTCAGAATCTCTCTCTCTGTCAGGATGAGTGGTGCAAAAATGTCTACCACAGAAAAAGCCAGGAAGAGGGCGCCTTTAAATAGTGCCCCCCCCCCCAGCCCCACACCGACTGGGAAACGTTCCAGTCTCCCTGTTGTTGCTTGCGCCAGGCGGAAAGGAGGGGGCGCCACTCAATATCCGGTCTGGGGCACCACCAGGGCGTTACACGTTCGACTGACGTCACGATCTGCGGGCGCAGCAGATCGGGGCGGTAAACTTTTGCGGCGCCGCAAAAACTCTAGTCAATTAAGGGAGCGGCGCAAACATCGCCGCGCCCGGGCGCTAGTTGCTTTGTGCCCCATTAGCGCCCTCTTAAGGCACAAACGGGAGGCGCAAACAAACGGAATTTTTCCCCCGTTATCATTGTGTGTGACAGTGAATGAGCATACATTGTGCTGCTAAGTTGTATTCGAAGAATTCACTGTTTGAAGCCATTTAAGATTTTAATGAGACAACAGTTTCAGATATAAGTTGTAGTTTGTACTGAGGCTTGATTGCCCGAGTGAGAAGTCAGGGAGTAATTTTCCAGAGTGTTTCCTGACATTGCCTTAGGTTTGTTTTATTCTCTGTCTTTCATACTCCCCCACGAGTTAACGGTTGGTGAGGGCGGTGCACAAGTCTAACGGATAGCACCGTCTAACAGAGCATGGATGGACCGACTAGTCTTTCCTCATCCATCCTTTCCTATATTTGTGTGAGTCACTCTCTCGTACCTTCAAGTAGCCAGTTGAAGAGCAGCATCAGTGGAGGTCTTGGAGCAGGTTCATCAAGTTGCCTTTGGTCAACAGGAGGAAGGAGAACAGGAGGCAAAAGAAGAAAAAAAAATCAAAGACTAACCTCTCCAAATAGAAAACAGCAAAAAATAATGACAGAAACATGTATTATCTTATATATATATATTGCTTTGTTGCAGAAGATTACTTCTTATATACATTCACTAATATGCATTTACCTTACTGAGTAAGCGATGTCAGGTTTGAATACAGTATTCTGGAAGCCTGCATGCTGTATTCCTAATTCTGCTCACATAACATTTTCCCTGTGGATGCCCCTTTGCTAATTTCTTTTTTCCACTAAATTATTTTTGTGAAGCTGGTGAGTAAACTGTGGAAAATAACTCGAAAGGGGCTGAGCTGATGAACAGTCTGTGGCCCATGTCGAAAGGTGCTAGGTTCAGATTAACAGCTCATCCATCATATGAGCTGCATGAGACAGGGAGAGGATAGCCATGCAACCGCTGAGAGTTCCACCCCCAACAAGCCTGCTGCTCTCAAACAGATGTTGGGCACCTTTCCCTAGCTGTCGCAGACAGAAATTATTTGATAAGAAATTTACATATTTAAAAGCAGCACGAAGCATAATTAGTGAAGAGTTTAAATTCAAAGTATGAAGGATCGACTACAACAGACATTCTTCAGGTTCCGAGCCTCCTATCTGTTGTTAAAGGGGCATTGTCATTCTGGTTAAGTGAGAGGGCTGTAATTTTACTGGGCTTGTAAACAAGAGATCCGAATTGGTTTGATTTGTGATGCAATGCCAACGTACCCCTGACTGAACTAAAACAAAACGAAAATGATTAAAATTAAATTACAAAGCCTCACGAACTTTGCGTCACAGTGCTTTTGTGCGTCTTTACTGCGGCAGTGCAGACTTTCCTGGCGGACAGTTCCCGCCTGACAAAATGACAGCCTGTGGAAACAGGATTTTCACAATGGACTGTTTTTGGCTATCTCAGGATCTAAGACCAACTGAAAGCTCCTTGAAAAGGTCATTCCAACTACACCTCTACCAATGTTAGTTTAAATGTGAGAAGTCGCACAACACCAGGTTATAGTCCAACAGCTTTATTTGAAATCACAAGCTTTCAGAGCGCTGCTCCTTCGTCAGGTGAAGTGAAGAGATGCATATAGGCATATAGTCTCTGACTATATATGCTGTGCCTAATTGCATCTCTTCACTTCACCTGACGAAGGAGCAGCGCTCCGAAAGCTTGTGATTTCAAATAAAACTGTTGGACTATAACCTGGTGTTGTGTGACTTCTCACATTTGTCCACCCCAATCCAACACCGGCATCTCCACATCAATGTTAGTTTAATTCTCGTGCACTGTCGGCATCGACAACTCTCACAATCCCATGTTCTGATGTCATTATTTAATCAAAATGATCATAAGTAAAATAGAAACTAACAAGAAGATGTACGGGCATGGAATTCTTAACAACCAGAAAAGGTAATTTGGCCAAACCAGCTTACAGCTTTGATTGATATCAGTCCAACATACTCACCTTCTCAACATGTTACCCAATCCTCTTTCCCGTGCAGAAACACATTTAGCTGCCTCATGAACCTACTTCATTATTCACTACAATGGCCTTCCCTAGTAACTTACTCCACAAGTCTATTGCTCTTCGGAGGATTTTGCAGTGTTTGAAGCTTCTGTCCAAAGCATAGGGGAGCTTCATTAGCCTTTGCAAAAAGGGTGGGATTTGCAACATTATATTTTATGGCACGCGGATGTGCTTGACGCCAGTTCCCCAAATGGAAACCTGGTGAGAAAGGGTCTCAGGTTGGTCCTGCCGACAGGCATACCTTTCAAAGATCAACAGGCATACCTGTCAAACTTGTGTGCCTACAGGAGTTTTAAAGGCCCTTTTCATAATTTTGTTCCTATTATTTTCTGTTTGCACTCAGGCTTTGTGCCAGTTTTTATCTTGGCCCCCCAGCTCCCTTTCCTGGTACCACTGAGTTTTCCAATGGGGATCCTATGAGCTGACATGTCTCAGGGGAAGGGAAGAACCTGTGGAGGGTTTTGCCAGGCAGGTCAGTCTGCCTCAGAGGTGCTCCATACCCTTCCAGCAGCACCTGCACACTGTATCTAAGGACAGAGGTCACATTACTTTGCTTTAGAAGACATTATGCTGATGAGGTTCCTCTTCCCAAAGAAGAGTGTGCCAACAGCCTTCCAGTAGCATCACTAAGGGATGTAAATGCCTAACTAGCCAACATGCTGAAAGGTCCTTCATGATACCCAATCACAGCATATCATGCTTTACATGGTACTGCATGAATGAAGGCATACCAGGATGATCAGGAGCCAGCTTGGGCTGTTTGGTTGCACCTGCCAAGATAGAGTCATAGGGGTAAAAATTCAGTTGGTTGCGCCTCCCGTTAGCGCCTTAAGAGGGCGCTAATGGGGCGCAAAGCCGCTAACGCCCGGGCGCAGCGATGTTTGCGCCGCTCGGGAACTTAACTAGAGATTGTGCGGCGGCGCTAAACTTTACCGCTGCGACCACCTGCGCGCGCAGATTGTGACGTCATTCCATGGTGCAACGCCCTTGTGGCGCCCCGGAGCGGAAATTGAGTGGCGCCCCCTGCCTTACCGCCTGGCGCATCCAACGACCAGAAGACTGGAACGCTATCAATCGCTGTGGGGCTGGGGGGGGCGCTATTTAAAGGGGGCCTCTTCCTGTCTTTTATTGTTGGTGGCATTTTTGAACTACGCATTCTGAGAGAGAGAGGGAGAGACTTCTGGAGAGATTCAACGTTGTGTGAAGGAGTTTTGGGTACTGAGCAGCACTTTGCAGGTTCATTTTGATTTGCCATTCCTTGTGTCGATTTAGCAGAGACTATGGGAGCTGCACTCTGAGCTCTTTGCCTGGTACTCTCCATTGTTCTTTCCAGCACATTTGATGTGCAAGTCTCTCCAGGCCGAGATTCAAGGCTGCAATGAACAGGATGTGGATGGAAAGCAAGATTAAGCATCCCCTTTAAGAACTGGCCCGTGCCATTGTGTGTGTGTTCCATTGCTGACTGACATTACATGAGCTTCGTCAGCGCTCTGAGTTAGCGCCTCACTCCTTGGCCTTTGCGCCTTAAGACAGGTGTGCAGCACTTGATTTAGCGCTCCACTCACCTCCTGGGGCGGTAAAAGTGAAGTTTCCAGTCAGTGCCGATAATTAGCGCCAGGCGCTAATATTTGCGTCCAGACGATATTTGCGCCCCAAATGGGGCGCGACCTAATTTTTCCCCCATAGAGTCATAGAGTTATACAGCACAGAAAGAGGCCCTTCGGCCCATCGTGTCTGCGCCGGCCATCAAGCCCTGTCTATTCTAATCCCATTTTCCAGCACTTGGTCCGTAACCTTGTATGCTATGGTGTTTCAAGTGCTCGTCTAAATGCTTCTTGAATGTTGTGAGGGTTCCTGCCTCTACCACCCTTTCAGGCAGTGAGTTCCAGATTCCAACCACCCTCTGGGTGAAAAAGTTTTTCCTCAAATCCCCTCTAAACCTCGTGCCCCTTACCTTGAAACTATGCCCCCTGGCTATTGACCCCTCTACTAAGGGGAAAAGTTCCTTTCTATCTACCCTATCTATGCCCCTCATAATTTTGTACACCTCAATCAGGTCCCCCCTCAGCCTTCTCTGCTCTAAGGCAAACAACCCCAGCCTGTCCAGTCTCTCTTCATAGCTGAAGCGCTCCAGCCCAGGTAACATCCTGGTGAATCTCTTCTGCACCCTCTCCAATGCAATCACATCCTTCCTATAGTGTGGCGACCAGAACTGCACACAGTATTCCAGCTGTGGCCTAAGTAACGTTTTGCACAGCTCCATCATAACCTCTCTGCTCTTATATTCTATGCCTCGGCTAATGAAGGCAAGCATCCCATATGCCTTTTTAACCACCTTATCTACCTGTCCTGCTGCCTTCAGGGATCTTCAGATGCCGCCACTCATTTCTGCAGGGCTGTGGGGACCTGTCTTCTGGGGATCAGGGTCATCAGGGAAATGCAGTGACAGTAATGGTCAGCTGTGGTGTGAAACTTGGCTGCACTTCCCTGCAGGCACGCTGCAATGCTGACCTATGGGATGGGGCGGTGGAGAGGCACAGAGGATAACCCTGCTCATAAGCAGCATGTGCAGCATCTTGATTTCGGCAGCCATTAAAAAGCAGCTCGAGTGCTGGGCTGCTCCGTCACTTGTCTCTAGATTCATGCCTGCACATACGATCCCCATTTTGGCCCACCACTTTTTAATCCCCTCCCCATTCTTGCCTTAAAAAGGGCTGCTGATGAGTTGCAACGCCTTTTTTTAAATTTGTTTATGGGATGTGGGCGTCATTGGCAGGGCCAGCATTTATTGCCCATCCCTAATTGCCCTTGAGAAGGTGGTGGTGAGCCGCCTTCTTGAACCGCTGCAGTTCGTGTGGTGAGGGTACTCCCACAGTGCTGTTAGGGAGGGAGTTCCAGGATTTTGACCCAGCGACGATGAAGGAACGACGATATACTTCTAAGTCAGGATGGTGTGTGACTTGGAGGGGAACTTGGAGGTGGTGGTGATCCCATGCACCTGCTGCCCTTGTCCTTCTAGATGGAAGAGGTCGCGGGTTTGGGAGGTGCTGCCGAAGAAGCCTTGGTGAGTTGCTGCAGTTCATCTTGTAGATGGTACACACTGCAGCCACGGTGCATCGGTGGTGGAGGGAGTGAATGTTTAAGGTGGTGGACGGGGTGCCAATCAAGCGGGCTGCTTTATCCTGGATGGTGTCGAGCTTCTTGAGTGTTGTTGGAGCTGCACTCATCCAGGCAAGTGGAGAGTGTTCCATCACACTCCTTGACGTAAGAAAACTACTAGGCACTTGGTCTAAGCGTTAAACAAAGCTTTAATCAACTGTTTTACAACATGGAGGTCTAGTTGTGTCCTTCACTAGTTCCTGTTAAGAATGTCCTGCGCAAGCTGGGCCCGTGCCCGAGTATTTATACTCTCCCTGGACAGCGCCACCCGCAGGCCACTCAGTATTATTTCATAAGTCTTTCTTTCATGAATGACAGATTCATGTCACTCCTTACTTGTGCCTTGTAGATGGTAGAAAGGCTTGGGGTCTCCAAAGACTTTCTCAATTTTTGTTCCCTCCCCCCCACTCCGAAAGTCCGCTTTAACTGCCCCCATCCCTACATGCAATTTTCCTTCCCCACCACTAGTGGCATCCCTGGAACATCTGAGTTTGCTCCGAGGGTTATGAATAATGATGGGAATGTGCTTAGACTGGAGGTTGAATGCTATTTGCACTTGAGATTCAGGTGGGTATAAAAGCATTGCAAACCAAATTCGAACTGACCGACACCTGAAGATGAAAATCACCCCCTGTGCGTCTGGCTGCTGACTCTGTCACCCACTGACAGAGCTGTGGTGGTGATAATGAGGAATCACAAAAAAGTAGAGATAATTGCTTCTTAAATAAAAAAGGAATGGGGAAGAAATGAATAGTTGCTTCTCTTTGTGTTGGCTTTGCCTTTCTGCGCGAGTGGGAACAGACTGAAATATCTTATCCCTGAGGATTACCGTTGCAGCTTCCCAGCAGCACTGTACAATGGAACCAAAGTGCTGCACAAGCAAGATATTTTAAACTTAATCACAGAATGCATGTGTGTCAGGAAGCCTAATACTGTACTGTAATTAAAATGAGTGCTGATTGATAAGGGTAAAATCAGCCAAGGCACGTGATGTTGGAGAGTCTCACCATCAGCATTGTGTTTAATGGGAATGCTGATGGTGAGACGCTCTCTTTAAAACAAGTAATGATAATGTGACATCCGCTATAAATGGCATGCTACTGGGCAGATATCCTCATTAAAATGATTGCTGGTGTGAGGATCGCTCATCAAAATGGATTTTGATAGTGATCATCCTAGTATAAAAAGGCACTCTTCCAATCAACATGTCTTTTCATCCCATTAGTTTGTGTTACATTCAAGCCTGTGTCCCAGGGGTGAAAAAACATTGCCCCAGCCACCAACACCAACCTACCTCCTCCTCCCACATAATTACTTAATGTGTGTGGGAGTTTTACACAATAAATTTAAAAAGGGGTCATCACATTGGGAGCCAAGATTCTTAATACCTCATTTATAAGGTAGAGCTCCCATTGATTACCATGATCACAGTATAAATGATACTGTGCTGTTGGAGGCTTCAGACGTTAAAAGAACAGTGGTGCGCTTTTATTTATATTTTTTCCAAACTTAAAAAGGCCACCACTAGTTTTGAGAAAGTGTCAGTCAGACTCAATTTCTGTACAGCAGGAAAAACCTACTCCACTAATTCAGTATCAGCTACTTTCAGAACATCTAGCTCACCTTCTAGCATCCTAGCATGATTCAACGATAATGGAATTGTTGACTAATCATAGCAATCAATCGCTATCAATGAGTCCACAACACACCCAGACAGGACACGAGAAAACCCCAATAGTGGAGAGCTTTGGGAACCATAGGTCCAAAGCCACCTGTTCCTTCCATGCATGTTACACTTACCATGTCATGTCTCAAATTACTCATATAATGTAACACAAAATGCTATTTTCTGAAATAAATCTATCTAATTTGCATTTGAATAAATCGATATTAGCTGCTTCCGCCAGCTCCTTAGAGGGCCTGCCCATAGATTGACCTCTCGCTCACTGAAATATTGATTCCGCAGATTAGTTTTGAACTAACCCCCAGCCCTTCAAGAGTAGGCCGTGTCCTCTGCTTCTACTGTTCTGGACAAGGCGAAACAGCTTGCCATGGCCTACATTATCTAGTCCCTTTAGAATCCTAAAAACAGTAATCATATCACCTCTTAAACTTCTCTTTTCCATGGAGAACATTCCCTTTATCTGCTGGTGGACAGTATATGCCACGTCACTTTGTTTCAGTTTTCTGTGATTTCTGTGCTTATCAAGGTGAAGGATGCTGGTGCCGTGCAATGAAGCACCTGCCATTTCAGGTAGCCAGCATCCGCATCAAACACTCGCAAGTTACTTACAGCATGGTTAGATGTAGATTAATCCTCCTGCTACTCTGCCCCATTCTGTTTGTGGCTTTTTTAAAAAAAATAAACTGTCCATGACCTAGAACATTTTTAGCAGCATGTCATCAATACACACTTCTGTTTACAAAACAGTGAGAATCGCGTGCCAGAAACATAGTGGGGGAGAAATTGGTCTTGGGTGGCAGTGCAAAATGGACGGTATCGGATCGGATTGGCTGCCCATTATCCGCCCGCCTGATATTCAATTCCACTAACTGCAATGGAACTGAATATCGGGCGAGTATTTAATCGGTGGCCAATGCAATACCGCCCATTTTGCGCCAGTTTCTACACCAGTGGCTTTTTAAAGATTAAAGATATTTAAAGAATTTCATTCATCCCTCCAGGTTATTGTTTCATTTTTTTTTATATATATAGATATATTGAGTTAGGAGTTAAGGCAACACTTCCTCACCTAATCTGTTCCACCCCCCGCCCTCCTGCCATCCTATCTCCAGGCCAGCTACAGTGACAGACACAATAATGAATCTATCACATCTCACACTACCTGAGAATGACTGCCAGGCTTCATGTGGCTTGAAGCACACATCCACAATTGAAAACAATTGGCCTATTGAGAGTTATAGCAGCATTGCTCCACTTTTCTATAAAAACAGTAATTTGTCAATTTAAAACATGTATTTATTGTAAATTTGGCAGTTTGTTAGCAGTAGAATCAGAACACCTGTAATTTTACCAAATGAAGGGATATCACTCCTTTAATAGAACCATTCCCTAAATATAAAGCAGCCTGATTTTATGACTCCTTCCTTCATTATCTTTAAGTCTGTTGCTATAAATGTACTTTAAATATATATATAGTGATTCAATGTACTGACAGATTCGCACTGTAAAAAATATGGCAATGAGCTCACGTGTTGTCTTCACAATAGCAGCGATTCGCAAGCTAATGACGTCAGGGCACATAATCCAATGCTCATTGTTGACAGAAAGTCAAAATCTTGCAGACAACATGCCAAACCACCAGTGGCCGTTTTACACCCTCCAACACTTTTCTGCAGCTCAGAAACTTGCCCATTACATTCAAAAGATCCGATCAGATAATTGGATTTCTATGTAAATCGAAAGCATCCAATTAGAAGATCAGATTTTCTTCCACATGCTGCAATGTTAAGGTATTGCAGGATATAGACTACAAAACTCTCAGCAGAAGCAGTAATGCAATTATAAAAGAATAATCAGGTTTATAAATTTAAATATCTTTATATTGAGAGCGTGGTTATACTTAATTAAGACATTTTCTCTTCATATTTTAACAAGATCGCAGGATTATTTTAACAGTTGACTGGTGTTAGGAGTGAGCTCCGGCACCCGAATAGGTAAGGCCTAATCCACATCCTACATGGCTACCCGTTACATTATTGTCATCTTAGCCAACCGACACTTGGAGCTTGACATTTCCTGTAACTAGGTTGCTTGCCTCAGTTATACAGTGAGAATTCTACATACTCTCCTTAAAGTATCTGAAGGGCCGCAAATCAAAAGTCTCAGAGGACTAGAAATTCATTATAGCCAAGAAATGGCCAGTGTTTAGACTAAAAAAGATTAAGCTGCGCCACCCAAAAATCATCTAGGATTCACGCAAGATTCGTGCTCACTCCTCATTAAAATGATTGTAGTCATGATTCTAGTCTAAAAACTCGAGCTCTTTGGCGTTACACTGAAAAGCTGGACCAATATCGGGGGCAGTCTAATTGCAAGTCATGATTGCCACAGGTTTTTTCCACTACCTAAAGGGGAGGTTCATTGATGCTGCAGCACCTCATTGTAAGGCTTGCTGGGTCTGCGGCTGCCCCAACAGCAAAGCAAACAACAGTCAGAAGACATCCATAGCAACCACGGCAGACCGGCGACGGAGGCAGAGAGCCCGTAGGTTCTCCGATGAAGCTCTTCAGGCATTGGTGTTCGCGGTGGAGAGGAGGCGGGCGGTCCTATACTCGCCAACTGGCAGGAGGCCCTCGCCACAAGTCTGTCGCACTATGTGGAGGGAGATAGCAGACCACATCGTGGGCAGCACTGTGGTCCCTAGGACCCACACCCAGTGCAGGAAGAAGTTTCTCACACGGGTGGTCAGGGTGAGTGAAGGCTTCAGCAAATGCCACATACCACCATCTGTACCACAAGCTTCAGAATGCACCACACCCCTAGCACTCACCCACCAACAATCTCTACCTATCAACACTCACACCCACATCTCACGCCTTGTACATAATGACAGCTATTCAACTATGGCAGGCACATCACACAAACACATTGCACCACACTCACTGACACACTTCCCTTGCTCTTGCGGGCTAAGGTTGCTCACAATTGTTCGGAGCAGGAGCAGACAGGCAGGGGCCAGGTAGACATTGAAGAGCTGAGCCAGCTAGAGAGTCGAGTGCTGGAGATCATTGGGCACCAGGTGGTTGGCACTGTGGCCACCGGTGACGTTGACCCCCTTGGGAACAACAAGGGTAGGTTCATTCCTAATCCTTCTTCTCACATCCCACTTCCCCCTCAGCCCACAACCTTTTCTCACTTTCAAGCTACTCATGCATTTCTGGCTTCCCCGCCCCCCTCCCCTCACCATAACCCGACTCTCGTGCCTTTCTCCTTTCAGATAATCAGCAAGCACCCGAGCAGCCTGTCCCCAAAGTCACCGCTGAGAGCGAGGGGGGAAAAGAGGAGGAGGAAGAAGACACCACATCACTGCATCTCTCACTCGCAGACACCAGCTCAGATACTGGCACTGTGCGTTATTTAGAGGCTAGTGTAGTAGCGGGATCTGCACAGAGTGAGGCACCGGGGATGAGTGGGCTGCAGCAAGGCCAGGGGGAAAGACTAGCTTGGGAACCAGCCCTCCGGAGGGCGAGTTCGCGTGCATGTTCTGCTGCACAGGACTCAGATGAGGACCTCGATGGGGAGGCCTTCAGAAGAAGGGTGATGGGCATGCACACAGAAATGATGAGTGCAATAGCAAGGCTGCCAGAGAGCCTCTCAGCAATGTCAAAGAGCGTGGAGGAGTCCACCTCCAACATTGCACAGGGCTCTATGCAGAGCATGGAGCCCAGGAATTCCAGTCTGGAAATGACGGTACACTCCCAGAGAGACCGTGGTGACCCAGATGTGATGGCACGCATGATGGGCAACGTCACAGCTTCCATTGCAGCACAGGCGGAAGCAACGCACCATCTTAGTGCTGCAGTGGAAGCTCAGACTGCTCTCATGCAGTCTCGGCTTGAAGACTCCCAAGCTCTGACTGCTGCCATCGTGGCTGGGTCTACCACCGTCGACCAGGGCTTTCACAGTGTCGTAGCAGGCCAGCAATCTGTGCTGCAACAGATTGTTAGGGATGCTGAGGCCCTGCCCTGGGAGAGTGGCAGTGGATCAGTGGAGCAGGAACCTGCTGTCCTCTTTCAGGATGACAGCATTCCTGCTCCCACCACTGCCTGTCAGCCAGCCAGCCCAGACTGCTGCCGCACATGCCGAGGTGGTGCAGTCTACAGCCGGGCCGTCTAGGTCTACAGCTGGTCAACATCTGAAGTCTCCCACACGGAAACACAGCAGCCTTCCACCAGCCGTGCTGCAGCCACTGAGGGAGCACTGCGTAGGAGCACTAGATCAGGAAAAGACAGACACTAAGGCCGCGATTTTCTTCTCGGTGTCGGGATGGGTGCAGGTCAGCTGGTTTCCGGGTTCCAGTCCTGGCCCCAGCTGCCTCTGGCCTTACCGGCCAATTACAAGAAGCGGGTCTGATGCCGTCATTTGATGACGCGTCATCTGCCGGTTTCCTTAAAGGGACCATGCACAATATTATTTTGATGGTTGATTTTTCAGTGTTTGACAGCATTGAGGCAAACCCAGCCATGATGGCAGCAGTCAGAGCTTGGGTAGCTTCAAGCTGACACTGCATGACATCACTGCACAAAGGTGAACTCTTGCACCCAGGCTCTCCAATGACTCCCTCCATATGCTTATGGAGGGAGTCACAGTACTCAGGGAGGTTCTCTTCCCTTTCAAGGGCGGAAGGGACCTCCCCAGGACACCAGCTTACCTTGCACCTTCACCCAACCCTCTCTATCTACTTTATCACTTCCCCATCTCACTAGCCACCCCTCACACTCACCCTCATTCTACTGCAAGCATACCAACTAACAACACACATGGATGGGCACTTTAGAGGTTTAGCCAATGTCCATGTGAAGTTTCTGGTAATGTGTTGTCATACACTGAAGTCTCTTTTTCAAAAAGTGCCCCTTATTGGACAGATCTGAGCGCACATTGAGAAGTATCTTACTGAGTTCCAGTGATTGTTCGGTCATAACTCCACCCGCCCCACCCACCCCCCCCCACCCCGCCCACCCAGCTATAGTGATGTGTGTGCATGGAATGGCTTGGACATTAAAGGGATGCTTCACGGTGCTGGTGTGGGATGGTGTCAACCTGGCACATCATGTGGCATCCAGGGTTTACAGCATCAAGTGAAGAAAGTCTGGCCATGCTGATACCATCGCTGGCCTCCCAGCCAACAATTTTGTCAGGGGCTGATGCCCTGTGTCCAGTGCAGCATCAGGTGATGGCGGCGAAGGTTGGTGATGAGGTTGGTGATGTTGGTGTGCCTGGTGATGTTGGTGTTGGGGATGATTGTGGAAAGATTCGGAGGACCAAGGTCTGATTGTTTCATTGGCTCAGATGTTGCTGCAATAGATGGCAGCTGCATGTGAGGTGACAGAAGCGATAGTTAACTGGTGAGAGAGGTTCTCCCAATGAGGTGGCACTGGACATACAGTTGGATTTTAAAACTTGTAAGCTAAAGAAATCTGTATATGTTTTAAAAATGCAGTAACCAACATTTTCTTTGCTCTGAAACTCACCGTGTGCAACACGGCATCCTTGACACCACTTCTGCAGCTGTCATCTTTTCACAAACATTAGACCAGACTCACAACACATCACACTTACCTGGTGTGTTGTCCGGACGTCGTGAAACCCAACCCAGAAGCTGGAAAATCGAAAAAGACCCTGAAAATTGCTCACAAGTACCTGGTAATAGGCAGTTAATTGCCTTTAATCCGTTTCCCGCCGCTAGGTGTCGGGTCCATTCGCAAATCGGGGACCCGACACTTGGGAAGGTTGTGTGGAGGCGGGTTGATGGCGGGTGTGGAACTCGCCGTCAATCAAAATGACTTTAACCTCTGACCCGCCTTCAAACCCACCCTCTGAGCGCAGGCAAAATCGCGGCCCAAGGGATTGCACAAGGGTGATTAGTTAATAGCATTAATGTAAATATGTGTGATATGATTATAGATAAATTTATTAATTGTGTTTGGAATCTTTTGTGGTATCTCTCATTTCAGCTTTGTGCCCAGGAGGATGCTGTGATATGGCATGAGACAGGGATGGTATGATGGGGATGTGGTGAGCTACGGGGATCTGGGGTTTCATTCATGGGAATTGGAGTCGGATGAGCCAGTCATGGACAGCCCGTCCGGAAGGCCAATTGTCTGCCTGCCTCCTCCCTCCCTCCTCGTCCTCCTCCTCCTCCTCGTCCTCCTCTCCCTCGTCCTCCTCCTGAGGTGGTCCCGCAATCCCTGCTGGCAAGGGCTGCGCCCTCATGGTGGCCAAGTTGTGGAGCATGCAGCAGACCACCACAAAATGGGTCACCCACTCAGCCGAGTACTGGAGGGCTCCTCCCGAGCGGTCAAGGCAGCGGAACTGTTGCTTCAGTAGGCAGATGGTCTGATTGATAATGTTCCAGGTGGCAGCATGGCTTTCATTATATGAGTGTTGGGCACGAGTGTTGGGGTTGCGAAGGGGAGTCATGAGCCAGGTGGAGAGCGGATAGCTCTTGTCTCCGAGCAGCCACCCTCGAGCCTGACGTGATGGCTGGAAGAGTGCTGGCACACCGGTCTAGCACAGGATGACGGCATCGTGGTTGCTGCCAGGATAGCGGGCATTGACATTGAGGATTCGCTGTGCATGGTGCACACCAATTGCACGTTAAGTGAGTGGTTACGGAAGATCTCAGTATTGTTATGCAGTGCCCGCAAAACCACGTGGGTGATGCCAGTGGCGCCCTGCGCCATGGGGAAGCCTGCTATCCTGGCAAAGCCACATGCATGCTCGTCCTGCTTCTCTCTGATCGGGAAGCCAATGTTGTCCCTTCTCCTGGTGTAGAGAGCCTCTGTGATCTCCCGGATGCAGCAATGGACGGCGAACTGCGAGATGTTAGCTATGTCTCCTGTTGCAGACTGGAAGGATCCGTTGGTGAAAAAATTGAGGGCAATGGTGACCTTGACTGCCACTGGGAGAGCCGTGGTCGACCTGGTCTGAGGCTGGAGGTCTGGTTGCAGGAGGTGGCAGAGTTCTGCGGCCACCTCCTTGGTGAAGCAGAGTCTCCTAATACACTGCTCCTGGCTTAAATGAAGATAGGAGAAGTGCTGTTGGCAGACCCTAGGTGGGTAAGGCCTCCTGTTGAGAGCCCTGATGGCCCTCCTCCTCCCCCTGCGTACATGTTCCCGTCTTTCTCGCTGCCTCTGTTCCCTCCGCCATAGATCCTGGAGGGCGAGGTCGACTGCCAGTACAGCCCCCATGACTTTTAGCAAGTGTTACAGTTTGAAGGGTGTCAAAAATAATTAGGGTGTTTTGTACTTGCCAGAACACTCCCTGATACCAACTAACCTTGAAATAGCTAAACAAAACAGTTGCAGGAAGTAGCACACAGCCACTCAAACTGCAAAAGCCTGTCAGGTGCGAGGGATTGGTGACGATCCCTTTAAATATCGTCGCTGGAGCCAGCTTCCAGTAGCTGCACACCAGCTCTACCTGCCGTTGCTTTCTCCAGCCGATAACTGCAATGGCCAAAACGAGATTGGGAGATCGGGTGTCAAGTGAGCATTGCACACTGACTGATGTCATGATCTCTGTGATTGTGATGTCCCCCAGCAATCGAGTTTAGCGGCAGCGCTACCGGCAACACGCAAATGCCATGCGACGCTAGAATCGGCATCAGTTGGCGGTAGAGCACCGACCAGCATTTTAGCGCCATCTTGTGGTGCTAACGTGTGACGCTAAACACACGGATTTCTCCCCCCTCAAAGAAAATACAGGTCTTGCACTAGTGATGGTCTAAGTTCTCCCTTGGATTAAGATAAAAGTTTTTTTTACATTTGATGAAATTTTTGCAGAAAAAAGAGTCCCATGGTGGGCTGAAAGAGAATGTATTTACACTTTTAAAGGCACGCTACATTTTTATATTTGTTTTCTCCTTTAAGAAGAGCAATATTGAGATTTGAGGTGGTGAATTGAATGGCTTTGTACAATAGGTGAACAGGTGAGTCCTTAATTGAGGCAAGTTAGTGACAGGCTGATTAATTAACTGTGTTCCTTCTGGCAATCATGCTCATGTGACAGCCTTAACCTTCAATTAAGAATTTCAGAATAAACTGTAACTGTTGTGATGGACACTGATACATTTCACAACCGTGGCATGCCACCAAACGCATTAAGATTCAAACAGAAAAGTCAGGTACTCTGGCATGGTAAGTATTGCTTACATTGAAGTGCATTAATACACATCCATTCAACATGTTGTGATAGATCCATTCCAACCTTGCTGATGGCTGCAGTCATTTGACGTAGGAAGAGTTCAAAGGGCGTATGCGCTGGGAACACATGTCCGAGGCACGTGGTGTATTGGATAACGTGTGTAATTTATTACAATTGTTTTAAACAAGTCTCCTTTATTCACTAATGCACTTTTTGTATTGGCCTTTCTGTATTCCTACCACTCTAAATTAAAGCAACAGAATAGTGACCTTTTCGTGAAGCACTGGAAAGTGCTGGGAAATTGAAACCGAATGATGAAAGACCATAGTGCAATTTTTCCAGTCCCAGTGCTGAAACAGCAGGAATGCAGTGCCGTGGGCTTTACAAGGGATTAGAAGGGATGTGGCCACTTAAAGCTCAGTGTCTGCCTATATGGGGACTGAGATTTATAGGTAATCTATTAAAAGCCTTTATAAAGGCTGTTTGAAATGTGTGGATTCAGGAAATGGAGTCTGCCACCAAGAGATGGAGCAGTGGTTCATGAAGTGTCAGTGCTGCTGCATGACGTGTGTGTGTGTGTGTGTGTGTGTGTGTGTGTATGAGGAGGGCTGCCCTGTTTAGTACTCTCTCCAGAGGGCAACAGTGCTGCATGGTTCACAGGAGGTGGCAGCCAGGCTCAGCTCTGTGTGCACTATCCGTGTGACTAGTAAACCGATGTGGAAAAAGACGGCAAACCTTAAGGAAGCTGCCAAGATAAGCCTACCCAATGGTACCATTTACACAGTACATCGCTCATCTATGCAAGCCACAATGTGCTGCCAGGCAAACTGTTACGCATTTGCTGCTGGCCCCTGTACTTGGGGGAAATGGAGCACTGCAGTGATATTGAGCAGCCATGATTTGGTCCTAGTGCTAGTCCGTAGCAAAAGAGAGTAAATAACTGGCTATATTGACCTATGCATCAGTCACTTGTTCCATATATCTGTGGGCAGCACATTGACTGACAGTGCAGATGATCCCTTTGCTAGACTGACATGTTGAACTACATAGACAAAACAGTACAATACAAGCCATAAGAAGTTGGGATCAAACTGTACCGTGCTCTGGTTAGACCACACCCCGAGTACTGTATTCAGTTCTAGTCACTGAGAAACAAGGAAGACATTCAAACTCTAGAGGCTATCCTTGGCCCCCTCCTATTTCTCATCTACATGTTGCCCCTCGGCAACATCATCCGAAAACACAACGTCAGATTCCATATGTATGCTGACGACACCCAATTCTAACTCGCCACAAACTCTCTCGGCCCTTCCACTGTCTCTAATTTGTCAGACTGCTTGTCCGACGTCCAGTACTAGATGAGCAGTAATTTCCTCCAACTAAATAATGGGAAGACCGAAGCCATTGTCTTCAATCCCCGCCACAAACTCCGTTCCCTAGCCACCGACTCCATCCCTCTCCCTGCCAACTGTCTGAGGCTGAACCAGATCGTTCACAACCTTGGTGTCGTATTTGACCCTGAGATGTACTTCCAACCACATATCCGCTCTATCACCAAGACTGCCTACTTCCACCTCCATAACATTGCCCGCCTCCACCCCGCCTCAGCTCATCTGCTGCTGAAACCCTCATCTATGCCTTTGTTACCTCTAGACTTGACTATTCTAATGCTCCTGGCCGGCCTCCCATCTTCCACCCTCCATAAACTTGAACTCATCCAGAACTCGGCTGCCCATGTCCTAGCTCGCACCAAGTCCCGTTCACCCATCACCCCTGTGCTCGCTGACCTACACTGGCTCCCGATTAAGCAGCGCCTCAATTTTAAAATTCTCATGCTTGTTCTCAATTCCCTCCATGGCCTCGCCCCTCCTTATCTCTGTAACCTCCTCCAGCCGTACAACCTCCGAGATCTCTGCACTCCTCCAACTCTGACTTCTTGCGCATCTCCTATTTTAATCGCCGTGCTTTCAGCAGCCTATGCCCTAAGCTCTGGAATTCCCTCCCTAAACCTCTCCGCCTCTCTACCTCTCTCTCCTCCTTTAAGATGCTCCTTAAAACCTACCTCTTTGACCAAGCTTTTGGTCAGCTGCCCTAATATCTCCTTATGTGGCTCGGTATCAAATCTTGTTTGATAATCACTCCTGTGAAGCGGCTTGGGACATTTTACAACGTTAAAGGCGCTATATAAATACAAGTTGTTGTTGTTGTAGAGGCAGTACAGCGAAAAGCTATGAATCTGATCCTTAGGGCTCGATTTTAATAGCCCTGAGGAGGCGGGTTTGGAGGCAGGTGGGCAGTGAAAATCAGAAAAAAATATCTTCAGACTGCCAACCCGCCTCCATCCCGCCCCCACCCGATTTTCGTGAGTGTCGGGTCAGCCGCTCCCAAACTGACCCGACTGGAACCGGTGGGACAGGTAGTTAAAGCAATTAAGAGCTTGTTAACTGCCTTGCTAATCCTATCGGCGCATCGGTACATCGGCGAGACCATGCAGACACTGCGACAACGTATGAACGGATACCGCGCAACAATCGCCAGGCAGGAGTGTTCCCTCCCAGTCGGGGAACACTTCAGCAGTCAAGGACATTCAGCCTCCGATCTTCGAGTAAGCGTTCTCCAAGGCGGCCTTCGAGACACACAACAACGCAAAATCGTCGAGCAGAAACTGATATCCAAGTTCCACACCCATGAGGACGGTCTCAACCGGGATCTTGGGTTCATGTCACGCTACATGTAACCCCACCTGACGTAGAGTCATCCAGACTCGAGTCGTCGTTGGCTTGTTCTCTCTACACAGATGCGGCCGGACCTGCTGTGATTTCCAGCAAAAAAAGTTTTTTGTTTTCCATACAGACCCCAGCATCTGCCACCTTGTCTTTGATGTAATGTTTGCCTGACTGACCTGTTTGGACACCATCCACACCTTTGATTGCCGAGATTATCTGTCTGCCGAGGTGTGATAAAGGGCAGTTGGAAAGATTAACTGCAATCATCTGGCTGTGTTCTCTGACTATATATGCTGTGCCTATATGTATCTCTTCACTTCACCTGACGAAGGAGCAGCGCTCCGAAAGCTTGTGATTTCAAATAAAACTGTTGGACTATAACCTGGTGTTGTGCGACTTCTCACATTTGTCCACCCCAGTCCAACACCGGCATCTTCACATCATATTTTTATAGTGGTTTCCCATTTTGGTGCTTCTGGCTCCTGTTTCCCGTCTTGTCAGAAACACGCCAGCTGCAAGGAGACGAGGTTCTCACGGACATGATTTGTAGTCATTGTAAAGCGCTCCTGTAACATGGCTGACATTCAAATGCAACAACTTTGTTGTTGGAGGTTTGGAATAAGATTTTGCAAATCTACTGACCTCGTGACTGTTCAATCTGACACCCATCTGCAGTGTTACCTGATTGGAATAATTTCAGGTCACATTGAGTGCGATTGCAAGCTTTTTGCCTCAACTGAAATCTATAGCAACGGGATGGGAACCATTTACATCCTCTCATCCTGGTCGTCAGATTCGGAGGAAGAGCAGCTGCGGCAGCACCACAACCAGCCACAACAGCAGCACCAGCACCAAGAGCGCCAACCTCCTCCTCACCCACCTGATGCTGCACTGGACACAGGGCATTAACCCTTGACAAAATTGCTGGCCGGGAGGCCAGAAAAGGCATCACCATGGCCAGATTTTCTTCACTTGATGCTGTAAACCCTGGCTGCCACTTGATGTGCCAGGTTGACACCATCCCACACCAGCACCAGGAAGCATCCCTTTAATGTCCAAGCCATTCCATGCACACACATCACTATAGTGCGGGGGGGTGGGGGGATAATGGAGGAGTTATGACTGAACAATCACTGGAACTCAGTAAGACACCTCTCAATGTGCGCTCAGATCTGTCCAATAAGGGGCACTTTTGGAAAAAGATATTACATTGCATGACAACACATTACCAGAAACTTCACATGGACATTGGCTAAATCTCTCAAGTGCCTACTCTTGTGTGTTGTTAGTTGGTATGCTTGCAGTAGGATTAGGGTGATTGTGAGAGGTGGCTAGTGAGATGAGGAAGTGATAAAGTAGATAGAGAGGGTTGGTTGGAGGTTCAAGGTAAGTTGGTGTCCTGGTGAGGTCTCTTCCACCCTTGGAAGGGAAGAGAACCTCCCTGCATGCTGTGACTCCCTCTATAAGCATATGGAGGGCGTCACTGGAGAGCCTGGGGCCACGTGTTCACCTTTGTTCAGTGATTGTCAGTGTTCGCAGCATCTCAATGCTGTCAAACACTGACAGATCAACTGTCAAAATTAAATTGTGCATGGTCCCTTTAAGGAAACCGGCAAATGACCTCATCAGACCCGCTTCCTGTTAATTGGCCGGGAAGCCCGCAGGGCGGGTTTAACAAGACCAATCAAGGGAAAATTACGTCTGCTGAGCGGAGGCAGCTGGGGGCGGGACCGGAACCCATAAACCAGCGGACCCGCCCCATCCTGCCTCCAGAATTAAATTCGCGGCCTTAGTGTCAAGAGGTCTGAGCTATCTAGTGCTTGAGAATCTTAGGCTTTTCACTCTGTAATGGAGGCATCTGAGAGATGATCTTCTAGAGGTATATAGAAAACGACTTTAAATTTAACTCTTGGTGTAGAACAAGGGGGCTCAGGTTCATACTAGTAAAAGATCATTTTAGCACTGATATCAGAAAGTTTTTCCTCATCCAGAGTGGTCAACCCTTGGGATGGACTTCCAAATAAAACTTCCAAACAATCAGATGTTGCAGACAGGGGACTATAGGGTCTCGATGGATGGATGAACTAAAGGGCCAAATGGTCATCTTTATCCATAAGTATCCCGTGATCTTGCGAAAATCAAAAAGTTGAATAAACTGGTAGCCTTGCTTGCCACTGACAGTGCTGTCCCTATGGTGAAGGTTGGATGTGGGCGTCTTGCCGCAGATGGAATAGGTCTTCAAGAGGCTTCGTGCTGATGCAGAACCTGCAGAATCAACCCCACATGATCATTGTCAGGTAGGTGTGCCAAAGCCTTCAGAGATGGGTGGTAGCGTCACGGTAGGTATGGCCAATCTGGCTCTGATGCCTGCTGATCGCCATGGCATGTCTTTTTTTTTAACCTTCTGCCACTTAAATCGCAAAATACTCTGTGTCAGATGTCTTCACAGCAAACAACAAGTTTAAGAGAGCAAAGTCTTGCCAAAGGGTACTCCATTTGGTGTAGTTTCCAGCTAGATGCTGTGCGCATGCTGTGGTGGTATCAACGCTGACATTATGGGACACGCTTTACGGATTCTGCCGCCTTTAAGGGTCTCCCATTCTGCTGTGATATCAGTACCAATAAGGGTGCTCCCACGATTCCCCTGGTCCCAGCAGAGAGTACTGGTTGGAGACAGGGTACAACATTGTGGATGACATTCTACGGCCTGCAATCCCTGTGAAAGTGGTTCATGTTGGTCGCGTGGGATCGGAGAATCACATGGAAAGATTTTTGCTGTTTCTCAAGCATTCCGACCCAGCCTGATCTGGAAACACAGGAAAAATACATTAAATATGAGCTGGGAAAAGAAATAAAATAAAATTGCTTGCTCCTAGATTTTACCCTTTAATGTCTGTTTATAATGGACAAAGGTATCGATAGGCAACACCTCCTCCCAAACACTGGAAATGTAAATGAGCCTGCTAAATGTCTTCATTATCATGCTGTGTGTATCCATGATTAGGCTCCCACGCAGAATGAGCGGGAATGGATATTGTCAACGTATAGCCTGTAAGCAAATCACCATGGGGCACGTTTGCAGTGAGGAATAGACCGGGGGCACTTTGTCCACAGTTGCCCGAATCCCGCCAGTGATACCAATACTGCATCACTAGGAATATAACTGTGTCAGCAACCATCCTGTGAAACAGCCTGACCATGCAATTATGATTGGTAAGCCAGCCGTTATTAAACAAAAGTTTTAAAAATTGATGATGAAAACATTTTTATTCATCATTTTTTAATTACGGTTGTTCTAAAAAAAAAAATATGATGGGAATGAATTTTTTGGACAGTTACTTGAGGATCGGGCTATTGCAGGATTTTATCCTAAGCAGCTCCTTTAACCATTAAAATGAGTAGTGACCACTTTTGATGGCAGCTGCTCTATTAAATGCAGTAATTTTATTTGAAAGAACAGTGCTTTGATGCAACATTATAAAACCGCGCTGATGCTGAGCACAAAACTAACACTAATTGAGCAGTCTGAGGAAAGGTTATACATCTGAAATGTTAACCCATTTTTTCTCTTTACCGATTCGATCGGACCTCTTTTACGATTCCACCATTTTCTGCTTCTACTTCAGATTTTCAACATAATGCAGTTTTTCTTTAATTATAATCCAGCACCAATGGACACTAATTAGGATTCTTAGCATAGCTGGTGTGTCTTATTGATGCTGCCAGGGTTGGGGATAATGTACATTTTGGGACAGCATAGAAGGAGCTTTAATCTGCACACACCCTGTTCTATGGCTGACTTGAAAGTACACAAAAATGAGAAGTCGCACAACACCAGGTTATAGTCCAACAGATTTATTTAAAATTACAAGCTTTCGGAGCTGTTGCCCCTTCATCAGGTAAAGGTACAATGAGGGAATCTACAATATTACACAGTATATAAACACCGAAAGCAATTTGTCTGCAGAGATACAATCTTTCAGGGAGGCATTACATCAAAGACACACCAGAGTACAGCCAAGGCAATGAGATGGGTCACAGGGGGTCCAACGTGTCAAATCCGAAGGACCCCCTGTGACCCATCTCATTGTCTTGGCTGTGCTCTGGTGTGTCTTTGATGTAATGCCTCCCTGAAAGATTGTATCTCTGCAGACAAATTGCTTTCTGTGTTTATATACTGTGTAATAGATTCCCTCATTGTACCTTTACCTGACGAAGGGGCAACAGCTCCGAAAGCTTGTAATTTTAAATAAATCTGTTGGACTATAACCTGGTGTTGTGCGACTTCTCATTTTTGTCCACCCCAGTCCAACACCGGCATCTCCGCATCTTGAAAGTACACAGTCATGATACCTTGTGCACACAGTGGAACCATGCCTATCCCCCGAGATCCCTCAACTGGGTGAGCAAAAAATGAACCCCAAAATTGTTTTGTATAATTAAAAAAAACAATGAAGCCTGTATTAACTGATCATGTTTAGGGCCTAGTTGTTCATGAAGCAGTAGGTGAGCACACTTACACACTGCATTAAAGAATGGTGAGATGTCAATGTTATGGTTTGGCTGCTTCCCAACACTTTTGTCTTTGGTCACAATAATAAGACAGTTTCTATATTCAGACCAAGTCTCTTGTGCCCTTAAACATGCCTTTTATGGGTTAGTTTGCCCAGGTTTAACAATCAACATCCAACTCCTTTATATAGTTCACTGGGAATCACATGGGATGCCCACCTTATTCTCCAGTCTCCCCTAAAAGGTGGCATCTACCATGCCATCAGACCAATGTGTACAAGCTAAAACTATTAGTTAGATTTATCTATGGGTTAATTAATATGTAGAAGCCAAAGACAGGGCTAAGCGATCCCACAATCAACGGATCAGATCAAAGCTCTGCAGTCCTGTCACATTCAGTCGTGAATGGTGGTGGACAATTAAACATCTAACGGGAGGAGGAGGCTCCATGAATATCCCCATCCTCAATGATGGTGGAGCCCAGTACATGAGTGCAAAAGACAAGGCAGAAGCATTTTCAACCATCTTCAGCCAGAAGTGCCGAGTGGATGATCCATCTCGGCCTCCACCTGAGGTCACCACCACCACAGAAGCCAGTCTTCAGCCAGTTCGATTCACTCCACGTAATATCAAGAAACGACTGAGTGCACTGGATACAGCAAAGGTTATGGGCCCCGACAACATCCCGGCTGTCGTGCTGAAGAATTGTCCTCCAGAACTAGCCGCGCCTCTAGCCAAGCTGTTCCAGTACAGCTACAACACTGGCATCTATCCGATAATGTGGAAAACTGCCCAGGTATGTCCTTTCCACAAAAAGCAGGACAAATCCAATCCGGCCAATTACCGCCCCATCAGTCTACTCTCAATCATCAGCAAAGTGATGGAAGGTGTCCTCGACAGTGCTATCAAGCAGCACTTACTCACCAATAACCTGCTCACTGATACCCAGTTTGGGTTCTGTCAGGACCACTCAGTTCCAGACCTCATTACAGCCTTGGTTCAAACATGGACCAAGGAGCTGAATTCCAGAGGTGAGGTGAGAGTGACTGCCCTTGACATCAAGGCAGCATTTGACCGCGTGTGGCATCAAGGAGCCCTAGTAAAACTGAAGTCAATGGGAATCGGGGGTGGGGGGGGGGGGGAATTCGCCACTGGCTGGAGTCATACCTAGCACAAAGGAAGATGGTTGTGGTGGTTGGAGGTCAAACATCTCAGCCCCAGGACATCGCTGCAGGAGTTCCTCAGGGCAGTGTCCTAGGCCCAACCATCTTCAGCTGCTTCATCAATGACCTTCCCTCCAACATAAGGTCAGAAATGGGGATGTTCGCTGATGACTGCACAGTGTTCAGTGCCATTCGCAACTCCTCAGATAATGAAGCAGTCTATGCCCGCATGCAACAAGACCTGGACGACATTCAGGCTTGGGCTGATAAATGGCAAGTAACATTTGCACCACACAAGTGCCAGGCAATGACCATCTCCAACAAGCGAGAGTCTAACCACCGCCCCTTGACATTCAACGGCATTACCATTGCCAAATCCTCCACCATCAACATCCTGGGGGTCACCGTTGACCAGAAACTTAACTGGACCAGCCACATAAATACTGCGGCAACAAGAACAGGTCAGAGGTTGGGTATTCTGTGGTGAGTGTCTCACCTCCTGACTCCCCAAAGCCGTTCCACCATCTACAAGGCACAAGTCAGGAGTGTGATGGAATACTCTTCACTTGCCTGGATGAGTGCAACTCCAACAATATTCAAGAAGCTCGACACCATCCAGGACAAAGCAGCCCGTTTGATTGGCACCCCATCCACCACCTTAAGCATTCACTCCCTCCACCACTGGCGTACCGTGGCTGCAGTATATACCATCTACAAGATGCACTGCAGCAACTCGCCAAGGCTTCTTCGGCAGCACTTCCCAAACCCGCGACCTCTACCACCTAAAAGGACAAGGGCAGCAGGCGCATGGGAACACCACCACCTCCAAGTTTTCCTCCAAGTCACAAACCATACTGACTTGGAAGTATATCCCGATCCTTCATTGTCGCTGGGTCAAAATCCTGGAACTCCCTCCCTAACAGCACTGTCGGAGTACCCTCAGCACACGGACTGCAGTGATTCAAGAAGGCGGCTCACCACCACCTTTTCAAGGGCAATTAGGGATCAGCAATAAATGCTGGCCTTGCCAGCGATGCCCACATCCCATGAATGAATTTAAAAAAGCCAAAGAGTGTAGAAAGAAATAGAAACAGAAATTGCTGGAAATACTCAGCAGGTCAGGCTTCTGTGGAGACAGAAACAGAGTTAACGGCCGCGAATTTAATAGCACTCAGGGGGCGGGTTTGGAGGTGGGTCCACTGTCAAAATAGCAAAGATTGACAGCGGGTAGGAAACCCGCTGTCAACCCGCCTCCACGCGAGTCTCCCAGGTGTTGGGTCTGTCAGCGGAGAACTGACCCGACACCAAGCAGTGGGGGAGACAATTGAGCTCATTAAATGGCTTCTTAACAGCCAATTTAATACTATTTTGAGGCTTACTTCTAATTTTACGTTCTCCCCCACGGGTTACCCGCTGTTCGGGGAACACGCCAGCTCAACCTGGCATGTTTTGAGTCTGCTCTGATGTTTGTGAAAAGCTGACAGCTGCAGAAGTGGTGTCAAGGTTGCCGTGTTGCTAATGGTGAGTTTCAGAGCACAGAAAATGTTGGTTACTGCATTTTTAATACATATAGAGATTTCTTTAGCTTACAAGTTTTTAGATCCAACTCTATGTCCAGTGCCACCTCACTGGGAGAACCTCTCTCACCATTGACAGATCGCTTCTGTCATCTCACCTGCAGCTGCCATCTATTGCAGCAACATCGGAGCCAATGAAACAATCAGACCTTGGTCCTCCGAATCCTTCCATGATCAGCCCCAACACCAACATCACCAACCTCATCACCAACCTTCTCCGCCATCACCTGATGCTGCACTGGACACAGGGCATCAGCCCCTGATAACATTGCTGCCTGGGAGGCCAGCGATGGCATCACCATGGCCAGATTTTCTTCACTTGACGCTGTAAACCCTGGCTGCCACATGATGCGCCAGATTGACACCATCCCACACCAGCACCGTGAAGCATCCCTTTAATGTCCAAGCCATTCCATGCACACTCATCACTATAGTGGGGGGAGGGGGGCCGAAGTTATGACTGAACATTCACTGGAACTCAGTAAGACACTTCTCAAGGTGCGCACAAATCTGTCCAATAAGGGGCACTTTTGGAAAAAGAGATTTCACTGTATGACAGCACATTACCAGAAACTTCATATGGACATTGGCTAAACCGTTATAGTGCCTACCCTTGTGTGTTGTTACTGGTATGCTTGCAGTAGGATGAGGGTGCATGTGAGGGGTGGCTAGTGAGATTGGGAAGTGATAAAGTAGATAGAGAGGGTTGGGTGGAGGTGCAAGGTAAGTTGGTGTCCTGTGGAGATCTCTTCCACCCTTGGAAGGGAAGAGAATGGGGATGTTCGCTGATGACTGCACAGTGTTCAGCACCATTCGCAACTCCTCAGATAATGAAGCAGTCCATGCCCGCATGCAACAAGACCTGGAATTCCTGGAGTGTATACGGGATGGTTTCCTGGACCAATATGTCGAGGAACCAACTAGAGATCAGGCCATCTTAGACTGGGTATTATGTAATGAGAAAGGATTAATTAGCAATCTTGTTGTGCGAGGCCCCTTGGGTCGGAGCGATCATAATATGATCGAATTCTTCATTAAAATGGAGAGTGAAGTAGTTGACTCCGAGACGAGGGTCCTGAATTTAAATAAAGGAAACTACGATGGTATGAGGCGCGAGTTGGGTAGGATTGATTGGGGAATGTCACTCAAAGGGTTGACGGTGGATAAGCAATGGCAAACATTCAAAGATCGCATGAATGAACTACAGAATTTGTTCATCCCAGTTTGGCATAAAAATAAAACAAAGAAGGTGACTCAACCGTGGCTAACAAAGGAAATTAGGGATAGCATATGATCCAAGGAGAGGACATATAAATTGGCCAGAAAAAGCAGAAAACCTGAGGATTGGGAGCAGTATAGGATTCAGCAACGAAGGACAAAGAGATTAATTAAGAGGGGGGAAATAGAGTATGAGAGTAAGCTTGCAGGGAACATAAAAACTGACTGTAAAAGCTTCTATAGATATGTGAAGAGAAAAAGATTGGTGAAGTCAAGCGTAGGTCCCTTACAGTCAGAATCAGGGGAATTTAAAATGGGGAACAAAGAAATAGCAGACCAATTAAATACATACTTTGGTTCTGTCTTCACAAAGGAGGACACAAATAACCTCCCAGAGATGTCGGGGAACATAGGGTCTAATGAGAGGGAGGAACTGAAAGAAATCAGTATTTGTAGGGAAATAGTGTTAGGGAAATTGACGGGATTGAAGGCCGATAAATCCCCAGGGCCTGATAATCTACATCCTAGGGTACTTAAGGAAGTGGCCCTAGAAATAGTAGATGCATTGCTGGTCATCTTCCAAAATTCTACAGACTCTGGAACAGTACCCATGGATTGGAGGGTAGCTAATGTTACCCCACTATTCAAAAAAGGTGGTAGAGAGAAAACGGGGAATTATAGACCTGTAAGCCTGACATCGGTAGTGGGGAAAATGCTAGAGTCCATTATAAAAGATGTAATAGCAGAGCACTTGGAAAACAGTGACAGGATCGGACAAAGTCAACATGGATTTACAAAAGGTAAATCATGCTTGACTAATCTACTGGAATTTTTTGAGGATGTAACTGGTAAAATAGATAAGGGAGAACCAGTGGATGTGGTGTATTTGGACTTTCAGAAGGCTTTCGATAAGGTCCCGCATAAGAGATTAGCATGCAAAGTTAAGGCACATGGGATTGGGGGCAAGGTATTGACTTGGATAGAGAACTGGTTGGCAGACAGAAAGCAAAGAGTTGGAATAAACGGGTCTTTTTCTGAGTGGCAGGCAGTGACTAGTGGGGTACCGCAGGGATCGGTCCTGGGACCCCAGCTATTCACAATATATATTAATGATCTAGACGAGGGTATTGGATGTAATATCTCCAAGTTTGCAGACGACACAAAGCTGGGTGGGAGTGTGTGCCGTGAGGAGGATGCCGAGAAACTCCAGTATGATTTGGATAGGTTGGGTGATTGGGCAGAAGCATGGCAGATGCAATATAATGTGGATAAATGCGAGGTTATCCATGTTGGTGTCAAAAACAGGAAGGCAGATTATTATCTGAATGGAGATTGGGAGAAGGGGAAGTGCAACGAGACCTGGGTGTCCTTGTGCACCAGTCACTGAAGGTAAGCATGCAGGTGCAGCAGGCGGTTAAGAAGGCAAATGGTATGTTGGCCTTCGTAGCGAAAGGGTTCAAGTACAGGAACAAGGATGTCTTGCTGCAGTTGTACAGGGCCTTGGTGAGACCACATCTTGAGTATTGTGTGCAGTTTTGGTCGCCTTATCTGGGAAAGGATGTTCTTGCCATGGAGGGAGTGCAGCGAAAATTCACCAGGCTGATACCTGGGATGGCAGGAATGACGTATGAGGAGAGATTGGGTCGATTGGGCTTATACTCGCTGGAGTTTAGAAGACTGAGAGGGGATCTCATTGAAACTTATAAAATTCTAACAGGACTAGACAGACTAGATGCAGGAAGGATGTTCCCGATGGCCGAGGAGTCCAGAACCAGGAGTCACAGTCTAAGGATAAGGGGTAAGCCATTTATGACTCAGATGAGGAGGAATTTCTTCACCCAGAGAGTGGTGAACCTGTGGAATTCTCTACCACAGAAGGCAGTAGAGGCCAATTCATTAAATATATTCAAGAAGGAGTTAGATATATTTCTTAAAGCTAAAGGGATCAAGGGATATGGGGAGAAGGCAGGGACAGGGTACTGAATTTGGATGATCAGCCATGATCTCATTGAATGGCAGAGCAGGCTCGAGGGGCTGAATGGCCTACTCCTGCTCCTATCTTCTATGTTTCTATGTTTCTATGGACGACATTCAGGCTTGGGCTGATAAGTGGCAGGCAACATTTGCGCCACAGAAGTGCCAGGCAATGACTATCTCCAACAAGCGAGAGTCTAACCACCTCCCCTTGACATTCAATGGCATTACCATCGCTGAATCCCCCACTATCAACATCCTGGGGGTCACCATTAACCGGAAACTTAACTGGACCAGCCACATAAATACTGTGGCAACAAGAGCAGATCAGATGCTAGGTATTCTGCGGCGACTGTCTCCCCTCCTGACTCCCCAAAGCCTTTCCACCATCTACAAGGCACAAGTAAGGAGTGTGATGGAATACTCTCCACTTGCCTGGATGAGTGCAGCTCCAACAACACTCAAGAAGCTCAACACCATCCAGGACAAAGCAGCCCGCTTGATTGGCACCCCATCCACCACCTTAAACATTCACTCCCTCCACCACCGGCGTACCGTGGCTGCAGTGTGTACCATCTACAAGATGCACTGCAGCAACTCGCCAAGGCTTCTTCGGCAGCACCTCCCAAACCCGCAAACTCTTCCACCTAGAAGGACAAGGGTAGCAGGCGCATGGGAACATCACCACCTCCAAGTTCCCCTCCAAGTCACACACCATCCTGACTTAGAAGTATATCGCCGATCCTTCATCGTCGCTGGGTCAAAATCCTGGAACTCCCTCCCTAACAGCACTGTGGGAGTACCCTCACCACACAGACCGCAGCAGTTCAAGAAGGTGGCTCACCACCACTTTCTCAAGGGCAACTAGGGATGAGCAATAAATGCTGGCATTGCCAGCAACGCCCTGATCCCATAAACAAATTTTAAAAAAGAACCTCCCTGCGCGCTGTGACTCCCTCCATAAGCATAAGGAGGGAGTCATTGGAGAGCCTGGGTGCAAGCGATCACCTTTGTGCAGTGATTGTCAGTGTTTGCTGCACCTCAATGCTGTCAAACACTGACAGAACAACTTTCACACTCCATGTGGACGTGGTCTCTTTAAGGAAACCGGCAGATGACTCGTCATCAAATGACGTCATCAGACCCGCTTCCTGTTAATTGGCCAACAGGTTTTAAGTAAGTCTAGAAGCAGGTGAGAGGAGGGGAGGAAAGAACAAAAGGGAAGAGCTGTGATAGGGTGGAAGGCAGGAGAGATTAAATAACAAAAGGAATGATGGTGCAAGACAAAAGGAGGTGGTAATGGGACAAGTAAAGAAACAAAACATGGGTCTAGAGGAGCTGTAAATGGCCACAACAGAACCATTACCAGTACCTGCTGTCTGGGGAAAAAATGGGAGCAGAGGTTATGACCTGAAATTGTTGAACTCAATGTTGAGTCCAGAAGGCTGTAAAGCGCCTAGCCTAATCGAAAGATGTGGTGCTGTTCCTTAAGCTTTCGTTGAGCTTCGTTTGAACAGTGTAAGACGCCAAGGACAGAGAGGTCAGAGTGGGAGTGGAGCAGAGAATTAAAATGGCAAAGCAACTGGATGCTCAGGGTCACGTTTGCGGACTGAACGGAGGTGTTCAGCAAAGCGATCACCCAATCTGCGTTTGGTCTCCCCAATGTAGAGGAGACCACATTGTGAGCAGCAAATACAGTATATTAAATTGCAAGAAGTACAAGTAAATTGCTATTTCACCTGGAAGGAATGTTTGGGGCCCTGGATAATGGGAAGGGCAGGTGTTGCAACTTCTGCGCTTGCACGGGAAGGTGCGTGTGAAGAGGAGTGGGTGTTTGGTGTGATTGAAGAGTGGACCAGGGTGTCGCTGAGGGAACGGTCCCTTCAGAATGCTGGGAGGGGAGGGGAAGATGTGTTTGGTGCTGGTATCATGCTAGAGGTGGCGGAAATGGCAGAGAATGATCTGTTGAACGTGGAGGCTGCTGGGGTGGAAGGTGAGGACAAGGGGAACCCTATCGTGGTCTTGGGAGGGAAGGGAAGGGGTGAGAGCAGAAGTGCGGGAAATGGGACGGACACGGTCGAGGGACCTGTCAACCGTGGTGGAGGGGAATCCTTGGTTGAGGAAAAAGGACGACATGTCTGAAGCACTGGTGTGAAAGGTGGCATCGTCAGAACAGATGCAACGGAGTCAGAGAAACTGGGAGAATGGAGTGGCGTCCTTACAGGAAGCGGGGTGGGAGAAAGTGTAATGTAGAAAGATGCTGAATCAGCATGATACTTAAAAACAATAAAATAGGAATCCTTTGTAAGGGGTTAAAATACCCTTTGCAAGATAGCATAATCAGAGGTTTGACAATTTTGATTAGAAAACTGATCAGGCACACTCAACAATGGAAGAATCTAAAAGTATGAAAGAAAATAATTTATATAATTGAAGGGTGCATGAGGAAGGAAGAGATTACAACCTTTCTTAAAGTTAGGTTGGTCATAAATATTTCTACAATAATGAGCAGAATACAAAAAAAACTGGTACAAAATAAGATGTGAAACTTTGTTATTATCCAGGCCAGCTTGTAGTTAATTAGCCACAGTTGTTAAGTTGTTCTAACCGTTAGCGTTCAATGGACTGTACTCTGCTTGAATCAATCAATAGAGATTTTAGCAGATCAGTCCATGTCCTGTTTTTCTGGTTCATCTTATCTCTGATGAGAAATTAATTTTCAACCCTGAATACATTAACTTTATTGTTCGTGTTTCAGCGTACATTTCCAATTACCTCGCTGACATACATTTTTCTGGGCACCTTTGGCCTAATCTCCATAGAGTGACAACATCACAAAAATAGAATAGAGTAGCTGATCCTCGTCAGATCAGACGACTATCTTCCTCGGCATGTGTTACATTTATACAAAACTGGTATCAGCATTCAGATTGTCCAAAACTCTTATGTATTCCTCGGGAGTAGCAGATGATCTGTGACACCTGGATGACTATATTAAAGAGGACTTTTTTTTTTGGTCATCTCAGTTCAGGCAACAGCCTGTTCTTAAAAAGTCTTCTGTAGAAGAATACATTGAAATCCCATTACCCCTCCCGAATCGATCACAGTCCACCATTCACTGGTGAACTTTCATTCAAGAGCATGGGAATTATGAAGCTAATAGTCAACCTGTGCAACAAGGGAGGCATAACTTAGAGGTAATGGTGGGCGTGCTTAGGCCAGGGATGGAGCTTCTTGCTCTCGGTCTAATCGTGCAAGGGTGGGTGCTCAGTGGCACTTTCCCAGAGGGAGAGCAGAAAGGAAGCAGTATCATGGAGTGAGTGAACCGACTTTTCCAGTTGCCAAGTGTCTGGAGGAAGGAACAAGGCAGTCATTTTCATTATTCTTACATCCGATATATGTTAATATGGGTATGGTTAGAAGAATCATAGAAAGTTACAGAAGGAGGCCAACTGGCCCGCCATGTCTGCTAGATTTCTTTGGTTGGGGATTATAAAGTATTCACTGTCCTGTATGTATTATATCTCTTGATGTACTTGAATAGAAAGTTACTTTATCATCACTAAAAACTATTGTCAAAAAGTTTTTGGGGCATTTCTGATTAGGAAATAATTGAAAGACTTTCTCTGGAATCACTGCCTACATGACAAAATCTGTAAAAATAAGCATTCTTTAAGCTCTTGAAAGATGATACCGAGCATGACAGGCAGCGTAATATTAGCTACTCAAAGCACTTGAGACAAGCCTGGCATGTTAGGAATATGCTACTTAAAGCTGCATGTGGTGATGGGATTGCAGATGGCATCAGTCATAACATTGACCACACTAATAATGATAGACAAGTGAGAGATTTTAATAAGGAATGCCAAAGTCTTTCTCTTGGCGCCGCCAATTATTCTCTGTGAGCTTCTCGCCTGAAGACACTCGCATGTTTTTGCACAATTACCTCATTTACATACATCTCTCGGAACACCACTGATATAAATCCACTGAATGATGACATCATAAGACTAGAAAAGAACAGTACAGAAAGCAATTATACATAGAAATTACAACAAGGAACCAGGCGATTCAGCCTAACAAGTCCGTGTTGGCATTTATCTCCATTTAATTATCATCGCATTTACCTGCCCTATTCCCATATACCTTCAACCCCTTTCCTTCATCCATGCATGCAATATAATCTTGAATGTTCACATAGTTTCTGTCTGAACCATTAACCCTGGCAATAAATTCCCACATCTTCACAACTCTCTGTGTAAAGAAGCTTCTAAATTTCTTGCGTTTATCTTGTATCTACGGGCCCACGTTCTTGACCCCTTAACTACTGGAAACATTCCATTTCTATCCACCCTCTCCCATCTTCTCATCATTTTAAACACCTCTATCTTATCACCCCATGATCTGTGATGTTCTAACAGAGAAACTCTTTCTTCATATTTGTATTTCCTCATACTAGGCAGCATCCTAGTAAATCTGCATTCTATACTCTCTGAAGCCTCAATATCCTTCCTGTAGTGTGGAGCCCAATAGTGCACACAGTACTCTAACTGAGGCCAAATTAAGGACTTATACAGGCTCATTATTATGTCTTGGTTTTCATATTCTATACCTTTTGTGATTTAACGTAGAATTTAATTCGTTTTTTTTTACAACCTTATGAACCCAATGTCCTGTGATCCCCAAATCCCTTTGCTGTTCCACAGCACCGAGCCTACTTCCATCTCTTCAAAAACCAAACATTGCCCTGGTAGTGATGTACTATTGTGTTTATTTCACTGAGAATTCCCCACAGCTGCAGGGTTCATGAATAATGAATCTTTTCGTTATTTATTTCATTCATTTCCAGGTAAATTTTCCTATTTTTTGTCCCCATTTTATTCCCTGGACAACGCACCATCTGCAGCACAGAGGCCAAGCAGGGAATTCGCTCCATACCAGCTGTAAGCATAATCGCATAGTTCCAAAGATTTCCATGTGTTCAAACACAGAGGGCTAAAAATTCGAGGATGCTGGTAACAGTGCCGGCCAAGGCTAATGGCCGCCCGCCGAGAGAGCACAGGCAGGACCGGTATTTTGGTACTGCCCGCTAATTAACATCAGCATAGTGTTGATTTTGTGGTGCAACGCGCACTTTCCAGCGTTGAGCTCAGCAGGAGGCCGAAGGTCGCGTCTGTCTCCCGCTTGCAGTGAAGGGGAACGGGGAAGAAAGGAGCGAACCTGTCGGCCATGTACGAAACAGTTGCCGTACTTGCTACAAAAATATTGCCTGCCACCCGATATTTGTTGATTTTTTAAATAATTCATAAAATGAATGCATCTGCGTTCTCTGTAACACTAATCTTTCCCAATGGTTACTCTTGAAAGTGTCTAAATGTGTAGTAATTGTGCCAGCTTTTGGTGGGTCTTGCATACTCGACACAAAATAATTATTTGATAAACAATTGGTTTTGGAATTTTGAATAAATTAATTATAATTCCTTACAATCTTAAGCAGTCGAGTCCAGATTTGCTAGGGGGTGACGTTCTGGTGACGCTATCATGAAGATAAAAGAGATCTTATCCGAAATGATCTTCAAACTTGCAATGGAGTTCGAGGCAATCTGAGGCTCTTTAGGAATTCATTTCTTTTATTTGCTGGGAATCCGCCGAGGGATTTGCAGTTTTGTGCAGGTGTTCAGTTCTGAACTAAAAGTTTGTTCCACAAGGTTTCACCCATTGATTTACTGACCCACAAACACTGTAGGCCTCCCGGAAAGCTGCCAGAAGATGCAAACCCCCTCCCCGCCCGCCCCACTGATGGGCAAAAATTGACAGTATGAAAGAAGAACCTTGGCAAACGAGGCGTTTGAAGATCCAGCCATCTGAGGTGTTTCCCACTTGTCAGCCTCCATCCTCGTATACAATCTGCCAAGTACTGCCAGATACCTCATGGCCATTAATGCTACTGAAACACTTTTAGTGGCTGCACGCACTAGCGTGCTTTAGAGAGGGCGGCAATAGGAGCAGAGAAATCCAAAATGGATGAGCGGGTATCAACTTATTACAATACTATTGGCGAGTGCAGGCAATGGCAGCGCTGCCGACTTGTCAAAAATAGCGGCGGCCACGGGTCCCTCTGGCAACGGGCGACAGTGTGGCGGCCGCCATTTTCCCCCCCGAATCTGGTGGTAATTGGTGGTACTAAACCCCCGAATTTTTAGCCCTGAGTTTGAGACTCCGATATATGGCCAATCTATATATTCACACTTTGTGCATCAGAAGCATTGGCACAGTTACTCCCAATGCACTCATACACAATGTCTGAGATGTTTGGTTATTGCTCTTTTCACTGCCTACATGCATTTGCATAGGAACATAGGAACAGGAGTAGGCCATTGAGCCCCTCGAGCCTGTTCCGCCATTCAATGAGATCATGGCTGATCTGTGACCTAACTCCATATACCCGCCTTTGGCCCATATCCCTTAATACCTTTGGTTAATAAAAAGCTATCAATCGCCGATTTAAAATTAACAATTAATCTAGCATCAATTGCCATTTATGGAAGAGAGTTCCAAACTTCTACCACCCTTTGTGTGTAGAAATGTTTCCTAATTTCACTCCTGAAAGGTCTGGCTTGAATTTTTAGACTATGCCCCCAGTCCTAGAATCCCCAACCAGTGGAAATAGTTTTTCTCTATCTACCCTATCTGATCCCTTTAATATCTTGAAAACTTCAATCAGATCACCCCTTAACCTTTTAAATTCTAGGGAATACAACCCTAATTTATGTTATCTCCCCTCGTAACTTAACCCTTGAAGTCCGGGTATCATTCTGGTAACCCTACGCTGCACTCCCTCCTGGGCCAATATATCCTTCCTAACATGTGGTGCCCAGAACTGCTCACAATACACCAGGTGTGGTCTAACCAGGGTTTTGAATAGCTGCAGCATAACTCCTACCCCCTTGTATACTAGTCTTCTAGATATAAAGGCCAGCATTCCATTAGCCTTTTTGATTATTTTCATGACTTTTTTTTATTCGTTCCTGGGATGTGGGCGTCGCTGGCAAGGCCAGCATTTATTGCCCATTCCTAATTGCCCTTCAGAAGGTGGTGGTGAGCCGCCTTCTTGAACAGCTGCAGTCCTCGTCACACAGTGCTGTTAGGGACAGAGTTCCAGGATTTTGAGCCAGCGACGATGAAGGAACTTCCAAGTCAGGATGGTGTGTGACTTGCAGGGGAACTTGGAGGTGGTAGTGTTCCCATACGCCTGCTGCCCTTATCCTTCTAGGTGGTAGAAGTCGTGGGTATTGGGAGGTGCTGCCAAAGAAGCCTTGGCGAGTTGATGCAGTGCATCTTGTAGATGGTACACACTGCAGCCATGGTGCACCGGTGGTGGAGGGAGTGAATATTTAAGGGGTGGATGAGGTGCCAATCAAGCGGGCTGCTTTGTCCTGGATGGTGTCGAGCTTCTTGAGTGTTGTTGGAGCTGCACTCATCTAGGCAAGTGGAGAGTATTCCATCACACTCCTGACTTGTGCCTTGTAGATGGTGGAAAGGCTTTGGGGAGTTAGGAGGTAAGACACTCGCTGCAGAATACTCAGCCTCTGACCTGCTCTTGTAGCCACAATATTTATGTGGCTGGTCCAGTTAAGTTTCTGGTCAATGGTGACCCCCAGGATGTTGATGGTGGGGGATTCAGCAATGGTAATGCCATGGAATGTCAAGGGGTGGTGGTTAGACTCTCGCTTGTTGGATATAGTCATTGCTTGGCACTTGTGTGGTGTGAATGTTACTTATCAGCCAAGCCTGAATGGCGTCCAGGTCTTGCTGCATTCGGGCATGGACTGCTTCATTATCTGAGGAATTGCGAATGGCACCGAACACTGTGCAATTATCAGTGAACATCCCCACTTCTGATCTTATGATGGAGGGAAGGTCATTGATGAAGTAGCTGAAGATGGTTGGGCCTAGGACACTGCCCTGAGGAACTCTTGCAGCGATGTCCTGGGGCTGAGATGATTGACCTCCAACAACTACAACCATCTTGTTTGTCTTAGGTATGACTCCAGCCAGTGGAGAGTTTTCCCCCTCATTCCCACTGACTTCAATTTTACTAGGGCTCCTTGATGCCACACTCAGTCAAATGCTGCCTTGATGTCAAGGGCAGTCACTCTCACCTCACCTCTGGAATTCAGCTCCTTTGTCCATGTTTGGACCACGGCTGTAATGAGGTCTGGAGCCGAGTAGTCCTGGCGGAACCCAAACTGAGTATCGGTGAGCAGGTTATTGGTGAGTAAGTGCCACTTGATTGCACTGTCGACGACACCTTCCATCACTTTGCTGATGATTGAGTGTAGAAAATGATCTACGTACCTGGACCCCCAAGTCTCTTTGGACCTCGACTGTTTTTAGCTTTTCACCATTTAGAAAGTATCCTGTTCTATCCTTCTTATGTCCAATGTGGATGACCTCACATTTGCCTACATTGAAATCCATTTGCCACAGTTAAGCCCATTCACTTAATCTGTCGATATCCCTTTGTAATTTTATGCTTTCATCTACACTGCCTACAATGCCGCCTATCTTTGTGTCATCAGCAAATTTGGATATATGACTATGTGCCATCATCTAAGTCGTTAATAAATACTGTGAATAGTTGAGCTTCCAACCCAGATCCCTGCGGGACACCGCTAGTCACATCCTGCCAATTTAAGTACCTACCCATTATCCCTACTGCCTGTCTCCTGCCGCTCAGCCAATTTCCTAACCAGGTCAATAATTTGCCCTCAATACCTTAGTCTCTTATGTGGGACTTTATCAAATGCCTTCTGAAAGTCCATATAAATAACATCCATAGACATTCCCCTATCCACTACTTTAGTCACCTCCTCAAAAAATTCAGTCAGGTTTGTCAGGCATGACTTACCTTTCACAAATCCATGATCAACTGAATGTTTTTGAGGTGTTCAGTTACCCTATCATTAATTATAGACTCTAACAATTTCCCGACAACAGATGTTAGGCTAACTGGTCTATAATTCCCTGGTGACCCTCTCTCACGATTCTTAAATAGCGGAGCGACATGTGCAATTTTCCAATCTAAAGGAATGGTTCCTGAATCGAGAGAATTTTGGAAGATTATAGTTAGGGCATCAGCAATGTGCTCACCTACTTCCTTTAAAACCCTGGGATGGAAACCATCTGGTCCTGGGAATTTAGTGCCATTATTTTCTTCATTACTGTTATTTTACTTACGTTAATTTTATTGAGTCCCTGTCCCTGATTCAATATTAGTTTCCTTGGGATTGCTGGCATGCTATCCTCTTCCTCTACTGTAAATAGCACATGTAATTGTAGCCTCGATCACAAGCTTCTATTGATCGTGGGGTTGTGGGGTCCCAACATTACATCCCATCTCAGGGCACCCAAGCACCAAGTGAAATATTCCATTACATCGCTCTCAATACACCATTAAATCTCAATGCACTCATGCACTGAGACATACCATTGACAGTCTTTTTCAATGCACTCACGCACTGAGAGAGACAAAACATCAAGTTTCATTGCACCTTGCACTCAGTGAGACACCAAATTCCATTCTTCCGAATGCACTCACGCTGAGTGAGTCACATACCATTACCGTCCCTCCCAATGCTCTCATGTACTGAGTGAAACACAATATTCGAGTCCCTCTCAATGCACTGGAGCAACAGGTGAAACACGCCGTTACACTGCCTCTCAATGCACTCAACAACAGCTTACATTTATATAGCACTCTTAAGATAAAAAATGTCCCAAGATGCTTTACACAGAGGGTGAAAAAAATAGATACGGGAACAGGCACCAAACCATGGAGAGATTAGAAAGAGCAGCCAAAAGCTTGGTCGAAAAGAGGAGTTTTCAGAAAGTGTTTAAAGGTGCAGGGCGAAGAAGAGAAGAAAAGGAAATCAGGAAAAGGAAATCAGGGACATTCAGAGAGTATGACCAAGGGAGCTGAAGAATCAAGCATTTTATGAGACATCATTCCAGGTCCACTCCATGCACTCAAGCATGGAGTACAATAAACATCATTAATGCTTCCCTCTTCTCTATTTAGTAACTGCCTACTCATAAAACGCACCTTCCCCATCTCCCAATGTTTCTATTGCTCTTATATTTTCAATATCCACCTTAACTGAACATTACCAGTAACATGGTACTTGTTAACTGGCTTGTACTTTGAGTATTTGAAGGGTTATGAAGTAGCAGCAATAGAAAAAAGGTTCAAATTGCTTTCTCAGATATTTCTTCTGAGCAGCTTTGTACTGACAGCCCCTCATTAGGCAAAGCTTTTAAGGCCTCTTCTTCTTCAAGAGGATAAGCTTAGGTACAAATCCTTTAGAAATGCAGCCCATCTTCCAAAAGCAGTCTGTACTTTGACATTTCGAACATGCAATATAACCCGTGAGCTGCTTCTTATATTTAAGGCTAAAATGTCCAAGGCAACACTCAGTAAAATTGACTAGCAGTGCGCAAATGAAATTCCTAGGTTATTATACTATGACAGCCTGCGGTACACCAAAAAATACTGACAAATGATACACATTGTGTTGGTGTTTTAAGTATTTCTGTTGGACAATTATTCCTTTTAATCATAAGTAATAATGCAGTATATATTGCTTACTATGGGAGCAGATTTCCTCTGAGGACGAGACGTAGCGAAATTGTAAATGCATTCTTTATAAGTAGGTTTATGATTTTGTTACAGCTAACACGCACAGAAGAAAGGTTCCCCAAGGTCTCTTTTTATTTTGTTTCGACATTTATCATATCATGTCTTAACATCAGTTTCTTATTTATATCTCTATTTTCTGATGCGTTTTTTTTGTTCCCATCAGGAAATTTTAAGGAAAAAAGAGCAGAATTGTTTTCAAGAGGCCAATTTTGGGAAGGGGGGAGGAACCAAACCATCGGTGACTGTGCGAATCACCACAATTTACCAGTTTAGAAGATGCAGCATTGTATAATTTGATCATTCCCTCTTTGATGCTTAGTGAGTTATCACATCATCCTTACACATTATAGATTACTATTTCATTTATTGCATTGTCTATTTTGTTTATCCCAGAAAAGGATTTGCAACATTTTCATAATAGTTTTAACAATATAGCCCCTGGCTGTTATTTTCTCAAAAGCAATGTGGTCTGACATGCATTCAAATCAGTGTTAGACACCAAGTAAGCCCACATGCCATCATATCCAATTATGTTTCTTTTAATTCTTGGTGGAACCCCTTTCAAGGTATATAAAAGTAGTCTTTTATCTGTTAGTGTTATCCTTCTCTATTTCAATGCCTCAGCTGTCCAAGGTGTGGAAAACAAATTGATATAGCAATGCTTGTTTAAAGGGAACATTTTGTGAAATGTTGATTTAACCACGTATCCCAGTTGAAGTCACCTACAGGTCTACATTTTAAATTGGGATTCCTGCTTTGCAGGCAGGATTTTTTTTTTAAACCACAACCGTATAACCTAGTCCTATAAAGCTCGATGGTCCAGTTTACACAAGATTTTCTTCACTCTTCTCTGGAAGCAGTGACTCGTACTGAGTTATGGTTCCACAGGTGTCAGCAACATTCCAGTACCTCTCCCAAGTGACCACTCTTCAACCGGAAACCAGATAGTGAGTGTCAACAGGTTAATTGACGATGAGGGGATCACAGATAAACCACCCAATGTCATCACGTTGCATAACCCTTTAAAAGCAATAAACAGCAAATTGTTGGCATGTAATGATTTGAAATAAATTAATCAGCACTTTACAGTGTTTGTTTTATGAGTTAGCCCTGGGGGAATAGAGCTTCATAGAAAAAAATAGGAGCAGAAGTAGGCCATTCGGTCCTTCGAGCCTACTCCGCCATTCAATATGATCATGGCTGATCCTCTATCTCAATACCATATTCCCGCTCTCTCCCCATACGCCTTGATGCCTTTTGTGTCTAGAAATCTATCTATCTCCATCTTAAATATATTCAGTGACTTGGCCTCCACAGCCTTCTGTGGTAGAGAATTCCACAGTTTCACCGCCCTCTGAGTGAAGAAATTTCTCCTCATCTCAGTCCTAAATGTCCTACCCCATATCCTGAGACTGTGACCCCTCGTTCTAGACCCCCCAGCCAGGGGAAACATCCTCCCTGCATCCAGTCTGTCTAGCCCTTGTCAGAATTTTATACGTTTCAATGAGCTCCCCTCTCATTCTTCTAAACTCTAGTGAATACAGGCCTAGTTGACCCAATCTCTCCTCATACGACAGTCCTGCCATCCCAGGAATCAGTCTGGTGAACCTTCGCTGCACTCCCTCTATGGCAAGTATATCCTTTCTTAGGTAAGGAGACCAAAACTGCACACAGTACTCCAGATGTGGTCTCACCAAGGCCCTGTATAACTGTAGTAAGACATCCTTGCTCCTGTACTCAAATCCTCTTGCAATGAAGGCCAACATACCATTTGCCTTCCTAACTGCCTGCTGCACCTGCATGTTTGCTTTCAGTGACTGGTGTACAAGGACACCCAGCTCTCTTTGTACATCAACATTTCCCAATCTATCACCATTTAAATAATACTCTGCCTTTCTGTTTTTCCTACCAAAGTGGATAACTTCACATTTATCCATGTTATACTGCATCTGCCATGTATTTGCCCACTCACTCAACTTGTCTAAATCGCCTTGAAGCCTCTTTGCATCCTCCTCACAACTCACAATCCCGCCTAGTTTTGTGTCGTCAGCAAACTTGGAAATATTACATTTGGTTCCCTCATCCAAATCATTGATATATATTGTGAATAGCTGGGGCCCAAGCACTGATCCTTGCAGTACCCCACTAGTCACCGCCTGCCACCCCGAAAAAGACCCATTTATTCCTACTCTCTGCTTCCTGTCTGTTAACCAATTTTCAATCCATGCCAGTATATTACCCACAATCTCATGTGCTTTAATTTTGCACACTAACCTCTTATGTGGGACTTTATCAAAGGCCTCCTGAAAATCCAAATACACCACATCCACTGGTTCTCCCTTATCTATTCTACTAGTTACATCCTCAAAAAACTCCAGTAGGTTTGTCAAACACGATTTCCCTTTCATAAATCCATGTTGACTTTGTCTAATCCGTTGATATTTTCTAAGTGTCCTGTTATCACATCCTTTATAATAGACTCTAGCATTTTCCCTACTACTGATGTTAGGCTAACCGGTCTGTAGTTCCCTGTTTTCTCTCTCCCTCCTTTTTTAAATAGTGGGGTTACATTTGCCACCCTCCAATCTGCAGGAACTGTTCCATAATCTATAGAATTTTGGAAGATGACAACCAATGCATCCACTATTTCCATGGCTACCTCTTTTAGTACTCTGGGATGCAGATTATCAGGCCCTGGGGATTTATCAGCTTTCAGTCCCATCAATTTCTCCAGCACTATTTTTTTACTAATACTAATTTCCTTTAATTCCTCCTTCTCACTAGACCCTTGGTTCCCCAGCATTTCTGGGAAGTTATTTGTGTCCTCTTCTATGAAGACAGAACCAAAGTATTTGTTTAATTGCTCTGCCATTTCCTTGTTCCCCATTATAAATTCTCCCGTTTCTGACTGTAAGGGACCTACATTTGTCTTCACTACTATTTTTCTTTTTACATACTTGTAGAAGCTTTTACAGTCCGCTTTTATGTTCCTTGCAAGTTTACACTCGTACTCTATTTTTCCCCTCTTAATCAATCTCTTGGTCCTTTTTTGCTGCAGAATTACACATCAGGAAGTCAGTTGTAGAGGAGGGACGGTGAATCATGCATACAAACATACGCAAATGACGAGCAGGAAAAGACCGGCTGGTACATCAAGCCTACCCCGCACGTATGATGGCTGGAGCATCATGACCAGACACTTCCTAATCCTCCCACCCCTACCCCTGCAGCCATTGAATCTCCTGGAGAGGCACAAAGCCAGGGCCAATAAGGGAAAAAATACTCCGTAAAATTCTTCTCCAACCCCCTCAGGCAATCAGAACCAGTTCAGGAGATCACATGGACCAAGTGTTACCCGTAAACACACATGCCTTCTATATGATGCGATCTCTGCCCCAGTCAAGAATTGATTCCAATTCCCTCTTGAAGGCACTGCACCAGCCAGCAACGCATTCCAGAGCTTCACTACTCTCTGGGAAAAGAAGAACCGACTAACATCCAGCCTATTTCTACTTGTGCATAGTTTGATCGTATGTCCCTACGTCCTCCCCAATCTGTCAAACTGGAATAATCTACCAACAAGCACGTTATCCAGCCCCTTTCATTATTTTATAATGAAATATGCTGACCTCTACACCCAAAATGCCCAATATGCACTCCTGCCATGCAAAACTCTGTGCCGAGAGCATTAACAATTACATTTATTTCTAATCCATCAACATGCAATAGATATTCATTGTTAGACACAGGATAATGACTTTAGCTCATAGCAAGACTGGAAAATTCTACTCACAAAGCTATTTTCCAGCTTTAGTGAGCAGTTTGCAGTTTGTTAGTGACGTCAGTGTTTATCTCTCCAGCTCAGATTCTTCTCTGTGTTCTTCTCTGCTTTCTAGCTGCATTTGATCTTTTATAGCCTGTTCCAACTTTCCCTGCTCCATTGACCAGCTCCTCATCTGTACCAGAAGAATATTTTAATTTTTTTTGTTCTGATTATCACCCGAGTAATAGTTTCATTTTTGACAAGTGAACCATTAAATTTAGGGGAATTGATTTATTTTAATTCAGACTGCAAAGTAACCTCTGTTTAAATTAAGTTGGTGCAGCACATTTGTAATCTTGCCAGTCCCATGCACGTACCATCCAGGTCTGTTGTTCATGGCACCTGGGAGATGGGGTTGGGCTGCAAGGACATTGGGACATCAAGGACACTGTTCCAATGAAGCTCAATGCAAGCTCGAGGAACACCACCTCATCTTTCTACTAGATACTTTGCAGCCTTCCCCCAGCCTTAATATTGAGTTTAAGAATGTTAGATCTTAACCATGCTCCCATTTTCTCTCGCACAGCAGGTGCTGGTAAGGGGGATGGCTGCACTAGAGCCACTGAGAGTGGAGGAGATGTGGACTGGTGCTTGGGGTGGGGATCCCATATCGATACACGGCTGGTGGGGTGGTCCGTACCCCTGTGGTCTACCCACCTTTCTCCACCACATTCCCGGGCCACGAGAGTCTTCTCCTCTTTGTGACATTTTCCATGCTTCCCTTCCCCTCTGCTATTCTGCTGTAACCATTTATACACGCTCTGGACCCCTCTATTATCACCCTTTGCCTTGCACCATCACCACTTCTGCCATTTAATCACTCCTGCTCTCCACCCTATCACAGATCTTCCTTTTGTTCTTTTCCAGCACCCCCCCCCCCCCCCCCCCCCGCCACCGCCCGCCATTCTCCCTCCACCCCCCAACCTTAATCTGGCTCTGTATCTACTTACAAGATGTTCATCTCTAACCATCTTGCAGTTCTGATGAGAGGTCATCGACCTGAAACATTGGCTCCGATAATAACTGTGAGGTGAGAAGGGAGCAGGGGTGGAGGTGGGGGTGGGGGGGGGGGGGGGGAGATTTAGTGGGCCAGGAAACCCGGAAGTACGGGTTTCCCGGAGGTCCTGCCGAATTTAACGGCAGGACCGGATTTAGGTTTTTAGAATCGGTTTCCCAGCCAGATTGAGAGGTAGGACAGCTGGGGAGCGGAGCACAGGTGAGTTGGACATGGGGGGGGGGGGGGTGCTGGGAGAGGAATTGGACATTGGATGTCGGAAGGGGAAGTGGGACATTGGGGGTTGGGAGGTGAGTCGTACATCAGAGGTTGTACATCGCTGGTCCGATCGCACGGTGGGGTCGGCCGATCGAGGGGGTCGAATCGCGGGGTGGTTCCCAGGGTAACTTGGTGGACCGGGGGGAAGCACTCCTGCTCCTCCTGGTCCACAAGCAGTGCTGGAAAGGCACTTAGCTGTTCCAGCCATTCTCGCCTCCTTTTAGCTGCCGGGTTTCCCGAGGCCCGGGAAACCCGGCCCCAGGAGTTAAATATGAAATAGAGATTAAATTTGAGGCAAGCAGCTTCATTAAAATATTTTAAGAATGGACCTGTCTCCGGAGAGCAGGTTAGTCACCCGCCCTCCAACCCGCCTCCGTTAAAATTGGAAGTGGGCGTGTTGGAGACGGGTTGGGTTTGGGTTTGTCAATTATTTTCTTTTTAACCCCCCTCCACTTCCCCCCTGCAGCCCTTCCTTAGAGGTTAAAAGTCCCCCCATTGACTCTGTTTCTCTCTCTCTCCACAGATGCTGCCTGACCTGCTGAGTGTTTCCAGCAATTTCTATTTTAATTTCAGATTTCCAGCATCCGCAGCATTTTGCTTTTTGTTTTAGGCTGCGACATGGCAGAAACTTGGATCCACAGTTCCTTTCATCTATCAGTGATTCCAGTGTAAAAGATGCGGGGATGCCGCTGTTGGACTGGGGTGGACAAAAATGAGAAGTCGCACAACACCAGGTTATAGTCCAAGGGGGAGAAATTCAGTATCGCCCCATTTGGGCCGCAATTATCGGCCGGGCTCAAAGATTAGCGCCTGGCGCTAATTATTGCCACCGACTGCAAACTTGACTTTTATCGCCCCCTGGAGGTGATTGGAGCGCTAAATCAGGCACTTCACACCTGTCTTAAGGCGCAAAGGCCGAGGAGCGAGGCGCTACCTCAGAGCGCTGGCAAAGCTCATGTGATGTCAGTCAGCAATGGAACACACACACAATGGCACCGGCCAGTTCTTAAAGGGGATGGTTGATCTTGCTTTCCATCCACATCCTGCTCATTGCAGCCTTGAATCTCTGCCTGGAGAGACCTGCACATCAAATCTGCTGGAAAGAACAATGGAGAGTACCAGGGAAAGAGCTTAGAGTGCAGCCCCCACAGTCTCTTCTAAATCGATACAAGGAATGGCAAATCAAAATGAACCTGCAAAGTGCTGCTCAGTACCCAAAACTCCTTCACACAGCGTTGAATCTCTCCAGAAGTCTCTCTCTCTCTCGCTCTCAGAATGCGTGGTTCAAAAATGGCACCAACAATAAAAGGCAGGAAGCGGTTGCCTTTAAATAGCACTCCCCCAGTCCCTTCATGACTGCAATTCGCTCCCCTCAACCTGTCGTTGCTAGCATCAGGCGGTAAGGCAGGGGGCGCCACTCAATATCTGCTCCGGGGCGATACCGGGGCATTGCGCACTCGACTGACGTCACGATCTGCCGGCGCAGGAGATCGTGGCGGTAGTGTTTAGCGCCGCCGCAAAATGTCTAGTTAATTTCGCGAGCGGCGCAAACATCGCCGTGCCTGGGCGCTAGATGCTTTGCGCCCCATTAGCGCCCTCTTAAGGCGCTAATGGGAGGCGCAACCAACTGAATTTTTCCCCCCAACAGTTTTATTTGAAATTACGAGCTTTCGGAGCGCTGCTGCTTCGTCAGGTTCCTGACGAAGGAGCAGCGCTCCGAAAGCTCGTAATTTCAAATAAAACTGTTGGACTATAACCTGGTGTTGTGCGACTTCTCATTAGTGTAAAAGATGCCAGTCAAGGTAAACATGGCATTAAAGTAATGTCTTGTCTTGTTTCCAGAACAGTTTAAGGACACTTTACTGCTCATCAGCATGGAGCGTATACTTGTATTGCAGAAACAAGTGGATGCAAGGAACGTTTTGCCTCCCAAAGGAGTGACCCTATTAAGATCCTTCATTTATATGATAGCCTCCAATCTATCTCACACCACACTCCTGTATCTCTAGTCTATCCATTCTGTAAAAAGACTATATTCATACAAGTCGCTAAGCATTATTCTTATTGAAAGGTGAGTCATTTTAGTGGCCTTTGCCCAGACTGGTCCATTGAGCAAAAGCTGGCAGATGCAGCAATTAAAACTGATGATACTGGATGCAAACATGGCTGGGGTAAATGTTTAATTTTCCCACAGGAATTAATTGACCTTTCACTTGATGTCACATCCTGCTAAACTCATACTTAACTACAAAGCTTTTAGCAGTAATTGTATCCACAATACAGTCTAATGGCTGAGTATGTGCAGAACCATCCTTTAAAGAGCAGTTAAACTTTCTACAAATCTCAACCCCGCCGCTCCTAGCCCCTTCAGTTAATTATCTTAGCCTGTAGGTTCTGGCACTTGATGGCCAGCCAACAGTAAGAGGAGGAAATCAGTAATTGGCAGTTTCTAAGCGGACTCCCCCATCCCCCACCACTATTCCTGGGTGGACAGGCTGCTGCATTTGGAGATGGTTGTAATGATATTTCTTTTTGTCCAGCCAGAAGATATGAGGTTACAGAATTTTGCCGCTAGCAAATGAGAGTGATTTCGACCTCCTTCTGTGAGCATCCTGCCCCAGGACCAGGGCAGGCCTGCTTCTGCTAGCCGTGCTGGCCCCTTCACTGTGGTACATAATTGGTTACCTCGAGCACCTGACTTCCTTCCTTCAATCCATATTTTTTTTTACGTATCACTTTCCATTCTCGTGTTCCACCAACAATCCTTATTGTTGCCATAAGTACTAACTTAATTGTAATTCATTGTAACTTGTATTTTTTTTTAAACCAAAACACCTTTTGAAAATAGGAACTAGCTACCAATTGAAATTGAATCTGAAAGAAATAGACGGTTGAACATTGCAGGCATCTTAGTAAAGGTAAAGATAGGAAGATATCCAGTGACGAAAATCTATGTAATCCTTCAGGTTTTTCCTACATCTCCAGCTGTAGAGTGTTGGGTGTACAGCAGTTAACAGTGACAAGCAACAACTACAGAGAAAAAACCTGCAGATATACTAAGGTATCTTACTGAAATGATGACCGGATGATACTGAAAATTCAGCAAGGTTCCTTGGCTCTGATTTTTGTCAGTGATACAATTGAATGTTGCCTCTTCTGTTGTTTGGTAAATTTTAACTAGTGATATATTGTAGACAAATCTATTTGTTTTCTCTGGTTTTCCTTTCCCTTTTTCTGCCAATTTCTCTCCTTCACTCTCTTCTGAAGCTATTGCCACCTTGCTGGATTACAGTTCTATGGGAGCTGGGGGCTCTTGTGTGTGAGCCTAGACATTGAACATCAACAAGCTATTTGAGGAAGCCTGATGCTGTCCTCACCCTATGTAATTCCAGCAGGGATCACTGGATAGCAATCAGGAGCAGGAACTTTGAACAGTTTCAGCTCCCTAACGCAGGGACCCTGAGGCTAATCACCTACCCACCCCCCGCCCATCCCCACCCAACTGAGATCAGCTACTGTAGAGCCTATGGTGCTGCTACTCACTGCCTTAATATGCTGAGCTATTGGCCAAGCCCAAGTCCATGGTTTCTAAAATTAAATGTATTTCTTTAGTTAATAGTAAATACAGATGCACCTTTAGAAAGACAGCAGCTATCCTGTTCTTCACCACCTACTGCAGTTTTAGAAGTCTGTTTCTTCATAAACTACCTCCCCATCACCTTCCCTTGTGTCGCAAACTACAGGGTGACAGGACACACATCTGAGCCCCAGTTTCTCATGTTAAATCATCAATTGGCACCCCATCCACCACCTTAAACATTCACTCCCTCCACCACTGGCGTACCCTGGCTGCAGTGTGTACCATCTACAGGATGCACTGCAGCAACTCGCCAAGGCTTCTTCGGCAGCACCTCCCAAACCCGCGACCTCTTCCACCTAGAAGGACAAGGGCAGCAGGCGCAAGGGAACACCACCACCTCCAAGTTCCCCTCCAAGTCACACACCATCCTGACTTAGAAGTATATCGCCGATCCTTCATCGTCGCTGGGTCAAAATCCTGGAACTCCCTCCCTAACAGCAGTGTGGGAGTGCCTTCACCACACGGACTGCAGCAGTTCAAGAAGGCAGCTCACCACCACCTTCTCAAGGGCAATTAGGGATGGGCAATAAATGCTGGCCTTGCCAGCGATGCCCACATCCCATAAACGAATAAAAAAAAAAGTCTCAGCCACATCAACAGTGGTAAGTGCTGAACGGCACGTCAGTACCGCCCCCTGCAAGGAGGGAGGCAACATCGGAGGGTATATCACCCAGGGCGCTTGTGCACTTCCAAGTTGCCTGCTAAAATGTGGTGTTGCCAGGGGCTTGACAACAGATCACCTGGCTGCCTTGTCCACTGGACGATGCTGGATGACAGAAAGGAACACAAAGAGAAAGGGGGGAACAAGGTATAGATTGGGAGATGGGAAATATAAGGAACAGTTTATGTTTGCTGAGCTATGTATTTTTTGTACTTGTTTCTGATTGGTAGGGGTTCTGGTAAAGGTTGCACACCCGAAACATTAACCTGTCATTTCTCTTTACAGATGCTGATTGACCTACTGGAGTCAGCATTTACTTCACATTTCCTGCATTTGCAGTTTTTCCTTTTTATTTTACAGGACAGAAACACATTAGGGATCCATTAGCAAACAGCCAGCAATTAACAGACCACATTAACACTGGAATTGCCTGTTTGGTAAATTGCATCCTATGGTGTGTAATGTTATCTTCTACCATAGAATGTTACAGGATAGAAACAAACCATTCAGCCCATCAAGTCCGCGTTGGTGTTTATCTCCACATGAGCCACCCAGACTCCTGCTTACTCCCCATACCGTTTAATATTTCTTTTTGTTTAATTCCCTTCTTCTAAAAGAATTTATGGGCTCTGCCTCAACAATGGTTCATGGAAGGGAAGAGAAAATTTTAACCTCCCCTTTAATTCTGTTTGTAACCTCTCATTAACGTCTCGTTGACCAGGGAAAACAATCTTTTACTAAATACCTTATCAGAATCCATCTAACTTCTAGCAATTCATCGTTTAACCTCCTCAACTTTAGTGTGAAAAGCCCTAACTTCTGAAATCTCTCTTCATAACTGTAAATCCGCATCACTGATAAGATGCTCAGGAATCCATGCTGTGCCTTTTACATTGTTTTTACTTTCGTATATATGTATATATTCGTATATATTCACCAGTGTTACCAGATAGTTTATGGTGTGTTCTAAAATTGGCTGGTGAGCACAGCTACATCTAGGTATCCAGGACATAGGGCATCATAAGTGAAAAGACCAACTACACCACTCCCACCTTCTTATCGAGTTATATGGTCTTCAGCAACTTATCCCTCCCCCTATATTATGAAAACATGCAGTTCCTCAAACAAAAATCAAATAAAGCTGATGTTGACTTTCAGGTCCCAGCCTGACAATAAGATAGAAAAAAAGACTTGCATTTATAGAGCGCCTTTCATGACCTCATGACGTCCCAAAGCACTTTACAGCCAACGAAGTATTTTTTGAAGTGTAGTCACTGTTGTAATGTAGGAAACGTGTTTGCGCAATTTGCGCATAGCAAGCTCCCACAAACAGCAATGTGATCATGACCAGATATTCTGTTTTTGTTATGTTAATTGAGGTATAAATATTGGGCAGGACACTGGGGATAACTCCCCTGCTCTTCTTCGAAATAGTGCCATGGGATCTTTTACGTCCACCTGAGAGAGCAGACGGGGCTTCGGTTTAACGTCTCATCCGCAAGACGACACCTGGGACAACGCAGCGCTCCCTCAGTACTGCACTGGACGTCAAGTAACTTTTTTTACATAATGCAGGACAGCACGCTTCAGAAATAAAACATTTTTATCTACCACTCAGCATTATTGGAATAAATTATGATCGTTGCCACATCACAAAGCTATTGTCTCCCTGAAACATTGTGCCCAGGATAAATCTTTTGGTTGTTCTCCCATAACTCCAGCTCTGCTGATAGTTCCTGTATTCTCATGGATTCTTTGGCATCTCTGTATTCTACACTGGTTGATTAATTTTAATTATCAGTAATTCAAAAATGGGCAACAACAACTTGTATTTATATAGCGCCTTTAATGTAGTAAAACATCCCAAGGCGTTTCACAGGAGTATTAGAAGACAAAAAAATTTGACACTGAGCCACAAAAGGAGAATGTGGGCAGGTGACCAAAAGCTTGGTCAAAGAGGTTGGTTTTAAGGAGCATCTTAAAGGAACATACGAACATACAAATTAGGAGCAAGAGTGGGCCATTCGGCCCTTCGAGCCTGCTCCGCCATTCAATAAGATCATGGCTGATCCAATTACTTTTCACCCCCTTGCTTACCAAGAATCTATCTACCTCTGCCTTAAAAATATTCAAAGACTCTGCTTCCACCGCCCTCTGAGGAAGAGAGTTCCGAAGACTCACGACCCTCTATGAGAAAAAATTTCTCCTCATCTCTGTCTTAAATGGACGACCCCTTATTTTTAAACAGTGACCCCTAGTTCTAGATTCTCCCACAAGAGGAAACATCCTCTCCACATCCACCCTGTCCAGACCCCTCAGGATCTTATATGTTTCAATCAAGTCACCTCTTACTCTTCTAAACTCCAGAGGATACAAGCTTAGCCTGTCCAACCTTTCCTCATAAGACAACCCGCCCATTCCAGGTATTAGTCTAGTAAACCTTCTCTGAACTGCTTCCAACACATTTACATCCTTCCTTAAATAAAGAGACCAATACTGTACACAGTACTCCAGATGTGGTCTCACCAATGCCCTGTATAACTGAAGCATAACCTCCCTACTTTTGTATTCAATTCCCCTCGCAATAAACGATAACATTCTATTAGCTTTCCTAATTACTTGCTGTACCTGCATAGTAACCTTTTGTGATTCATGCACTAGGACACCCAGATCCCTCTGCATCTCAGAGCTCTGCAATCTCTCACCATTTAGATAATATGCTTCTTTTTTATTCCTCCTGCCAAAATGGACAACTTCACATTTTCCCACATTATACTCCATTTGCCAGATCTTTGCCCACTCACTTAACCTATCTATATCCCTTTGTAGCCTCCTTATGTCCTCTTCACAATTTACTTTCCTACCTATCTTTGTGTCATCAGCAAATTTAGCAACTATACCTTCGGTCCCTTCATCCAAGTCATTTATATAAATTGTAAAAGTTGAGGCCCCAGCACTGATCCCTGTGGCACACCACTCATTACATCTTGCCAATCAGAAAATGACCCATTTATGCCTACTCTCTGTTTCCTGTTAGCTAGCCAATCTTCTATCCATGCCAATATGTTACCCCATACACCATGAACTTTTATTTTCCGCAATAACCTTTGATGTGGCACCTTATCAAATGCCTTCTGGACATCTAATTGTCTGGAGTGGGCCATTCTGCCCCTTGAGTCTGCTCTGCCATTCAATTAGATCATGGCTGATCTGTACCTCAACTCCATTTACCCACCTTAGCTCCATATCACTTGATACCCTTGCCTAACAAAAAAACAATTGATAAAATCTACAACTTTTCCAAAGTTTATTATCGAACTTTGGAGGCCGAGCAACTGTTTCCACATAATGAACTAACTATTATAAAAATGCTACAGAAAATCTCTTTTGTTCATTAAAGTATTAGCTTTCCTTACTCGTGCATGTTCCAGCTGTGTGTCAGGAGATAATTAACTGAAGGATCCTTTAGTCAGCCAGCCATCATATAACTTAATTAGGCAAGTCCACATTTATTAAGAGGATTATGGCTCCCAACATAGATTTCTGAGATAAGAATGGAGAATTAAAAATAAATATTAATATAAAATAAGAACAAAGCTGAGCAAATTGCTTTAAGGTCAATTTGCTATTTTTCTCACTTGAGGAATCTAGGTCAGAACCTGTAATCCTCTTATAAAATTAGTCGACATGGAAAGGAACAATTCAAAGAGCAGCCATCCCCTGTTGCCGATATTCTTAAATATATCTAACAGCACTACCCACTCGCTTCTCTAGAATGTTAAAATTATTGGCATTTAAGTGGGATATTAGTCACTATCAATATCAAGTGTATTATATCTGCAAACTTTCTTTTCCTCTCAGCGGTTCTTCCATTAAACTGTGTTCAATCATTGTACAACACCCCCTTTTGCCTTTAGTGTCAGCCATGGCTCAGTTGGTAGCACTCTTGCCTCTGAGTCAGAAGGTTGTGGGTTCTGAGTCCCACTCCAGAGACTTGAGCACAAAATCTAGGCCAACACTCCCAGTGCAGTGCTGAGGGAGTGCTGCATTGTAGGAGGTGCTGTCTTTCGGATGAGACGTTAAACCGAAGTCCCATCTGCTCTCTCAGGTGAATGTAAAAGATCCCATGACACTATTTCGAAGAAGAGCAGCGGTGTCCTGGCCCATATTTGTCTTGTCCCCTGAACCAACATCACTTAAAAAAAAGATTATCTGGTCGTTATCACATTACTGTTTGTGAGAGCTTACTCTGAAAAATGGCAGCCGCGTTTTCTGCATTACAACAGCGACTACACTTCAAAAGCACATTATTGGTTGTAAAGGTGCTTTATAAATGCAAGTCTTTCTTTCTATTTTCTTTAAACATAGTCTAAAAAAGCTGCAAATAGTATATGGTGCTGCATTAAATAGGAATCTTCCTCCCCATATTATAACAAAATGGATTTATCACCTAACTGTTGAGGTGATCTACTAGAATGTACTGCTGCTGGCGTGAGTAGAGAAACCAATTTTTTTTGAAGAGCAGTCTACTACTAAACACATCCATCCCAGTGAGACTGTTGATAGTGGCACTGAGACAGATATCACACTCTACGCATTCCAATGGGGAAGAATATTTGTGCACCAATATTTGTGTCATAGGAACAGGAGAAGGCCATTCAGCCCCTCGAGCCTGATCCCCAATTCAATAGATCACAGCTGATCTGAACCTCAACTCCATTCATCCGCCTTTAATCCATATCCCTTGATACTCTTACCTAATAAAAATATGTCGCTCTCACTCTTGAAAATTTCAATTGACCCGGCATCCACAGCCATTTGCGGGAGTGAGTTTCAGATTTCCACCGCACTCCGGGTGAAAAAGTGCTGGCTGATTTCAGTCTTGAACGGCCTAGCTCTAATATCAAGATTGTAAACCACAGGGTCTGCAATATTTTACTATTTAATCTTTTTACTTTATACATTTACTTTTACACTGAGTGATAAATCAGTCTTGCTCTGCCTAACTACCGAGGTACAGTTCTCTTGTTCACTACCCACAAGGCTACGTTCTCTTATTGCTGAATTGCATTGGGCCAGATTTGGCTGCCAAAATAACGTTGCGGCTAATGGCACTCTCTGTTATTTATGCAGAAACGTTACAGCAACTTCAGGCGCGGAACAGATGCGCAGTTAAATGTGAATATCTAAAAGTTGCTGTCCAGGTTGCTGTTAGCTTTGTGAAAACGGCATATTGCTGCTGCCTCACCACTGAAATGTAGTTAATGTCGTGAAGTTGCTGTATTTGTGTGGTAGATACAAACTAAACCCGCCACAGATATTTAGGGCTAGTAATTACAAACGTAACAACAACAACAACTTGCATTTATAAATTTCCTTTAACATAGTAAAACGCCCCAAGGCGTTTCACAGTAGCCTTAACAAACAAAAATTTGACACCGAGCCACATGAGATATTAGGACAGATAGGAGCGTCTTAAAGGAGGGGAGAGAGAGGTAGAGGTGGCGAGGTTTAGGGAGGGAATTCCAGAGCTTCGGGCCGAAGCAGCTGAAGGCATGGCCGCCAATGAGGAGCGAAGAAAATCGGGGATGCGCAAGAGGCCAGAATTGGAGGAGCGCAGAGACCTCGGAGGATTGTAGGGCTGGAGAATGTCACAGAGAAAGAGGGAGGGGGCGAGGCCATGGAGGGATTTGAAAACAAGGATTAGAATTTTAAAACTGAGGCATTGCCGGACCGGGAGCCAAGGTAGGTCAGCGAGCACAGGGATGATTGGTGAACGGGACTTGGTGCGAGTTAGGATACGGGCAGCAGAGTTTTGGACCAGCTCAAGTTAATGGAGGGTGGAAGATGGGAGGCCGGCCAGGAGAGTATTGGAATCGTCAAGTCTGAAGCACCAAGGTGTGATTTGATGCTAAGAGCCACACCGACACAGATGCCATGAGATGTCCTGCTACAGCAAAATCTGGCTCATTATCCTCAAGATCGTGAGATAAGTCAGGCCTGATGTTTAGTGTATGAACTTCAGAGCACAGGTAAACCAAGGTTGGCAGAACCTGCATTTTTATAACATTGAAGATTTTTTGGCTGAACCTTCAAATGTAATATTTCCATTTGTTTTTTTATTCGCCACCCTCCATCAGCTTAGAGTGCTTTTGTCAGAAAACCTATCAGATCAATATACCAAGCTCCACAGAATTACATCTCAATCAGGCTGGCCATGCAAGTAATTCCATTTCACTTTGGGGTCAGGCAAGTAGTGCTGAGCCTGCTCCTATAGGTACCTCCAGAACATTACTCTAATGAATCAAAGTAAGACGTCCCCTACAAACCACACATGGACTAGTGTCAGTGTCCTCACAAAATGTCACTGAGACACCACTGAAGAGATTTGAACCCATCCCACCCAGGTGGAACAAGATGACCGCACAGTTAAAATTGCCTCCGAAAACCTACCGTCCCATTCTTGCTCCACTCCCACCCACCAGGCCCTTTTTTAGGCGTCTGAGGCATCTGCCATGAATCTTGTTAATATATGCAAGTCGGGGTCCTAAGATGTCATTACGACCCCGATTTGATTTTAACCACGACCTGAGCAGGATGCCCCGCCGCAACCACCCCGCTCTGGTCTGCAAGGAAAAGAGGTAAGGCAAGTATTAAACTTTCTTTGGTGGGACCACGAGAAGCAGGAGTGCTCCCCCGGGGCCCCACATGGAAATGTCTGGGTCGATGCGGTCCTGCGCGCCCCCCATTCCCACCCACGAGACCTTGCCGAAACCTCCTCCCATGACTGGGTGCCAACGGGCCGCCCGATCTTCACTGCCTCTTTATGCCTGTTGCGGGCAGGCAGCTGGGACGGCGGGATATAAATGAGGTCCGGGAGTTAAAATAGCCCAGGCTTCAAATTGATGAAGTTTGGGGGGAAGGGTGGGGGGACGGGTAATGATTGCCCCGCCCCCCCCCCCCCCCCCCCCACTCGAAACCTGCTCCCAGTCAAAGTCCCCCTCCTACATGTGCAGAGTCTTTTTAAAGGGCATTGTCACTCCAAGACCTCGACCATACTGTCCACAATATAAATTTTATTTCTGTTCTACAAGAAGCTTTGCAATTATTTTTACCAAGCGATAGGCACACCTTTAAAGGAAAAACTGAAGTCTTGCAGTCCATTCCTTTCACCATCTTGCTCACTCTGCTCTGTTAAAAGGGAGGCATAGGATAAAGTTAGTGCTAATAATACGATATGAGGAATATAGAAAGTGTAGGAGGGAGGTGAAAAGTGAGACTAAAAAAGGCTAAAAGGGAACATGAAGAAAGACTGCCAGGTAATACAAACATAAATAGTAAAGGTTTGTATAAGCAAATAAAAATGTAAAGTTAAAGAGGGAGCAGGACCACTCTGAGATTAAGGAGGGAGTCTAATTTTGGAGGATGAAAAGTATGGTAGAGATATTAAGTAAATATTTTGCATTGCTTTTTACAAATGACGGTAGAAGTGAGACCTAGAGAATATGGAACAATTGACAGAGTTAACTGTAGATAAGGAATTGATTCTGAAAAAATTACCACAACACAAGGTGGATAAGTCACTGAGCCCTGATGGCATGTGCCCTAAGCTGTTGAAATAAGTCAGAGGATAGATTGCAGAGGCTCTAAGCACAATTTTTCAATCCTCCTTAAATTGTGTCTTGGGACTCTATAGTCACTGATGAAACATCCTTGTGTAAGAAGAGGGAGAGGGATAAACCAAGTAACTACAGACCAGTTTTAGAATCCATAATTCCAGAAAATATAGTAAGCATTTACAAATATATGGGTTAATCAAGGACAGTCAGCACAAATTTGTTAAAGGCAAGTTGTGTTTGACAAATTTAATAGCATTTTTTTTGAAGTGACCAACTGGTTGGCTAAATAGAATGCAATAGATGTAGCGTATATTGATTTTTCAGAAGCAATTTGTTACGATTTCTCACAAGAGGCATGTTATAAAAATTCAGACATGGGCTGGATTTTGTCAATGGGGACGTGATGGAGGCGGGACTCCCACTTTTTGGGTTGTAGTCCCGCCTCCATCGATTTGTGGCCAACCCACGCTACTTTCCCTTGATTGACCTTGTTAAGTCCGCCCAGCGGGCTCAGCAGGCCAATTAAGGGACACCTGGATACTGGTGACGTCAGCGATTGACATTTCATCTGTCAAGAGCTTTTGACAGATGAAATATCAGCATTTGACAGCTCTGTGAAGCTGTCAAACACTGACAATCTGTCTTCTAACTTGAGTCCTTCTACTCAGACTCAGTTAGAGAGCTGTCCAGACCAGAAAGCAGAGGCTGCAGCTTTTGACAGTTCAGCGGCCATTCTGCTTTCTGTGCCGGTGAGCTGAGGGACTCCCGAGACCTGAAGGGAGGAAGCCTGGAGGAGAAAGTAAAGGTAAGTAAAATTTATTAAAACACTTTACACACACCAAACACACTTACCTCTGCACTCATACACCCATCACTCACCTGTACACCGGACATCTCGACCCCTCCAAGCCCTGCAGACCGACGGTCCGCCTCGCTAACTTGGCATGGTTTGGAGCCATCGGGCAGCCCACACTTCAGGGCTAAAAATAGGGATTAGCCAAAAAACTGCCTGTTAACTACCTGTTAACAGGCAGTTAATTGGCACTAATCCCCTTCCCGCCTCGGGGAGGCGGCTCCCAGCACAGGTTGGGTACCCGCCTCCTGGGACATTGGCATGGAGGCGGGTTGGGGGCGAGATGGGTACGTGCCCCCCGAATCTGTAATTTTCCCACCACTCCCGCCTCCAATCCCGCCTCCACGGGGCTTGGAAAATCAAGCCCAATATAAGAGAAACTAGCAGCATGGCGAGAAAATTGGTTGGTAGACAGGAAGCCAAGTGTTGGGGTAAATGGATGTTGTTTGGACTGGAGAAGAGTTGGAGGTGTTGTACCCTAGTTGTCACTGCTGGTTCCACTTTTGTTCTCGGTACCATAATTCAAACTTGGGTCTCTGGAACAAAATCTCAAATCTAATGACAACACAAAAGTGGGACATTTGATATGCAGTGAGAAGAACTGTAAAAGTCATCTGGAAAACATAGCTTAGCGGAATGGGCAGACATGTGGCAGATGCAATTTAGTGTGGATAAGTGCGAGGTAATGCATTTTGGGGAGAAAAAAAACAAGGAATGGAAGTATATACTCAATGCAAAGGTGCTGAAGGATATGGATCGAACAAAGATGCCCAAGGGTTCAAGCACATAATTCCCTGAGAGTGTGAGGGCCAATAGAATTTTGAGTTTTATAAATAGGGAATAGAGTGCAGGGTCAGAGGTTTTACCAGTGAGCTGCTTTGGACTTAATTCTAATTTAAAATGATCTGAACAATGGGACAAGGGCAATCTAACAAAAGAATCATTCAAGATTGTTTAATCTATTGCGTTATTTAAGTAGGTCATTAATAAAGCACTGCAGTACATTTTCAAAGCAATTGTTCGTTATTAAATCTGTTGTACTATCAAGTTTGTTACCAACAATGCAATATCAGAATGATACCGGGGCTAAAGGGGTTAAATTATGAGGACAGGTTGCATCGGCTAGGATTTGTATTCCTTTGAATATAGAGGATTAGGGGATGATACAATTTTGAGGTGTTTAAGATGATTAAAGGATTTGATAGGGAAGATAGAGGCCCGTATTTTCCGATCAGAGGCTTCCTGCGTGCTGAGGCCTCCGATCTGGAAAAAATCTACGGACTTACCTGAGGGCTCCCGAGGTGCGGACACTTCCCCTCCTGGGCCTCTCCAAACTCAAAATGCGCAGGGCCCACGTATCCCAGGGGCGCAGGCGGTTCGCAAGCATCCCTGGGATCACGTGGGCCATGGGGAGCCAATCAAAGAAGGGAATCTCCCTTCATATACTTGACAGATAGACCTGTCAAATATATGAATGGAGATCACCCCAAAAACACTGTAAAACATTAAATAATTTTTTTTTAATCACATTTTTTAAATGAATTGAAATTACAATAAATTAAATATTTTAAACAAAAAGTTTTTTACGGGGCTAAAAATAAACTTACCTTTTTTAAATATTTTTAAATTATAAATGAGTGGAAAAAATAATTTTTTTTTTTTACTTTTTTCAACTCTTATGCTGGTAAAAGCAGGCCTTACGCCTGCTTTTACCAGGCGTAAGATTTCTAAGGGTTTTCTGCGGGCGGAGGTTCTCCAGAAAGCGGAACTATCCGCCCGCAGAGGCCCTTCTCCAGGGCAGGCGTCCGATCTGTCAAGAGCATTCTTGATGCGGCGATGCCGGTGTTGGACTGGGGTGGACAAAAATGAGAAGTCGCACAACACCAGGTTATAGTCCAACAGTTTTATTTAAAATTACGAGCTTTCGGAGCTCTGCTTCACAAGGCTGATACCTGGGATGGCAGGAATGACATATGAGGAGAGATTGGGTTGATTGGGCTTATACTCGCTGGAGTATAGAAGAATGAGAGGGGATCTCATCGAAACATATAAAATGCTGACAGGTCTGGACAAACTAGATGCAGAAAGAATGTTCCTGATGGTCGGAGTGTCCAGAACCAGGGGTCATAATCTAAGGATAACGGGTAAGCCATTTAGGACAGAAATGAGGAAGAATTTCTTCACCCAGAGAGTGGTGAACCTGTGGAATTCTCTACCACAGAAGGTAGTTGAGGCCGAGTCACTAAATATATTCAAGAATGAGTTAGATATATTTCTTAAAGCTAAAGGTATCAAGGGATATGGGGAGAAGGCAGGTACAGGGTACTGAGTTTGGATGATCAGCCATGATCTCATCGAATGGTGGAGCAGGCTCGAGGGGCCGAATGGCCTACTCCTGCTCCTATCTTCTATGTTTCTATGTTTCTTCAGGTATAGGTACCTGAAATAGGAGCAGAGCTCCAAAAGCTCGTAATTTTAAATAAAACTGTTGGACTATAACCTGGTGTTGTGCGACTTCTCATTTAAGAGCATTCTTGACAGATCGGAAATGCCAGTTTTCAGCGCATGTGCTTGGCATGCCTGAAACCGGCATTTCCGATGTCCCTTCAAATGTGTACACAGCACGTATACACCCGTAGGGATCGTAATATACGGCCCAGAGAGAAAATATTTCCTCTGGTAGGGAGTCCAGAACAAGGGGACATTACCTTAAAATTAGAACTAGGCCAATAAGGGTTATATCAGGAAGCACTTCTTCACACAAAGTGTAGTGGAAATCTGGAACTCTCTCCCCCAAAAGTTGTTGAGGCTAGGCCAATTGAAAATTTCAAGGGTTACAGAACCAAGGCGGGTAGATGGAATTAAGATACAGATCAGCCATAATCTAATTGAATGGCAGAACCGGTTCGAGGGGCTGAATGGCCTACTCCTGTTCCGATGTTCCTAATATTAATGTATACATGGATCGTGAGAATGGCAAGTATTTTAACCACCGTTAATATAGAAAAAAATCATCCTGAAATAATGAATGTCCTGTAACTGAAAATAACCGCATAATTGACATCATAAATTTTTGGAATTAAATCCTGTAAAAAAAAACTAAGACATCATTCCCCTACTTCACAATATATACTGCTGTTCTCTCAGAAGGAGGATTACACCTTGCCTTGCCTTTCCCTCCATTTGCTTATTCTCCCAGGGACACTTCAGCTTCCTTTTTGACAGATGGATCAGGGTGAACAAAGACGACTGGCTACCACTGTTTGCCTATTTTCAGTTGTTCAGTCAAGTTTTACATCTGTGCAGATGGTCAGCACCTGCCTGGGGAAGAGGAATCATTTCTCATTAGGCCTCGTGCCCTCCTTCATTCTTTCCCTGCAGAGATCGCGACCTTGCCAGCTGCGCTGCCTCTGGGCACGGGGCTTCCCTGTAGACATATGACAAGGCCATACCAGATGGTAGGAGGATGAAGTTCACAGATCAAAGCAGTTTTAGATCCAGCCATAGGTTTAGTTGGGCACTTGACATTTCAATTGGACAGCATAGAAAGAATTAAGATGTTCAACAATTTTCCTATATATATTGTAATATAAAACCATGCATCTGCATGTACTTCATGCCCATCATACTTTATGCTTCGCACGTAACATAGGCTGATTATATATAAATTTCTTGCAATCTAAAATTCAGCAATAAAATGTCATAGCAATAAATCAGTAAGAGAAGTAACAAAAATCTACCAATCAAATGAAAACAGAAACTGAACCAAATTACTCAATGTTCTTAGAATCATAAAATCATACAGCACAGAAGGAGGCCATTCGCTCCCATCATGCCTGTGCTGGCTCTTTGAAAGAGCTATCCAACTAGATCCACTCCTGCTCTTTACCCATAGTTCTGCAATATTTTTCCTTTCAGGTATATATCAAGTTCCCTTTTGAAAGTTAATATTGAATCTGCTTCCACCACCCATTCAGGCAGTGCATTCCAGATCATAACCACTCGCTGCATAAAAAAAATGTCTCCTCATCTCCCCCCTTGGTTCCTTTGCCAATTATGTTAATCCCATGTCCTTTGGTTACTGACCCTCCTGCCAGTGGAAACTGTTTCTCCTTATTTACTCTCTCAAAAACATTCATAATTTTGAACACCGCTATTAAATCGCCCCTTAACCTTCTCTGCTCTAAGGGAAACAATCCCAGCTTCTCTAGTCTCTCTACATAACTGAAGTGCCTCATTCCTGCCATCATTCTAGTCAACTTCCTCTGCACCTTCTCGAATGCTTTGACATCCTTCCTAAAGTGTGGTGCCCAGAATTGGACACAATACTCCAGCTGAGGCCCAGCCAGTGATTTTTAAAGGTTTAGCAGATAGTATTCTTTTCAAAAATATTTTGGTTGCAACAAATCAGAACTCATTACACCGTTTTGTTCAAAATTGTTAACACTGGTTAAATACAAAATATGGCAGTTGTTCGGGGGGTTGGGGGGTGGGGGGAGGGGGTGGGGGGAGGGGGTGGCCGGGCTGGCGGTGGGAATCCGGTACTTCAGGCGGGAGACCAGTGGGAAATGTTCAGTCATCTCGTCGATGTGTGGGGAAAGTGGAGGGAGCAGGGGTTTCTCACTGACCCTCACTGTGGGGAAAGTGGAGGGAGCGGGGGTTTCTCACTGACCCTCACTGTGGGGAAAGTGGAGGGAGCGGGGGTTTCTCACTGACCCTCACTGTGGGGAAAGTGGAGGGAGCGGCGGTTTCTTACCAACCCTCACTGAGTGAAGGTTCTGGAATTCGCAAGCGCTGCGACCTTTAGGCAGTTTGAATGTTTACTTTCCCATGCACGCAGCTAACCGCCCTAGTGTTTTTTTTTTGTTTTTTTTATTCGTTTATGGGATGTGGGCGTCACTGGCAAGGCCGGCATTTATTACCCATCCCTAGTTGCCCTTGAGAAGGTGGTGGTGAGCCGCCTTCTTGAACCGCTGCAGTCCGTGTGGTGATGGTACTCCCACAGTGCTGTTAGGGAGGGAGTTCCAGGATTTTGACCCAGCGACGATGAAGGATCGGCGATATATTTCCAAGTCAGGATGGTGTGTGACTTGGAGGGGAACTTGGAGGTGGTGGTGTTCCCATGCGCCTGCTGCCCTTGTCCTTCTAAGTGGAAGAGGTCGCGGGTATGGGAAGTGCTGCCGAAGAAGCCTTGGTGAGTTGCTGCAGTGCATCTTGTAGATGGTACACACTGCAGCCACGGTACGCCGGTGGTGGATGGGGTGCCAATCAAACGGGCTGCTTTCTCCTGTATGGTGTCGAGCTTCTTGAGTGTTGTTGGAGCTGCACTCATCCAGGCAAGTGGAGAGTATTCCATCACACTCCTTACTTGTGCCTTGTAGATGGTGGAAAGGCTTTGGGGAGTCGGGAGGTGAGACACTCGCCGCAGAATACCCAGCCTCTAACCTGCCCTTGTTGCCACAGTATTTATGTGGCTGGTCCAGTTAAGTTTCTGGTCAATGGTGACCCCCAGGATGTTGATGGTGGGGGATTCGGCGATGGTAATGCCATTGAATGTCAAGGGGAGGTGGTTAGACTCTCGCTTGTTGGAGATAGTCATTGCCTGGCACTTCTGTGGCACGAATGTTACCTGCCACTTATCAGCCCAAGCCTGAATGTTGTCCAGGTCTTGTTGCATGCGGGCATGGAGCTGAACACTGTGCAGTCAGCAGCGAACATCCCCATTTCTGACCTTATGCTGGAGCGAAGGTCATTAGCGAACATCAGTTGTTGGCTGAGTTTAAAAATGTGAAAATTCGCATTTTTAAAAGTTTTATCAGCTTTATAGAACAATGATTGTAAAAAATGCTAATGAATTACTAATACCAAGGTGTCAGCCGTGGTTTGGTGGGTGGTACTCGCGTCTCTCGGGCAGGGTTTGTAGATTCAGGTCCCGCTCCAGAGGCTTGAGCACAAATGCAGAGAAGACGAAGAGGAGATTTGATAGAGGTGCTTAAAATCATGAAGGGTTGCAGTAGAGTAAATGAAGAGAAACTCTTTCCAATTGCTGAAGGGTGGATAATGAGAGGGCACAGAGTTAGGGTGATCGGCAAAAGAACCAGAGGCGACATGAGGAAAAACATTTTTATGCAACGAGTGGTTAGGATTTGGAATGCGCTGCCTGATAGGGTGGTGGAAACAAATTCAATAGTAGCTTTCAAAAGGGAATTGGATAAATACTTGAAGGAGAAAACATTGCAGGGATATGGGGAAGGAGCAGGGGAGTGGGACTAACTGGATTGCTCTTCGAAAGAGTCGGTGCAGACTCGATGGGCCGAATGGCTTCCTTCTGTGCTGCACTATTCTATGATTCTATGAAAGACTGAGGAAAATCAGCAGTTAAAAGAAACAGAAACTGAACCAATCGGATTGCTCAAAGTACTCCCCTCAGCGTGCCAACTCCAGGCTCAAAATAAGGAGCTGGATTTTGTCAATGGGAAGCTTTTGGAAGCGGGACTGCAGCTTGCCGGCTTTCAATCCCGCCTCCATCAGCTTCTGGCCAACCAGAGGGATTTTCCCCTGATTGACCTTGTTAAGCCCGCCCAATGGGCTCAGCAGACCAATTAGGGGGAAGTCTGACGTGCCATCTGTCAAGATTTTTTGAAAGAAGAAATGTCAGCGTTTGACAGCTCTGTGAAGCTGTCAAACACTGACATTCTGTGTAGTTTGATGAGGCCTTATGTTCAGGACTCATCAAACCTTTCAACTTTGCAGAAATCACCTGACTGCTGGTTCGGAGGATCCAACAGCCAGTCTGTGATATCTGCAATGGAGATGTCGGGACTCCGGCTCAACAGCGGCTGAAGGCTGTAGGCAAAAACAAAGGTAAGTGAACATTTACTAACACTTTACACTCGCCTTACATACTTACCACTCCACACTTGCACCCATCACTCACCTCTACATTTCACTTTCAGACCCCTCCGACCCCCGCAGACCTCCTACTCGTCTCCTCCACCCTGGCGGGGTTCCCCGAGGTCGGGAAGCCTGCACTTGGGAAGGTAAAATGGGAATAATCCTATTTTCTGCCTGTTAACTACAGGCAGTTAATAGGCTTTAATCCCTTTCCCGCCTCGAGGAGACGGGACCAGGGGCAGGACGGCTTCCCGCCTCCTGGCAAGAGGGCACGGAGGCGGGTTGGGGCGAGTTTGCCACCTGCCCCCAAATTCTGCAACTTTACCAGCAGTCCCGCCTCCATACCCACCTCCTCGGGGCTGACAAAATCCAGCCCAAGGTTTCAAACATCATTTAAAAAATGTAAAACATAATGGGGGAAAAATTGAATTGCACCCCCTTTGGGGTGCTAACTTTGCCGGAGCGCTACTTTTAGCGCCCTGGAAAAATTAGCGCCCCCGCAGCCGAAATTGAGCCCCCCCTCCCTCTTGGGGCATGTCGCGCCGCGGTATTGCAGGCCTTCCTCCCTTTCTTAAATGGGAGGGGCCTAGCGCAGCACAACTCGGGGCCCAGCTGGGCCACCAGGGATCGGAGTGCCGGCAAAAGAGCCCGGCACTCAAGAGAAGTGCCGGGCTCACGGAGCACAGCCGGCACTCCGTGGGGGGGGTAGGTCAGGAGGCCGGGGACGGGAGCGGAGGCAGGTGCTGGCAGGCGGCCAGCAAGAAAAATGGCCACCCGGCACCTTGCCTTTAAATAGCGCCGCCCCGGCCGCAGGTAGGCCCCCCTGACCCCGTCGGACATAGCGTCCAGCGGTAAGTCAGGGGGCGCTACCGAAGATCGCGGCCAGGGCGCGAGCGGGGCACTGCGCACAGCGATGACGTCATCGCCAGGGGCGCTAACGGTTACCACCACCGCTAACCTCCCGCTGAATTTCACGGGAGGCATTGGCGGCGCCGCGCCTGGGCGCTAGTTGCTTTGCCCTCTTAGGGCGCTAATGGGAGGCACAAAACAACCAAATTTTTTCCCCCAATATTTCATAGTAGTATGGTTAAACGTACTTTTGTGTCTTTGTGTACTTCCATTTATGTCTTTTAAACAGAGGCTTCAGCCTCTCATCGATGTCTGAGGTTGGAGTTGATATTCTTCCCACATCTACCATTCTATCAACTGAAGGGACTTACCAACTACACATGTTCCCAGAATAGTGGAGTCTGAGCATGGGACATATCCCAACATGCAGCATGCCTTTTATCAGGTTTTATTTATCCATTTCTTTTCAAATGATTTGAAGAAATTCTGAGCATGCATTTTAAAACCATTTTTCAAGTAAAGCTATGGATGAAATTATAGGGGGGGAATTTTAACCCTCTCCGCCCAGTAGAATTGATGTCATAGGACCCCCACCATCCTTACTTTAACGAGGCTCCCGCCTGTTTCAGGTAGGATCTCTGACTGCCTATGACCCAATCAAAATGGCGGTGGGCAGGTCAGCAGCGGGAACAGGGCAGTAAGTGCTGCGCCACCATTTTCATTCTGCTCCCGTCCCGTTCTCGCCCAGAGGCGGGCATAAAAATCAGCCCTGGTATTCTAGATGTGGCCTGGGGTAAGGATTGTACTTCGAATTTATATTTAATTGTCCTAGCTACGCATCCTAACACCCTATTCACTTTCAAAACTGTTTTGTGACTCAGGTCATGGACCTTCAGTTACTCATGAACTATAACCCCAGGTCTTTCTCCCGCTCAGCCGTCATGAGTGTACAGCCCTGCACGATGTTTACAAGCCTGGAAATGCCCCTGCTTAAATGCATCATGCTGCACTTCTCTATATTAAAAGACATCTACCAGACGGGCCCTTTCTCCCGTTGCATCCAAGTCAGCCTGCAACTTATTTTTCTCATCTGAGTTTCTTACAAGCACACAAATCTTCGCGTCATCCACAAACTTGTAGATCATTTCTCCAATGCCTCCATTCAGATTGCTAATAAAGATGGTAAAAAGTAACACTGATCCCTGTGGGACTCGACTAGTGACCGACACCCCACCTCCCGCCCCCCCCCCACATAGAGCTAATTCCATTAATAGCTATTTTCTGTTTACATGAATGTAACCAATTGTTTATCCAGCCTAATATCTGCTAGCCAATCCCACAAAAAGGTGAATACCATCAAGGCCAGTAGATACCATCTGAACTCCGACAAAGCTGCAGAACAAAGGAATCATGGGTTCTGTCTGTTTAGTGAGCTTTAGCAGGCAAGATCACATTCCAGAAACCGTCTGCACATTTATGGAATGATTCCACTTCCTGTTACAGTCTGGATGGGGTGATGCGTGGGAGCCCTGATGGCCACATGGAATCCGTCAGAAGCACCCTGAGTCTTGGGGAACCTGTTGGGAAGTAAAAGTTCTGTGGCCTCTCCAACTGGTGTCTCCTTTCAGCTGGGGAAAGGGATAAAGGCACATCCCTGGTAAACATGGCATCAGTCACTTGCTTTACACAGCAATAAACTTAAGATTGGCTTACATGGAAGATGACCTCTGTGGAGCCCTGGAAGGATCCTGTTGCCCAGAAGTTTATGCTGCTGCGACCTCGACACCTACGGGGAATAAAGCAGCCCAGTTCTTTAGGTTGTCTGTAAGTCAGACTGCAGCAGGTGGCATAGCTTGGTCGTTTGGCCCACTCATGCCAGTAGCACAGCATCATCCTGCCCCATAATTTGTGGTTTGCAGTGAGTTGGACACACGAGGTTCCATGCTCAAATTTATGGCCTGTGTCCACTTCCAGCAAGTTCAAAATTGGCCCTTACATCACAAGATATTTCCGAAGCATATAGGCAGAACATTATCACTGCACCAACACTTTTCCTGCTGTCACTTCCTGGAATCAAATATTGAATTCCTGAAAACAACAACAACTTGCCTTTATAAACTGCCTTTAACGCAGTAAAACATCCCAAGGTGCTTCACAGGAGCAATTATCAAATAACGGGCGCAAGTAGAGCAAGCTGGTGACAGAATAGATTTGCAACCCTCTCATTTAGATTGCATGAGTGACTGATTTGGCATCTGATGTTCATACAGATTGAGTTCTGATCATCTGCACAATTCGATGTGCCTGCTACGTTAATATCACATGTCTAACTCATGCCTTTACTCCCCCACAGGACCATCGCGAGCCCCCCTCCCCACTGTCCAGGAGGAAGAGCTGGAGGGGGTGGTGACTTTGACAGCCACTGGTAAGGAGTGTCCACCCGCTCCACTGGGCTGCAGGTCTTGGTGCAGCATTATGCAGATGTCAGCGACTACCTCTCGCGGAAGTCTCAGCCTCCTTTGGCACTGCTGCTCACTCATGTTGAGGAAGCTCATCCTCGGCCTGTAAACCCTGTGTTGGGGGTATCTCCTGCGGCGCAGAGCAGCCCTGCATTGACGCCCTCAGCCCTGTGCACCATCAGGTGGCTGAGGAGAAGGTTGACGCTCCTATTGTTGGTGCTGCTGTTGTGCCTGGTTCTGCTGCTGCCACAGCTGGTCTTCCTCTGATTATGAGGACCAGGATGAGAGGGTATAAGTGGTTCCCATTCCGCTGGTATATATCTCAGTTGAGGAATAGATGTTATAAGCGCTCAGTCAATGTGGGGAGAGGGTTTTCCAAGGAGGTCACAGTGCATATGGATCTCAGCTTAAACACTTACAAGCTCAATAGACCTGCAAAATGTGTTCCAAAACCTCAAAACACAAAGTTCTGCCATCTGAAAGTCAGCCATGTTGTTGGTCCGCTTTTATGCTGCAGGTGCAGCTGTCAAGAATTCACGTAGTTGCTGAACCCGGCACAATCAGCTGCTGTGTTTGGCGAACGATGTGGAACACGCTGAAAATGTTGTAAAATGGGAAGAGCCTGGTAAAATGGGATTATGTAGGCAGTTAACAAGCTGTTAACTGCCTTAAGTGCCTCTCCCGCTGCTTGATGTCGGGTCTGAGCGGGACTTTGCAAAGTTGCGTGGAGGCGGGATGACGGCGGGTTCGGAACCCGCTGTCAATCAAAACGACTTTAACCTCTGACCCGCCTCCAATCCCGCCCTCTGAGCGCCAGCAAAATCACAGCCTAGGAGTTTGGTCAAAGAGGTAGGTTTTAAGGAGCGTCTTAAAGGAGAAGGGAGAGGTAGAGAGACAGAGTGGTTTATTGAGGAATTCCAGGGCTTAGGGCCTAGGCAGATGAAGGCACAGCCACCAATGGTGGAGCGAAGAAAATCGGGGATACACAAGAGGCCAGAATTGGAGGAGCGCAGAGATCTTGGAGGGTCGTAGGGCTGGAGAAGGTTACAGAGATAGGGAGAAGCAAGGCCGTGGAGGGATTTGCAATCAAGGATGAGAATTTTAAAATCGAGGACATGAGAGAAATGATGATAAATTTCAGGGCCTGGATTTTAAATTGTTCCAGTAAGGGAAATGATCCATGTGGATCTAAAGTGCTTTTAATTGGCTGCAAAAGCACTTTAGGACGTCCTGAGGTCATGAAATGAGCTGTATAAATATAAGTCTTTCTTTCTTTAAATGCTGGGTCAAAATATGTAGGCTGAATGAGCTTTTCTTGATTTTACCTCCAGAAAGTTTTGCATTTTAGTTCTTCAGTTGCTGGACATGCAGGTGAGATGCCTAATAAAGGAGAGCGTCGGGTAAAAAGTGCACGCTTTAAGTATAGCTACATCTCCCTGAAGTGATTAGTGCTGCAAATGCTATTCACATTCTTATCACAATGGCAAAGCACAGCTAGAAATCTCATTAACCTCAATCAGTGGCCTTCTGTGTTTTGTAGGCAGTGGGTTACGGGTGTATTATGTGACTATTTTTTTGAGGAGTTAGATTTTTCTGTTGGGTGTTTTGTTATGGAGCAAACAAATAATTTCTTTGTTCTCTTTCCTGTGAATTTGAACTATGATACTAAGTCATTCGGACATTCACAGAAGATATGAATTTCTCAACAAGCATTTATTTCGATTTTTTATGCATATATAATCACTTAATTTGCCTTTAAAGTGGAGCAAGATCGTTTCTTTTTACAAGCTCCTCAATGTTATGATTGCATTTTTGCCTATCAGGAATGTATCCTGACGTTAGGTAGCCTGATCGGTGAAGACTTCTCCAGAGCGTTGATCTCTTTCTCAGAAGAATTCTTCCACCATCAGATAAAAGAACATGGGCAATTCACAGTAAGTTAGTGAATGCTCCTTAGACATTTGAGTCTCACCATAACGTTATACCTCATGCAAATTGCTTCGCCCAAACAAGGCTGGGACCAATGTCCTCACTGGGAGAATAACAAGTGCTGTGGGGAGGTTTTCAACTGATATTGCAGGGGGAATTGGGGGGAAAAAGATGAGAAAGCAGAAAAGACAGCAAAAAGGGACAAGGAATAAAACAAAGAAAAAAAGAGAGAAACAGGAAAAGGATGATGGAGTAAAATGAGTAAGATTGCCAAGAGGGAGGTTTGACTTGTATGTGTGTAAATGCAGAGTATTAGGAATAGAATTGTTGAACGAGAGGCACAAACTTTTATGAGGAGTATTATACAATAGCATAACAAAGAGGTGGCATCAGCTAGAGCCGGACTGAAAGCAGAACATTAATACGATAGCAAAATACTGCAGATGCTGGAAATCCGAAATAACAACAGAAAACGCTGGAAAAACTCAGCAGGCCAGGCAGCATCCGCGGAGAGAGAAACAGAGTTAACGTTTCAGGTCGAAGCAGAACATTCCTGGTTGCAAAAATATTCAGGAGGTATAAAGTAGGAAAAAAGGGAGGACAGGTGTCATGTGATAATCAGAGATTACAGTAAGAGGAATGAGATAGGGGATGGTACAAAAGCTATTTCTATTTGGTTAGAGTTAAGGAATAGGAAGGGAACTGTCACTCTATTGGGAATATATTATTGACTGAATAGTGAAAAGGAAATAGAAGAACAGATGTGTAGATAAATTAGAAAAAAAGCAGGAACCATAGGATTATAATATGGATGACTTTAATTAACCAAAGGGCGACTGCAGTAAGAGTACTGTAAGTGGCAAAGTGGAGGGGTTTCTACAATGTGTTCAGGACTGCTTTCTGAATCAGTATGGCTCGGAAAATCCACGGGGCCCCCAGTGGGAGACCTGCAGAACCCACTGGAAAACAGCAGGGGCCAAGTTGTGCTGGATCACTGCCATTGGTAGGGTCAATTGCAGGTGAAAAGGAAATCTTATGGAAGATGTTAGGAATAATGGAGATAGTTTTGTTTATTCATTCACAGGATGTGGGCGTCACCGGCAAGGCTGACATTTATTGTTCATCCCTAGTTACCTTAAGAAGGTGGTGGGCTTTCTTCTTGAACCACTGCAAGCAGTTTTAATACAACTGAGTGTCTTGCTAAGCTACTTCAGTGGGCAGTTAACAGTCAACCACATTGGTGTGCGACTGAAGTCACATATAGGCCAGACTGGGTAACGACAGCAGGTTTCCTTCCCTAAAGGACGTTAGTGAAGCAGTTAGGTTTTATGACAATCCAACAGCTTCATGGTCACTTTTACTGATACCAAATAAATGAGAAGATTGAGATAGTGGGAATTAAAAAGTAAGAGGAGTAGGTAGAGCAATTATCATAGAATTATAGAATCATAGAATGGTTACAGCATGGAAGAAGGCCATTCGGCCCATCGAGCCCGTGCCGGCTCTCTGCAAGAGCACTTCAGCTAGTCCCACTCCCCCGCCCTTTCCCCATAGCCAGCAAATTTCTTTCCTTCAGATACTTATCCAACTCTCTTTTGAAAGCCGTGATTGAATCTGCTTCCACCACCCATTCAGGAAGTGCATTCCAGATCTTAATCACTCGCTGCGTAAAAAAGTTTTTTCTTACATCGCCTTTGGTTCTTTTGCCAATCACCTTAAATCTGTCTCCTCTGGTTCTCGACCCTTCTGCCAATGGGAACAGTTTCCCTCTATCTACTCTGTCCAGACCCCTCATGATTTTGAGCACCTCTATCAGATCTCCTCTCAATCTCTCTGCTCCAAGGAGAAGTACCCCAGCTTCTCCAGTCTATCAACGTAACTGAAGTCTCTCATTCTGGAATCATTCTCGTAAATCTTTTCTGCACCTTCTCTAAGGCCTTCAAATCCTTCCTAAAGTGTGGTGCTCAGAATTGGACACAGTACTCCAGTTGGGGCCGAACCAGTGTTTTATACAGGTTCATCATAATTTCCACACTTTTGTACTCTATACCTCTATTCATAATTAGATAAGATAACTTTAGATGAGGAAGTTGTCCTGAAAAAAATTGGTGAGACACTGGGCCTTGATCCACCATTCTAACAACTTCTTAAAAAAACTGGATCAGGTTTGTCAAACATGACCTCTATCTTCTGAAACTGATCAGGATCCCCTATCAGCCCTATATGTTCGAGATGATCATTTATAGCATTTCTAATGATGCTTTCTATTAACTTCTCCAACACCGAGGTCAAATTCACTGGTCTATAGTTTTCAGGATTTGATCTTAATCCTTTTTTAAGTTATGGTATTGCATGTGCTTTTATCAAATTATCTGACACTACCCCATTTTTCAGTGAGCTGTTGAAAATACTTACCAGGGAGCCATGCACAACCTCTGCCATTTCTTCCACTACCCTAGGATAAATTAAATATAGTCCTGGTGATTTTTCCACTCGAGTCCTCTGAATTTAAATTGTTCATTTCCATTGAGATCTGAAAGCAACCTATTTGAATTTTAGTCCTTTCTGTGGTTGGAAACAAGAGTATCCGTTGACGAGTTTTCACTATCATCTGCTCTAGATTAACTTTAGTTTTGCCTAATACTTGTTTTGTTAGTGCTGCTTTTTATATCTTTCCTTATCTGAAAGATTATTACTCCTTTTGTAAGTCTTAAAAAGCTTCTTTTGAGCATGAGTTGCCAATTTAATTCCCCAGCAACCATTGTGGCTCTCCATTGCTACAATGACATCCATTAAACATAAAATGTTAAACAATAAGCGATGAAGTAATTATACAGAATCTGAGAAGTAAGGGCAGCTGTATTTGCAAAAGCATCAAAGAGATGTAAATATTAAGATTTTAGGAAGTCTAATATTTCAAAATGTTACGAAGTGACTTTTACTCTGTCACTCACAGATTCTTATTACAGGTTGCCCACCTGCTTTCTCAACTAAAGGGGGCACATAGACTGGAGAAAAAATAGAGTATTAAACATCTAAAAAGACAAAAGCACTACTGCAATCAGCTTATTTTGCCAGTGGGGAGTTGTTACATGAGAAATTATTGTGCTGGAGTTTGACAGGACTTAACTATGGGAAGAGATTAGGCTCATCATGTGTGCTGCAGACTTCAAAGGATTTTTATTTTCCTTTATAACTTTCCGTTTTAGCTTTAGACCATTATTTGCTCATTCTAAGTGTACAGTGCTTAACATATCCATCGTCATATAAGACGGTCTTTGAGAACAGCATGCCACAATGTAACCTGTGAAACCAGAGGTATGATCTTCCCATCAGTGCTAATGGGGACCCATACCTCCTCCAGCACTAATGTTATTTTACACCCAGTGACTCACTTCAGCAGATACATTTCAATGTTGAAACTGATCAAGACATACCTCCGATCATTCATGGCAAGACTGACCAAGTAGCTTGGCAGCTTTTCAATTGAAAGCGAAATAGCTGGAAAATTAGATTATTCAAACCTGATTAGAGACTTTGCAACATGAAAGTACAGGATAGTTGACTTCATTTGACTGTTACGGTAGTGCTAATATGATGGGGAAATCTTTATTGAAAATGTTCAGTATTATAAAAGCCATCCAGTGTGACCCTGGGGGGAGGCAATTTTTGGGCAGTAACAAGGTGCTAACTGGCCAACAATTGCCATGCACTACTTACCGCCCCATATCCGCCAATATCTGGCCCGTCGCGAATTTGGAGCAGGCGAGTAGCAAACCTGCCTCAAACTGGCAGAAGCCTACTTGAATATTAACGTAACTGAAGTCTCTCATTCCTGGAATCATTCTCGTAAATCTTTTCTGCACCTTCTCTAAGGCCTTCAAATCCTTCCTAAAGTGTGGTGCTCAGAATTGGACACAGTACTCCAGTTGGGGCCGAACCAGTGTTTTATACAGGTTCATCATAATTTCCACACTTTTGCACTCTATACCTCTATTCATAATTAGATAAGATAACTTTAGATGAGGAAGTTGTCCTGAAAAAAATTGGTGCGACCCTGGGCCTTTTAAGTACCAATAACTGGAGCGTGCTTGTGCGTGCGTGCCACACAGTGGTACTAGGCATAAAGTGGCTAATCCAGTGGTTCTTATAGGGAGCGCTACAGGCCATTCAGGAAACGGCAAAAAAAAAACCACAGCAATCTTCCCACCTGCTGTCGGCCCCGTTGTGCGCATCACCTCCCCTCCCCCACTTCTAGTGGCTTGCCTTTAAGGACCTACTTCTAGCTCGGTTCCATGGAGGAGCTGTCGGAATTCCCACCCCCACAGTCGGCTCATTGAGCGCCAACAGCTCGCCCGCAGTATTGTTACGAACCCCGACTATAAACATGGTTCAGGCTCTCACTGGTGCCATCAGGCAGGCGATGCAATTCCCCTGCCCACAGCCTGCCCAGTGTGCAGCCAAGCCGAAGATTGTCCCCAAGATGTTGGATTTCTGAAGTAATGGATTTGGAGAAGAGCAATAGAAAGAAAAGCCTCAAATACAGTGATACGAGAGCAATGGCTCAAATGGCCAATCATCTCAGCCCCAGGACATCGCTGCAGGAGTTCCTCAGTGCCGTGTCCTAGGCCCGACCATCTTCAGCTGCTTCACCAATGACCTTCCCTCCAACATAAGTTCAGAAGTGGGGATGTTCGCTGATGATTGCATAGTGTTCAGTTCTATTTGCAATTCCTCAGATAATGAAGCAGTCCGTGCCCACATGCAGCAAGACCTGGACAACATCCAGGCTCGAGCTGATAAGGGGCAAGTATCATTCATACTACACAAGTGCCAGGCAATGACCATCTCCAACAAGACTCTAACTACCTCCCCTTGACATTCAATGGCATTATCATGGTTGAAACCCCACCATCAACATCTAGGGTCACCATTGACCAGAAACTTAACTGGACCAGCCACATAAATACTGTGGCTACAAGAGCAGGTCAGAGGCTGGGTATTCTGCGAAGAGTGACTCACCTCCTGACTCCCCAAAGCTTTTCCACCATCTACAAGGCACAAGTAAGGAGTGTGATGGAATACTCTACACATGCTGGATGAGTGCAGCTCCAACAACACTCAAGAAGCTAGACACCATCCAGGACAAAGCAGTGCACTTGATTGGCTCCCCATTCACCACCTTAAACATTTACTCCCTCCACCACTGGCGTACATTGGCTGCAGTGTGTACCATCTACAAGATGCACTGCAACAAGTCACCAAGGCTTCTTCAACAGCACATCCCAAACCTGCAACCTCTACCACCTAGAAAGACAAGCGCAGCAGGTGCATGGGAACACCAGCACCTCCAAGTTTCCCTCCAAGTCACACGCCATCCTGATTAGAAATATATCACCATTCCTTCATCGTCGCTGGATCAAAATCCTGGAACACCCTGCCTAACAGCACTGTAGGAGTACCTTCACCACAGGGACCGCAGCGGTTCAAGAAGGCAGCTCACCACCACCTTCTCAAGGGCAATTAGGAATGGGCAATAAATGCTGGCTTTGCCAGTGACGCCACATCCCCTGAATGAATAAATAAAAACAAGTTAAAAACTCCCCATTTTAGTGGACCACACAAAAATAATGATCAAAGCTGCTGTCACGCACAAGAGAACCAATGTACCATTGCCACATCATAAAATTACTTGATAAGTATGTGACAAAAGCATTCCAATTTCAAGATGTTTACACCAGGACACGCTTTATAGGCCCAACTTTGTGATGCCAACAAAATCTGTGCCAGGAATGACACGCTGTCAACACAATGGTGGCCAAAAGCGCACTGAGCTGCCCGCACACAACTTGCGTGCCGAACTGTTTGAAAAATTAGCATGAGCTGCCAGCACAGCTGTGGCCTTGTGTCAGCAATTAGCCTAATTATGGATGTGGAAAATCTGGATTGTTGCTCAAATTTAAAGGGATGTGCTCACTTAAAGGTAAGTAGCTGCGTAAGGCGTCAGATAGTGTTTCAGCCTTGATAAAGGTTCAAAATGTTAAATATTTATCAGCTTTTGTCAAAGCCAGGGAAGGAGCAAGGGGACAACAGCTAGAAAGTGAAAAGAAACTCGATTTGGAGCCACGCAACAGAATCGGTGGGCAAGTAACAGAGCAGCACAACAATTCCAACCGGTGGCTGGCAAAGTGGAAGTGCTGCTGCGTGAGTTGGGTGCAAGGAGGGTTGTCCTGTTCGGCACATCAGGAGACCTTCCCCAGAGGGCAGCGGTGCACCTTACCCCTCAGGATACGCCAGCCAGGTTCAACCAGGTATAAAGCCAGAAAAAATTGTGAAGACAATATTACAACACTACCAAAAGAAAGAGATTGGTCATTCGGCTCATTGCTGTTTGCGGGACATTCCTGCCAAAGAAAGGCTACTGTGTTTCCCTACATAACAACAGCCACTAAACTCCAAAAGTGATGAATTATGTGCATCACTTCCAGATGTTTTGACATGATAAGGCACTACATAAGTGCAAGGAATGGCACATAGGTGTCTTTGATGTTTGCTGCAGTAATAGTGAATTTAAACATTCTGAATTATGGTGTGGATAATTTGAGATTTCATGAACATCCTCCACTAGTATTTCAACAAGTACATTGCCACAAGAGAATTTGGGCTTTGGAGTAGGAAGCACGTGAGATCTTAACCTTCAGGGATGCCAATTTATTTGGTATCAAGCAAAAGATTCTCCGACATACATTAGGGGAAGATATCCTCTGTGTTCTGAGTATCGTGAAATTATGAATACATTTATAAAGGATTTACAACTCTGTTACACCTAGTACAGAGAGGAAATCTTTGCTCATTGAGTGGGGAAAATAACAATATTTAAATAGTATACTAACATACCCTTATGCAAATTATATTGGGCCACATTTTCCTCTCAATAATTTTAGCAAAAAAACTAGGCATAAATAAAAGCCAGTGTAATGTCAGCAGGAAATGCTAACAGATTATTTGTCCATGTTTAGCTCTGATGTAAGGATGACTACTCTCCAAAAATGGATTAACAAATATTAGTTAAAAAGTGAGTAAAATCCAACTTTTCAATCGGCTTATTTTTGAATTCATTCTGGGGACGTGGGCGTCAGTAGCAAAGCTCAGAGCATAGAGCAGTGACCATTTATGAGGTCTCAGAATCGCCCCCTCATGGTTACCTATAACTTATTCTTCTTGCTAATTGAAGTCAACCATGCACTGCATCTTTGGAACCCGTAGCGCCAGTGGGAGTATTTATGAGTGATGTTTCTACCATGCCTACACCTGCTTAACCAACACTTTAACTGCACATGCTGCTGTTGTTATAAACATTCTCAGGTTAAATGTTGGAACCACGCATTCTCATAGTCATGTTTCTCTCTTAATAGAGTGCAGCACTCTGGGGGAAGCAGTTTCAATTTAACGCACTCCTCTGTAATGTAGGTAAAGTAGCACTGAAGTGTCCCTTCAAGATTTGTAGGGGGAAATGTCCTGTAAACTGCGTGAAATATGTTCTCAAAATGTAGTTTTAGCTTGAAAACTGCCCACAAGATGGAGTCAGTAATTGGACTGAGCGCTGGGAAGTAGCTAAAAAAGCAAAGATAAAAGCCATACAGAATTCTAAGCTAATTAAACCATAAAGCTTCTAAGCTAATTACACCATGAAGGCTTATGTATCCAAATGATGCATTCCTTACTACTGTAGTGTTAGAAAGCCATTTGGAAGACTAAGCCCAGGGAATAACCCCAGGGGTGACATGAACATGTTGGCCTAGAAATTCGGGCCTGCCCTTTTTTGGGGCATGCGGGGGTGCGGAGTGCAGGGTGCATGACCTGCGCCTGAATAGTTAGGTTGGAGGCACCCCTAATATTGGGCCTTGGGCCTCAATATAATGGAGCCAGCGAGGCACAACAGCCAGCCGGCAAAGACGACTGCAACATCAGGCCGCTGTTACCGTCGCAGCGGCCCTCAAGTAAGTGGGTCCAGGGTCGGGTCTGCGATCGGGGCCAGGGAGTGGGGCTGGGAGTCGGAACTAGGAACGGGCCGAGGGGGCCGGGGATAGAGCAGGCCAGGGGGTCAAGGGGGCCGGGGATCACGAGGGCTGAGGATCGAGGAGGTCAGGGGATCGAGGGGGCTGCCTCAGCGCAAAACAATCTCGAAGAGGGGGCCTCAACCGGCATTAAGCCCATTATTTGCATATGCAAAGGGCCTAACGGCTGCATTACGCATGGGTAAAGGACACCTACTTTTTTTTCCTTTCCCAATATGGCGGGTGGCACCTCTCCAGCTGGAAATGCACATGCGCTTTCTGCCCACTAAACTGGGGGCTTAGTAGGCCAGTTAGCGCCTGAAAAACGGGCACTGTGAGACCAAATTCACAGGCCATCATGTCTTAGCCCTCAACACATTTATACACATTAATTTCTTATACAATTATATTCTGTCTAAGCCATTCTATCACTTCTCTAAAGTTTTGCATCTTTGCAAATCAAGCTGGATGGTCTCATGTCCATCTGAACACTGACATAATTTGCAGAATTAACATCACATTCCCCTACGCTGTTTCTGTACCCCTGCCTTTCTCTGCATCTGGGACAAGTTCACATAAACACTATCACAGTACCTGTTTCCTTTCCTCAACTTTAAGGATGTACACACATTTCCTGGGTCCAATTGTGAGCCTACATATGTCTCGAAGATGGATTGCTACATCTCATTAACTTTTCCTGCATTTCATTTCATTATTACACTCACAACACCAACTATTTGCATTGCTGTCTCAATCCAACCCGATCGTAATTTGTCAGCTTTCTGAGAAGGTGCTTCTCATCTTCACTTCAATCTGAGCTGCAAACTGCAACAACCCTTGGCAGTTCATCAGTGAGTTTAATTGCAATGTTGATACAACTCTAAGCTCTGTCACAGACTATACTGGAAGGAGTTACTACAAAGTGGCACTGTAAGGGCACTTATGTAAACTTTCTCTGGTTGATATTTGTATCAAAATTGTAAATGTGTTCAGAAAGAACATGTTTAGGATTTTACCAGAAACACAAGCCAGAGGAAATCTGCTTAAACACATTTACAGTGGCACTACACACAGCAACCAAAGCATTTTCTCTTCCATTACTAGTTTTTCAGGGATTAAGCTTGCTTTGATTACTACAGTTTAAGTCACTTGATCCTAAGCTTCCAGCTCAGACAATCAAACTGTTTCTCATACGGAGTTCTGACCCCCAACAAAACATTAGCACCACACCAATCCTCATATCTATCACATGTTAGGAACTTTATGTGCACCTTTTCTGCAAATATTTCTCTTTACTGTTTCTTTATTATCTTTAATCCAGGACATGTTTCTTTTTTGTTATCCTTCACCCAGTATAACCAGGTTTGGACGGAGCGCTGATGTAAGCAAAAACAGTTTGAGCAAGCACAAGAAAAGCAAGTTACTCATTTAGATTTGAGCAGTTGGGCCCATGCATGGCCCCGATTTTAACTCCAGGTGGATTCCCCGCTCAGGTCTGAGTTAAAAATTACAGTCGGGTCTCAATAATGTCATCGGGCCGGAACACGCATATGTGAAGAGGAACCCTGTTGGCTCCGGGCGTGTGTCCTTGCTGCCTGCTCAGGAGAAGCAGGTTAAAATTGCAGATGTTGTGATCATGGCGGCTTTCAGACAGGTAAGAGCCAGGGCGATTTTAACTGCCCACCCGCCAGGTTTCTGCTGAGCGGGTAGGGTTAAAATCGAATGAAACTGAGTATCGGACGGGGAGTATAACAAGCGGCCGTTCCGATACCACCCGTTTTGCGCTACCGCCCCAGGTGAGTTTCTACCCCATGAGCTCAGTCTGGCTATGGCCTGACCCAACACAGCTTTTGACAGTAATAGCTGCTTACCTTCACCGTCAAAAGGCATACAGCGAAGCTACCTCCAAAACCAATGCCGGGGAGATTACCTGACACAGTGGCACAGTTATTGGCGGAGGCAACCCTGTAAAGTAAAAAGGGGCTTGCAATTAGTAACCAGAACACACAATTGCTAGGATGTGGATTAATTCGAGCAATTAGTGCTCCTTAATATTTATGTGCTAACTGTGCCATTATAAACACACCCTACCTTTATAATATTCTCAATGAGAAGACAATAGCCTGGAAATAATTGTGAGCAATGATTTTGTTTAGCGTAATCGTATCAAACTCCACTCTCCGCTATTTTAACAGTGGTATTTACATATTTATTTTAACATCTTTAATGTCTACAGGCTTAGTTTCAGTAAAACATACTTAGTTCACAGCTTGTTTTGCTGTTTAAAATCTTATATTTGTTGGGCATCATTTAATGAGGTACTTATTTGTAAAAAGTTGTTTATTTGTAAGGTTGACCTTGAAGCAGCTTGTGCAGAAGAATGCTGAAGGCTTCTCTTTGTATTCCTGCCAAGTCCTTACCTGTTCAGCGAACAAGGAGAGGTTCCAAGACCAACTGGGGTCAAATTTCTACTGACACAGCTCCGAAATTTTGTTTGCTAGACAGATGTCTATCAGCAAGTGCACGTGAAGAGAAAGGGTCATTTTGCACCAATTCCCTCACCGTGTAACGCCATGTCTAAGATTAAAAGGCTGTCAGTATCCACTCCAATTGAATACACTCTGCAGCCCACAGCAAGGGTATTCCGCCACATTCAAGGTCATTATATATCTCTGTGAAAAGAAACATCTTAACAGAGGCCCATCAGCCACTTCCTGTATGTTTTTCATTTTTTTCCATTAAAATGGAAATATCGCAGGTTTGAGGGATGTAAAGATTCACATGTCACATTCATTATGATATCATCCACAAGTGATGCATTTTTAACACATTTCATTTCTTGCGATGTTGTCCTTAATACAAATTTATAGAGTCGCTAAAGTTTGCCAAACAGTTATTTGGGTTGATGGTGCCTCTTTTTAAAAACATGCAAAAAGTGATATATTCAACACAGATAAATGTGAGGTATCACATTTTGGTAGGAAGAATAGCGAGGTCACATATTACTTGGAGGGTGTGAGTCTGGGTGGGGTAGAGGAGCAAAGGGATCTCGGAGTACAAATACACAAATCACTAAAAGTAGCGACACAGGTTAACAAGGCCATAAAAAAAGCAAACCAAGCAATAGGATTTATTTCTAGAGGGATAGAATTGAAAAGTAGTGAAGTTATGCTAAACCTGTATCGAACCTTGATTAGACCACACTTAGAGTACTGCGTACAATTCTGGTCACCATATCATAAAAATGATATCGAGGCACTGGAGAGGGTGCAGAGAAGATTTACAAGGATGATATCAGAAATGCGAGGGTATACCTATCAGGAAAGGATGAACAGGCTGGGTCTCTTTTTTCTTGAAAAGAGAAGGCTGAGGGGTGACCTAATAGAGGTCTTTAAAATTATGAAAGGCTTTAATAGAGTGGATACAGAGAGAGTGTTTCCACTTGTGGGGAAGAGCAAAACTCGAGGCCATCAATATAAGATAGTTACCAAGAAATCCAACAGGGAATTCAGAAGAAACTTCTTTACCCAGAGAGTGGTGAGAATGTGGAACTCGCTACTACAGGGAGTGGTTGAAGCGAATAGTATAGATGCATTTACGGGATTATTAAGGGGTGGTTAGATAAGCAAATGAGGGAGAAGGGAATAAAGGGTTAGGCTGATAGAATTAGATGAGGAAAGACAGGAGTAGGCTTGAGTGGAGCATAAATGACAGCATGGACTGATTGGGCCGAATGGCCTGTTTCTGTGCCGTATATCCAATGTAATCCTATGTAATTTCTAGATTGTGTTAAGAAACAGCTTACCATTCTGGATGGACGGTCTTGTGTTATATTTTTGTTAAGGTTCTTGATAATCCGTTATCAAATGATAACCGAAAACAAAAAGATTGGTTATGGCTGAAAAAACTTCACATATAGCAGTTCACTCCTCACTTACTTACTCCATCTTGTAGACTTACTTGTCAAGTCTGGATCTAACCCGTTTATTCATTCCAACATTGATACAGCACTTAAGATATTAAGAGGACATCTCTGAATTCCCAAACAAACTAATACATCATGACAGATGATTGATGTGCTGATCTCACTCGTCACCTCTACCGTATCTCCCATCCAATCTGCAGTAATAGAAAAAGAAAAGCTTTGCAGAAGTTCATAGCATTCCAGCTGGCCCAATTTATAATTATTCAAACCCGACCCTAATTTTTTCCCCCTTCATTCTGAAAGCCCACTCACCAACCACGTTCTGTGAAAGAACCTCTGACAATGTGCTTTATAATCGGTCATTTGGGTATACATGAGAGCATCAGTTCCCCCGCTGTCCCCGTGGGGAAGTTCATGCCTTCACTGGGTACCTCCTTCCTCAGCTACAGCCTAACTGGGATCAAGAACTCAGCAAGTGGAGAATGGCCAGCATCGTTCTCACCCACTCCAATGCATAGGGCAGGGTACAGTACCACCGGGTGAGTCATCATGCAGAACCCAGGGAGCAGGTCGCCTGCATATACTCTCCGCTGACAGGCAATAAATAGAAACCTACTCAAAACAATTTTTCCTATTTTCACACCTGAAGGTTGTTACTATTGATAAGGCATAGTTCCTTGTTCACCAACAATTCTCCAGACCCTCACCCAATTCCCCATTCCTTGCATACAAACCTTGACAGTGTTAGCACATTTTTTGACTGTTTAGTTCATCACAAGTCAAGTCTGATCCTATCTTCACCTGATGCACACAAATGCTTACTTGCCAGCATCGATCACTGGATAGCAATTAGAAGTGGGAACCTTGTTGATATTTTCCCTTCTTGGCTCAAAGACACCTGAGGTCAATTATAGAGCTACCTTGGCTGACATAAGCTGACTCAGTACTGAGAGGATGGAACTGGGAACCTTATGGCTCAGTGATAAACCACAAGGCACACTTAATGGGGGTGTCAAAAATGGAATTTCGTGCCTCCACTATGCCTGTGAATACCTGGAGGGGAAGAGAAAACAAAAGCACTATCAATAATACTGAAAGTTCCCTTCAACAACACAGTTAACACAAGGTTTCACTATTGCCATGGAGATTGGGCAAGCCTTGCATTAGCTTTCTCTTGCTGTCCAGCAAAAGAGAGCCCACAAAAATGATTCTCCCGGATTCACAGCAGACAGGCCATGAAGACAGGAAGAGAGAAAAGGGAAAAACAAGGAAAAGAAAGAGGAAAAGAAATGAGCATGAGAGAGCTGAAAATCAAATATCTATTCGAAGAACAGGGGAGTTCTGTGTCTTGGCCAATATTTATCTCTCAACAAACATCACTAAAACAGATTATCTGGTTATGTATCTCATTGCTCTTATGGGAGCTTGCTGTGCACAAATTGGCTCCTGCATTTTTCTACATTACAACAGTCAAAATATTTCATTAGCTGTAAAGCACTTTGGGATACCCTGAGGTCATGAAAGGTGCTATATAAATGTAAGTCCTTTCCTTCCTTTAGACAAGTCAAGATAAGTCTAACACTGCTGATAGATGTGGATAGATGGTTAATGGTGGGTGGATGCTTTCCTGTAAAATAACCCAGCTTCTCTGACATTCTTCTTCTTCTATGTCCAAGTAACACAAATAAATTGGAATTCCCATGGAGACTCCAATTGTGTGAGGAGGTAACCCCAAAGCAGCTTTACATAGCCCCTTGGCCCATTTAGTTGGACAAAAGGGTCAAAAAAGGTGAAACAAAGTCACCTGCACTTGAAGGAACTATTTAAATTGCAGCAGTGAAAAGATTTTTTTATGTTCGTTCCTGAGATGTGGGTGTCACTAACAAGGCCATCATTAATTGCATATCCCTAATTGCCCTTGAGAAGGTGGTGGTGAGCCGCCTCCTTGAACCGCTGCAGTCCGTGTGGTGAAGGTACTCCCACAGTGCTGTTAGGGAGGGAGTTCCAGGATTTTGACCCAGTGACGATGAAGGAACGGCGATGTATTTGCAAGTCAGGATGGTGTGTAACTTGGAGGGGAACTTGGAAGGTGGTGGTGTTTCCATGCGCCTGCTGCCCTTGTCCTTCTCGGTGGTAGAGGAGGGGAACTCGGAGGTGATGGCAGTGATTGTACAGAGGGGGTCTATGTGGGTCTGAATGGGGCAGTGCTGCAAGGGGAGGTGGTGGTGGGGGGGGATCATTCATGCTGCCATGCCAACAGCAGGAGCCAATCACAAGGTCGGTACTACGCACGGGCAGAGCAGCTCTCCCACAATGCCGAGCGAGCTGGGTCCTGGAGCCGGGGTGTATTCTGTGCCGCGGGGCACTGTGGGAAAGGCGCTCCGTCATAATCGGATCCTCGCAACCCTCCAGTGACGCCCGCCTCCCGCGCCTGGAACTCCCGCCGCCTGGGGCAGAGTGGGCGGGGCCCTGACCAGAAACTGAACCCACTCACTGCACTGCCTTTCCCAATGTGGCCCAGCAGCCACCGACGTGTGTTGCCATCTAGTGTCTATTTTAAACACTAGCACCAAAACATTTTCCCGGAGAGGCTCAGGCTCGGACTGTGCAAAATTGGTACAATTCTGTTGTTGCAATAGCAGTAACATTGGTGGTCCGCACAAGGATGGGGCAATGTAAAGCGCTAATGCGTGATCATTTTAATTGCAATTTTTAAGTCATCTTTTGCCACGCTTTAAACTGAAGATACGGGAAAGCAGGTTACTTGTCCACTCGGCGCTGCGTGATATCAAGACATCTTCCCCCAACCGTGCTGCAGAACCATGATTTTCTAGGCTGAAGAAGAATGTTTAACGTGAAATAAGAACGCAAAAGAGTCGGAAATATACAGCAGGTCCTTCAGGATCTGAAAAGGGAAAAGACGGGTTAGCATTTAGGTTGGAGACCTTTCAACGGAACTGAAAAGGAAAGGATGCAAGCCCTTTATAGGACTGACGAATTGGTTTTAGTCAATACTATAGAGGGGCTTACCTACCTCTCCTTTCCCGTTCTGATGAAAGATCTCTACCCAAAACATTAACCTGTCTCTTCACTTTTCAGAGGTTGACAGACCTCCTGTGTACTTCTGGCATTTTTTGTTTTTATTTCAGATTTCCAACACTTACAGTTCTTTGGCTTTATCTTGACAGCTTAACATTAAAAATTGTAACAGTATCGGGCAACGCCAATAAACCCTCAATCTAAATTCAATCGCCCTGTATCAGACCTAAAAGAGCTGTAACTTTAATCATTTATACTTCTTTGCATGTGCGACCAAACTAAATGATCTCTATCCAGTCTACCAACGCTTTGGTAATACTCAAATGTGTCCTGTATGAGTCACTGAGAAGATAATTCTTCACCCTTTTCCTTAGCTGAGTTTGCAGTGATGTTCCAGATAGGGCTATTACTGCTGATAACATTTAAACCTCACACTTTTTCTGCTGTTTTTGCAAAAAGCCAGACATGCAGGAGGTTCAATTTGGATGCGGAGTTTCTTTCAAATTGCATATTATCACAAATCAAAACATTTCAGGTGGAATGCTAATACATTAATCCAATAATAATGGCTTTCTTGACTTCATTTTGAGATTTGAAAGTTCCTGACAATTGAAACTGGAGCTTCTGCTTTATTACCAATAAATGAACTGTCCCACTGGATTATGTCACAAGGTGAACAGATAATGACAGAGTAATGAATATCTTGTGACATTATTTTGAAAACATTAGGAAGCAATATATGTGGCAAGTTACCATGACTTCTTATAATGATGTATGGACAGCCAAATAAACCTACTGTTCCACTGTCACCCTGAAAGGCAAAGGCAGTACTAGGCTCCTCTTCTCCACTACTAACTGCCTCTTAAATCCCTTTCCCTTGCCCCCTCGATCCTCACATCCAATGCTAAGTACAAAGAGCTCTCCATCTCTAAGATTTAGATCATTTATGTTACTTCCTACCATTCGTCCCAAGCTTCCATCCTCTCTCCAGTCACCCACCCACTTCAGCCTGATGTCCAGTCACTCGGCAGTTTCTTCCTCATCTTACCCATGTCTTCTCCATGCTCATCTTATCCCTGAGACCCAACCCCTGCTTCTTGACCTCTTCCCTACTGAACTCCTGACCACTCAATTTCCCCTCCTGGCCCCACATCTAGCTGACATTGTTAATGGCTCCCTTTGCTCAGGCACCATCTCACTTCCTTTCAAAATTATCATCATCTAACCCTTCCTCAAAATAAAACAGTTTTGACCCATCCATGCCCTCCAAATACTTGCCCACCTCTAACCTCCTTTTCCTTTTTATGATCCTTTTATGATCCACCAAGTCATCACCTCCCAGCTCCATGCTCATGTCTCTCAAAATTCGCTATTCAAATCCCTCATCTAGCTTCTGTCTTTCTCACAACACTAAGACAGCCCTAATCAAAGCTTTGAATGATATCCTCATGGCTGTGACCATGGTGCAGTATCCCTCCATGCCTTCCTCAACCTCTTTGTAGTGTTTGATAGTCAACCATACTATCATCCTCTATTGGCTTTTTTTCATGGTCCAGATCCATGGAAATGCCCTTGTATGGTTCCACTGCTACATAACTGAATGTAGACAGCACATCTCCAGTAATGTCTTCTCTTCCCAACCCAAGACAGTCACCTCTGAAGTCCCCCAAGAAGCTTTCCTGGCTTCTTCCTCTTCTTCATCTATATGCTCCCCTTCCATGATATCATCTATAGTCACAGAGTTGGCTTTCTTATATGGTGACAACACCCAGCTTTACCTCTCCATCATCTCTCTCAAGCCCAAAACCACTTCTGTGTTGTTAGACTGTCTATCCAATATCAAGAGCTGGATGAGCCACAACTTCATTCCACTGAACAGAGAGAAGAGCAAAGTCATCATTTTTTGGCTCCTGCCATAAACTCCAATCTCTTGCCACTGACTCCATTCCCCCTTCCTCAGCCACAAATTCAGACTAAATCAGGCTTTGTGAAATTTTAGCATCTTGTTTGACCCAGAGCCGAACTTCAAACCCATATCCTATCTATCACCAAACCACTTATTTCCACCTCCGTAACCTTGCCCATCTCGGCCACTGCCTCAGCCCCTCCGTCACTGAAATATTATCCACATTTTTATCACCTCTAGACTTGATTATTCCAATGCCCTCCTTGCTGGCCTCCCATCCTCCATAAATTCCAACCAGTTCAAACTTCAGCTGTCAATATCCTATCCTGCTCTCTGTCCCTCAATGCATTCAATATTAAATCCTGATCCTTATCTTTAAACCCCTTCATGGCCTTTCCCCAGCCGAACTCTACAACCTTCTCCAGCCTTAATGCCCCTCCCACATCATTTGGTCCTCTGACTCTGGCCTTTTCTTCAGCTCCACTTCCTTCATTCCACCATTGATGGTAGAACTTTCAGCCACCTCAGTCCTACTCTCTAGAATTCCTTTGCTAACTGCCTCCACCACTCCACTTCTGTCTCCACCTTTATAAATCTTTTCAAAACCCAGCCTTTTGACGAGGCTTTGGTTGCCCCGCCTAATCTCTCCCTCCATGGCTCAATATCCATTCCCCAACCAATTTTCATAGTAAAGAGCCTTTGCAACATTACAAGCATTATATACTTTTCTGTTGTTACACTACAGGGAATAGCCTCCCTGTCACCATTGTATTATTTAAGGGGTTAAGAACATCAAATAACTTGAGGTGACTTTGTTGGAGTCTTTAGCAAGTAAGCATGTTTTAGTATCTGCCTCCTTTACTACACAGGAACTCAGTATTCTTCCTTCTAACTCAGAAGCATTTTGTACTGGTTACTTACTCAGTCTAATATACGCTGTGCTGTTTTAAATTCCAGCAAAAACAATCAGCATCCACTCAACACCGAGTCCAAGCTTCTAAAAATTACATGGACAGAAGGGAATGGGTGACATAGTCATTTAAAACACTATCCTTTCATCTCTGAAACATGGGCTGAATTCTACCCAGACTGATGAGATGAGGTGCATTCCTTGAGTATAGAAGATTAAGTGGTGATCTTACTGAGATGTTTAAGATGCTTAAAGGTTTTGATAGGGTAGATAGAGAAAAACTATTTCCCCTGGTGGGAGGAGTCCAGAACAAGGAGGCATACCCTTAAAATTAGGGCTAGGCAGTTCAAAGGTGATGTCAGGAAGCATTTCTTCACACATAGGGTAGTGCAAATATGGAACTCTCTCTTCCAAAAAGCTATTGAGGCTAGGTCAATTGGAAATTTCAAAACTGAGACTGATAAGTTTTTATTAGCCAAGGGAATTAAGGATTACGGAACCAAGGCATGTAGATGGAGTTAAGGTACAGATCAGCCATGATCTAATTGAATGGCGGAGCAGACTCGAAGGGCTGAATGGCCTACTCCTGTTCCTATATTCCTATGTTCCTATGAATGTCTCCTCTGTTTCAGGCTGGTAAGGATCCTAAGTGAAATGAGTTTGGACAATTTCAATCCAGCTCTGATGTATACTAATTCATAGTGCAAAAACTTACCACAATTCGACATGAATTAGAACTCAGAGAGGTCAGACTGGAAGTGTCGCTTTGGTACGATAGGGGATTGTCCCTTTTATTCCTGAACACGGACATCCCTCACCTTAGTGAGCACCAGATTCCCTGCCGCTCTACTCAAAAAAAAAGACCCTTAGATTGATAACAGTTCAGAGTAAGCATTATGACTGATCCGTAGGTTCAATTTCTAGTGTGCAATGGTCATGATGCAGGGCTTTACTCCCTTAGCTTGTGTGGATGCGATTTTCAGGGTATATGTGGTATAAATATGATACATAATGGGGAGCGGAGTTGTACCCAAAAAGCACCTGGTGAAGTCTAATCTAATAATTCAATGCCCCAGTCTGATAAACTTCGTGGGTCAACGACATTGGAATTTTTTTCTCAGTAAACCACAATTTCACATTGGGTCAACGGCACTTGTAAAAGGCTTTTGTTTCCTTTCTGTTACACCAAAAATCTTTGCAAGATGCATCGCTTATGATGTCAACCCATTTTATACTCTGCTGACTAATAGTTGAAAGAGTCCTAATCAATAAGTAAACATATTTTCTTGTTCTGTAACAAATTACAGTTAAATCAAACCCATGGGGACCAGAAAATTAATTCTCCTTATGAGCAATTTCATTTTATAGAAGTTTGAACTCCAATCCGAATTTGAATGGAGTTGGTAGGATGAATCTGGGGATGAGATGTATCATAACAAGGTTTGACTGGAATTTTCTTTTATCCACTGGTAATTCTTTCTGCAACTAAAATGAATTTGCTCTTTTGTGAAAAATGTGTGACCCGGGAGCTTCAGCTACTCTGTAATGCTGTGGTTTTCATTTTGAGAGCACATTGTGGTTTTTGGTTAAGTTTCCAGACACCATCTGCAAGCTAATAAATTGTTTTTTCAAAGGATAATAGCAGAAGAGTCACTTTGAAAGTCTGAAAATATCACAATGTGCCAAATAGGCTGAAAATGTCAACTGGGATTCACATCAGGCTTCAGTATCAAAATGAGTTTACCAGTATGTTCATCAGAATGGACCTCAGCAAATCCTTCAAAATTGCACAGCAACAGCTATCACACACAGCTCAACTAACCCATCAAGAGAATGTAATATCTGCCCCATAATTCATCAATAAACCCATCATACTATGTCAACAAACTCCTACCAATGTTCAAGGAAACATATTCATAAACCCATCAGAATACATCCGACTAGAATTCTCCTACAGCCCCATCAGAATATATCCCACCAAAGTACCCTACAAGCACATCAGAATACTCCTCAACCAAATATCCCAACACACCAATTAGAATATATCCCACCAAAATACACCACACCAAAATACGGCAACAAACCCATTGGGGGCGATTTTATTAATGGGGGCGCGTTGGAGGCGGGACTGTTGCTTGGCGGGTCGATGTCCTGCCTCCATCGATTTGTGGCCAACCCATGCTATTTTCCCTTGATTGACATTGTTAAGCCCGCCCAGGAGCCTTAGCAGGCCAATTAAGGGAAAGCCGGTTGCAGAGAACATCAACGTATGACGTTTCATCTGTCAAAATTTTTGACAGATGAATTGTCATTGTTTGACAGCTCTGTGAAGCTGTCAAACAGTGACATTCTCTGCAGTTTGATGAGGTCTTGCATTCAAGACCTCACCAAACATCTTTGTTTTACAGAAATGAGATGTTTGTTGTATCTGAGAATGCAACGGCCATCTCTCATCTGCAACACGGAGGTCCGAGACTCTCCGCATACAAACCGACTGAAGCCTGCAGGAAGAAACAAAGGTAAGTACACTTTTAAAAACACTTTGCACTTACCTCAGATACTCACCTCTACACTCTTGCACCCATCACTTACCTTCACACCACACTTTTGCACACCCCCCCGACCCCCGCAGACCCAGTACTCACCTCGCTGAGCTGGCGTGTTTTGGAGCCTTCGGGAAGCCCGCACTTATGAGGGCAAAATGGGGATAATCCTATTTTCTGCCTGTTAACTACCTGTTAACAGGCAGTTAATAGGTTTTAATCCCTTCCCGCCTCCAAAGAGACGGGACCCGCCTCCTAGGAAGATGGCATGGAGGCGGGTTGGGCACCCGCCCCCAAATTCTGCCATTTTCCCAGCAGTCCCGCCTCCATACCCACCTCCCCAGGGCTGGCAAAATCGCCCCCATTGAATGCATCCCACCAAGATGCCCCATTCAAACATTTTCCACCGTTACCCCAACGAACCCATCAGAATATGTCTTTCGGATGAGACATTAAATCGAGGCCTCGTCTGGTCTCTCAGGTGGACATAAAAGATCCCATGGCACTATTTCGAAGAGCAGGGGAGTTACCCTGGTGTCCTGGCCAATATTTATCCCTCAACCAACATAGCAAATAAAACAGATCCTGAATTTAAACAAGGGGAATTATGATGCCATTAGACGGGAACTGAGTAGGTCTGATTGGACAACGTTCCTGGGAGGACTGGAGGTAGATAAACAATGGCAAGCATTTAAAGATAGAATGACAAAATTGCAAAAATTGTTTATACCAATCTGGCATAAAAGGAAATCTAAAAAGGTGACTCAACCGTGGATAACAGGGGAAATTAGAGACAGCATAAAATCCAAAGATAGGGCGTATAAAATAGCCAAAAAAAGCGCCAGAGCAGAAGATTGGGAACAGTTTAAGATAGAGCAAAGGAGGACAAAGGGCTTAATCAAGAGGGGCAAAATAGCTTACGAAAGCAAACTGGCGGAAAATATAAAAACTAACTCCAAAAGCTTTTATAAGTATATCAAGAGGAAAAGACTGGTGAAAACCAAAGTTGGTCCATTGCAGTCAGATACGGGGGAATATATAATGGGAAATAAGGAAATGGCAGACCAACTAAATGCATACTTTGGGTCAGTCTTTACGAAGGAAGACACAAAAAACTTCCCTGGGATATCGGGAAAAATAGGGACATTGGCAAAGGAGGAACTGACGCAAATCAATATCTCTAAGGATATGGTGTTAAGGAAGCTAAAGGGATTGAAGGCGGACAAATCCCCAGGGCCTGATAACATGCATCCTAGGGTACTGAAGGAGGTGGCCCTAGAGATAGCGGATGCACTAAGTATGATTTTTCAGAATTCATTAGACTCGGGAACAGTGCCCATGGATTGGAGGGTAGCTAACGTTACCCCACTATTCAAAAAGGGGGGTAGGGAAAAAGCAGGTAATTACAGACCTGTAAGCCTTACATCAGTTGTGGGCAAAATGCTGGAGTCCATCATTAAGGATGAAATAGCGGAGCACTTAGCAAATGGGGACAGGATAGGACAGAGTCAACATGGATTTACAAAGGGTAAATCGTGCTTGACTAATCTATTGGAATTTTTTGAGGGAGTAACTGGTAAAATAGATGGGGGAGAGCCAGTAGATGTGGTGTACCTGGACTTCCAAAAGGCCTTCGACAAGGTCCCACATAAAAGATTAGCATGGAAAATTGAAGCTCATGGGATAAAGGGGAAAGTATTGACGTGGATAGAGAACTGGCTGTCAGATAGAAATTGAGAGGTCGCACAACACCAGGTTATAGTCCAACAGTTTTATTTGAAATCACAAGCTTTCGGAGCTATCGATTTGCTCCTTCCTCAGGTGAAGTAAATTAGATACAGAATCGCCAAAGCATATATAGATAGAAAAATTCTGTATCTAATTTACTTCACCTGAGGAAGGAGCAAATCGATAGCTCCGAAAGCTTGTGATTTCAAATAAAACTGTTGGACTATAACCTGGTGTTGTGCGACCTCTCAATTTTGTCCACCCCAGTCCAACACCGGCATCTCCGCATCATGTCAGATAGAAAACAGAGAGTTGGAATAAACGGCTCATTTTCTGAATGGCAGGCAGTAACAAGTGGGGTACCACAGGGATCTGTCCTGGGTCCCCAGCTGTTCACAATTTACATTAATGACCTGGATCAGGGAGTCGGATGCAGCATTTCCAAATTTGCAGACGACACTAAACTAGGAGGGGGGGTGGGCTCAGAGGAGGAGACCAGGAAGCTCCAGAGCGATTTGGACAGACTGGGTGATTGGGCGGATAAATGGCAGATGCACTATAATGTGGACAAGTGCGAAGTTATCCACCTTGGGTGCAGGAACGGGAGGGCAAATTATTATTTAAATGGCAATAAATTGGGAGAGGGGGAAGTACAGAGAGACCTGGGTGTTCTTGTACACCAGTCACTGAAGGCGAGCATGCAGGTGCAACAGGCGGTCAAGAAGGCAAACGGTATGCTGGCCTTCATAGCAAAAGGGTTGGAATACAGGAACAGGGATACCTTGCTGCAGCTGTACAGGGCACTGGTGAGACCACACCTCGAGTACTGTGTACAGTTTTGGTCGCCTCATCTGAGGAAAGATGTTCTTGCCATGGAGGGGGTGCAGCGGCGATTCACCAGGCTGATACCAGGAATGGCGGGATTGACCTATGAGGAGAGACTATGTAGTTTAGGGATGTACACACTGGAGTTTAGAAGATTGAGAGGGGACCTCATAGAAGTGTATAAAATTCTGACAGGTCTAGACAGACTAGATGCAGAAGGAATGTTTCCCTTGGCGGGTGAGAACAGAACTAGAGGACATAATTTAAGGATAAGGGCTAAACCATTTAGGACAGAAATGAGGGGGAATTTCTTCACTCAGAGGGTGGTGAACCTGTGGAACTCATTGCCACAGAGGGCAGTGTACGCCAGCTCATTAAATATATTTAAGAGGGAATTAGATATATTTCTACAGGCAAAAGGGGTTAAGGGTTACGGAGAGAAGGCGGGGACGGGATACTGAATTGGAGGATCAGCCATGATCTCATTAAATGGCGGAGCAGGCTCGAAGGGCCGGATGGCCTATTCCTGCTCCTATCTTCTATGTATCTATGTATCTATGTATCTGGTCATTATCACATTGCTGTTTGTGGGAGCTTGCTGTGCGCAGTTGGCTGCCGCATTTCCTACATTACAACAATGATACACTTCAAAAGCACTTCATTAGCTGTAAAGCACTATGGGACGTCTGGAGGTCATGAAAGGCTATATATAAATGCAAGTCTTTCTTTTTTTCTTTTAGAATAAGCCTCACCAAAATATGTACCTCGTCAAAATAGCCCAACAAACTGATCAAAATATATTCTACAAAAATACACCACTGAAGTACCCTAAAAATTCATCAGAAGATACCCTGAAAAATATCCCTACCATTTTCTCAGATTATATCTATTTATTTTATTAGGTAAAAATACCCATACACACCAATCAGAATACCTTCCATCAAAGCACGCCAACAAACCCATCAGAATACATCCCACCAAAATAACCCAATAAACTGATTAGAATCCACGCCACTAAAATATCCCTACAGATAAGGTCAGAATACATATAAGATCAACCTACCTCTACAAACTGTAAAGTTTCGCAATTATCGCAATTCGAAATAACATAAGAGAGAGGCAGATTCGTTTGATCAGTTTATTAAACGAAATGCTGTCATGATTATAAAGGACACAGAAGCCTGTAAAATGGCCGCCGCGCATCGTGGCAGAAGCTTCCAGAAATACAGTGGGCAGACAAGATGGCGTTCGAATATACATTTCAGTATAAGATTGGATCATACTCGGTAAACATTGATAAAGACAGGATGCAACCTGTTTGCATTTGAAACAATAGCAAAGATATAAGTGCTGGAATCGTTTTCCATGCACAAGTAAGGACCATTGTACTGGGCAAATCGAAGGCCCATCCAGACACATCAATACACATATACCCCCACGGCTCTACAATGAGAGAGCCATTCACGGGTGATTAAGTCAGTATTTGGGGAGGCCCCAAAACCAGTCAGGGAGACTCCTAGCCGGTTCGACAATGGGGAAAACATTAACGGATAGTTGGCCAGTTTCAGGTGCTACCATGCTGGGAGTTTTGTGCGCCAATATTTCACAAAGGACAAACATTAAGATTTGAGTGGGAGATAAGGGGAGACAGGACTATAACTATAGTGAACAAACGTCCATCGGTCTCTTATTCTCCCGGTGCTCTTGACTCTCTTATCTTGCTGCTGACTGCTGAAGCTCTTCCTTAGGGCTGGACATTGTTGACTCTTGACTTTTAGCCGTACTGGTCGGTTATTCGAATGTTGGGTGGAGCTCAAACGGAACGAGCCGCCTCGATAAGGGCAAGTGACCGGGTGCACCATCCCGAGTGTCGGTAAACGGTGTCTGGACCCGAAGGCCCGAAGAGAGAAGACGAAACGACAAGAAAAGAAGAAGAATCCACGTGCCGCCACGGTCAGTAAACCCCGACCGCGCCCGAAAATATAATAAAAGACTCTTCATCGAAATCTACCGACAACCGGTGTCGGTACAGGAAGACTCTTCTTTGAATTTTACAAACGTTCCGAGTTCTACCGAGTTCTTCATGACAAAAGACGGTCTGGCCTGCTTGTCGCAGCAGCGAAGATAAACAAGTGGGGTACAGAGACCCCTCCAAACACGTGACAGTCAGGCGCTGTAGCGAAACGAGCAGAGTGCCTCACTTTAAAATTCTCCGAAGTAACACGAGTGGTGAGCATGTTTCGCGATCCTACAAATCTAGACGTAGTGTAGGTATTGATAAGGGAGGGTGGTTTTATTAAGGATAAAGTATAATGTGTTCCCCTTTTTACGATGTGCCGTGCGTTCTTCATTACCATAGACCAAGCTTTATGAATGTATGTATACTTGTACTCTCGTTAATTTGCGCCTATGACATGTAATTCATGATTTTGGACGCTATGCAATAAAGATTTCCATTTCGTACTATTCAACCGGGTCTATCTGAGTTTTCTCTGCATTACTGCTCCTGCACCTAAGTCCAATGTTAGAACCGTAAGGATGAGTGGGTCGAACCACTCACAGGTGCTTATTGCAATAAGGCTGGCCGGAGACCAGAGCAAGCAATAGTATTAGGCAACGAAGGCCTAACCTCGCACCAGCACCGTCTGAGACACAGACAAAACCCTTACAAAACTGTTCAGAATACATCTCACAAGAAGCAAGTTAGCACTTTTATAGAATTGTGCATATTGGATTGTGCGTTTGAATTGACAGGGCCTGGCACAATTGTAGTTACTCCAGCTTTTCTTGTAATTCTAGAAACTAAAATAAGACTGTGGTTCTACCTTATCTGGCAGCTGTCTTTCAAACCTAAACCACATGTAAACAGTTTGTGATATATTCTTTCATTCTGTGGTTCCAGACAGCAAATGTCCCCTAGCCCACCTGCTGCTTAATATCTGTGCATAGTCATGCATCATCAATCCGTCAAAACTGTCTAACAATGTTGTTAGTTTATTAGTTAATAGTAACACTATCGGAACTTTTTCCCAAGGGTAACTTTCTGCCTGGCCGAATGTTGCACTTTTATAAATGATAGAGACTGCCTACGCACAATACGATATACAAGAGTACTCTAAGCCAGACATCAAAAATTACATGAAGCAAAACATGCCAAATGACACAGGTATAGTTCACAGGAAGCCTAATTTGTGACTCCTTTGTTTAATCTTTTTAATTGATGAAGTGGTTCAAACTGATGCCCAGCGATAGTGACTGCACTGTAGACCATCATCCATTATTGATAAATTCTTCATGTTCTGAAAAGATTTCTGATGGATACCTAGATACTGAATTATATAAGGGTGTACTCTAAATTGTATTTAGAGTAAGATTTAAAATCTAGTTGGGAGACTATTTCTTTCCTTGCATTAATCATTGGTGTCTTCGAGTATGTTGACCGTATTTTATTCCTATAATCAGAGCACTCAGTGTTCGTGTATTAAGTAACTTGGGTTGCTATGGTATCTTTTGCAAGCTAAGAATTCTGGGTAGATTATGCAACAGAAGTCTTACAGTTTCTGTAAGTCGCTCAACCCTCCCATGGTAAAAGATTCATTACTTTACCGCAGGCACTTTGCTTAGACCTAGGTCTCTTGTCTCTTAGGAAAAGTAGCTTCTCATTTATTTTACTTTTTAATTTAGCTTTGTTTTCTTAATAGTGTGGTTATGTGATTGGTCTAGGTTTTTTGCTTGTTATTGCTTTTGTAGTTATCTCAAAAATCTTTGAGCAACTAATTATAAGCAGTGCTTTTTTATTTTTTTGATGATGTCAAATATTAGATATGATCTAATAAATTCTCAGCAGAGGCTGAAAAGAAGGAAGTTGATCACAATCAGACTGATTTTTGTTAACATCACGGCTTGCCTTGTAAAATTAATGATATACAGGGCTCAACAGAGGGGCTCTTTAAATGCTAATATTTAATTAAAATGAGAAAGTGCAAAAAGAATTTACAAGGTTGATACCAGAACTGAGAGGGAACAACTATCAGGAAAGACTGAACAAACTGGGGCTCTTTTCTCTAGAAAAGAGAAGACGGAGAGGTGGCCTGATAGAGGTCTTTGAAAATATGAAGGAATTCTATAGGGTAGACGTGGAGAAGATGTTTCCACTTGTGGAGGAGTCCACAACTAGGGGCCGTAAATATAAAATAGTCACTAATAAATCTAATAAGGAAATTAGGAGAAATTTCTTTGCTGAGAATGTGGAACTCTACCATATGTAGTGGTTGAGGCGAATAACATGGAAGTATTTAAGGGGAAGCTAGATAATTGCATGAGGGAGAAAGAATAGAAGAATATGTTGATAGGGTTAGATTAAGTAAGGTGGGAGAAGGCTCATGTGGAGCATAAACACCAGCATGGACCTGTTGGGCCGAATGGCCTGTTTCTGTGCTGTGCATTCTATGTAATTCTATGTAATTAAGGCACGATATAAAGGCAAGCTCTTTTATATTTTCGATACAGTGCAATGTGTTTTGGGAGGCAAGCCTACTTGAATATTTTCTCAAAAAATTATCCATTTCCTTTCCTTTTATCACTAAACACTTTTGATTCCAGAGAAGTTCTATACTGTTAATTATCTGTTTATAAATTCTTAGGGGGAAAAATTCAGCTGCTTGCGCCTCCCGTTAGCGCCTTAAATGGGCGCTAATGGGGCGTAAAGCAGCTAACGCCCGGGCGCAGCGCCGCCCACGCCTCCCGAAAAATTTAGTGGGAGGTTAGCGGCGGCGGCAGCCGGTAGCGCCCTGTGGCGCTGCGCCGCCGGCGATGACGTCATCGCCGTGCGCAGCGCCCCGCTCGCGCCCCGGCCGTGATCTTCAGTCGCGCCCCCTGATTTACCGCCAGACGCTATGTCCGACGGGTTCAGGGGGGCGTACGTGCGGCCGGGGCGGCGATATTTAAAGGGGAGGTGGCAGGCGGCCATTTTTGTTGCTGGCCGCCTGCCAGCACCTGCCCCCGTTGCTGTCCCCGGCCCCCGTGAAGCCCCCCCAGCGTGAAGTGCCGGCTGCGCTCCAAGAGCCCGGCACTTCTCTTGAGTGCCGGGCTCTTTTGCCGGCACTCCCGATCCCTGGGAGCCCAGCTGGGCCCCGGTTCGCGCTGCGCAAGGCCCCTCCCCTTTAAGAAGGGGAGGAAGGCCTGCAATACCGCGGCGCGACGTGCCGCAGCGCGTGGCGCTGCGGCACGTAGCGGCAGGATATTCACTCGCAGCGCCCCAAGAGGGATGCGGGGTGCTTCCAGTTGCGCCCCGCTTCCCTCTTGGGGCGCAACCACTGAAGTTCCGGCGCGGGGCCGCTAATTTTTTTGGGGCGCTAAAAGTCGCGCCCCGGCGAGGTTAGCGCCCCAAATGGGGCGCGACTCAATTTTTACCCCTTAGAATTTTCCTTTTAACCCTTGCAGATACTAAAGACAATTTTGTCCTTTTTTATCCAACCGCTTCTATTTTAAATGGGATTCTTTTATAAGATGCAATACTAACATATATGATGGGACAGAAACTCCTGCTTTTGCAAATACAGTGGGGGTGATATTGGATTAGGCCCAAAAACGGGTGAGTGGACTGCAAAACGCGATCTGCCCGCGCCCGTTGAGAGTGATGCAGGCAGCACGCAAAATTTGTGCTGCCTGCTGATTATAATGATTGGAGCACAGTGCTAAACATGCTGCTGGTTGGCTCAGCGCTCCAGAGGCGGTCCAATATCGGGTGCAGTCTGCTGGCCAATAACATTTTGCCTCGGCTCTCTGCACTTCTTAAAGGGGAGGTGCTTTGTTGCAGAAGCACCTCATTGTCACTGTGGATGCAGCCATGTCGCAACAGGGAAGAGAAAGGGCCCGTCGCTTCTCAGATGCAGCACTAGAGGCCTCGGTCCAGGGGGTATACAGAACAAGACAGGTCCTCTACCCATAGGGGTGCGGGAGGTCTTCCCGACAGAATGCCAGCAGGCAGTGGAAGGAGATAGCCCAAGCCGTCAGTGCCACAAGTGTTGCCACCAGGACCTGGATCCAGTGCCGCAAGAAGTTTAATGACCTCACTCGAGTGGTCAAGGTGAGTGATTGAATCTTCAAATGCCATATCCCGCCAACTGTACCACTAGCTTCACACACTGCTCAATGCACCATACCACCATCACTCACCTACCAACAATCTCGAGAAATCACGACTCATACCTCACAATCATAGTTTCACCTCACCCTCACACACTTACCACTGCTGCAAGCCTCACACCCACATCTCACACCTTGCATACAATGTCAGCTATTCAAACATGACAGGCACATCACCCAAACACATTGCACCATACTCACTGACACACTTCCCTCTCTCATGCAGGACAAGGTGGCTCACAGCTGCTGTGAGCAGCAACAGACAAGCAGGGATGAAGTACATCTGCAGAACCTTACTGTGCTGGAGGAGACTGTGCTGGAGATAATTGGAGCGGTTGTCACTGAGGCCGTGGCAAGCAGCGAGGTTGAAAGCATTGCTGATGACGGTATGATCATGCCTATTCCTTCTTCTCACAACCCACTTCCCCCTCATCACACAATCTCTTCTCATTTACAAGCTGCTGATGGTGTAAGCATACACCTCTTGCTTTCCACCCCCCCCCCCTCCCCTCACCACAACCCGACCCTTGTGCCTTTCTCTTTTCAGACACCCAAGAACTGCCAGCAGCCCAGCCAGTTCCCAGTCAACTAGAGGAGGAGAGTGATGGAGAAGAAGAGGCGCTGTCACTCAAACTGACACGCCCAGGCACCAGCTCAGAAAATGACACTGCGCAAACTTTAGAGGGTAGTATAGAGGCGGTATCTGCACGTGGTGAGACACTGGGCATGGGGAAAGGGTAACTTGGGTGCCAACTCCCCAGAGGGCGAGTTCGTACATGAGTACTGCTGCACAGGACTCAGATATGGACTTCGATTGGACGGCCTTCATAAGAAGGTTGAGGGGCATGCACACAGAAATGTTTGGTGCAATGGGCAGGCCTGCCAGAGAGCCTCTTGTCAGTGTCAAGGAGCATGGGGGGGTAAGGCTCCAACATTGCACAGGGGCTTTGCGCGGAGCTTAGAGCCCATGATTTTCAGGATGGATGTGATGGGCAACTCCATTAGAGAACTTCTGGACCCAGCCATGATGCTGAGTGTGCAATCATGACACAGCTTCCAGTGCAGCGCAAGCGATGGTGACCCATCATCTGAGTGCTGCAGTGGAAGCTCAGACTGCTCTCATGCAGGCTCAGTTTGATGCCACGCAAGCTCAGACTGCTCCCATACTGTCTCTGTATGCCCTTGCTACCTTTCAGCCAACCAGCCCAGACTGCTGCCACCCATGCCAAGTTGGTGCAGTCTACAGCCGGGCCTTCTAGGCCCAAAGCAGCTCGAGGTCATCCTGCAAAGCCGTCTGCAGTCTCCCCCGCGGAAAGTCAGCAGCCTTCCACCAGCCATGCTGCAGCCACTGGGGTAGCACTGCGTAGGAGCACTAGAATAGGCAAAGGAACACGAAAGACAGACACTAAGGGAATGCACAAGTGTGATTAGTTGACTTTGTTATGTTGTATTGGATTGAATCATTTATAAATTATGTTTGAAATGTTTGTTTTTTGGTGACTTTCATTTCAGCTTTGTGCCAAAGAGGACGCTGTGATGTTCCGTGCCAGAAGGATGATAAGGTGGGGAAGTGTTGCGCAATGGGGATCTGGGGTTTCACTCATTGGAAGTGGAGTCTGATGACGCTCTTGCGGACAGCCCATCTGGAACAGGAATTTGCTGCCTGCCTCCTCCCTTCCTCCTCCTCCTCATCTTCCTCCTCCTCTTCCTCCTCCTCCTCCTGAGGAGGTGTAAGCCTTTCTCTTACTACTGTTCGGACTTTGAGAATTACGAATAAGCGTAACAATGACAGACAAGCATGTGATCAATAAAATTGGTCTTTATTCACACTATAGTTCAAAATTCAAGTGTACAATCGCAATCAATATGCTCCCAATTTACCCGTACATACAAGTACTTCCCAGCAACTTACACACTGCCTCCGAACGATTTATGTCCCAAGTCAACCGTACATAAAAGTACCCTTTAACAATATCTAAGCTCTATGTCCGAATTTCATACATACTCCTTTATCTCTAGGTGATCAGTCCAGAAAGTCGTAAGTCGAAACATAGACTATCCAGCTTTCTTTGTTCGTCTGTTCTTCCACTTCTGTCTTCTTTCTTCTGTGTTCTGAATTTCCCGCCTCTGGGTCACTTCTGTTATAGGGCCTTTCTGCCGGCCCCACTCGTATATCACTGTCTGCCTCCCTCTGATAGGTCAGTTTCACTCTAAACCTTCCCTGATTGGAGTTCCTTCCGCATGACACGTTTATGTTCCTGTGATGTGTGTGGGGGCGGGACTTCCTCGTCACTCGTGTTTCTCCTTCCTGTCCATGTGGTCTTACAAACAAAGGACCATGCTGACCACCAGGCAAAGGACCCCCTACTGACTTCTGCCATTTTGTGTCTTCACAAACAAAGAACACATGCTGACCTCCTACATTTTGAACCATTTCACAATTCGTTCTGAACTTCGATCTCCACACAGTAGCAGCAGTTTTATTACAGTTTCTAGAATCTTACAGAGGTCACGGAACCCATGGTGGCAAGCGCTGCGCCCTCATGATGGCCAAGTTGTAGAGGATGCAGCAGACCACCACGAAATGGGACAACCGCTCCGGTGAGTACCAGAGAGCTCCCCCCGATGGTCTGCTTGATGACGTTCCTCATGACAGCATGGCTGTCATTATATGACCTCTGGCCATGAGTGGTGGGTTGCAGAGGGGAGTCATCAGCCAGGTGTAGAGCAGATAGCCCTTGTCTCTGAGCAGTCACACTCGGGTTCAATGTGGTGGCTGGAAGATTGCTGGCACGCCGACTGGCACAGGATGAAGGCATCATGTCTGCTGCCAGGATACCGGGCATTCACCATCATGATGTGCTGGGCGTGATCACACACGTCCCTCGTGCAGCTGAACGCACATTCAGCTGTGCGTGCTTTGGAGAGGGCGTACAGTCGAGCGGCAACATCTAAAATAGCAGGTCATGTGTCAAATCAACGTTGCATGCTGATTGACGTCACAGGCTGCCTCATTAGCACTCTTCTGCTGAACGCAGGCAACGGCCGCGCAACCAACCTGCCCAAAATGGCAACTGCCGTGCCCGCCCCAGAAGCGAGGCGGCGACTATTTTTCTGCCATAACTGGCCTTAAATGCCAGTACTAAGAGGGGGAATTTCGTGGTCATTATGTCATACAATAAAGAGGGAGTCTTCAATCTACCAGCAGAGTATATGAGGAGAATGTGGATGAGCCACTATTGGATATAAACATTAAAAAGGATATTGTATTAAAGTTAATGGCACTAAAAGTAGAAAAGTCACCAGGGTCAGATGGTATGCAAACAGAACACTGAGAGGTTGGGGAGGTGATAGTGAAGACACTTTATTATAATTATCAAAAATATTTGTAAATAGGAATTTGTGCCAAGGACTGGAGCATGGCAAATGTTATATTCCTGTTCAAGAAAGAGAAAAGGGATAAGCCAGTTAGTCGTGCCTTGGTTGTGGGTAAACTGCTAGTGTCTATAATATGGGATGAAATTAGTGGATACTTAGAAAAGCATTGGTTAGTCAGGAAAGTTTGCAAAGAACAGGACAGGGTTGATCAATTTAACTGAATTTTTTGAGAAACTCAGAGCGTATAAGTAAAAGAAAATGCAAATCTTGGAGCCATAAAGATAGTCACTAATAAATCCAATAAGGAATTCAGGAGAAACTTCTTTGGTGAGAATGTGGAAAATGGTAGCACATGGAGTGGTTGAGGTGAATACCACAGCTGCATTTAAGGGGAAGCTGGTTAAGTACCTGAGGGAGTGAGGTATAGAAGGATATGTTGATAAGGTGAGATGAAGTAAGGTGGGAGAAGGTTGGTGTGGAGCATAAACAATCTACCCCTTAGACCTGTTAGCCCACATGGCCTGTTTCTGTGCTGTAAAATTCTATGCAATTCTATGTAATATGGAAATTACATTTTCAGAAAAATCACCAATTACCTGGGACTCACCAAGGAGTAAGTACTCACTATTGATAATTTTTATGCCTTGAGTTACCCCTTTCTCCTTTAAATCCAAGGCTGGTTATATTTATTGGATCAAACAATAAATACAATGGGCTGGATTTTGATACTGGGGCGGGTTGGGGTCGTGTCATCCACTTTTCGTGTTATCCACCCGACTGCAATTGCATGTGGGAGATTGATGCGATTTTCACCTAATTGGGCAATTGAGTTCCAGCATGTGGGAACCCATGAACCAATTAGTGTTTTCAGTCTGAAAGTCGCCTCTGATGATGTCATCATTGCTGCTGCATTGAATGTCTGCAAAGACTGCCTGGCCTTTGCTGTGAGAGACCTGGATGCAAAATCAGCAGCAGCAGCCCTAAGTCTGCTCCCAGATATTTTTGCACCACCACTCCCAGATATGTCTCCTCCACATCAGTCAGTCAGTCGGTCATGCTCCCGCCAGGTTTCACATTCGTGGTTCAGAACAGGCGTGCTTCACGTAGAAAAAGGATTAAAATCACAAAGGCCTTTCAAAATGGCATTATAGAGGCAATTTAGTGCTTGTTAAGGGCCTTAACAGCCTATCCCGCCTCTTAGAGGCGGGACGGAGTCGGGACCAGCAGACACGATTTAATGAAAATTGCATGGAGGCAGGCTTGTGCCCGCCCATCAGTTTTCGCAATTTTAACCCCCCACACGCCTCCAAACCCACCTCAACGGGTCAATGAAAATCCAGCCCAATGAATTTCACATTAAAGTGCTAATTTATCATTCAATCAATACACTGAGTTAAAATGCACCTCGGCATCAAACAATATCTTCCAACAGTTATTTTACCACCTCTCTCAGAAGACCAGAGACCAAACCCTGTTGTTTTGGGTCACTCAGTTCACCTCCCTCCTTCTGGCTCTGGCCTCCTTCTAACATCCAGTGAGATCCTTGTTCCATACAAGAAAAGACCTATTCTGATCACCAAGGCCGTTGCTTCTAATAAACAATATACAATTTGTACTATGATAGGCTGTTCCTAATTTGTTCAATGACTGCAAGTGAATCTGCCTAGAAAATGGCGCAAAACCTCTTGTTTTCTGAAGACAGCTGAGAGAGAATTCCAAGACATCAACTTATTATTCTAATCTATATTATTTAACCTTGACTGGTTGCATTCCACAGATGCCATTGTGATCTCAAAAGGATTGAAGCCGTGGAGCACTTGGACCCTTTCCTATAAATATGTGGCCCCAGATATCTTTGAAGGTGGCAAGACAAGTTGGTACAGCTGTTAAAAGAGCATATGGGATTCCTGGCTTTATAAATAAAGGTGCCTCAAAGCCTCCTTGAAAAAGTGCAACATCCCCACCAACACCTGGGAATCCCTGGCCCAAGACCGCACAAAGTGGAGGAGAAGCATCCGGGAAGGAGCCGAACACCTCGAGTCTCTTCGCCGGGAGCAAGCGGAAGCCAAGCGCAAACAGCGGAAGGAGGGCACGTCAACCCAAGCACCCCACCCGCCCGCCCCTTCAACCACCGTCTGCCCCACCTGTGACGGAGACTGTAGGTCCCGCATTGGACTCATCAGTCACCTGCGAACTCATTTTTAGTGTGGAAGCAAGTCATCCTCGGTTCCGAGGGACTGCCTAAGAAGAAGAAGAAGAAGACAGAGTACAAAAGCAAGGAATTTATGCTAAATCTTTATGAATCGCCGGTTAAGCCTCAGCTGGAGTATTTAATAGAGGTGTTAAAAATGACAAAGGGTTTTGATGCAGTAAATAAGGAGAAACTATTTCCACTGGCAGGAGGGTCGGTAACCAAAGGACACAGATTAACATAACTGGCAAAAGAACCAGAGTGGAGATGAGGGGAACTGTTTTACGCAGGGAGTTGTGATCTAGAATGCGCTGTCTGAAAGGATGGTGGAAGCAGATTCAATCGTAACTTTCAGAAGGAAATTGGATATATACTTGAAAAGGAAAAAAGTTGCAGGGCTATGGGAAAAGAGCTGGCGTGTGGGACTAATTCGATAGCTCTTTAAAAGAGACAGCACAGGCACAATGGGCTGATTGACCTCCTTCATGTTGACTTTCTACCAGATTCCTGGCTAAAATGTCTTTGCAGAATTGCAACACCTTTGTTTTTTCTGCATTTTAATTTAATTTAAATTTCCCCCAATTGTTATGACTTCTTCAGATTCAAAACTCTTTGGGGCTGAAATTCCTCTGCACACTATTTTAGTGAACCCATTAACACATTTGAGTTTTCAGGTAGATGCCTCTTTCAAACACTGTGGCCGCGGTTTCACCTACCGAGGCGGGCTCAGTGCAGCCGAGGTAGGTGGCAGGTTGCGACCCCGCTCCCGGCTCCATCCCACTCCATGAGAAGAATTTTCCGTTAATTGGCCTTGTTAAGCCCGCCCTGCGAGGTTCCCGGTAAATTAAAAGGAAGCGGGTCTGATGACGTCATTTTGACAGTTGTGCTGTCAGTGTTCTGCAGCATTGAGGTGCTGCAAACACTGATAAACACTGCACAAAGGTGCACGGCTACACCCAGGCTCTCCCATGACTCCCTCCATATGCTTATGGAGGGAGTCACAGCACGCAGGGAAGTTCTCTTCCCTTCCAATGGGCAGAAGAGACCTCCCCAGGACACCAATGCAGCCTGGTTGCACATTGCACAGGAGGGCACAAGCAGGGAATGTCGTCAGGAGGACCAGGCTGCAGTGGCACAAATCTTTCAATGATCTCAGTAGATCACAAAACGTTATTGCAAAGCCACACGCAACCTCATCCTGCTGTGCCTCTCATCACATCCCCATCACTCTGCCTTTCCTACCCTACTCCTGCACATCCTTACTCACACCAACTTATCTTGCACCTCCACCCATCCCTCTCTCTCTATCTACATCATCACATCCCCATCTCACTAGCCACCCCTCACACTCACCCTCATCCTCCCCAAAGCCTTTCCACCATGTTCAAGGCACAAGTCAGGAGTGTGATGGAATACTCTCCACTTGCCTGGATGAGTGCAGCTCCAACAAAACTCAAGAAGCTCGACACCATCCAGGACAAAGCAGCCCGCTTGATTGGCACCCCATCCACCACCTTAAACATTCACTCCCTCCACCACCGGCGTACCATGGCTGCAGTGTGTACCATCTACAAGATGCACTGCAGCAACTCGCCAAGGCTTCTTCGGCAGCACCTCCCAAACCCATGGGGGGAAAAATTCAGCTGCTTGCGCCTCCCGTTAGCGCCTTAAGAGGGCGCTAATGGGGCGTAAAGCAGCTAACGCCCGGGCGCAGCGCCGCCCACGCCTCCCGAAAAATTTAGTGGGAGGTTAGCGGCGGCGGCAGCCGGTAGCGCCCTGTGGCGCTGCGCCGCCGGCGATGACGTCATCGCCGTGCGCAGCACCCCGCTCGCGCCCCGGCCGTGATCTTCAGTCGCGCCCCCTGATTTACCGCCAGACGCTATGTCCGACGGGTTCAGGGAGGCGTACGTGCGGCCGGGGCGGCGATATTTAAAGGGGAGGTGGCAGGCGGCCATTTTTGTTGCTGGCCGCCTGCCAGCACCTGCCCCCGTTGCTGTCCCCGGCCCCCGTGAAGCCCCCCCACCGTGAAGTGCCGGCTGCGCTCCAAGAGCCCGGCACTTCTCTTGAGTGCCGGGCTCTTTTGCCGGCACTCCCGATCCCTGGGAGCCCAGCTGGGCCCCGGTTCGCGCTGCGCAGGGTCCCTCCCCTTTAAGAAGGGGAGGAAGGCCTGCAATACCGCGGCGCGACGTGCCGCAGCGCATGGCGCTGCGGCACGTAGCGCCAGGATATTCACTCGCAGCGCCCCAAGAGGGATGCGGGGTGCTTCCAGTTGCGCCCCGCTTCCCTCTTGGGGCGCAACCACTGAAGTTCCGGCGCGGGGCCGCTAATTTTTTCGGGGCGCTAAAAGTCGCGCCCCGGCGAGGTTAGCGCCCCAAATGGGGCGCGACTCAATTTTTACCCCATGACCTCTTCCACCTAGAAGGACAAGGGCAGCAGATGCATGGGAACACCACCACCTGCAAGTTCCCCTCCAAGTCACTCACCATCCTGACTTAGAAGTATATCGCTGTTCCTTCATCGTCGCTGGGTCAAAATCCTGGAACTCCCTCCCTAACAGCACTGTGGGAGTACCTTCACCACACGGACTGCAGCGGTTCAAGAAGGCGGCTCAGCACCACCTTCTCAAGGGCAACTAGGGATGGGCAATAAATGCTGGCCTTGCCAGCGACGCCCACATCCCAGGAACGAATTTTTTAAAAATCATACCAATAATAACACACAAGGGTAGGCAATTGGGTGTTTTCACCAAAGATCATGTAAAGTTTCTGCTGATGTGTTGCCAAACATTGAAATCTTTATTTTCCACACTTTGCCTTCTTGGACAGATTTGTGTGCACCTTTGGAAGTGGCTTAGTAAGTTGCAGTGAATGGTGAGACATAACGGTACACCCCCCCCCCCGCCCACCCCCCGCAATGGTGCTGAGTGTGAAAGGTATGGCTTGGGCATTGCAGGGATGCTTTATGGTGCTGGTGTGGGGTGGTGCCAACTTGGCACATCATGTGGCAGCCAGGGTGTACAGCGTCAAGTGAAGTAAATCTGGCCATGGTGAGGCCATCCCTGGCCTCCCGGGCAACAATGTAGTCAGGCCCTGATGCCCTGGATCCTGTGCAGTATCAGGTGATTGCGGAGCAGGTTGGTGTTGTTGTTGGTGGTGCTGATGTGCCTGGTGATGCTGGTGTTGGGGCTGATCGTGGTGGGATTCTGAGGACCAAGTTGAGATTTTTTCAAGGGCACCAATGCTGCTGGAATAATGGCAGCTGAAGTTGAGATGACAGAAGCGATCGGTCAATGGTGAGAGAGGTTGCTCCAAGGAGGTGACAGTGGATAGAGAGTTTACTCCAAACACTTCCAAACTGCATACAACTCAAAAGTGTCTTCCAAATCCTGAAGGCTGAAGCTTCTGACATTGGAAAGTGACCAGCTGTGAAATGGTAGCTTTTATACCACTTTTGCAGCTGTCAACTATTCAGAGGAATGGTGAGTCATTGACAGCCCGACCTACTTACCTGACGTAATCCCCGAGCGCCGGGAACCTTGTGAAAAAGCTGGTAAAATGGTAAGTACTTGGTAAAGTGGTGTTTAAGTACATTTAAACAAGCTCTTAACTGTCTGAAATAACAACAGAAAACGCTGGAAAATCTCAGCAGGCCAGGCAGCATCCGTGGAGAGAGAAACAGAATTAACGTTTCAGGTCGAAGACCTTTCGTCAGAACTGGAAATAGCAGGAAATGAAATAGATTTAAGATCTTAACTATCTGAATTGGCTCACCCGTCGCTTGGTGTCGGATCTGTAACGCGCAGACAGACTGACACTTGGGAAACTGACACGGAGGCGGGTTTCCAACGGGATCCCGACCCACTGTCATTCTTTTCGATTTTGACAGCGGACCCGCCTCCGAACCCACCCTCTGAGCGCCGGCAAAATTCCGACCTATGCTTCCCACTGTCCATTTTCCCCATGCTCAGAGGCAACATTTGAAGATAATTGCTCTTTTCCTAAGTAGCAATTTTTTTTTCAGCTACGCTTTCACATAGCAATGTTGTATTTGCCTTTTAAAATATTCTTCAATTATTTTGGATCAGTTTTTTTGTGCTTACCCAGGTTACTGAAGTCCGCACTGAGGGTTGAACACTTCCTACTTTTATCAACCAGTGTTGGCATCAGCTGCCATGCACCCAAGTGTTTGGAATTCTTGGACAGAAAAGCTCTCTTTCTTTTGCCCCAGCCTTAGAAGAGCACACCCCCTGCACCACTGGACATTTCCATTTCCCATTCTAGTTGTGGCGCCTCTACTGAAAACCATCCAGGAGATGCGACACGCTCCAAGACAGACTGCAGTGCCATTTAGTCATCAAGCATGATTTGTGCATGTGGGTAGTGGACTGCTCCACTTGATCTGCCATCTGCTACATTCTGTCCGGCATGGCCTCTAGTGCCTGCACAAACATTTGATACTCAGCAAGTATCCTTCTTTCATAAGCAGGAAGTGGATCCCCAAGCTCTTCAACCAAGGGACAACTTATCTGATCAACAACATCTTCCTCGATTGCCACTAATAGCTGCTCCTGCTCAATCATGCTCTATGTATCACCCAATTCGCTTCCCCCCTGGGTGGATGTCTTCTGGTGGTATTTAGAAGGGAGGGTGAATGACAGTGCATGTTCTGAAGTACTGGTTGGACCGGATGCACTGGGGCCTGGCTCATCTTCTTCAGCCTTCATATAGAGGAGGAAAAGAGGAAGAGAGGTTAGAATGGGTTGCTGAGAAGCAGAGTTCACGCCACTTTCAGCAGTGACCTGAGGGCTTCATGGTATAGTTTGCTGACAGGTTATGTGGAATATACTAGGATGAGAAAGAAGAGAAGCAGAATGTCATCACGAACCCACAGCAGTCACACACCCTCCTATATCCCTGGCTTTGATACCAGGATTTGAAGAGGCTCCTCCTCATAGAAGGTGAGAGGACAGAGGTTTGGAAGTCTATCATCTGCTGCAAATCTCTCCCAGCTATTCAAAGTTATCTTACCCTTGAAAAAGTATGTAAAACTGAGAACTAACTTTACATAGAACTATATAGAATGTACAACACAGAAACAGGCCATTCGGCCCAAGCAGTCCATGTCAGCATTTATGCTCCACTCGAGCATCCTCCCATCCTTCCTCATCTAACTCTAGCAGCATAACCCTCTATTCCCTTCTCCCTCATATGTTTATCTAGCCTCCCCTTAAATGCATCTATACTATTCGCCTCAACCACTCCCTGTGGTAGTGAGTTCCACATTCTCACCACTCTCTGGGTAAAGACGTTTCTTCTGAATTCCCTATTTGATTTCTTGGTGACTATCTTATATTGATGGCCTCTAGTTTTGTTCTTCCCTACAAGTGGAAACACTCTCTCTCTATCTACTCTATCAAAACCTTTGATAATTTGAAAGACCTCTATTAAGTCACCCCTCAGTCTTCCCTTTTCAAGATATTTTTGGATACCGTAATATGCAATAAAACACAAGTGTCAGTATGCAGCCCATAATGGGTGGGATGACAGATGCATATACCAAGTAATTAACTTCCATGCAAGGCTTTTAGTGGGTAAATGCATATCAGGCTGTGAGTGAAGGAATGCTTCCCAATGAAGGCTGGGAGTGTAAAGCATGCCATGCTAGCTCCTGGGCAATTCAAGCACTTTAGCACAGTGTGAAGAAAGAAAGAAAGAAAGACTTGCATTTATATAGCACCTTTCACGACCACCGGACGTCTCAGAGCGCTTTACAGCCAATGAAGTGCTTTTTTTTTTGGAGTGTAGTCACTGTTGTAATGTGGGAAAGGGAGGTAACTGTAGAGGGTAGCAGACATGCTTACATAAGAACATAAGAAATAGGAGCAGGAGTAGGCCAATTGGCCCCTCGAGCCTGCTCTGCCATTCAATAAGATCATGGCTGATCTGATCCTAACTGCCAATCTACTATCACAGAACCATCTCCTGAACCTAACAGAATTGGACACACGAAATAGGAGCAGGATCAGGCTACACGGCCCCTGGGCCCGCTACGCTACCCACAGGGCCATGACCGATCCGAACCTAGACTCATGTCCAAATTCCTACCCGCTCCCCGTAACCCTTAATTCCCTTTACTTCTAGGAAACTGTCTATTTCTGTTTTAAATTTATGTAATGATGTAGCTTCTACAGCTTTTTGGGGCAGCATATTCCATGGACCTACCACCCTCTGAGTGAAGTAGTTCCTTCTCATCTCAGTTTTGAAAGAGCAGCCCCTTATTCTAAGACTATGCCCCCTAGTTCTAGTTTCACCCATCATCGGGAACATCCTCCCCGCATCCACCTGATCCAACCCCTTCACAATCTTATATGTTTCAATAAGATCGCCTCTCATTCTTCTGAACTCCAATGAGTAGAGTCCCAGTCTACCCAACCTCTCCTCATATGTCCATCCCCTCATCCCCGGGATTAACCGAGTGAACCTTCTTTGTACTGACTCGAGAGCAAGTATGTCTTTTCTTAAGTATGGACACCAAAACTGTATGCAGTATTCCAGGTGCGGTCTCACCAATACCTTGTACAACTGAAGCAATACCTCCCTATTTTTATATTCTATCCCCCTAGCAATGAAAGCCAACATTCCATTGGCCTTCTTAATCACTTGCTGCACCTGCATACTAACCTTTTGAGTTTCGTGCACCAGGACCCCCAGATCCCTTTGTACTTCAGTACTTTCCAGTTTCTTGCCATTAAGATAATAACTTGCTCTACTATTTTTCCTGCCAAAGTGCATAAACTCACACTTCCAGTATTGTACTCCATCTGCCAAATCTCTGCCCACTTACTTAGCCTGTCTATGTCCCCTTGCAGATTTTTTATGTCCTCCTCACTCACTACTTTCCCTCCCATCTTAGTATCATCTGCAAACTTTGATATGTTACACTCGGTCCCCTCCTCCAAATCGTTAATATAGATTGTAAAGAGTTGGGGACCCAGCACTGACACCTGCGGAACACCACTAGTTATTGATTGCCAATCTGAGAATGAACCATTTATCCCAACTCTCTGCCTTCTGTTAGATAGCCAATCCTCTATCCATGCCAGAATATTACCCCCAATCCCGTGATTTTTTATCTTAAGCAATAATCTTTTGTGTGGCACCTTGTCAAATGCCTTTTGGTAGTCTAAATACACCACATCCACTGGTTCCCCTTTATCCACCCTGTATGTTACTTCCTCAAAGAACTCCAGCAAATTTGTCAAACATGACTTCCCCTTTATAAAACCATGCTGACTTTGTCCTATTAAATTATGATTATCCAAATGTCCCGTTACTGTCTCCCTAATAATGGACTCCAAAATTTTACCTACCACAGATGTTAGGCTAACTGGTCTATAGTTTCCAGCCTTCTGTCTACTGCCCTTTTTAAATAAGGGTGTTACATTAGCAGTTTTCCAGTCTGCTGGGATCTTTGCTGAGTCCAGGGAGTTTTGGAAAATTATTACCAATGCATCCACAATCCCTACCGCCACTTCCCTCAAGACCCTAGGATGTAAGCCATCAGGTCCAGGTGATTTATTCGCCTTGAGTCCCATTATTTTACCAAGTACCACTTCCTTAGTGATTTTGATCGTGTTTAGCTCCTCCCCCCCGCCCCTATAGCCCCCTGTTTGTCCAGTGTTGGGATATTCTTAGTGTCCTCTACTGTAAAGACTGATATAAAATATTCATTCAGTGTATTTGCCATCTCCATATTTCCCACCATTAATTTCCCGGTCTCATCCTCTAAGGGACCAACAGTTACTTTAGCCACCCTTTTTTTTTATATAACTATAAAAACTCTTGTTTGAGATCCAACCTTCTCACCCTCTAATTGAATATGGAATTCAACCATGCTTGGTATTGTGTATTCTTGGAAAGTGTGACTGGCTCCTGATAGCATGTCTGGTTGGGTTAGGTCGTTAAACCTCTTTCTGCACTGCTGCCATGCAAAACGTGGCTGCGTTTGTGCTGACTATCCCAGCCAATTCCTCCCATTGTCCCTGTGCTTCTCTCTTTGGAGCTGCAAACGGACCTCCCTCCTCTGCCTAACCTCCTCCAGCAGCATGTCCACAGCTGCATCTGACCGCCTGGGAGCTCTATGCCCTCCTTCGGACCTGACAGATATTAGGTTTAATCCAGACTTTCTGCAGTGCTGCAAATCGGTTTTGGTAGACGCCTGTCTCTTTAAGCTGCTTCAGCCCTTTAAGTCCTGCAGCAGTGCATTAGATCCACTTCATCCTAACTGGATTCTTGATGGCTGGAGCTCATCAAAATATTTTCATTAGGCTGACATTGGGCAGGTATGAATCGTCCCTCTGCCTACTTTCACTCAGGATTTCACCCAATATCGGCTTTAAAGTACAAAAGCAAAATACTGCGGATGCTGGGAATCTGAAATAAAAACAGAAAATGCTGGAAATACTCAGCAGATCAGGCAGCATCTGTGGAGAGAGAAACAGGGTTAACGTTTCAGGTCGATGACCCTTCGTCAGAACTTTATAGGCATTATAGTGCTGTCTTGTGCCCAGCATGAAATGGATTTGAGATTCTCAAAACTCATTTCACGTAGGAATCTTGCAACTGGCGGAGAGAGGAGATTTTCAACTCATTAGTATGGGCTGCATTTAAACCCAGATCCAGAGCTGAAAGAACGGCGTTCTAATTGATTGCACCAGGAAGTAAATAGGTTTATTTTCTTTAACAGAACTCACAGGGGAGTTCATGCCTTCTTGGCAAGTTCTCTATTTTGGGTTCAGCAGAGAAGCATGGAGGAGGAGATTGTGTGATGCATCACGGGTTTCAAAATAACAATCCTGTGCTCAAAGACCGAGCTACGGAGCAAACAGTGCTCGGAGCTGCTAAGCTTCAAGGATGAATGTCACTGAGATTGGACTAACTCTCGCTGCAAATGGAATCTCAGCTAGAAAGTTATTCTTTACATGTTTTGGGAATGGCTTTCAGAGTGAGGTTGTTCTTATTCACTGAATTTCCATGGGGATTCTCCAGTGGAAGATAGAATTGTACAGTACAGAAGGAGGTCATTTGGCCCATCGTGCCTGGGCATGAGGGAGCTATCCAATTATTCTCACTCCCCTGCTTTTTTTCCCATAGCTCTGCAAATTTCTCCTTTTCAAGTATATATCTAATTCCCTTTTGAAAGTTACTATTAAATCTGCTTCCACACCCTGTCAGGCAGTGTATTCCAGATCGTAACAACTCGCTGCATAAAAAAACTCTCATAATTTCCCCTCTGGATTTTTTGCCAATTATCTTAAATCTATGTGCTCTGGTTACTGACCCTGCTACCAGTGGAAACAGTTTCTCCTGATCTACTCTATCAAAACCTTTCATAATTTTGAACACCTCCATTAAATCTCCCCTTAACCTTCTCTGCTTTAAGGAGAACAATCCCAGCTTCTCTAGTCTCTCTACATAACTGAAGTCCCTCATCCCTGGTATCATCCTGGTAAATCTCCTCTGCAGCCTCTCTAAGACCTTGACACCCTACCTGAAGTGTGATGCCCAGAATTGGACACAAGACTCCAACTGAGGCCTAACCTGTGATTTATCAAGGTCTACCATAACTTCTTTGATCAATTGAACTCCTGGAGAAAACGATCATTTACGCCGTTTCTGCCAAATTCTTGCCAAAGTTACAGCAGGAGAACCCGGGCCATGGAAATTCCAGGCCATTCTATTTGCGATATTAAAAATTTTGAGTTTGTGAATGCCCATATCGTGAGCAGATGCTCCCCATATAGCAACGGCCGAGGTGCATCGAATTTTTGCAATATAAGATCCACCCCCTATTTTGAATAGACTACATGCAAAGCCTGCATCATACTTAACGAGGAATTGGAAAATCCGGACACAGGACTAGTTCTTAAAGCTTGCAACTTGCCATGAAAGAAGGAGTTGCAGTGGCGATTTTAAAAATGGCCTTATTGTACACAATAGCGTAGCAAAGACTTGTGGTTAACACTGCTCCCTTTGATACTGAAAGTCTGGTGGTCATGCTGCAATAGGCGCACCAAAGGAGGGTGACCCTACATGGGGCTGAAGGCCATCCCCTGCTAAAAGTATAGGTGCCAGCTGCATGAGCTCATATTTCTCAGTTTAAAAAAGGTCACCTACATATTCATGAAAGAGAGCAATCAGGAAATGGTATTTGGCATGAAAGGTGGAGGTATCTAAGAAAGGTGGAAAATAGATTTAAAATTACATAGAATTACATAGAATGTATAGCACAGAAACAGGCCAACTAGTCCGTGCCAGTGTTTATGCACCTCCTCCCACCCTATTTCATCTCACCCCATCAACATATCCTTGTATTACTTTCTCCTTCAAGTGTCTATCTAGCTTCCCCTTAAATGCTGTTCGCCTGAACCACTCCCTGTGGCAGCAAGTTCCACATTCTCACCACTCTCTGGGTAAAGAAGTTTCTCCTGAATTCCATATTGTATTTATTAGTGACTGTCTTATATTTATAGTTTTGGTCCACCCCCCCCCCCCTCCCCCCACAAGTGGAAACATCTTCCCTACATCTACCCTATCAAACCCTTTCATAATCTTAATGACCTCTATTAGGTCACCCCTCAACCTTCTATTTTCTGGAGAAAAGAGCCCCAGCCTGTTCAAAATGTGTAAGGAACAGACCATCAATTAAGAAACAAACAATAAACATGCTGTCAAAATAATATTTGAATAATTAGTAATTAAAAGCAAGATGGAAATGCAAGACCTCATTTTCAGTGCAACTCAAACCAAACATAAGAACAACAAGCATCAAACCAGTGAACTGAAGTAGTCACGTAAGAGGAAATGACACCCTACCACTGGCCAGGTGTTGTTTCTAAGTGCTACATTTTGGTTTACGTTATGTATTGTGGTGCATGGGACCATTTACCATAAAGTACATGTTATATAAATTACACTTAAGGCCCCACCTTATTTAATAGCTATTTTAAGAAAAACACCTTTGGAGCTCTGTATTAGTTGCCTTCTCCACAGATTTTGTAGAATTCGCAAAATTATCGCGATTTTATAAAATAAGAAGGAGACATAAAGTTTCGTACAAACAGCTTTATTTCAGCAGAATGCTGTCAGGTTTTCAAAGTGGACACAAGCAGCCTGTAAAATGGCCGCCACGCCTCGTGGCAGAACGTTCTAGACTTTTCAATAAGCAGACAAGATGGCGTTCCAATAAACATTTGTGCGAGATCGGACAAGACTCAGCACATTTGAGATAATTCACAAGACATAATGGGTTTGCATTTTACACATAAATACTGGAATCGGTCTCCCAGGTGCGAATAAGGGCTATTGTACCGAGCGATCAAGAACCCATCCAAAGACATTAATATGCAAAATCCCCACGACTCTACGATGAGAGAGCCGTTTGCGGGTAGTTACAGAAAACATTTCGAAGCCCCAAAAAGCCCTCCAGGGAGAATAATGGCCGGTTCCACAATGGGAGAAGTATTAACGGGTACTCAGACAGTTACAAGTATCACCGAAACCCATTATAAACGGAGATCACCCTATACAAGAAGTTTGAGCGCCAAAACCCTGACAAAAGAAAGACATTAAGATTGGGCGGGAAAAGAGGAATTACAGCACTATAACTGTAAGGTACAACCGTCCATCTGTCTCTTGCTCTTGCCGCCTGACTCCTTGCCGCTTGCCTCGTGTCTCTGCCTCTTGCAGCTCTTGCTGTTTGACTTGCTGGAAGACTATTGAACTTTCCGATCCGCCAGGATCAACCTCGTGGCTTGCCGCAAAGATCTGTGAAGAACTGGGCTGTGAAGCCTTGAAACGGGCACACCATCCCGAGAAGTCGGTAAACGGTGTTGGAACCGAAGGCCCGAGATGAGATGAGATGAGATGAGATGAGAAGAGAAGAAGACGACAATACGTATCGCCACGGTCAGTAAGCCCCGACCGCGCCTGTAAGTCGAATAAACACTTTTCCTTGCCCAGGAAGACCATTCTTCGAATTTTATCGCATCGGCGTAAGGGCACAGGAAGACTCTTTTTTGAGTAGTGTCGGAACTCCGAGGACAACACAGATCTTCATGACAGCAGACGGTCCAGCCTGCTAGCCGGAGCAGAAACGAGTAAACAAGTGGGGTACAGAGACCCCTGATCAACACGTGGGTGGTCAGGTGCTGCGGTAAAAACATCCGAGCAGAGTTTCGGAATTCTCCGAGTTATCACGAGTGGTGAGCATGAGTCTCGATCCTACAAATCTAGTTTAGGACAGGTATTGATAGGGGAGGGTTTAAGTTTTAAGGATAATTGTAATGTGTGCCCCCTTTTACGATGTGTCGTGCGCTCCTCGTTTCCCTAAAATTAGTTACATAACTGCGTGTAAGATTGTACTGTCATTAATCTGTGCTTATGACATGTATTTCGTAATCTTGAATAATATGCAATAAAGATTTTCCATTTCGCACTATTCAACCGGGTCTACCTGAGTTTTCTCTGCATTATTGCTCTCGCACCTAAGTCCAGTGTCAGAACCGTAAGGGCGAGTGGGTCGAACCACTCACAGGTGTCTAGTGCTACCAGGCTGGCTGGAGACCAGAACAGGCAACAAGGCCTAACCTCGCACTAGCACCCAGGCTAAGCACAGAGCCACAGGTCTCACCCCTTACATAAAATGGCGACCGCGGCAGGACACTGGCAGCGAGAAAATAATGTGTTAGACCCTGGTATGAATGGGCGAAATGTAATGGAAGAGAGAATAGCAGATTATGTGTTTGGATAAGTGAATTTGACCAAGAAATGGATAAGTGACCTGCTGGTGGATAAGCGTCCACTAGAGGCAGCCGAGAGGTGGACAGATAGCAAGGAACATAAAAAAACAGTGGAGAAAGCGGTCTGGCTGATGTGCTATAAAAGACAAGTCCAAATTTCGGACCAGGTCATCTTAGCGCAGGCAGCTCAGATCAAGGGTTTAGAGGTGGAAATGGACGAGAAGGTCGCGGGGGGGCAGCAGCTCATCGCGACTTTAAATGCGTTGCATCAAGAACGCCAGTTAGTCGCCAACCACCATGAGGCAAAAATAGATTACCTCGAGTGCCAGGTCACTGAGGCAAAGTTAAATGAGGGCAGATTAAAGGAACGATGTGCCCGCCTAGCTGCCCAAATAAAAGCCCAGGAAGAGAGCTTAACGGGGGTTAGGGCGGCATATAAGATGGCCCTCGAGGATAAATTTCAGGGGGCCGATCACAGTGTCTGCCAAAAGGAGATAGGGAACCTTAAAAAGGCCTTGAACAAAGCGCACGGCATGGTGTGCCTTATCAGCCCGTCAGCACACCAGCCGCTAGTGGATGAGGGATTTCAGAAATCCCCACCGAACAAAGCAGAGGAAGTATTAGCCACTGTGCCCTCCACGCCACCCAGCTATTCGGCAACCTGGGTGAGGGAGGAAGTGGTAGAAGTAGAGAAAGAGCCCACTGAGGTAGAAGTGAAGCCGGGACCGTTGTGTCCGGTCACGGGTATCAAGAGGGGCCCGAACGGAGCAGGTGGGGAAGAGGGGGATCTCCTCAACCAGCTTGTGTTGCCTCACAGCTCACACCAGCTGAGGGTTATGATCAGTCACGTACGGAAGCTGGCCGAGTCAGACGACCCTTCCGTACATTTCAGGGAAGTAGAGCAAACCGCAGCCATTAACGGCTGCGATGATGGGGAAAAAGCAAAAATGCTGTTATTCTCATTAGACAGCTCGATCCTTCAGTGTCTCTCAGACGAGAGCAAGAGGGGAACTAATACCTATGGGGAGCTAAGAGATGAGGTCCTAGAAGTGTTGGGAATGGACGATGAAGGTCCGTTCGTTAGATTGGGACGAACAGTGCAGATGGAGGGAGAACCCCCGAAGGTTTTCGCCGACAGGCTGTGGCCAGTATACCAGCGTAGCTGCCCAGGCGCGCCAGCGCGTCACCGCATAGACGGTGCCAGTCTAACTCATTGGCTCAGGTGTATAGTAACCAACAGTTTGCCAGCCGTCAGGGAGCAGGCAAAAGCGTGGTTTGATCCCACTAACCCCGCCACTACAGAGGAGTTGGTCCTAAATCGACTCACGGTAGGGTACCGTAACACCAGGAGTACGGGAGCACATCCCCTTAAGGGAAAGGTGCATGAGGCACGACCCGCAGCCCCGGCTCAAAAGGAGTGGCATCAGGAGGGTAACCGCGCCCCGCAGGCCAGTAATGCTTGTTACGGGTGTGGGAAGACAGGGCATTGGCGCAAGAACTGCAGGAACCCTTGGAAGGAGTCCAGGGATAAAAATCCCGCAGTCCGAGCCCAGGCGCCTGTCTCTGATAGGGGAGCTAGTGCACCTATCCATCCCGATGCGATCGAATCAGTGTTGGGAGCCATGCGCACCCTCATGAGTTCGCATGGAAGGGTGGCGGTTGCTACCGGCCCCGCAGATGCCGCAGCCCCGTCCAATAGTACCCAATGACTAGAGCCCGCACAGCCCGTCTACCTGTGTCCGCTCAGCTATGATGCGTGGAAGCGACCCCTGGTGGAGATGGAGGTAGAAGAACAGAAGGGTAGTTATTTGTTGGACACGGGAGCTTCATGCACCGTGATTCATACGGATAGCCCTTTAGACTCACCGCTATCTACCAAGGTCCCATTCACATTAGCGGGGTTCACGGGAAAAGAGCAGGCTGGCGCGTTCTCCCTTCCGCTATCCATTCATTTAGGAGCACTCCACACCACGTGGAAGTGCATACTGATGAAATGGCAAGAGGGGGGTGGGAGAGGCATCCTCGGATCAGACCTCCTATCGGGGCACGGGATCCTCGTGGACCTCAGGAATCACTGTCTCTGGGGGGCTAAGGGTGAAGAAGGCGAGGTAGTGGTAATTCCGGGGGAGGAAGGAACAGGGGCCCTGTGTACCATGAAGCCATCCGGAGGCTACGACCTCGGGCTTATGGTCGCGGATGTCCCAACGGACATGCAAACGTACGTGTCAGATAATATGCACGCGTTTGCAACCCACAAGCACGATTGTGGGAGGGTTACCGGGTTTGAGGTCAGCGTAGATGGGGACCCCATGACCCGGCCCCAAAAGCAGTATAACTTCCCCAAAGAAGCAGAACCCGATATGGAGACAGCAATGTCCTCCTTGGTGCAGCAGGGCGTGTTGAGGCCGATAGCCACACACGTGAACTCCCCATTATGGCCGGTTAGGAAGCCGGATAATTCGTGGAGGGCCACGGTGGACTACAGAGTCCTTAACAGTAACATTCCCGCCTGCGCGCCCACGGTAGCAGCAGTCGCTGACCTAATAGGGAGTATCCCAGCGTCCGCGACCACGTTCACGGTGCTGGATATCTCGAACGGTTTTTGGTCCATCCCGCTGCGGCGAGAAGACCAGTACAAGTTTGCCTTTACTTTCAAAGGACAACAGTACACATGGAACTGTCTGCCACAGGGTTTCCACAACAGCCCCAGTATTTTCCATCAGTGTATGGCAGGAAGTTTAAAGGAGTTTAGTCAGCCCAATCAGATAGTGCAGTACGTGGATGATTTGCTCCTATTTACGGATTCAAGGGAGGAGCATGGACCACTGCTGGCCGAGTTATTGGAGCTGCTAGGGAGAAAGGGTTTTAAAGTGAACCCTAAGAAAGGACGTATCGGTCAGCAGGAAGTAAAATTCCTGGGGCTGACCATTCGCGCTGGGGAAAGAGCCATAGATAAGGCTAGGAGGGAGTCGGTGCAAGAGTTACCGATTCCCAACACCATAAGGGGTGTGAGGTCCTTTTTGGGACTGACCGGTTACTGCAGGGATTTTATCGAAGACTATGCGGCCACAGCGGCGCCGCTGCTCCGACTCCTCCATAAGGGAGTGGAGTGGTCTTGGGACGAGGGCTGCCAGGCAGCCTTCGAGAAGTTAAAAAGGGATTTGCAGACCGCGCCAGCTTTAGGGGCCATAGATGGGGGGAAGGAGTTTTTCCTGGAGGTAGCTGCCACCGGGGACAGCTTGAGCGCTGTGCTGCTCCAAGAGCGTCACGGCAAGCTGAGGCCGGTTGTCTATTCGTCCAGGGTGTTAACGGATGTGGAGAGGAGTTTCTCCAATTGCGAAAGGCACCTTTTAGCCACGCATTGGGCTGTGAAAAGATCAGCGATCTTCACAGGGCTCTCTCCCATCACTCTCCTCACCCATCACACACCAACTAAGATGCTTCTAGATGGGAGGATTAAAGATGGGACCGTAAGCAGCGTGCGTATTGCGCGCTGGACCCTTCTCCTTTCCCAGATGGATCTTAGAATTAAAGGTCTTTGCGAGCCCAGGCTTGCGGCCAACTTGGTATACCCCGGTACAGCCCACCAGTGTTCGGTGGAAGGGGTGTGGGAAGTCAACATAGGTTTGCGGGCCGGGATACATCCCACTGGGCGCGAGATTTATGTTGATGGTTCCAGCACAGTGTCCGCTGGCGAACGACTCACAGGGTGTGGAGTTTATGACCCTGCGGCAAACCTTGCCCTGGCGATTAAGCTCCCCAGCACCATGAGCGCGCAGCAGGCTGAGCTGTCTGCAGTGGTGTACGTCGTTACCCACCCAGAAACTTTCCCAACCCCATACACGATTTGCTCGGACAGTATGTTCACATGCAATTCGTGTACGGAATACCTGGCCATTTGGTCCCGCCGTGGATACACCTCCGCGGACGGACGACCTTTAACGGTGAAGCCCTTGCTGGAAAAGATCCTAGCAGCAGTAGGGGAGGAAGGGGAGATTTTCATCCATAAGGTGAAGGCTCACTCCTCCACAGAGCCCCGTGGGGAGGGCAACCAGCAGGCGGATGCGCTAGCCAGGGAGGGTGCCCGCAACGGCATTTTCTGGGACCCCTATGGGCCCAGACCCGTGGCAGCGATCCAAGGCAGGGACGGGAATCCCGGGAACACCAGGGTAGCATTGCCCCTAGACCTTAAGACCGTCCAGAACCAGGATCCCGCCCTAAAAGCAGTCCTCAGAACCCTTGCTGAGGGGAAGCAGGTAGAGGGTCCGTACAGTACGGCAACCCTCTCCGTTAAGGAAGGCATGCTGTTCCGCGAGGAGCAGTGGGTTGTGCCGCAGCAGCACAGGAGGGAATTCATTCAGTTGGCTCACGAGGGACCGGGGGCAGGGCACCCCGGGCCCGAGGTTACCTGGCAACGGGTAGAGCAAGCGGGATGGTGGCCGGGGCTCAGGGAGCAGGTCCGCGAGTTCTGTGCAAGCTGTCTCGTGTGCGCTGCAAATAACCCAGACCCCCAGAAAAGGAAAGTGCCCATGGGGCACATCAGGAGGGTAGAGGGACCATGGCAGTCGATACAGATCGACTATATAGGGCCCCTGCCCACCACCCAGGGAGGCTATAAATACTGCCTCGTCTTGGTGGATGTGTTTTCTAAATGGGTGGAAGCCTTCCCCTGTAGAACAGCTACGGCACTGGGTACTGCAAAAATCTTGGTCCGGGAAGTGTTCTCGCGGTGGGGACTTCCCCGTTTTGTGAAGTCAGACCAAGGGAGTCATTTCACCGGCCAGGTGATGCAGAACACCCTCATGCTTTTGGGCATTGAAGGGAAATGGCATGTAGCACACAATCCCCAGTCATCCGGGATTGTTGAACGCATGAACCGGACCCTGAAGGAGAAATTGAGGAAAGAGACTATGAACTCGCCCCAAAAATGGGCGGAGGTTCTGCCTTTAGTCCTCATGGGGGTCCGGGCCAGTCAGTCGAAAAGTACGGGGTATTCCCCGCACGAGGTGATGACTGGGAGGATCATGCGAACCCCCACCCATGTGCTAGCGCCGGTGCTCACTGAGGGTCAGCTCCAAGAGATAAGCAGGGACAAGTTCGTCCAGACCCTCTTGGAGCGCCTGAAGCAGGTTTACGAGCAGGCGGCTGGGAACATGGGAAGGCAGCATCAGGGCAATCGCCTGTTGCTGGAACCCCGCAAAAGGCGGGAGTGGGAAGTAGGAGACCAGGTCATGGTCAGAAACTACGCCAGAGTAGGGAGTCTGGAACCACTGTATATGGGACCCTACAGCATTGTAGATAAGGCGAGCCCCATGGTATACGCCGTAAAGGTACCTCGGCGCACTAAGTGGTTCCACGTAAATCAGTGCAAACTGTATAAGCCGGGTGCACAAGGGCCTACCACAGGGGCAAAACCTGCGAGTGGGGACTCGCAGCCCCAGGTAGGGCCACAGGGCACACAGGCAGGCAAAGCAGCTTGCATCAGGGGAGAGGACATCCTAGAAAAATGTGAGATATTTTATTGGGGTTGGGAGACAGATGAGGAAGAGCTCGAGGAGCTCGACGAAGATAGTGACACAAGCGAGGAGGAGCTGGAATCGGAGGACGAAAGGGTCGCCCCCGATTCAAGTATAGGGGGGACAGGGGCTGCAGATAGAGATCCACACAGGGTGGAGGCCGAAGCTGCAGGTGCCGAACGCAGGGGGGCGGAGCTAGGGGAGGCGGAGCCAGCCGCTGTGGTGGGACCACAGGGCGTGGCGATGGAAGCATCAGAGCCCGAGCCGCCCGCCTTGAACGTCTTGCCCTCGAGGGAGGTAGGGACTGCGAGTGAAGGGCCGCCTACTGGGCCAAGTAGGGCGGTGCCACAAGCTGCAGATCCCGAGTTCAGGGAGGCGGAGTCAGCGGAGGCGGAGCCAGCGGCTGTGGTGGGACCACAGGTCGCCACGGTGGAAGTCTCAGAACCCGGTCCGTCGGTCCTGAAGTTCCTGCCCCCGGTAGCTCTCCGTAGGTCAAGTCGGACACCCCAGCCCAGGAAGATATGGTCAAGTCCCCAGAGTGTCCCAAAGCGTAGGTTCAAGGCTAAGGCAGCCCAGGGAGAGCCCAGTCACAGCGCAGCAGCAACAGGCTGCGGCAGATCAAAGGGAGGGGTCAACGCCCTCCCACCGTTGGGAGAAGCCTGCGGCAGCAACCGCAGAATTTGAGTTGGCCGCCCTGGGAACGGGCGGCGCTGTACAGTGATAAGTTTAGGATGCGTTTATAAGTTTATAGTTTTAAATCAGGTTAAGTATAAGTTTATAGTTTTAAATCAGGTTATAAGGTTATAGTTTTAAATCGGTTTAAGTCGGTAGTTTAATTTTGTTTAACAGAAAGAGGTAAAATGATGGGAGTTTTTTTTTAGAGATAGGAATAGTTAAAGTCTATCCCGCGCACATGTCTTCTTACGTGAGGCGAGGTCAGGGGACCCGCTCACCCTTCACAAAAGCCAGAGACTCTTGGGAGGCTGGCTACCTCATTCTATCTGATCACAGGAACCAAGGAAGGATGGAACAAATTCTAGTATTGCTCGCGGCAATCGGATGTGGATTGGCCTATCGAGGCCACACCAAGGATGTCGTGGTGTTTGGATGCTCCGGGGACACGGCCCCCATCGCGGTGGATGGGACCGGAAGGCGAGAGGCTGAGGAGACCACCACCTATTTCCACAAGGGAAGGTGGCCAGGATGGCTGGGAACGAATTCAACTGAGTATTCCAGTACATCGGGTTTTGCCTACCAAGAGACTTCTTTAATGTGCCCCAAAGTAAGGATCATCGCACCCAGAGTCAGCGTCACCGTCGGCAAACGGATTTGTTTGACTTGTAATGGGAATGTCCCATTGAGCCGATGGTGGTGGCTACGAAAGCTGAGCAAAAACATGAGGAACTCTTCGGTCGAGTGGGAGCGACTGGGTAATAATACCCATCGGACAATTACGGGGACAAACGGACAAGTGAGAGTCTGTTGGGACAAATGGTGGGAACCGGATGAGGGAATTTATGTATGTATGTGGGGGTCAAAGTACGTTTGCCCCAAAGGCATCTCCATATTTTTCATCAATCAATAGCAGGATAACGGACAGGGGATGAGGTGGGATGCGAGCACCAGGGGGTGCGGAGCCCCATACTCCCCGATCCCGGTAAATGCCACTGAACTCATTACGCGCCCACGCAAAGCCCCGCCCACGATTCCGGTGGTTCTAGCTAAGGAAGAAGGGTGCCCTAAAACCAGTAAGGGACCCGGGAATGGTTTGGTACTGGTCCCCACAGACCAGATACTATTTCAGGGGGTACATTACGCGGTGGCCTCGGTGATTTTAAATCTCACCGAGGTGCGGTTACCAGAGTGGTGCCCCAAAAAGACGGAACAGTTATATCAGGTCCTGTTGACCAAGATGTTTAGACAATTTTATGAGTTCGATTTCGCGGAAATTGATAAAACAAGTTTGTACACCGCACCACATGAAGTTTTGGATCAGGTGGGGAGACAAAGAAGGGGTGTTGTGAACGACGTGTTCACTGCTTTCAATACAGGTACATCTGTGGTCAACGCTCTAGACAGCGTGGAGCTGCAGACCCAGATTAATGGCTTAAAAACGCAATTAAAAAACATTCTCACAGATGAAAATAAGGTGGTTGGGTCTGGGTTACATGAGGACCAGGCCATGACTCTCCATTTAAAAGAAATAATAGCTGAACTAGAGAAACATGCGCGTACGGTAAATGCCCTGATTAGGGAAGATCGGAATGCGTCCGATCAGGCTGCGCAGAATGAGGTGTGCGTGCTTTACGGGGCGTGGTTACTGGGCGAGGGCCGCAGTAATTTGGAGGATTTAAAACAAGGTTTGGTCCCGTCCTGGATAAGTAACAAACACCTGCAGGCGCTCCACCCTTTTCAGAACGCATTAAACCCGTGCCAGCTCAGACTAGCTTCAGAAGCATACCCAGTCCCCGTGGACTGCGGACGATCAAACCATACTATCATGGGTATAGTATTACGTATGCCGGTTTTGGGCGACACAACAAAGCCCGCCCCGGTGTATCGGGTGGAGAACATTGGTGTCATTCAGGGGGGAGCCCACATTCGCTATGCAGCGGTTCCACCTTACGTCATCCGCTGGGAGCAAACGATGACAGGTACAGATCTCTCTGGTTGTCGTGGCCGGGGAGCACACATAATACTGTGTCCCCAGCACTTGAATGCCTTTTTAACACCACAGTGCGGGTTCAGAACGGCTGGTGCCAAGCCCATGAATTGCACCATGGAGGCAATGGCACAAGATCATGTGCCTCCGCAGGTAGCATACATCGGGGGTGGAACATATTGTGTTACCACTGCAGCGCAACACTACCAACATGGAAACCGTAGCCGGTGTCCGGTGAGTGACAGCAGTTTCTGTTTCAAACCCAGGGCGGAAGTTCAAGTAGCACAACAGCGAATTGTCCCAATCCCTGAACCATCCACGGTTCATCTTACCGTAAAAGAGAACTTCACCGACCTGCAGCGATTCGTCGCGCATTTCGGATACCTCATTCCCCCTCTCCCTGAACACCCCACCAAGCTTTTGAAAGCCGTCGCGGTATCGCAAAAACATTTTTACACCCTAGAACAAAAGACTGTCGAGATAGGGACAGAAATTCTGGACATAGTAATTCCACCGTGGTGGAATCTGTTCACCAACATTGAAGTGCCTTCCTGGATTAGAATAGCCTCCCACATTTTAGTAGTATGCCAAGTGTTTATTGTGATATACTTATTGGTCGTGCATTGTAAGAGAGGCAAACGCCTCACCAAGAACGAAAACACGGGAGAGTGGCGAGAACGTTACGTGCGCGTGCACGATGAAAGCACCGTGTAAACAGACAAAATGGCGTCACTCCCGTTTTCCACGTGCGCCTCGGAAGTGTTGTAATCGATCGTGATTTTTCTCAGAAACTGTAATTAAGTTTGGAACTCTACATGTTTAAGAGTTGGTTTTGATTATTTTGGTTTGGTGTTGTTGAATATGATTGTTTGGTTTTGTTTTTGTTTTCTTTTTCCTTGAATAAAAAATATGCATATGCAGGTGGTGCGAGAGGCATCGGCCTGGTTACACCTGGAAGGAAAATACAAGTGGTGTAAGTTAAAGGCAAATGCTGCCTGCGGTGTTATAAGAATGTAGTTTTTCTTGGGAAATAAGGACGACACAGAGACCCTAGATAGTTTTAAGTTATGGGAATTTCTGGATCTGGAGAATCGAGATAATATTGCTCACCACTATATTTTTGATACGATAAGCGGAGTTATTCGCATCAACAGGAGGGACTGTAGAATTCGCAAAATTATCACGATTTTATAAAATAAGAAGGAGACACATAGTTTCGTACAAACAGCTTTATTTCAGCAGAATGCTGTCAGGTTTTCAAAGTGGACACAAACAGCCTGTAAAATGGCCGCCACGCCTCGTGGCAGAACGTTCTAGACTTTTCAATGAGCAGACAAGATGGCGTTCCAATAAACATTTGTGCGAGATCGTACAAGACTCAGCACATTTGAGATAATTGACAAGACATAATGGGTTTGCATTTTATACATAAATACTGGAATCGGTCTCCCAGGTGCGAATAAGGGCTATTGTACCGAGCGATCAAGAACCCATCCAAAGACATTAATATGCAAAATCCCCACGACTCTACGATGAGAGAGCCGTTTGCGGGTAGTTACAGAAAACATTTGGAAGCCCCAAAAAGCCCTCCAGGGAGAATAATGGCCGGTTCCACAATGGGAGAAGTATTAACGGGTACTCAGACAGTTACAAGTATCACCGAAACCCATTATAAACGGAGATCACCCTATACAAGAAGTTTGAGCGCCAAAACCCTGACAAAAGAAAGACATTAAGATTGGGCGGGAAAAGAGGAATTACAGCACTATAACTGTAAGGTACAACCGTCCATCTGTCTCTTGCTCTTGCCGCCTGACTCCTTGCCGCTTGCCTCGTGTCTCTGCCTCTTGCAGCTCTTGCTGTTTGACTTGCTGGAAGACTATTGAACTTTCCGATCCGCCAGGATCAACCTCGTGGCTTGCCGCGAAGATCTGTGAAGAACTGGGCTGTGAAGCCTTGAAACGGGCACACCATCCCGAGAAGTCGGTAAACGGTGTTGGAACCGAAGGCCCGAGATGAGATGAGATGAGATGAGATGAGAAGAGAAGAAGACGACAATACGTATCGCCACGGTCAGTAAGCCCCGACCGCGCCTGTAAGTCGAATAAACACTTTTCCTTGCCCAGGAAGACCATTCTTCGAATTTTATCGCATCGGCGTAAGGGCACAGGAAGACTCTTTTTTGAGTAGTGTCGGAACTCCGAGGACAACACAGATCTTCATGACAGCAGACGGTCCAGCCTGCTAGCCGGAGCAGAAACGAGTAAACAAGTGGGGTACAGAGACCCCTGATCAACACGTGGGTGGTCAGGTGCTGCGGTAAAAACATCCGAGCAGAGTTTCGGAATTCTCCGAGTTATCACGAGTGGTGAGCATGAGTCTCGATCCTACAAATCTAGTTTAGGACAGGTATTGATAGGGGAGGGTTTAAGTTTTAAGGATAATTGTAATGTGTGCCCCCTTTTACGATGTGTCGTGCGCTCCTCGTTTCCCTAAAATTAGTTACATAACTGCGTGTAAGATTGTACTGTCATTAATCTGTGCTTATGACATGTATTTCGTAATCTTGAATAATATGCAATAAAGATTTTCCATTTCGCACTATTCAACCGGGTCTACCTGAGTTTTCTCTGCATTATTGCTCTCGCACCTAAGTCCAGTGTCAGAACCGTAAGGGCGAGTGGGTCGAACCACTCACAGGTGTCTAGTGCTACCAGGCTGGCTGGAGACCAGAACAGGCAACAAGACCTAACCTCGCACTAGCACCCAGGCTAAGCACAGAGCCACAGGTCTCACCCCTTACAGGCCCCACCTTATTTAATAGCTATTTTAAGAAAAACACCTTTGGAGCTGTGTATTAGTTGCCTTCTCCACAGATTTTTCTGTTTGTTAAAATGTCTGCGGTACCTTATTTCCTCAGAAGGAGTTTCTCTTTTTTTATTTCTCTGTTTCCCATAAGACTGGCGCCGATATCAATGGCCATCTGTTCCTGTTCAACCACTGTTGCACAAGTCACTCTCTTAACATGTCAGTGCCAAAAACCTACTGAAAGGTGTAGCCTATGTGTTAGATTTTATACTGCTAAATAGCTTAATGATCCAACCGCATATCAAACAAAGGTGGATTTTGAAAAGGTTTGACACGTATCTGCAATGTTCAACTGTCAACTCACAATGCCACCCCCGGTCAAATATCTGGTATAGTTTATTGTTGTGAACAGATATGTGGAGCCAAATACTGTGTCTAAGTATGGTCACTATGATATTTACAATTTTATTCTCCCAACTACAACTCCTATTTGATCCTCAATGATGCCAGTTTATCTTCTTCAGCTGGAATGTAGGTGGCCATATCTCTATGGTTACCGTGGTTAATCTGTGATCATAAGCTGCCCCTCTATAGAGTGGAACCAATCCTTCCAGCTATTCTTCCTTGTCTTTGCTTGTCTCCCCTCTGCCTCCACATCTGTGGAGTGCTCTGCTGTGACACAGGACCTCATCTAATCCCTGGTTTTGTATCTAGGCAATGTTGAACTTGTACAAAAACCGCAGTTGGATTATTAGGTACAGTTTTGGGCACCCCATTGTAGGAAGGACTTTAAGCAACTGAAAAGGTGCAATGCAGATTAATTGAGATGTTCCTAGGAATTACAGCTATGAAGAGAGTCTTGAGGAGTTGGGGATTTTTCACCAGAGCTGAGATGGTTCAGGGATGAGCTGAAAGAAGTCTTCAGGATTACGTATTATGATATGGTAAGTAGTGATAGATAGTTTCCAGTGGTCGGCGAGATGATATAGAGCGCACAAATTTAAGATGAGCACGGAAAACATATTTAAGGGAATGTAGGAAAAAGTCTTTACACGGAGGGTGGTTAGTATGTCACAAACCCGTTGTTGAAGCAGCATGTCAAAATCTTGCAGAAGGGAATTAGCTAGATGCTTGAAAAATATTAAGGCATATGGTGAATGAGCAGGAGAGTGGAATTAGAATAAGTGGTGGAGGAAAACGCCAGCACAGATTCGATGCACCAAATTATTCGATGATTCTGTGAGTCTTTTCTTCCATAAGTAGTAATAGATTTATTTTACACTTTGTGTGCAAGCATGCATCACCCACATAATCAATGAGGCTTAATACGATTCTCATTAAAAACAGTCATGATGGAAGGCTAGATTCTTGTGTTAATTACCTGCAGCTCTATAACTAAGCAAAGTCAAGGTCAGGATTTCCATGAAGAGTCCAAACAAAAATATTATAAATAATTTAGCATTTACAAAATTTACGCAATACAAAAATAAAAGTGGAGTGCTTCACCCACAAAAAATAGTTTTAAAATCAAGGACACAACTAGTTTTCAAAAAAATCCAGATGACCAGGATTGTTTGCAATGGAGAAAAATACCAGTGTAATGGATCTGATCCCATTTTCCCTTTGAACATTGTGGGGAATGGAACACTGACTCAGTATCCATGGTCAGTAAAAAGAACTCCCACATTAGGTGTAGGTTGGGCTGAGTGCAGAGGTAAAGTCCCCCTGCCCCACATACTTCCCAATACATGGCTCAGTGATGTAACATTGCATCAAGACATGTTTTGCCTTAGCTGTATTCGACCTTATTGTACTAAAAATGGTAAGGCTCTTCCAGCAAATCTCCCTTCACGGAAACATTTCTCAAGTATCTTTTCATGGAGGCAACGCTCCTTTAATATCATCAGCTTAGAAAATAAGGTTCAATTTTAGTCTTTGGTGTTCCTGGTACAGACCTTCTCGAGCTGGAAGTGCATGTCAGGAATTTGGCCGGGTGCACCGCCCCATTAATTTTCATCCATTAAAATTAGAAGATGAACATTCACCCCGTAGATATTAAAAATTTGTAGAAGTCATAGAGGCATAGAGTCATAACGGCACAGAAGGAGGCCATTCGGCCCATCAACTTCGTGACGGCTCTCTGTAGAGCAATCCAGTCAGTCCTATTCCCCCGCAATCATACCAAGCTTCATTTGGTGCAGGATGCAGCTGGATAAAAAGCCCAACTGATGCTTTACAATAATAAAACCTGAGAATAATTTCACCCAAAGGTGGCGTGGATTTTTTTTTTTTAAACTCAGCTGAAAATATGCCAAGCTCTGACACAGAATCTGCAGGTAAGCGTTCTCCAAGGCAACCTTAGAAACACACGACAACGCAAAATCATCGAGCAGAAACTGATAGCCAAGTTCCGCACTCATGAAGACGGTCTCAACCGGGATCTTGGGTTTATGTCACGATACATGACGTGATCCGGACTCGAGTCGTCGTTGACTTGTTCACAGATGTGATTCCCAGTAAAAAAGTAAAAATTTTCCCAGTAAAAAAGTAAAAATTTTAAAGCTTTTCGTTTTACATACAGACGGCAGCTTTTGACACGTTAGAACCCCTGCGACTACACCTCATTGTCTCAGTTGTATCTTGCTATGTCTTTGATGTGGTACCTTCCTGGCTGACCTGATTAACTTTATCACACCTCGGCAGATAGTCAGGATGATTTAATTTAGTGGTCTGCAATTGTAAGGTACACATGCTTTGTTCTCTATCTATATATGCTTTGGCGATTCTGTATCTATTTACTTCACCTGAGGAAGGGGCAATCGATAGCTCCGAAAGCTTGTGATTTCAAATAAAACTGTTGGACTATAACCTGGTGTTGTGCGACCTCTCAATTTTGTCCACCCCAGTCCAACACCGGCATCTCCGCATCATGACAGAATCTAAGGTCAGGTGCCATTTCCTGTCAGTCTCAAGCCTACGAGGTAGTGAGTGAAGTTGACCTGATGTGGGTTTCTGAGGCCTCAAATGTGTGCGTCTGAAATGGCAAACGGCGTATCAGTTTTCTGAATGTTTTGTTCAACTCTCTGCGAAACCTCTTTACGGAGAAGCAGTAGATGATTGGATCAATGCAGCTGTTCATGCTCAGCAAAGCCAAATTCAGTTTGTGTACAATGTCTATGGCCTTGGGAGGGGCGCAATCAGGCATCCCTTTGGAGTTAACTCTGCTTAATTCCCAGGGGATTAGGGAAGCGTGGTAGGGTAAAACGCAGACCAGAAACACTAGGAGCATTCCCAGCACCATCGATTTAGCCAGCCTCCGATGGATGCCTTGAGAAGCATTCCCTTGGGATGAAAGAGCTTTCATAATTGAAACGTAGCTCAGTAGAACAATCGAAAAGGATATGAGGAAGAAAAAGAAAGATGCATACACGTAAGTGCTTCTGTCAGAGTATTCTTCGAAACATTTGGTGGCGTGAAGCCCCCGCCTGAATGTCTGTTGCTGAATCAATGCAGGAATGGCACATGCAAACCAAAATATCCAAACGGCCCCGCAGGTGTAAAGGGATCCTCTTGGCTTATTCAAAGCAATCTTCAGTTTTGTCATTCGGACTGTGCAGTATCTGTTAATGCTAATGAGGATCATAAAGGTGATGGCACTGTATGTCGCCATGTAGTAGAGCGCTCCAGCTATCCGGCAGGTGACTTCCGAGAAGATCCAGTCCCCGCCTTTGAAATAATAAACGATCCAAAATGGCAGAGTGAAGTTAAACATGATGTCGGCCAGAGTGAGGCTAATCAGATACACTCGGATTGCTTTTTTAATCTTCCTGGCATTCTGTAGGAATATCAGCAGTGCAATGAAGTTCCCAAAAAGTCCTACAAACAGAACCACCAAGTAGACGAGTGGTAGAAGGAAGTACTGAACAGGGTCCCGGATGTCACAGGCCTCACGATCTGCTCTCTCTATAGAACTGGAATTCTCACTGGAGTTCAGTGTTGTCTCCCTGCAACACAATTAAAAAAAAACACAAGGGTAAGGTCAAAGCAGAATCCTGTCAGTGCACATGAGGAATTATAGGGCATCCTAAAAGCTGTTTTCAGCTAATATTTGAAGAATTAGTAACAAGAAATGAAGGCAAATGCTGAAAGTTCTGAAGCTATGGGCTCTTGGTCAACTTAAGGAGCCTTTGCTGTTTACTGCAATTTAGGCAAAAATCTTTAAGGAGTAAATAATTGGCATTATTGGCAATAGGATTGTTAATATGCCAATTTGAAATATATTACGAATAGGAACACAATGAATTAATTTTCCGCACAGTAACTTGTTTCATACTGCACTTAGGCTGCCATTTTTATATGAGAAGCTAAGCAGATTGCAGCGGTACGTTTTTGCCCAGCTGCTGCCTAACCCCTGTGTCACAAGCTGCCCATTGAGACAATGACAGATGTAATAGTCCTGCCATTACGTCTGTCACTTTAGCTGATCTGGAGAAAAGAGGAACCAGCCAGTTTAAACGAGAAGTCGAGCAACTCGAGCAAAGCTATGATTTAAAAAAAACACATGAAAAACAAACGCTTTGGCCAAGAGTTTCCGCTTTGGGCGCAATCGGCGATCCGGGCGCAAATTGCGCTCAAAATTGGGCTAGTTTCCTGAAGTGTATTTTTTGCTCACCTTCCCACTCAAACTCATTTTCATATCGCCGAATGTAAAACCTGCCATGAACCAGCACAATCGGGCAGCATTTCAGAACATCATTTTTTTTTCAAATTTTAATCCGCATTAAAAAATATTCCTTGATATATTTAAGGGTGGTAACCTGGTGCAGTTTTTTTTTAATACAGCTGAAAATGGGTTTATCACAAAAAACAAGCATTTTTAATCAAAGTGTCTAGTCCACCCCCTGTGAGTAACCTGATTTTAAATAACTGATAATGACTTAAAAAAAAACTATACAGAACCATTTACTAGTTTCATTGGTGCGCAGTAGCCAGTTTCTTAGTAAATTAAAAAAATATTTAAAATGTTTAAAACACGCCTATTAGTGTCCTTGCGCCTAAAATAAAAGCTTAATTTTAGGAGCCTCCTCGAAGGCCCTCAAACGGGCGCAATTAGTGGAAACTCGCCATGGTGATTAATTTGATCTGGGGGCGTGGTCAGTTTTGTGGGCGGGGCCAGATTCCAGCGCAATGTTTTTTAAACTAGCGCAATTTCACTAGAAATATCACCAAGAGAACATCCTCCTGTATCGGTTTATGATGTTGATACAACTGACTAGAAGGAATCATGCCACTGAAAGGTAAGATTTAAAGGAACGCTCTCTTCACAAAAGTGTTTGGCAAACTATTTTTTTGCTTGTTTGCATTCAGGCAGTGGAATGTCACATCACTTATGCATAGTGTCACCATGATGAAAATTGCTCACAACTCTTCTGATTATTGACCCTAACACCGAATAAAAAAAGGTTTGTCCAAAGTTTTTACATGAAGATAGTGTCTCTTCAAACAAATATTCCATAAATTATGATATAAAGATAAATTCACTGATCCCACTCTCTGAGCTGGAAACTGTGCTCAGAAGGAGCGCTGGCGAGATAACTTGAGCAACAAGTGTCTTTTGTGACCTGTCGCATTTCGAGATTTTTGCCTATTTAGCCAAGAAGGAATTCTCGGGCTAATTTACATAATGATGTTGTTATGAAATTTAATTTGGTTCACGCGGTATTAACTTTGGTTCACACAGTGTTAGCTCCCAGGGACACACAAGTTATTCGGAACTTGACCTGGGGTACCAGATGAAGCCATCAACATGTACACTAACAATACCACATCAGTTTGAGAGAATGGGGAGGGGACATTAGTACATCCCAGAGATGTTTGCATCTATAATGTTGGATTGGTTTCATTCATTGAACACAGCAGAAGGCCTAGCTAAATCTACCCCACAGTGGTTTAAAATGTAACTAATTTTGATTTATCTCTCTCTTATTAATAAACAGAGCACCATGGGGTAGATTTTGACTTTGTGCGATAGTATAAAATGGATGATAGCAAATCGGCAGCTCATGGAAATAAACATCGGGAGAGATGTAAAATGCTGACTCGCTATCACCCACTTTATACTATCGCACAAAGTCAAGATCTACCCCTATGTGTCTAAATGAGTTTGCAATCTATCTCACTCTGCTTGATTATAAATCTCACTCTTTGCATTTCCCCAGTGTTGGCAGCCCTGTATGAGAGAGGTGATGGTACATAGCGTTTAAGTGGGAAGATACTGTATTGAGAATGTAACAAGGCAGTAAGCTGTGCAAGACTATCTGCACTTATTTTTCAATCCAGAATGAATAATGACCCCGACACCCACCGAACCCATCTGTTAACAATTAGAAAGGTCAGTGTAAATACTCCAAAGGCTTTCCAGGGTAACTGCAATTAAAATGAAAACTGGCGACTGGCCTGCTATGTTTAGATAATGATTGAAGATGGTTTCAGCAAATCCATAGTTTCTACAATATATGGCAGCTTTGCAAGTTGATAACGTGACTGTATGGGGGAGGCCAAGCTTGTTACCTTTCTGAGAGACACAGTAGCATTTCAATGTCAAACAGAGGCATTTAGGATGATCACAAAGTGTCAGTTTATTTCTAGATATCATTATTTTAAAAGAGGATACAATCACAATACAACATGTGTGCAATAAGTCAACCTCATGGCAGAACACAGGAGCGATTTCTGTCTCATCAGGTTTATGAACCATTTGGTAAATGATGCGTATAACTCTGAAGACATTTCTTTTTACTGCCCCTCAGGTTCAGAGAGTGTGCATTATTATACGGGAAAATGATTATATTCTAGTTTAAGAACTTAAAAAATGATAAACTTTCATATAGATTTTAGCAGAACTTTCCACCTAGTTTATTAATTTTAACAGATGGAAAATCATAGGCAGTGTGTGTAATTTCCTGATCAGTGCTTTCAGTATATGCCAGAGTGAAAAATTTCCCTTTTTGCTCTTAATTTCCTCTTTACAATGACTCATCCTGGAGTACAGTTTCTCAGCCACTATCAGTCCTGCAGCTCTCACCCAAGAGAGCATTCTTCTCGCGTGAGTGTCAGCAGGTTATGGGCATCACAGCTGTCTTCATTTTGATCTCATCCGATGTCCGTAGCCGGGAAAGTCCCCGGAGCTGCTCCCGCTCCGACGCTGTAACGGGGGTTTCCATCGCACTTACGGCAAAGTTACGCCGGCGGCGCGGAAGCAGCTCCCAGCCCGCGTTTCCACATTTCCCAGCGGGCTTCACTGGTCAGTAAAGCTAAGGCTCTGAACTTTTCCCTCACTAGCTGGCGGAAGCTGAGGTCAGTTGGAACAACGCTGTTCCAAACGGCTTCGCTCAGCTAATTCAGCACAGACAGGGATTGAAGCCAGAACATTTCTATTCTGTACGGCTCGGTATCAGACAAGGTGCATTTACTCTCAGCCTTCGGGAAGTCCTCATGTTCATAGATCTGTATGAATTTTAATCAAATCACCCTGTTTTGAGAAACTGCTCTAAACGAGAAAGTACTGCCCATTAACATATCAGTAGGTGCTGTCACTGGTGCATTTATTTCAGAATTGACTGAGTAATTTCCTGACAGCCCACTACATAGTACTCAAGTTGCCTCAATGGCTAATGGTAACATCAAACCCTGTGAAACCAGCCATCTGAGTCAAACATAGTTTTAAACATCTTGATTTCATATCAAAATGTATAGCTCAGCACTGAACCTGTCATTGAGGACACAGCGGGTTTGCTGGTTGCTCCGAGACACATCACACACTCCATAGCATCCAAGGAGCAAACTAATTCAGTGAATAAAAACTGAATCACTCAACCCATTCCCTGTTAAAACTTGAATATGGAAATTACTGTGACGCGAATGATACTTTTCCATTATTTCACATCACAGTCTGAATCATTCACTTAGTCACTTAGTTTGTATCTTGTTCATATTTGTTTTCTATTGAAATGAATGGGGATAGAGTGCTGCTGATGCAACTACATTATCGCACATTGAATTCATGATCTGGAGATCATCCGAGAGCTTTTTTTCCATGTTAGGATAGGTCTGAGGTTTTTAATCAAACCGATGAGGTAGTTTCTCACCATCGGTTACTCTACAGCAAGTGGCACGGTTCAAAGAGAAGGCACGGTTCAAAGAGAAGGCACTGCTGGGTGCCAGCCTTGCCTCTCTCCCCACAAGATATGTTGCTTACTTCTGCAACACACTTTTCATCACGTGGTATTGAGGTGAAAACGCGACACATTGGCTCGCCCACCAAGAGTACAAATAGAAAGCGGCTTGTAGCAAAGGTTGAGAGATAGCAGAGGGGCTTTTTTTTGGAGCAGTAGTGTACGATAAAGGAGGTGTTTTAGATCATTTCTCCCTCGACGAGGGAGCCATAAACAAGGCAATTGAGTGTTCTGGAATAGGTATTTTATACACTTTCTCTTTTAGTGAGGAAGAAGCCACCAGCAATGCCGTTGTCAGGGGCGATACTATATTAAAATGTGCTGGAATGAACAGACACTGGACAGTAAAACAGTAATGCAAACTTACACCAGATTTAAGGGCTCCTCACTCACGTTCCACAGTTGTGACCCCATTGTGTTTGTAGCTTCTTTCACATCTAGATTCCACCACAGCATACAATCAGTGACACCCTGTGAGAATGGAGCATTATGTCAAAACAGTAGTGCAAACTTAAACCAGATTCAAGATCTGCCCACTCACAGTCCACAGAACTAATTCCTTTCGCATCCAGATTCCTGCAGAGCTTACAGTCACTGCTACCTTCATGAATGCAATTGGCTGCTTAGAGCTCTTTTTGCCCAGGTCCTTTGTCCTGCTAGCAGTCAGCTTAATATAGTTAACAATGTAACATAGGAAAAATTAAAACAGTACAGAGGGCAAAATTGAATGCATCCTAAGAAGTTAATCAAAGCAGTGGGTTTGATGGGTCAAACAGCCTTTGCTCTTTAATAAAAACAGAGAATGCTGGAAACACTCAGCAGGTCAGGCAGCATCTGTGGAGAGAGAAACCGAGTTAACGTTTCAGGTTCAGGACCTTTGAGTTCTGATTTCCAGCATCCACATAATTTTGCTTTTGAATTAGCCTTTTCTCTTTCCCTGCTGTCTTACTTCAATACTTTCATTCTTCAATATTCAAACTTGGGGAAAGCAGTAAAGTAGTCTCTGTCATTTGGGGGTTTCATTTTACAGAGATTAGTGTTCCATTACCGACTCTATTGGGACTACTACTGGCATTATTTTGACAAGGACCAGACATGCCCAGAAGGTATAAAGTAAAGAAAATCCAGCTATTTTTGTTTACTGGGATACAGCTCATTTCAAAGACTTATAATTCTTTAAGATCTGTCAGGTAACTGTAAGGCTATGACAGGGACCACATGTTGTTAGAATTAAATATTTAGTCCTTGTTACACCTATGCAGTTAAGTGTCAGATCTAAGAGATAAACAAATGGAACAACCTGTACATTTCTTTATCTTGGTAAATAAAGGGAATCATAAACTGATACTTCCTAAATTCGGGCTACTTTGAGAACTGGTTCAGAATCAATAAAAAAGTTTTGTGAGGAAGCATCAATCAGTCCCCAAAGTCTTTGTTTTGCATCAGTTAAAGGGCCTCGTGCCAGACAGATCTGTAAAGGGAGGTGGGTGAGTTGACCGAATTACTGAAGTTAAAACTGCCAAGCGCTCCCCAAGCCAGACTTCAGATGTTTGCATTGCAGCAGGTACAGTTTCTGTAACAACGTGAGCAGAATCCAAAAATCATCGTGAACTCAAAGCAGATTTCAGAATCGGTTGCTCCTGATTTGTTTCCCATTACTTAGCCAGCCTACAAGCTCCCCAGGGTGCTCCCTACCCTTCCTTTAAAATCAAGGGGTAGAAACCGGGCCTTGTTGTGCCCATTTCACTGGTGGCCACCTAAAACAGGCATTAGGCCCCCAACATAAGCCGGGCCTTCTCCACTTGGTATTCTTCGCTGGCCGCTGTGGCCTGAGCAACGGCCGCCAACAAAAGGTAAGTTTGTTATTTTAAAGCGTTCCCGTGGAGCCAGGAGTAACAGGAGTTCTCCCCCGAATCTACAGTATCCCAATCAAATCACTTCCAACTGAGTCCCACTGCAGAGAATTCCAAAGGACCAACTCACTTGCTCTTCACTCCCATTGCATAGAACACATACAGAACTAGGATCCAAGCATATTCCATTGTTAATACTCAAAACACTACCCAAGATGGTGTTATCATTTTTTTTGTCTGAACTATGTGTCTTTGCCCGGTGTGTTCTGAATGAATGGTAATGTGTGCTGTGGTACAATGGTTTGTACTGGCAATATTTATCCATGGTTAATAGACTTGCAGAACCACAGTAACATCTGTTGGGTAAACGAGGCATTTATCAGAAATCAATTGTAACAGACTTTTACAGTATAGCACATCCTGCAGAAATCCCCCACATAGATTCTGGGTGAGCAGAACCACGCAGTAAGATGCTAATCACTTTCTGCCCTCAATTTTCACACTAAAAAGATTGACTGAGAAGAACAGAACGTTGGGTGTTAAAAGCTTGATCGTTCCAGAAGTGCTTATAAAAAAGCGATTCCAAGTACAAAAATCAGCAGCTGTGAAAAAAGTTATTAAACGCTCAAGTTATGTGAAGAGACCGAATGTGGTAGGTCTGATGAGTGAGTGCATCTTGGTTCTGTTTGCGAACCGCTTAACCGTACTTCAATCAGCACGTTCTACCTGTGGTGTTTGAAGAGGCGCAACTTGGTAATAGTGGTGGCTTTTCTCCTGTCTGAAAACGAGAAATGATCCATCAGCTCTTTAGTCATTTTCATGGCTCATCTCCTAGACACTGGACTTGAACACGATTTTCATTTTGCTGCCAGTAGCAGAATTGCTGAGTAACACAAAGCATTAATGTGTGCACTTGTGCCATGGAACAATAAAATCTGAGCTCAGGCCTGTATTCTCCCCTCCCCACCCCCCCCTCTCCTCCCCTCTATCATCACAGAGGTTCCCAACTGACTCCAACCTGCCTGGAGTGGAGGCTTCCTCACGAGGAGGAAATGAAATCAGAGGGCGGGCGAGTCTCTGGAATCAGTGCACCTCATACCGTCCAACTGCACAGTGACATTTGCAGAGGCGTGGAGAACAAGCCTGTGTTCTCGGGCAACTAGCGATGTAGTGTAGAGAGGGGCAGCTAAGGGGGGGAAAAGTAGCTGAACGGCAAATGCGATTAGAACAAACTGCTTGGGTAACATAAGCTTAAAAGAAACAGAAAAAGGGCACATCTAGTTTGACACTGAAATTCAAAAAATAACAAGACAAAAGAAGAACTGTTTTGATAAAGTTTTAGTCCGACTCTTGCCGATGCAGACACCATCTGCTCCGCTTCCTACACACATGTAGCACCAACGTCCAGTATGAAATTGAGGTTAGTGGGGAGGGAGGAAACATACACTTGCTGAATGTTCGTGATCATAACAGCTGCAAAGTCTGTGCCACTTCTCAGTAGTTACACAGTTAAAATGCACAACCTTATTTTTTGGCCAGCTATACAAGTCAACAAAGTATGTAACTACTAATGCCATTGACGCACATCCTTACAACAAGCACATCTACAGTTACTACAAGCACTCCTCTCGGCAAAGAAGCTGACACTCCACCTATATGGTAGTTGTGGCTAAGTGGTTAAGATGAAAGACTTATAGATCCATTTTCAGCCTCTGTAAACAAGTTTGAATCCTGCCACCTACCTATAGGATATCCCCCTGATTAAAAGAGCAGTTAAATAGTTTGCCTTGGGTAGCAGGACACATGCAAGCTCTAATATGTGTACCAGAGATGGGTGGGAGGCAGGTTTGTGCCTCTGTGGGGAAGTGTTGAGTGGAGACCAAGCATTTCCCACAGGAAGAGAGAGAATTTGGAAGGAGAGTTGCCTCAGACACTGCCGTGCACCAACTATGGCAATGATGGAGTGCTGGGAATAGCCAATCCTCTCAAGTGTGTGGTCCAAGGAGACCCCAAAAAAGCAAAGGGAGAGAGAATAAAATAATGTAAAGTAAAGTTTATTTTCCATAACTTGATCAAGCACATCTAATTAGCATTGCACTTAAGTTGTTTATTGATTTTAGATATACATATTTTTAATAAGAGGAGAGTTTAGGATTATTTTAAGGCTTATTTTGAAGTGTGATTGTGGTAGTTAAACTCTAGCAACTAACGTTCAAAAGGGAGGGATTGTGACATGTCTTGTGAGGCATCGTACTGTGGAGCGACATAGAGTGGTGGGATCTGGAACATTTTGATGTCATTATATCTGGCATTGCAAATGTAGTCTTTTTATTGTAATATTGACTTAAGAAACTACATCATAACAGTTGATGGTGTGGCAGGTACAGTATCTATTACGATGCAAACTTATCACAATGACCAATGTTTACAATGTGTATCGACGCAGCTGTCCTGAGTCTGTCATCACAAACTTAATAAAGCCATTTGCTAAGTTGTTCTGGGATGTGGCGTAGCACTGAGCTTTACAGATTAGGGAGGTCCCAGAGTAGATTCTCAATCTGTGCAAGTTAGTGAATTTCAGCCAAATGGCCGTGAGGGGGCTACTTTTGACTCAGTGCCATCAACCAGGCTAGGAAGGAAACAAGGAAGCAAATGACTACAATAATCAGCTAAGCTTGATCACTGTTCAGAGGCCCCTGCTAGAAGTGTGCATTCATGAATGCAAATCGAGGAGCAGCTAGGACTTGGGCTATGTTAGCTCCCATGGTCGAATGGTTCAACAACCCTCAGTATCCAGGCTCGGGCATTGTACCGAGGGCTGCCAACACCACCTGTGGAACCCTACCCTGGCATGAAATGAAATGGGGAGAGGTGTATAACGGGCGGCCTACCCGATAGCGCCCGTTTTACAATATCCGCAAAAGTTAAAATGACCCCCAGGAGAGGAAGGGAGAAAATTAGAGGTGGTGGGGACGGGGGGTGGGGGAGGGAGGAAATATATTATTTTATTAATTTGTAAAAATAGGTTCATTAAAAAATATTAGCAGTTATATTAGCCATTAATAATCTGTAGTGAAGGGTTAAATTGAGGAAAGGTTAGCAGACTGGGATCTATGAGGGGGAGAATGAGAATCGTCAGCTGCTGAATTGTCACTGTGAGTACAGACCACAACACTCAAGACTGACAGGACAGTGTTACTGCATTGGAAAATTCTGGAACTAGGTTTGATTTCCGGAATGGCCAGGAACAACCTGTTTGAAAATGCCATTCAACACCCACCAAGGTGGTGCTGGAGTAAGTTCATGTTGCAGCAGATCCTACAAATATTTACAGTACAATGTAATTCTCAGATTCATCTTTCTAATATTTATTCCCACTAAACTAATACAAGTATAAATGTCTTCAGTACAAAAAGAAAATCACAAGTAAAACATCTTACACGACATCATATTTGAGGACAATGTCCCTTTAAGTGACCACTACCCTTTTGATATGCTTAACGGAACAGACAACCAATAGAAAGAAACGGAGGGAAATTTAAAGAGACAGTGCACTTAACCAGCGTACACGCTGAGGATCTAAATACAGCACTGTAATCACTTTTGATTTATCAAATAATCAGAAAAACATAACAAGAACACAATTTGTAAATTGCTGGGAGAGTTCTCATTCTGTTATCTTTTCAATGTTCAGTATATCGGTTCTGCAAATGCCCTCAGGTGTTTGCAAAATTTGAATTGTGGAAGCAGTGTGCTGCACCGCAAGGTGCAGGTTGCAGGTTTGTGGCACATTCCCCACACGACTTGTTCCCAATTTCAGCCAGGTGCCTCGGGAGACAGCAGAGGTTGAGGTTCTCCACCCGGAGGAGAGAAACGTCAGGTGACTCGATCCAATCCACTCTCACTCTCCCAGCAGACGATTACAGAGCGGCATTGGCGCACACCTGGAGTGGGTCAACTTACCTCCACCCTTCTCAGCAAGGGGGTGGTACTTGGCAAAGGCTCCTGAAAAAGGTGGGGGAATGAATACCTGCAATAACAGGGCAGCCAATTCCAAATTCCCAAATGTACCTTAACAGTAAATGTGCATATTCTGATACTCCAAGTAATTCTACTGCATAAACTACAAAGTAAAATAGTGTTGAAAATCATTTTTTTCTTACACAAAGTACATAATATTCAAAACTTTAACACCTTCAAGCTTCTTTTTGTTTATAAATACAGAAACAAAGTTTGAAGCACTCACCAGTGGCCCTGAGTCACCAAACAAAGCACCCGGTCGTCTGTGAATTCAGAAACTGCTGAAAAAGCAATCTAGAGAGAAGCGTTGCAGTGCAATACTCCTAGTGCATCTCACACACTAGCAGTCAGTGGAGTAGTTTGTTCGTATAAACTGAATAAACTAATACAGGATTCAAATGCCTGGCCCTCTTGACAGTTGCTGCTCAGACACACCCCTTCTCACCCATTGGCCAGTGGTTTGTTTTGGAACCCACTACGACATCTCAGATGGTGTCTGATTTGTTTCGTCTTTTTTCAAATATCACTTTAATCAAAGATCGGCCTTCCTGTAAATTACTCATAGTAAGTATGCCCTGCTTGGTGCTGTGGGGAGTGGGTGGAATTTTTTATATTCATCAATTATCTGCGGGGCTTTCTGTTTTATATCGCTATCTATGCTTCAATCTGGCTTACAGATTGAGAGAATATTAACTCAAATCTCACCCTAGTACTAGTTTAACCTGGCAATGATTCTAATGAGCTAAATAGTCTTGATATAGTTAACATGAACAATCTTCTTCTTCCTCAGTGGTGTCAGGTTAATCTGATGGAGAAAGAACATGGGAAAGACTGAATCTGGAACTGAAGATGGCCATTGCACAAAAGTAACCTGCCAGGTCAATCTGTTACTGTGGTAGTTATGATCGGTTAATGTTCAAATAAAATTCAGCTGGTATTCCCACACCTAATCGTGCCTAGCTCTTCCACAATTTCTTTTTTGAGCCCCTCCAATCCAGTTTCTGATTACCTACAACACCAACAACATTCTCTATGACTGTGACCATGGCTCATTGTCCCTTCCCTGCCTTTGACACTGTTGACCATTGCATTTTCCTGCATCAGCTTTCCTCCATGCTCCTTCTTCATGGCACTGCTCTCTCCTGGTACCGTATCTTTCTCAGACATCTTAAATAGTTTCTTCTCCAGCATGAGATCAGCTTCCACCTGTGTGCTATACAAGACATTTGCTACCCGAACTGATTACCTGCCCAACACCAAGTCTTGGATGAAGCAACCTTTTTGTTCCAGCTAAGCATCGGCAATACTGAAAACATCCTTTTTTAGTTCCTACCTGTATTTGTATGCCTTTGGATCCAGATCCTTCAATCTCCCTGGCTGCCTGCTGATACTGAACCAAGTGATGCACAACCTCAGCATACCTTGAACTGACCTTCCTACCCCACAGCCAATCAGTAGCCACCTCCAAAACATTGCCTAACTACACCCTCCATATGTTGTCGAAACCCTAATCCAAACCTCCATCACCTTTAGAATGGATTTCTTGAATGCTCTCCGTGTTAACCTCCCATTTCTACCTTTCACATCCTCCACTTAATCTGGAACTCTCTGATCAAGTCCCATCTCACACAAAGTCCATTATGTGTGTCTTTGTAAGTTCCACTGGCTCTCTGTTCTCCAGCACATCAACTTCAAGGTCCTCATCTTTAAAATCTCACCTTATCTGAGTGATTTGCTCCATCTGAATGTTCCAGCCCACAGTCTCCGCTCCTTCAACTGGAGATTACTGCTCGTTTTCCCTTCCCTTTCTTCCAGCATCAGAGAGCAATCTTTCAGTCACTACATCCCTGCTCTTTGGAACACTCTCCCAAAACCACCTCATTTACCACCTCTCCCTTCCTTCAGAAGCTTCTAAAAATACTGGGCGTAGAAATTTGGCTACGCACCTCCCATTTTTAAGGTATTAATCAGCCTTCTAAGCCTCCAATATGGTGGGATGGAGGCGCATGCACATTATGAGCCAGAAGTGATCCGCCTGCCCTATTGGTAAAGGGCAAAAAATCCGCTTGCAGTGCTCACACCTGAAACAGGCATTAGGCCCTTTGCATATGCAAATAAGGGGCCTACTGTCTGTTTGAAGTCCCCACTGCAAGATTGGTCAGCCCTGAGGCAGCTGGTCTGAAAGGGACTGCCTGTTAAACCACAACCAACAAGGTAAGTTTTTAAAATATACTTACCTGAACGTGGAGCAGGAGTGCTTCTCCCGACCCCACATTTCCAGAATGCAAGATACCGCCTCTCTGACTATCAATCCCTCTGCCCATGTTCTTCTACATGAAGTTACTGTTGATAATTGCTGTCCAGTCACATTTATCAAGCCATGTATCAGACCTGTGCCATACTTGGGTCCAATACAGGTCTGATGCACTGGCCTCGATTTTAAACCACCTCGCCCAGCGAGAATGGTGCGTGGGAGGAGTTAAAATTAGGCCGAGTCGAATTCCCGGCCTGAGGGCGCTCCGTTGCCACCCGGCGCCATTTCCCCTTCACCGACTCTCAAGTCGGCCAAGGCTCCAGCTACAGACGGGGAAGGGGTTTACTTTAAATTCAAAAGTTGCAGCCCGATTTCTCGTTCCCGCCCGCCAGCTCTGACATCAGTTCTGACGGATTAGGACGGGAGACAGTGCTGGAATAATTAAGTGAGTCCCGGGAGTTAAAATGGCCCGAGCCTCACACTGAGCTTCCCCTGGGGTGGGGGGGGGGGCAGGTGTTTCCCTCCCACCCATTCCCACGCCCATCCCGAATGCACCCCCCCAACCTCCCCCCCCCCCCAGTAAAAATCGAGTACTGGCTCCAGTACAGTTCTGGTTCACTAATTTGCTGCTAAATTTGGCAGCTGAAAAATATCCACCACAGTGTGCGTGAGTCTTGAGTGCTTACAGGACTCACCACAGTCTCCAAATAATGCAATTTGCTTTTTTTATAGTCGAGGTTATCTTTAGATGTTGTCGTTTGCAGAAATCAGATTCTAGTTACTATTCTGAATGACTCTCACTTGCTATGTGATTCCTGAGCTGTATTATATGGAGAATTTCAGATTATTTTTTCAGCCAAATTTTTATATATATAAAACTAGCTTACAATACTACGCTAATAAAAGATTCTGTGGTCTTATGCATTTCTCGGAGTCTGCTGTATATTATTAGCTCCAGTACTGACAGAAAACTGTGTCGGAAGCCCCATGCAAGGATTGTGATGTGGCATGGGCAGAGAATGCCGCCCACCATCATTAAGATGGCAATCACAGTTGTTGAGAAGACGGCTGACTTGAAAACCCCCCAAAACAGCAGCCGTGACCTTTTTAACTGCAGATACAATTCGGACCCAAGAATGATTCCCAAGTCTAACAGTCGGACCACAGGGAAGCAATTGCAGAGAATGAGGACTCAGGGAGTGCTCCTCACCCAGGCAGTGACATGGAGCATTCCAAAGAACATGAATGTTATTGTGTTATTCCCAGGTCTCACATAAGCACTTCTGCGCTCATTGTAAAATGAACTTTTCTCTCCGTTGTTACTTTTTTCTCACTCGTTTTATCGTTCTTTTGGTCAGATCACTCTGACCTCACCTAGTTAGGCTGTCAAGCTCCTTTGGGTTTTAGTCCTTGCTAAGAATGATGGATGTGTGATGTCATCAAAGACTCATGTTCCTCTGCAAAAACCTGCCTCACTTTTACTGAATGAACGTTATTGATGTCACAGGAGAGCGAGCTTTGCACAGTGACATCATTTATCCACAATGCTCAGTGGGAAAAGGCGAATTTGTGAGAGACTTGCCTTCAATAATTGAGCACAGAATGCTGTGCTCAGAGGCTTAAGACACAGCGAGGAAACATCGACAGTAATTCATTATGAGAGGCGCATGAATGGAAAGGAAAGTAGTTATTTGCCCTTTGGGGTTTCTTTGTCTTTTAAGGAGCGTTCTATTAGTCAGACCTTTTTGTACTTCTTAATATTTATCAGCTGAAATAAAAGTTTTTACACAAAGCTTTTGAAAGAAAGAAAGAACTGCTTTTAGATGATTTTAAAGGGGTAACTCCCCCCACCTGGTGGAAATTGGGCGGGGGGGTGCGGTTAAAATGAGGGCAGTGAGTTACCCTCTCTGATCCCACTGCCTTCCTGCCATGTGCCAATGTTAACCTGCTCTTTTCAGCAGGCGAGCAGCACACCTGACCGAAGCTGACAGGGTCATGTTTAAATATGCAGATCAGGTCCCGATGATGTCATGAGGGCCCGACTACAATATTAGTCGGATGCCTGAGCGGGGGAGCAGTGACGGCTTCCCCGTCGGGACAGACCTGGCGGGAGGGGGCTTGTGGGCTAGAAGAGGCATAGGCCTCCTGACCGCCTTCAGAGACCTCCCCCCCCCCCCCCCACCTGATCAAGACTAGACCGCCTCCCCCACCCAACGCATCTACACCCCACGATCACATCTAGAGACCCCCGGTCACGTCTAGACCCGCCTTCCCCCCGATCACTTCTACACTCCCCCGATCATGTCCCGAGCCCCTCCCTTGATCATGCCTAGGGCCCCCCGATCACATCTCACCTCCCCCGTTCATGTCTAGACTCCCCCGTTCATGGCTAGACTTCCCCGATCGTGTCTAGAGCCGCCTTCAATCACATCTGGAGCCCCCCTCGATCACGTCCAGAGCCCCCCCACCACTCAGCTGACTGCCGGCGACCGATCCTGCGAGTCCCCCGACTGTGGCCTCCTGTCGCCTGAGGTCTGGAGTCAAGTGGTTCTGGCGGAACCCAAACTGAACATCGGTGAGCAGGTTATTGGTGAGTAAGTGCTGCATTATAGCACTGTCGCTGACACCTTCCATCACTTTGCTGATTATAGAGAATTGGCTGATGGGGCGGTAATTGGCTAGATTGGATTTGTCCTGCTTTTTGTGGACAGGACACACATGGGCAATTTTCCACTTTGTCAGGTAGATGCCAGTGTTGTAGTTGTACTGGAACAGCTTGGCTAGAGGTGTGGCTAGTTCCGGAGCACAAGTCTTTAGCACTACAGCCGGAATGTTGTCGGGGCCCATAGCCTTTCTTTTTTATTCGTTTATGGGATGTGGGCGTCAATGGCAAGGCCAGCATTTATTGCCCATCCCTAATTGCCCTTGAGAAGGTGGTGGTGAGCCGCCTTCTTGAACCGCTGCAGTCCATGTGGTGAAGGTACTCCCACAGTGCTGTTAGGTAGGGAGTTCCAGGATTTTGACCCAGCGATGATGAAGGATGGTGTGTGACTTGGAGGTGGTGGTGTTCCCATGCGCTTGCTGCCCTTGTCCTTCTAGGTGGAAGAGGTCGCGGGTTTTGGAGGTGCTGCCGAAGAAGCCTTGGCGAGTTACTGCAGTGCATCTTGTAGATGGTACACACTGCAGCCACGGTACGCCAGTGGTGGAGGGAGTGAATGTTTTGTAAAGGAATAGCCATATTTCAGAAAAATACACCATCCTATGAACAGAATTCTGACATTATTAAAATATGACAAACTGGGTTTAAAAATCTAAGGGGGAAAAATTCAGCTGGTTGCGCCTCCCGTTAGCGCCTTAAGAGGGCGCTAATGGGGCGCAAAGCAACTAGCGCCCTGGCATGGGAATGTTTGCGCCGCTCGCGAAATTAACTAGACATTTTGCGGCGGCACTAAACACTACCGCCACGATCTCCTGTGCCGGCAGATCGTGACGTCAGTCGAGTGCGCAACACCCCGGTAGCGCCCCGGAGCAGATATTGAGTGGCACCCCCTGCCTTACCGCCTGCCGCTAGCAACGACAGGTTGAGGGGAGCGTTTTGCAGTCAGGAAGGGACTGGGGGAGCGCTATTTAAAGGCGACCGCTTCCTGCCTTTTTTTGTTGGTGACATTTTTGAACCACGCATTCTGAGAGAGAGAGAGAGAGAGAGAGAGAGAGACTTCTGGAGAGATTCAACGCTGTGTGAAGGAGTTTTGGGTACTGAGCAGCACTTTGCAGGTTCATTTTGATTTGCCCTTCCTTGTATCGATTTAGAAGAGACTGTGGGGGCTGCACTCTGAGCTCTTTCCCTGGTTCTCTCCATTGTTCTTTCCAGCAGATTTGATGTACAGGTCTCTCCAGGCCGAGATTCAAGGCTGCAATGAGCAGGGTGTGGATGGAGAGCAAGATCAACCCTCCCCTTTAAGAACTGGCCGGCGCCATTGTGTCTGTGTTCCATTGCTGACTGACATCACATGAGCTTCGCCTGCGCTCTGAGGTAACACCTCGCTCCTCGGCCTTTGCGCCTCAAGACAGGTGTGAAGCGCCTGATTTAGCGCTCCAATCACCTCCAGGGGCGATAAAAGCGAAGTTTGCAGTCGGAGGCGATAATTAGCGCCAGGCGCTAAACTTTACACACAGCCGATAATTGCACCCCAAACGGGGCGATACTGAATTTTTCCCCCTAAAAGCCTCAACGACACAACGCTGTAAATACAGGCTTCTGAGATAAGATGAGTCACAAAGCTGTAAACACCATACAAGCTTTTGAAATGGGAAATGGTTATTGACACTGAGACAATGGCCCTATTGAAGAAGCAAAGGCTTGCTTCCAAGGAGTCTGCAGTTTGGAACCAACACAATGCTATACCCAGTTTAAAGTGTTAAAAAATAACACTTCGAACAGAAACACAGAACATTAAAAAACCATGTGCCTTTGTAAAAGTAACATCAAATGAAACAGGAAACATAATTATATATACACAACCAATTGAAGTAGCTAAGAAATGCATGGAACACCCTGGTTGAAGTGGTTTTGATTTACATATTGTAAATATGATACCTACAGAACACTTTGAAGATATAATATCAATAGATGACACCAAGCAATCACATTGGCCCAGAAATTAAACAGTGAGGGTTCCCGCGGGGGTAAGGATTCCCCGCGATATCGCACTCCACGCCTACCTTTTTGCTCCGGGCCCACACGAACTTTAGTTTGAAAGGCTCTCTCTCTTGGAACCGTGCAGTGCTTGCGTGACCCAGAGACGCAATTAGTTCGTGCGAGCTCTGGGATCACGTGATTCAGTTAGAGCCAATGGCAGCACACCATCTTTCATTCATAGTTTTGACAGGAAGACCTGTCAAAGCTATGAATACTACACACCCCCAAAAGAACAGCTAAACCTCAATTAAATTTTTTTAAAAAGCCATCACATTAATAAAATAAGTATAGTTAAATAAATTAACCACTTTAAACAAAAAATTAAATTTTTGAAAAAATTTAAAATCTTTTTAAAAGTTATAAAAATAAACTTACCTTTCTTTAAAGTCTCTAAAAAAGATAAACCTGTTGAAAAAAATGTAAAATAACACTTAATTAACTACTTACCTTGTTAAAAGGGTGTCCTACGCCTGCTTTCTTTATGTGTAAAATCTTCACCACTTACCTGCGCGTTCAAAGCTGAAAAAATAACTAAGTGCACTGCGTGCGCACAGCCTGTAGCGTGCACGCGGTTCACCTAGGAACCGCCCCCTTTTCAATTCACGAAGTGCCGGTTTCCCGCGCATGCGCCGTGCATGCAGGAAACCGGCAATTCGGGATCTAATATGCGAGAGTACACAGTGCGTACTCTCGCGTATTAGGTTTAATTTTTGGGCCATTGTGTTTGTATTGAAAATGGAACAGTTAGTAGCCATGACGTCTGCTTATAACCAGTTAAGGGGATATTAAGAATTGAATTGAAGACCTTCGTAAGAATGGCATCAAAGAGATAAATCTGTAATAACCATTTTATATGATAAGTTATGAAACACCTATACAGCAGACAGGATTCGGAGAGTTAGCAGCTGAACTAACAGTAAGAATAGAAAGTAGTCAACAGAAAGACTGACGAGAGATAATTAGCTTACATCAGCAGAAAACTTCAAAGAAGATACCACTGCAAAAAGAGTATAAGATATGGGATTTTCAAATGGGAAAACAGAAGTCACTGGAACGGGCAGGCGATTCTCAGCTTCAGAGGCAGGCTCTGTAAGTTTTTAACTCTTTGAGTCTCGGGGATCAAACGGTACTTTTATTTGATTTTGGTGGATATTCTGGATTAAGAATAAGTAGAAATGTAAAAATGTAACGAAGTTAAGATTTGAGAATAAGGATCTCTGAGAATAAGAAATGTAAGCTATTTGTATTTTGAACTGTTAAAGTTGCGATTGACTCACCAGCTATTAATTAAATGTCGGTTCCTTAATAAATCTATATATTTTTAGAATTGTCTCACAGAGTATTTCTGTATCAACCTCGCAAACTCAAATCTCTGTACACTCTTTTGTGAGGAGTTGCAGAATTCTGGGGGGTTTTCTGGACCCTCATAATATCCGGAATGTTACAGTCTAGTTAAACTTATTAAAAGTGCTATCTGGAGGACGGTAACATCTTCAAGTCATTTCTTTCCTTTAGGGAGAGATAGTCTGGACCTTTAGACCCAATTAAGCGTCTTATAGGATTCGTCTATGTCTAACTTTAGTTGAAGGGGAACGTCTGGGGAATACGCCTGATCTGGGGTAGCCCGAGAAGGGCTAGGACTTGTAATTATCCCTTCAGTTTAAGGTGATGGATGGGGTGCCAATCAAATGGGCTGCTTTGTCCTGGATGGTGTCGAGCTTCTTGAGTATTGTTGGCGCTGCACTCATCCAGGCAAGTGGAGAGTATTCCATCACATTCCTGACTTGTGCCTTGTAAATGGTGGAAAGGCTTTGGGGAGTCAGGAGGTGAGACACTCGCCACAGAATACCTAGCCTCTGACCTGCTCTTGTTGCCACAGTATTTATGTGGCGGGTCCAGTAAAGTTTCTGGTCAATGGTGACCCCCAGGATTTTGATGGTGGGGGATCTGTTGATGGTAATGCCATTGAATGCCAAGGGGTGGTGGTTAGACTCTCACTTGTTGGGGATAGTCATTGCCTGGCACTTGTGTGGCGCGAATGTTACCTGCCATTTATCACCTCAAGCCTGAACCTCGTCCAGGTCTTGTTGCATGCGGGCATGGACTGCTTCATTATCTGAGGAGTTGCGAATGGCACTGAATACTGTGCAGTCATCAGCGAACATCCCCATTTCTGACCTTATGTTGGAGGGAAGTTCATTGATGAAGCAGCTGAAGATGGTTGGGCCTAGGACACTGCCCTGAGGAACTCCTGCAGCGATGTCCTGGGGCTGTGATGTGTCCAGCACGCTCAGCCGTTTCTTGATATCACGTGGATTGAATCGAATTGGCTGAAGACTGGCATCTGTGATAGTGGGGACCTCATGAAGAGGCCGAGATGGATCATCCACTCGGCACTTCTGGCTGAAGGTGGCTGCAAACGCTTCAGCCTTGTCTTTTGCATGCACATGTTGGGCTCCGCCTCCTTCTGTTAGTTGTTTAATTGTCCACCACCATTCACGACTGGATATGGCAGGACTGCAGAGCTTTGATCTTAATCCGTTGGTTGTGGGATCGCTTAACTCTGTCTGTAGCATGCTGCTTCCGCTGTTTAACATGCATACAGTCCTGCGTTGTAGCTTCACCAGGTTGGCACCTCATTTTCAGGTACGCCTGGTGCTGCACCTGGCAAGATTCTGTGAATGAGTTACGTAAAATACGTAAGTGGCTGCAGCACTTGATGCAGGCAAGTGTAAAATATCACACGTAGGAGGAGAAATGGCCTTCAACACCACGCATGGCGTTGAAATAGCTACGGGTGATATTAAATGAGATCTAGCCGTCTTAGTAAACGTACTGCTCATCATGTCCAGTCATTGCAGAGCAGCCAACGACAGTGTAAGTGGAATTTTGAACAATACGGCTGTGATCTGCATCCTTTTATAAAAAGAAAAAAAATACAGAAACATTTGAAGAAAATACAATTCTGTATATAAGTTTCTTACTGCTTCACAGACTGGTGGATTGTTAGTTTATTCCCTCAGTCCCTCACCCACCATGACCCCAGTTCAGAGAACGAGATTTATTTACATTTAGTTTCGCTGTCAGTTTTCCCTACATTACGACAGTGACGACATTTCAAAAGTATTTCACTGACTGTAAAGCCTGGTGGGACGTTCTGAGATCGTGAAATGTATTGTATCTGAAATTTAAATATAATGCAGTGCTCACATCTGCAATTCTCTGTGGGGTGTATTCCAATCTCGGCCAGTCAGTCAGGAACAAATCCTGAGTGGAGATCAAAACAAGGTCTTCCCTATAGGAGAAAAGAAGTGAGAACACAAGTTACTGCCCAGGCTGTTCGGTCACACATTTCCCAAGCCCTATCTAAAAGTGGCATTAGTAGAGAACTGGAACTATGTCACTTAGCTGCTCACTTCAATCTGAAACGGAGCTTAGAATGGAATGAAGTAAAAATGTAGAGGTGTACGGTAAAGACGATTTTTAAAATTTGTGCTATCCCTTAATTGCTCGGCTGGTTAAGGCAGTCAATAGGAGAGCCATACAGACTCGGAAAGTCCCATGGGTTATTGAGCAGGAATTGACCTGGGTTCCTGCTCCTGATTGCCATCCAACAACTCCTGCTGTGTGGACGTCGAGTGACACTAGGATCACACTTGAAGAATGGCCATTTGGGTGGAATACTTGTATCTAAGCAAGGAGCCAGTACCTTCAGGAGCAGTAGGCAGGGGAGAGAACTGGTCGGAAAGAGAAGAACATTTTTTTAAAAAGGAAAACAGATTGGTGCTGAAATATTCAAGCTAAGCAACCATGAAACAGTAATAAGGACCATGGAAGTGTTACATATGTTTTATTGATCAGTCGATGAAAAGTTAATTTAAAAAGACCCAACTCATCAAGCAGCGATATTAAAAAGAATGTCTAGCAATCATTAGTAAACTACTTGGTAGCTAAACTTTGCCCCACAGCAGTCACCCTTGGGCTGCCTTTGAATCTTTTTGGCTCCAGTTGTTCGCAGTTTCCTTTCAGTCAAACCCAGCTGCTGTCCTGCGATGACCTTAACCATCGAGACTGGCCATTCCTAACAGGCTATGACCAGCTTCACTGGCAGCTGCTATAGCACAAGCTCTGCGGCAGGAACCCACGCCATCTGCATTCAGAAGTAGTTTAGTAAAAGGAAGGGAAGAAACTATGGGGCAGATGAAAGAGGAGAGCCTATATGATTGATACAATAAAGAAAAGAAATGAGGACAAATTCTCTCCTCCAATCCTCCCCTTTCATTTCTCACTACTCACCCACCTCTCTGCTCCTGAAGACATTGGGGGCAATTTTCGTCTCTATCGCTGTGTAAATGGCATGGCATACTGTGCTTCTGAAGATCTATCCAGCAGTTAAATTAGTCAGGACTTTACATACGATATTTGTGTCGTGGCTCTGCTGTCACAGTCTCCCGTGGGAATATGGGCCTTCACATGTACTAATCCTTTTGATAAAGTGAGGCATGTACCCTCTGTGCTAGAAATTCATCTACTTACCGCCACTCCGTAGTGCCAAGAAATGGTGATAAAATGGCGGCCGCTGCTCTTTTGCCAGCTGGTGGCGGATCCCGCGACAGCCGCCATATTCCTCTCTCCCTTTGCACTGCCGGTAACTGACAGCGCCCTGGGAAAAAAAATGGTGGCATGGTGACATCAATCGACGTGCAACTCCAATTTAACATCACCAACGTGAACTTCGACCCCAGCGCTGGGTCCTAAGCACGGCAGGTTAACCTGCTGTGCAAGCAGGCTGACAGTGACGATGTCTGCAGCTCTTAAAGGGACACACACATCATTCAGGTAAGTTTGAATTTAAGGGTTTGGACTGGGGTTTTTTTGATTTTATTGAAGTGGTAGCTTGCTGCAATAGATGTGAAAAGTTTTTTAAGTGTGTAAGGAGTGCTGCTAGATGCTTGCAAGAGCTCGGATGGTAAATGAAGGCCTTTGAGAAGACAGAATATGCTGTGAATACTCAGCAGGTCACGCAACATCCTTGGAGAGAAAAACAGAGTTCACGTCTCAGGTCAACACACTGCCTGACCAACTGAGTACTTCCAGCATTTTATGCTGTCATTTCACATTTACAACATCCGCTTGCAGAGGGAAGAGGAAGACGCAGAAGAGGAGGAAGCCGAAGAGGAGGAATCAGACGGACGGATGCATCTCAGTCAACCCCTTTGTGGCCGGGATATCTGGGATGGAATCATCTGCCTGCGGTCCCATTGGATGGGCAGGCTGCCTCTTCTTGTTGACCCACTGGCTAAGCAGGCTGCATTTCTTGGGTGTGTGAAATGAGGAAGGCACAAGGGTGGAGTTGTGCTGACAGGAGGGCAGGAAAGCAAGAGGTGCATGCCAGAAGAAGGGTAACGTATGAGGATACCAGCATCTTGTATCCTTTCAGCCCCGCCGCTAGCCAAGGGCTCAACCGTGCCCCTGCCAAGAATGGCCTGCGCTGTCTCCTCCAAGGGGGTGAGGTGAGGCTAGGAATGGGAGATGCGCCTCATCATTGGTGCAGATTGTTGGTAGGTGAGTGTTGGGCGTTGTGCATTGAACAGTGTGTGAGGCTAGTGGTGCAGTTGGTAGGAGACAGCTTTCGAAGATGCATTCACTGACCTTGACCAGTGGTCTGAGGTCATGAAGCTTCTTTGGGCACTGGAGTCAGGTGGTGGGGGTGACACTGCTGGCAGTGACAGCCTCAGTGATGTACTCCCACATCGCTCTTTCTGGAGGGCCTCCTGGCCCCTGTGGGTAGAGGGCCACTCTTGCAATGTTGACCCCCTGCACAAAGCTGGAGTACTGTGTGTAAGACCCTCGGTGCCCCTTCCCTGGCTTGCTGAGCCATTTGTGTTAGTGCTGAGGCAGTTTTCCCATTTGTTGAGGTTAGGAAGATAATTCAGCTTTAACAGCTGAATATTCACATTTGGAACTTCTTTTCAATATATATATTTCTTAAAAGGCAGAAAGGGCTGAAAAATGTATTGCTTCACTGCATTTTATTTTGTATTGCTTCAGTGTGCGTGGCCCCTTTAATTCTCAGACCTCTTCATTGCCCACAATTCCCTGCGAGGTCCACAGCTTCGCTCACAGAGGCTGTGAGAAGCTGCAACGCCGGTCCTGGACAGGAACTTCATCCCGGAACCCTCCAGCAATGCCACCAGGACAGCATTGCACGGAAGGTGAGCACTGCGCCACCTATCTCCACGCCCCCGCCCCCCCCCACCCCCCCACCCCCACAGACCAATTTCACTCGGTTAGCGTTGCAGTCATTTCCAGCGGCCGTTAACTGCACTTTGCTGGCGAACACAACATTTTCCCCCTCTACCTGTAGATGTGAGAGTAAGAGTACTGGTGGGTGGGCACAGAACCAGTCTGACCGGCCTGGCAACCCTCCATCGGTTCCCCTTCTCTTCCTCTAGGAAGCTCAGATATTGAGGGACTCCCACTGTGGAACCCATTGTGGCCCTAACTGAGGTGTTATGAAATAAAAAGGCAGCAGTTCCAAAATTGCCCTCAAAAGAATCTCTTGGACACCTAAGTGGCAGCGGAAGAAAATGCCATAATTGGTCCTTGCTGTGTGTAGGCGTCCGTGGAGGCTGCCTGAAAGCAGCGTCGGCCTAATTTAAATGAGAGGGAGCATGTGCTGTGCAAGCTCCGACTAGTTTTTTCAGCTCCACATCGGTCTACCCAGCGATCCTTAAAGGGACCGCCGGAGGCTGTGCAAAAAAAAGCTAAGTTTTTTTAGTTTTTACTTCCCTTAATGTGGAGCCAGGAGGAACACATGCACTCACCCACTCCCATTTACCTGTTTCCTCATTTTAGTGGGCATAACAACACTTGTGCTTTTAACCATTCAGGCAGCCATTAAATAGGATTTTATAAAAATTAATTTTTTAAGTTTGAAGCAATTTATTCCTTCCTCCAAAAGTTTACTACAGCCCTTGTATACGTGTGATTATTTGGCTGCGTATCTCTAACGATCTTGATCTTTTCGTGCTGTTGCGTGCATTTTTCCGTCTGATTTTACTGATTCAGTATCAGAAACAACTGAAATAACTCACCGGTCTGGTCATATCTGATGACTGCTTCTCTTTCCTCTTTTAGTCGTTTCATTTTGCCTGATCAGTGACAGCCTTTTCTATTTTGACTGAGGCCGTCATATCATTCAACGTTGATTTATTGGCCAATGGCAATTTAAAAAAAAATAATGTTGGCCATCCACCCTCCCCTCAACAGGAGCCTTGTTTTGGCCATGTGATGGGACGAAAGCCTCCTGAGAACTATAAAGGTTCTAAATGGAACTGTTGGGACTGTGCCAATAGATAGGGAATGTAGATGATTAGTGTGGGAAGCAGAAATGTCACATTAGTGCAATTCTGAAGTTGGGAGGAGTTTAGAGGGACATTTAACCTATATGTATTCCATATTAGACATAGCTTAATACTGGCATCAAGTAGAAGAAGTGGAAAACCTTACATTTCTCTGCAATGACATGCCTAGTTTTGAGGACAAAAGTTCATTCAAAAAATTTGTTTCTAAAATACATGAAAGTTTATACTTTACATAAATAAGGTTCCCTTTTAATACTATAATTGCATCAGAGAGAAGGAGGTTCATTAACTTGGTCACTGCACCGACAAAGCACTGGGATTCTTCTACCAATCACAAATTATAATTAAAATGTGCGGGTTAGGTTGATTTGGCTATGATAAATTGACCCTTAGTGTTAGGGGGGGATTAAATATGTGGGGTTATGGGGATAGGATGGGATATGTTAGGGGGAATTAAATACGTGGGGTTACGGGGGTCGGGTGGGATATGTGTACTGTGGGGATTAAAGCAGGGACAGGGTACTGGACTTGAATGATCAGCCATGATCGTATTGAATGGTGGTGCAGGCTCGACGGGCCGAATGGCCTACTCCTGCTCCTAGATTCTATGTTTCTATGTTTCTATGTTTCTATAAAGTAGAAACAGAATAGATGAAGACACAAGTATTTCAGACTTCATGTTGAGACTCTGGTCTCGGTTTTAACCTCCCTCGCCCAGCGTGAATGGTGCGTGAGAGAGGTTAAGATTAGGCCGGGTCCGCTTACTGGCCTGAGGAAGCACCGTTCTTGCCCGGCGCCATTTTATCTTTGCGGGCTATCACGTCGCCCAAGACTCCCACTACAGGCAGGCGGGGGTCTACTTTAAATGCAAAAATCGCGGACCGGTGATGTCATCGGCGATGCGACGTGATTTTAACTTCAAGTCAGGGCGGCCCGCACTGTGTGGACCCCAACATCCGCACTATGGCGGGAGGTGCCAACTGACCAGAAGAGGCCGAGATAAGTTTTGTAAAATGCCTTTTGTAAAAATGCCTTGTGGTTACCCCTGACGCCGCCCCCCCCCCCCACCCCCACCCCCAGCCCGATCTCCAATCGCAGCTGCAATCCCCACCCCCACCCCGATCTCCAATCGCAGCTGTAATCTCCACCCCCACCCCAACCGCCTCCGGACCCCTCCCCCACCACTGACTCCTGCTGCCAATTTCCCGCTCCCATCCGCCGGCCAGGTGGTTCTGGTCGGGTTTGGGCGGGACTCCGGGAACATTTATGTTATGTTACGGCGCAGGCTGCCCCTAGAACCCGGCCTGCTTGCAGAATCGGTCTACAATGCCTCTTTAAGGTTTGGATTACCCGTGCACTGTGTTTGTGCAGTGGGAGAGAATGAAAACGTTCTTACATGCTTTGTATAAAGTGTCCAGTCACTGCAGTTCCTGGGGGATTTGTACTTCAAGCACAGTAAATGGTCTGTTCAGGCTGAATGTGGGCTCCTTCATATCCATCCCTAACTAATCCTGAATTAAGTAACCACCTGTCTTTAGGAGTTTGTTTCCACCAGTTCAATGTGTTTAATGTGATTGCGGATGACACAAACACCTGCTCCCAACAGTCACTTCTTTGTGGTTCCAATGATTTCCCCCACTGTAGTTGTACCTAGCTCCATTGGGCTTTTAACAGCAGATCTCTTGTGGGGACGTGCACATCAGGCACAGCAACACGGGCAGGCAGCTGTGCTCTTAAATCATTAGAGCCCGGCCACAGCACAGGCTAGCTAGAAACTGACAGTCCACTCATGCCTGTTATTGCATGGCTCCTGTTTGTTGCCTCCTCGACGTGCTTGCTGTCAACTTGGGTATTAGTCCCACCACTGTAGCGCAGCGGTGGATATTTGAGACTTAGCTATGGTGTGTCAGTGATGTTGGAGCTAGTATCGCTTTGTCAAACCTAAATACTGTGTGGGAGGTCCATGTAAATCTGTCTCAATCAGGACTGGTGCAAATTATGCCGTATACCATGAGCAATGAAATTATGAGTAGGATGACCAATGAAATATGAAACATTTTTACATTTACCTTCATAGCCTTACTGTGTCGAACTGAGGGCATAGAGAAATGCAGTATAGAACTACATATAAAGAAAGAAAGACTTGCATTTCTATAGTGTCTTTCACGACCACCAGACATCCCAAAGCGCTTTACAGCCAATGAAGTACTTTTTGAAGTGTAGTCACTGTTGTAATGTAGGAAACGGGGCAGCCAATTTGCGCACAGCAAGCTCCCACAAACAGCAATGTGATAATGACCAGATTATCTGTTTTAGTGATGTTGGTTGAGGGATAAATATTGACCAGGACACCGGGGACAACGCCCCTGCTAAAATATAAACAATATTTTTTGTAAGAATTACCCTGTGGAGATTATTATTTGCTGGTTTGTTATTTTTAATACCATGCGAGGGGAAGTGAACCTTAGCAACCAGTATCATGCAATTCATCTCATAGGGGAAGACCAACTTGGTGGGCACCAGACTTTGAAGACTGTCTATAACTTTCTATGGGAAAGATGGCTGGAGGACTGCTATTAATAAGAACACTGATGGTGACGCAGTTGCTGGAGAGATATTGGGCCAAAAATTCATCCCGCGACGCGAGAGTACGCACTGCGTACTCTCGCGTATTCTCTCTCCAATTGCCGGTTTTCTGCATGCCCTGCGCATGCGCTGAAAACCGGCACTTGGTCTTTTGAAAAGGGGGCGGTTCCTCGGTGCATCGCGTGCGCGCTACAGGCTGCGCGCACGCTGTGCACTTCGTGCTTTGGACGCGCAGGTAAGTACGGAAGATTTTAGAAATGGAAAAAGGAGGAGTAAGACCCACTTTTAACAAGGTAAGTAGTGAATTAAGTATTTTTTTGAATTTTTTTAACAGGTATATCTTTTTTAGAGACTTTAAAGACAGGTAAGTTTATTTTTATAACTTTTTAAAAGATTTTAAATTTTTTCAAAAATTTAATTTTTTATTTAAAATGGTTAATTTATTTAACTATACTTATTTTATTAATGTGATGGGTTTTTTTTAAATTTAATTGAGGTTTAGCTGTTATTTTGGGGGGGTGTAAGATTCATAGATTTCACAGCACGTATGTGAAACTTATGAATGGAAGATGGTGTGCTGCCATTGGCTCTAACTGAGTCACGTGATCCCACAGCTCGCACGAATTCACTACGCCGGTGGGATACGCAAGCACTGCCCAGCTGATGTCTGGAACATCAAGTTCGTGCGAGCTGGATCTGAAAAAGCACACGCGGAGTGAGAGATCGCGGGGAAGCCTTACCCCCGCGGGAACAGAGCGAGATCAATTTCTGGGCCATTATGAGTAGGTGAGATTACTGTGGCAAATGGCAAAAGGCAATAATAGTGCTGGGGCAGTGCTTCATTTTTGAATTTTACTTTCCTTTCTGGTAAAGTGTGGCAGCACTATAATTTTAGGACTCAGAAATATTTCACCAAATATGTGCTGGAGTTCAAACATGTGTTTTAACTAAAATTGCTGAGTTCTAACAACAGACATAAGCAAGAGTGACACAGGCACGATGGGCCGAAGGGCCTCCTTCTGTGCTGTAGGATTCTATTGATTCTAAGAGTCGTACCAGTGACCATTTTATTCACCATTTCATATTTAATTTATTGACGTCACCATCTGTGATGTAGTGGTACAATGTTTGTAGCAATGGGAGATAAATAACATCGCTGGCAGTTTTACAATGTTATGATTATTTTTTCTTTGTGACAGGCACACTCACAGATTTAAAATATGATACAGAATCTGGATATTTTAATTCAAACTGACAGTCTCTTCTCCATCCCTTCCCCCCAGTTCACGCTGGTAATTTTCCTCTCGCTCTCCTCAATTCAGGCTGGCACTCTCCCCCTCTCCCCCTCTCTTTCAGTTCTTGCAGGCACCCACCTCCCCCTCCCCCCCCCAGTTTATGTTGGCACTCTCCTCCCCTCACCCTCAGTTGGTGTTGGCACTCTCCTCCCCCACCCCCTCAGTTTAAACCGGCATTCTCTTGCCCAGCCCCAATTCACATTGGCACCTTTCTCCCCTCCTCCCCTCGCTACCGCCCCCAGCTTTTACCTGACACGGTCGCTGCTCATGGGGGAGTGACACTCAGCTGCATCCCTTGGATGGCAAATTTCTGACCTCACACAAAAACATTACGACTTTTCCCACCTGGAAAATTCAACAGATTTCCATCCCTCGGAGCAACAGCAGCATCAGCTGGGAGCTGGGAGCGGCGGTAAGGAGTACAACCAGGAGGGGTACTAATCTCCGCCTGCAAACAAGAAGCAAACACAGACTCCAAAGCACTAACTGCCTGTTTCAAACATAGGTGACTCGTATCATGCGTGTGGGTCAGACTTGATTGCCCAGTCGGTCTTTTCCTACCCCTCAACTTCATATGTCGTATGTATGTAAAATGGCAGCACCTCACCCTGGAAGCTGAAAGACACAGTTAGGTTGATGCATGGAAGCATGCTACACTGCTTGTTGCAATTCAGCTATGAAATACAATCCCTCTGCCATCACTTCAGCTTCTACGCATAATTCCTTCATTTTTCTGAGCGGCTGTTGCCAGTTGGAGAATAAGCAAACACTCGCATAATAAGGAGCACATTACAAACAGGAATATTTTCCATACTTTATTAATTTTTACAATAGATTTGCTTTACATAGCTCTTGATTCAATTTTTTTTTTTGCCGGCAGTGGCTGTCAGCATCACTGATACTTGCTAACGTGTGCACTGAAACATTAATAACTACAGCAACATTACTGCAAGTTTCTTAAGTCAAGAGTTGCAGTTGATTACCAGGAAAGTGTCTGAACCATATATCAGCAGAGATGGTTTAGAGTGCATTGAGCATGCGGCACAAATTCAGGACTCAAATGACTTTCATAAACCACTCAAGCATCGCTCCCACAGTTTATGATGTCATCCAAATGCCCCGAGTGCTATATGGCTTTACACAGTGTCAAACATTTATTACACCCTGCGTGTGCCTTTCAGACAAGCATACTGTGGTTTTTACAAGGAATGGGATTAGTAATAAACAGAAAACATATTTGATGTCGAAGTTATCACATTTCCTTCATTTATTTATATATAAATATATAAATTATTTTTAATTTATAAATTTATATATAAATTAAAAATGGATTTTACTTCCATGTCACAATTACCACTGAATCCTGTTGTATTGAAACATTAATGAGTCTTCCTCCCATCAGGATCATTTTAAAGAAGAAGTCCCACCCCCATGACCCATTTCCTCTGCCTTCGTTTGTGAATCATTGAGGTAAAGGATGTTAGTGCTGGGAATGGAACAACTTCCATTTCAGCCATCCAGTGCCAGCATCCATCTGCTCTGTCCCAACAATGTGCCTCAGCCCCAGTCACAGAACAGCATCCTCCATTGCACCAGTGTGATCATTTGCATTTCCCATGCAAGCCATCCTCTTCGCATGAGATTGTCAGTTAGTGGGGAATATTGAACAGTTCTGTGCTGTGTGTCCATGCCCACCAGGAACAAAGACCCCTCTTGCCGTCATCCAAGGATTAGAACTGCCTGTATGTGCACATTCAATCCATTTATTTACATCAATAAGAACGATAATTCAGATTCCAAGGCCTATCAAAGAATGAGTCCAACAAGTCAAAGGTACCACAGGAGAGACTGCCTTGCCCTGATGGTGGCTGTTTATGCCCATTCCTTCTGTGTGATGCAGTGGTCCTATAGTTAGAGAAACCTAAAGCCTGTGTTAGAAATAGAATATGCTGCCACCAGCCGTATTACGTGATCCTACAGTGACTACGGCCGCGAATTTCCCATCGGAGGTGGGATGGTGGCGGGAGAGCTGGTCAGTCACGAACGTGGCTGCAGCTGCTCTGTAAACGGGATTTTCCCTTGATTGGCCTTGTTAAGCCCGCCCTGCAGGATTCCCGGCCAATTAACAGAAAGCGGGTCTGATGACATCATTTGATGATGCGTCATCAGCCGGTTTCCTTAAAGGGACCACGTCCACACGGAGTTTGACAGTTGTTCTGTCAGTGTTTGACAGCATTGAGGTGCTGCAAACACAGACAAGCACTGCACAAAGGTGAACGCTTGCACCCAGGCTCTCCCATGACTCCCTCCATATGCTTATGGAGGGAGTCACAGCATGCAGGGAGGTTCTCTTCCCTTCCAAGGGCGGAAGAGACCTCCCCAGGACACCAACGCAGCCTGGTTGCACATTGCACAGGAGGGCACAAGCAGGGATGTCGTCAGGGGTCACTGGCTGCAGTGGCGCCAACCTTTTAATGATCTCAGTGGATCATGAAATGTTACTGCAAAGCCACACTCAAACTCACCCTACTGTGCCACTCAACACATCCCCATCACTCTGCCTTCCATAACCTTCTCCTGCACATCCTTACTCACACCAACTTACCTTGCACCTCCACCCAACCCTCTCTATCTACATTATCACTTCCCCATCTCACTAGCCACCCCTCACACTCACCCTCATCCTAATGCAAGCTACCAACTAACAACACACAAGGGTAGGCACTTGAGAGGTTTAGCCAATGTCCATGTGAAGTTTCTGGTAATGTGCTGTCATACAGTGAAATCTCTTTTTCCAAAAGTGCCCCTTATTGGACAGATCTGAACGCACCTTGAGAAGTGTCTTACTGAGTTCCAGTTATTGTTCAGGCAAAACTCCCCCCCCCCTCCCCCGCTATAGTGATGTGTGTGCATGGAATGGCTTGGACATTAAAGGGATGCTTCACGGTGCTGGTGTGGGATGGTGTCAACCTGGCGCATCATGTGGCAGCCAGGGTTTACAGCGTCAAGTGAAGAAAATCTGGCCATGTTGATGCCATCGCTGGCCTCCCGGCCAGCAATGTTGTCAGGGGCTGATGCCCTGTGTCCAGTGCAGCATCAGGTGATGGCGGAGAAGGTTGGTGATGTTGTTGGTGATGTTGGTGTGCCTGGTGATGTTGGGGCTGATCATGGAAGGATTCGGAGGACCAAGGTCTGATTGTTTCATTGGCTCCGATGTTGCTGGAATAGATGGCAGCTGCAGGTGAGATGACAGAAGCGATCTGTCAATGGTGAGAGAGGTTCTCCTAATGAGGTGGCACTGGACATACAGTTGGATCTAAAAACTTGTAAGCTAAAGAAATCTCTATATGTATTAAAAATGCAGTAACCAACATTTTCTGTGCTCTGAAACTGAACATCTGCAACATGGCATCCTTGACACCACTTCTGCAGCTGTCAGCTTATCAGAAACATCAGAGCAGACTCAACTCATGCCAGGGTGAGCTGGCGTGTTCCCCGAGCAGCGAGTAGCCCATGGGGGAGAACGTAAAATTACAAGTAAGCCTCAAAATAGTGTTAAATTGTATCCTAACAAGCTGAATTGTCTCCCCCGCCGCTTGGTGTCGGAGCAGTTCTCTGCTGACAGACCCGACACCTGGGAGACTCGCGTGGAGGCGGGTTGACAACGGGTTTCCTACCCGCTGTCAATCTTTGCTATTTTGACAGCAGTCCCGCCTCCAAACCCGCCCTCTGAGCGCCGGCAAATTAACGGCCAATCACTTCAAAAGAAGTACTTAATTGGCTGTAAAGCGCTTTGGGACATCCTGAAGTCAGGACAGGTTCTATATAAATGCAAGCCTTTCTTTATATGTATATCTAATTATGACTAAATTGCCAAAAGGTGGCTGCTGTAAGAAATGCAAAGATATTCCACATCTAACCTGTGCTGCATCTTACCTGGGAGTGCCTGAATCTGACCTTGGGTGCCCAAAGTGGAATAATGCTTCCATTTCCTGACATTCCAACCTTTCACTTCCATTGCCACAAGTATTTACTAAAGAAAAAAATATATTGTTGAAGGTCACAAGATAGTATATGCATAAGGACTAGAAAAATGTTTCCCAGTCTGTTTTTGATGCTGGAAAAAAAGCTACTCAATATATGAGCCATGTTTTAGCAATGGAGATTCGTTTGATAAGACACAAAAATAAAAGCCTTCAGGATGTGGTAAGAGTAAGCAGGGTGAAAGCTACATAAAATCAGCAGATACTAAGATAATGTGGCTAAGTGGACAAACGTACTTCATGACTCATGTTTGAGAAAGGCTTTTCTACTCACTACGTGCTGCAGTCAATGTTCCCTCTGTACCTAAATCGAATCAGCATGTCCTCAGTAGCTGGGAACTCAAACCTATGACAGCGCAACACAATAATCACCTTCATCAGTTTATTGACCATCATTTATCAAGCTTAAGCTGCAACATCATGGTACTGTCTTTTGATGTGCAGCATAAAGATCTTTTATGTATCATCCCAAATGGCAAATTGGTCTGACTTGTCTTACTGTATGAACTTATCTCAAAAAAAGAACATTACAAACAGATTATTTGCACCGCTTTACTCTGTCGTGCCTTAGTGCACCAAGTTCACCTGACCTGGTCTTGCACACACTATTCGCAGTACAATACAATGATACTCCATAGTATGGGACCAGTCCTGCTGTGACAAGAGAATGCAATAGGCAGAGTTAGTGCAGCTAAGCACTGGCACTTAAGGTGGAGGCATTGAAGTCACAAAGACTGGGACCCTAACAGTGGGGAGACTTGGGGTGAGGCATAAAGGACTATTTCAACCAGACAAGAGGTTAATGTTGAATTAAAAGCATTTTTACCTTGTACGTTTATATAGCTGGGTGAGAACTGTTATGGTGGCTGTCTCTGAGAATTTCATTTCCTAAGAGGTGATTGGGTAGATTTTGTTTTGGTAATATATGAATGGGGAGAAAATTGAAAAGTTTTGCAGAATATGATGGGCAAATAATGAATGTAGAGCAACCAATTTAAAAGGAGAAAAACAGAGACAGCCAATGAAGAAGAAAAGACACTTAACCAATGAGAAAGATGACAATTGGTGGACATTCATGACAAACTCAACAGTCAAAATATCTTTTATACAGAGGCAATTCGAGGAATGTGCTCTTTATTTTTTAACATCTTTTTTGTTAGGAGCTCGCAATCAGCGCAGCTGTCTCTGAATACTACAATTCCAAAACAAGATGAACTCATTCGCATCTTATTTATTCAGATGGATTGCACATGCAGAAAGGGAAGCCCCTTTGTTTGATGTTGTATTTGGGACATGTGATTGAAGCTTGACATTTGGTTGGTCAGACACAGGGATGTGGCTATCACACCTGGATGTCTTAGTTTCACAGTGCTGCCCTGCCCTGTGAGATCATGCAATTCAACTTTGATGGAGCTCACTAAGCTAAGTAAGAATCTGTCTAAACTTCTCTATGGGGTAGAATTTGGCATGTGTTGTGCCCGCTTTTTGGCCGTGAAGTGGGCGCAAAGCCTACTAATTTAGCAGTGGGACGGTCTGCGCCCAATTTGCGCAGGCGTTAAATCTGTCAATTAGGAGCCTAATGCCTGATAAAGTAATCTTTTCAAAAATCCATGGGCAATGAGTGGGGCAGGCATCAAGAGCAGGGGCTGAATGGTTTACTCCTGGTCCTATGTTCCTATGATGCCCTTACCTTACAAAAATCTATCCATCTCGCTCTTGAAAATTATTCTGGTGTCATTTGAGGGGCAAATGTTGGCCAGAATACTAGAAAAACTTCCTTCAAATAGTACACCTGAACAGCCAGAATTGTCCATGCTTTAATGTCTCATCCAAATGACGGCACCTCTGACAATGGAGCGCTCCCTTGTTTCTGGATGTATGGTTTTCTTTGTTCAAAGTTACAACACATTGCGAAATTCAGCCTCCTTTCACCATCCTACGCGGGCAATATGTTACCATTACAGTGGTTCATTTGACTGGATTGCCTGCACAATGTATTGTTTGATGTGCTGTCTTTTATTTTTTTTTAATAGAATATTGGATTTTGAATATAATGTATTTCGTGATGTTATATCAATAGTAATGTCCTCTGATTAGCATCTGATGCTTTTCATGTTGGGGGGCTCACAATGTGCTGTATAATTTGGATTGCAGTTTACAACTTGCAATTCTTCAGTACTTTATGTAAGTTTAAAAGATTGGCCAGTGTGGTAATGCTGTGGAAACAGTGTTTAAAAAGTTAAAGAAAAACCCCCTACAAGATTAGACGCTGTTTTAGTCTGAGTTGAAACCACATTCTTTTTACAGCACTCGATCCCCTAAACTTGTAAAAAAAATTATAAATGTATTTCTGTATAAACTTTCCACTTGGTGGGGAAGTAAAGGGCTGACAGGACCTCTGGGAGCCAATACCCAGCAAGTGTCTTAGTCAGGCGAGATGGGGGGACAGAAAGCGGGTTGGGGAGAAAGCTTTGGTAGTTGCCAAATGTAGTCATGCAAATTAGAATACTTTGATTTTATATCTATTATTTTCACCAGCTTTTGCCATGTCCAAGGGCTGGATGCATGTAGGCTCACTTCAGGTGGTAAAGGTACACCAGGCCCATGTGCTTGAAGTTAATGGATTGGACAGGACGTTGGCATGAATGGAAGTGCCTGACCTTCAGCACAGCACTGTCTTGAAGCTACACTTGAAGAGCCAGTAGGATCCTGGGAATACGCAAGATCGGTTCACAGTTCTCACAAATACAGCCAGAGAGGCAAACTGTATATTTGGGTCCACTTATCTATGGGCGAGTTCTTTCTTTGCAATGAAGAACAAACAATGAAGAATAAAGAACAAACTCTGGAGCAGATTCAAATACAGTTTTGACTCAGCTGAAGATACTTACAGCATCTTATCTACAACCAAATTACAGACAGCTAGGCTGCGATTTCACCAGCCGTGGTGCGGCCGGAGTAGACAGCAGCCTCAAATTCATCTCCCGTCTTCATCCCGCCTCCTCCAAGTGATTTTACCCTGATTGGGCTTATTAAGCCCGCCCTGCGAGGTTCCCGGCCAATTATAAGGAAGCGGGTCTGATGACATCATCTGATGACATATCATCAGCCGGTTTCCGTAAAGGGACCATGTCCACATTCATTTTGGCAGTTGTGTTGTCAGTGTTCTACAGCATTGAGGTGCTGCAAACACTGACACACACTGCACAAAGGTGCACAGCTGCACCCAGGCTCTCCCATGACTCCCTCCATATGCTTATGGAGGGAGTCACAGCATGCAGGGAGGTTCTCTTCCCTTCCGATGGGCGGTAGAGACCTCCCCAGGACACCAACGCAGCCTGGTTGCACATTGCACAGGAGGACACAAGCAGGGATGTTGTCAGGAGGACCTGGCTGCAGTGGCGCAAGCCTTTCAACGATCTCAGTAGATCATGAAATGTTACTGCAAAGCCACAGGCAACCTCATCCTGCTGTGCCATTCATCACATCCCCATCACTCTGCCTTCCCTACTCTACTCCTGCACATCCTTACTTACACCAACTTACCTTGCACCTCCACCAGAAGTAATCTAGCAATTTTGAGTTAGGTTGTTCCAAGGAGGTGACAGTGGATAGAGAGATTACTCCAAACACTTCAAAAGTGCATAAAGCTCAAAAGTGGGTTCCAAATCACTAATGCTCCAGCTTCTAAGCTTGGGAAGTGAACAGCTGTGAAATGGTAGGTTTTAGACCACTTTTGCAGCTTTCACCTATTCACAGCAATCCACAGTCATTGAGAACCCGACCTACTTACCTGACGTGATAGCCGCTCTCCGAGAACCTCGTAGAAAACTTAGTAAAATGGTAAGTACATAGGAAAATGGTTCTTAATTATCTTTTAATAAGCTTTTAACTATCTAAATTGTCTGACCCGCCGCTTGGTGTCGGGTCTATTCAGGGATGACAGACCCGACACTTGGGAAACTGACAAGGAGGCGGGTTTACAGCAGGATACCGACCCGCTGTCAATCTTTGTCATTTTGACAGCGGACCCGTCTCCAAACCCGAATTCTGAGCGTCGGCAAAATTCAGCCCTTAGAGTGTAAAAGTAAACAATGACAACCTATTTTGGAAAAGTAGCTCAATATACTCAATGTATTGTATCTAATTCTCAAAAAATCTGATTGTACACATGTTTTTATGATCTTGTATTTCTGTGGGTATTTTTTTTTAAGCTTGTTTATATCTGGTTGTGAAAGGTTTTGGGGTACTTAATGAGTCATTCTTATTTTCACCCATTTTGCTGGACTTCCTGTAAATAGACCTTAAGTCACCTACATTCCAGAAGCCAAAGCCTTTCAGATGCCCCCATAGAAACTCTGCATTCCTCCAATTCTGGTCTCTTTCGGAGCCCAGCTTCCTTCGCCCAGCAATTGGCGGCCATGCCTTCAGCTCTTTAAGCCCTGAGCTCTGGAATTCCCTCCCTAAACCTCTTCACCTCACTGTCCTCCTTTAAGACGCTCCTTAAAGCCTACCTCCTTGACCAAGCTTTTGGTCATCTGTCCTAATATTTCTTCATGTGGCTGGGTGTCATTTTTATTGCCCAATTAAGCTCCTGTAAAGCACCTTGGGATGTTTTACTACGTTAATGGTACTATATAAATGTAAGTTTTTGTCGTTCTTATATGCTTGGACGTCACACAGATCCGAGTTCACCATTGTCACTGACACGCTAGTTCATTCCTAGTTGCTCCATAAGATGGAAGTGCCACCGCACCACACTGGCATAAATTTTAGGCTCCAAATTGAATCACTAAGTTTATTTATGGTAATCTTAACAAATAAATGCATATATAGAACAGCACAATTCTACACAATGACTAGTTCCTAACTCACAGACCTTTGATGACGCACTATACTTTCAGCAGTAAATGGTGATCTTTTGCACCAGAAGTCTGTCTCTCACTCCAGCAATAACATCACAACCACTTCCCACACACCTTCCATATCATATTCCTCTTTTTTACTTGCTCTGTCTAGCAGGTCGGGGCCTGACGTTTATATATCCTTTTTCTCTTCAATTTTCCCACAGACCATACAAAATTCAATATTGACATAAAAATGCAGATTTGCTTTTATTGGCAATGGCTGTTCATGTTAATATAGTGGACCCTTCAGGCAAAGTATTTTGATCTCTTGATGATTGTAAAGTTGTAAAGGACATAGATTTAAGAGTAATGAAGTAAAGATAAACTTATACAGAACATTGTAGGCCACAGTTAGAATACTGCTTGCAGTTTTGGGCACCCCATTATAGAAAAGTTGTTATAGAGAGCACACAGTGTAGATCCACCAGGATGATAGTTATGAGAAGACATTTGAGATACTGAGGTTATTTCCACTAAAACAGAAGATTTAACTGAGGATTTTAAACATAGAAACATAGAACATAGAAAAATAGGAGCAGGAGTAGGCCATTCGGCCCTTCGAGCCTGCTCCGCCATTCAATATGATCATGGCTGATCCTCTATCTTAATACCATATTCCCGCTCTCTCCCCATACCCCTTGATGCCTTTTGTGTCTATTAAAATTATGATGGGTTTGATAAAGTGAATAGGGAAAAGCTATTTCCTCTGGCTGGGGAGTCAGTGACAAGGGGATCATCAATTTACTACTAGGAGAGTGAGAGAGGAGAGGAAAAATTTCTTTACACAATGAGATTATAGAATCCTTTGTCACAGGGAATGGTTGAGACAGAGACCATTACATCTTTTAAGGGAAAGTGTGATAAATATTTGAAGTGGAGCTAGATACAGGCTATGGGGAAGGAGCAGGGCAGTGGAAATAGCTTTGAATTGTTCTCAGAGAGCTGGCAAAGACATGACGGGTCAAACAGCCTCCTACTGTGTGCTCTAAGTTGTTAAGTGATGTTCCACAGAAATACATCCTTGGCTCCCTATCCCCCAACGCCTCAAGTTTAAAATGCTCATCCTAAACACATACGGTTAAGTTTCAGACTCTGGGGAATGTGAGCACAGCCTTTTGCAGTGAGAACAAGTAAATTTTATTGGGAAAAAGTCTGAGTTGTAACCAGAGCAGGTGCTTTATCCGTAAAATAAACAGTGTCAACTTCTCATGTAACAGGAAAAATATTTTACTTAACATAACATACTGGGGTAGCATTTCCGCTCTTTTACGTTAGTTATATCAGCGCAATCCGGATGGAATTGGGTTAGCGGGTGCAAAAGATCGGGGAATTTTAAACCGAAGTGAGTTACGCACAAACCACTTGCGTTCGTGTTTTCCGCGATCTTTTACTCTTGTTCAAGATTCAATTCTCCCAGATCAGGCCCCGCCCACAAACTAGCCACGCCCCCAGGTCGATATTGCGAGATTCCACCGATTGCGCTGGTTCGGGGAGGCTCTTTAAATTGCGCTCATTTTCTTAGGTGCACGGGTACATTTTAAAAGTTTTTTCATATCAAAAAATATTTAATTTACTAAGAAACTGACTAGTGTACGCCAACGAAACTGTTAAATGGTTCGGCAGAGGTTTTTTTTCATCATTTTCGGTGATTTGAAATCAGGTTACTCACAGGTGGAGGACTGGACACAATTTAAAATGCTTATTTTTGCCCATTTTCAGTTGTATTAATAAAACTGCAGCAGATTACCATTCTTAAATACATCAAGGAATACTTTAAATGGAAAAGAAAAAAAAACAATTAAATCCTGTTACGCTGCCTACTTGTGCTGGTTCATAGAAGGTTTTATGCGAATGTGTATTAGCGGAAACTTGAACTGTAACCTAACCAGCGCAATTCCAAACGCAGTTTGGGCACAATTTCCCAATTGCGACTGTCTTTTATTGAGTTTTCAATCAACTTTTACGAAATCTTACTCAGTCTGTTATGGTTTTGTTCAACTATTTCTTAAGCACTAGATGGAAAATGTTACTACAAGCCAATTCATCTCTTTACACAGATAGCAATGAGCTCTGTTAGATTAGGACTACTTGTCAACTTGTTGCAGGTTCATTTTACTAATGTTGCAACAGTATTCACAAATCCATAGTTAAATCTTTACTCTTCCATGTTTAATTTTTCTCCAAAAATGTCTTCATTTACCCCAAGGCACAGCATAAACATTGTCAAGCATTTGGGGGGACGATTTTTTAAATGGGGGCGCGGTGGAGGCGGGACTGCTGCTTGGCGGGTCGATGTCCCGCCTCCATCGACTTGTGGCCAACCCACGCTATTTTCCCTTGATTGACCTTGTTAAGCCCGCCCAGCGGGCTTAGCAGGCCAATAAAGGGGAAGCCGGTTACAGAGAACGTCAGCGTATGACGTTTCATCTGTCCAAAATTTTGGACAGATGAATTGTCATCGTTTGACAGCTCTGTGAAGCTGTCAAACACTGACATTCTCTGTTGTTTGATGAGTCCTTGTATTCAAGACTCATCAAACCTCTTTTGTGAGCAGAAATTAGATGGATGTTGCATCGGAGTCTCCGCATCCCCAACTGTTGAAGCCTGTAGGAAGAAACAAAGGTAAGTAAACATTTTCTATCACTTTCCACTCACCTCACATACTTACCTCTCCACACTTGCACCCATCACTCACCTCCACAGCGCACTTTTGCACCCCTCCGATCCCTGCAGACCCACTGCTCACCTCAGTGACCCTGGTGGGGTTTCCCAGCATTGGGAAGCCCGCGCCTCTGTTGGAAAAATGGGGATAATCCTCTTAACTGCCTGTTAATTACCTGTTAGCAGGCAGTTAAGTGGCTGTAATCCCCTTCCCACCTCCAGGAGACGGGACCCGGCGTGGGTTGGCTACCCGCCTCCTGGGAAGATGGCACGGAGGCGGGTTGGGTACCCGCCCCCGGATTCTACCATTTTCCCGGCAGTCCCGTCTCCAAACCCGCCTCCCCAGGGCTGGCAAGATCGCGCCCATACTCTTTGAGGTCAACTGTGATTAGCAAGGAAATTAGGTGAGCATCGATAGATCAAAGATGGTAGGTTTGGTATTCTGAAAGGATAAGATTGTGAAGGAATAAGCCATATAGAAGATAGGAGCAGGAGTAGGCCATTCGGCCCCTCGAGCCTGTTCTGAAACCTATTCAGAAAAATACACTATCTTTTGAAAGAATTCTGGCCTTATTTAAACATGACAAACTGGGTTTGGAAATCTAGAAACCTAACTATGAAAAAGCTGTGAAAGCATTCTGGCTATAGAGATAAGATAGTTGTTGACACTGAATCAATAACCTTATTGAAACAGAAGGTTAAAGGTTCCGGTAGGCTGAACCTTTTGGAATGAAACAATGGTTCATCCTGGACAAGGTGTTCTAATTTACATTTCGTAAAGAAGCACATAAAAGTAAGAAACATCTGCCTTCATAAAAATGACATCAAGTAAAAAACACACCTGCCGTAACACCGTTTTTTATGGTAAACTTAGAACACCTAGAGAAGAGACATAATTCTGTAATGCTACCAGCTGAGGTGACTGTAAGAATTGCAGGGGTCAGCAGAAAAATGACTAGAGATAATTAGATTACATCAGCAGAAAACCTTAAAGGAAATACCACTGGAAAAGGGTATAAATATTGAACTCTCAAATGGGATAGTAAACTCGCTTTAAAGGAGCAAAGCGATTCTCAGCTTCAGAGGCGGCTCTGTAAGTCTCCAACTCTTTGTACCTCGGGGATCAAAGGTATTTGATTTTAGTGGATATCCTGAATAGAACTTTAAGAACTGTAAAACTGTAGCCAAGTTAAGATTTGAGAGTAAGGTTCTCTGATAATAGAATTGTAAGCTTTCTCTTTTTGGAACTGTTAATGTTGCGATTGACTTACCAACTGTAAATTATGTGCCGGTTCTTTAATAAATCTATATATTTTTAGAATTGTCTTACATAAGACTTCTGTATCAAACTTGCGAACTCAATCTCTGTACACTCTTTGGTGAGGAGTTGCAGAATTCTGGGGGAGTTTTCCAGACCCTCATAATATCCGGAACGTTATAGTCTAGCTAAACTTATTAAAAGTGCTATCTGGAGGATGGTAACATTTTCAGGTTGTTCCTTTCCTTTAGGGAGAGATAGTCCGGACCTTTAGACCCAATTAAGCGTCTTTAGGATTCGGCTACCTCAAACTTTAGTTGAAAGTGAACATCTGAGAAATACACCTGATCCGGGGTAGCCTTCAAGGGGCTAGGACTGGTAATTATCCCTTCAAGATTACTGGGCCAAAGGAGCCTACTTCCTCCAAACCAATCTCATGACAAAAAGAAAGAATGAAAGTCACTTCTCTCTCAGGGTTCTGATGAAAGGCTCAACCAGAAACATTCACCTCACCTTCCCTTTCATCTGCTGACTGCCCTGCTATGCATTTCCAGCATTTTCCATCATTTAATTATTTTTCTTAATTGCCGGGAAAAAAACCAGCTAATTCCTCAAATACTTCCATCACTGATTACTGTTGGATTATCCAATCAAGTGGCAATGCTAACAGTTCGCAGCAAGTAAAACAACATAAGGTTATGCTTTTCTTTTACTAACTTCTGATCCAAATTTGCATGATGTAGGTCATAAAAACATGCTTCTTAATGACCTAGCTAGTTGAGGAAATCCCCTTTGACACTCACTTCCTCTTCTCAGGGACTATGATAATTCTGATGGTAACCTTCCAGTAACAAGGTGTCAGAGTGAGCCAATCACTACAACGAAAAGAAATGAAGCAACGTCAAGAACAGGATGAGCAATGTCAGTACCGGCCAAGGCCGCACATTAGGTTATCTTTCAGCTTTCACACAGTCAATGGCTTCCCGAAGCACAAAAAGAAAATAAGAAACCGGGGGAATTCACAATTTTTTAAAGGTTCTTTTACAGTAAGAAATTTTATGTCTTTGAAGATCACCTTGGCTCTAAAATTAAATTTTGAAAAATTGCATCCATTGGACTCGATTTATGGAACTTCATTCCAAGTAGTTCTTGGTCCTGAAGCATACAGGCATGAAATTGGTCCCGTTTGCACCAGCCGTTAAGGCTAGTTTGGAAGAAAAAATGGCGGCCGCCTCGCTTCCGTCCACTTCTGTGGAACGCAATGGCCGCCATTTTGGGCAGGTCGGCAGCACTGCCATTGCCTGTGCTTGCTCCAGATAATTAGATGAGCCAGATCGTGACGTTAATCGGCGTGCAACGCTGAATTGACGCATGATCTTGTATTTTGGACATTGCCGCTCCTTTTAATGCCCTCTCCAAAGCACGCACAGCAGTACGTACGTGCAGCAGTACGACGGGCCCCCTGCCAGTGCTTCTTAAAGGCACACAGGTAACTTTCAGGTAAGTTTAGATTTTTGCTTTTGTACTGGTTTCTTTACATTTTATTGGAGTAGTGGCTTGGTGTAATACATTTAAAAAGTTGTTAGTGTGAAGGGACTGCAGGGACTGCTGCTGGACGTTTGCAAGGCTTTGGCTCTTAAAGGAAGGCCTCTGAGAACACTACTTGCTCCCAGTCCTGGGGGCTCTAGTTACAGTCCCCCTTGGGCTGCAGCATGCCATGGAGATGGAACAGAGGCAGCAAAGGGGACAAGCTGCTCGCAGAGGGAGGAGGAAGAGGAAGAAGCAGAAGAGGAGGAAGCGGAAGGAAGGAGGCAACCCAGACAGCCCCTTTCTGGCTGGGATATCCGGGATCGAATCATCCACCTGCGATAGCAGTGAAAACAACCCCAATTCCAATATTACAGTACATCAAAGAATCAACTAATCACCCTTGTACATTCCCTAGTGAGTGTCTTGCATGTGCCTTTGCCTATCCTAATGCTCTTATGCAGTGCTGTCCCAGTGGCTGCAGCAAGGCTGGTGGAAGGCTGCTGATTTTCAGTGGGGAAGACTGCAGATGGCCTTGCAGGATGACCTTGAGGAGCTGGTGGCTGGGAGTGCAAAATCGAGTGATGGTGTTTCTTCTTCTTCTTCACTCTCCTCTCCCTCTTCTTGGTCAACCATTGGCTGGGGAGGCTGCATTTCTTGGATGTCTGAAATGAGGAAGGCACAATGGTAGGGTTGTGGTGAGGGGAGGGGGGTAAAGCAAGAGGTGCATGCTTATACCATGTGCAGCTTGTACATCAGAAGAGATTGTGCGGTGAGGCAGAAGTGGGATGTGAGAAAGAGGATAACATATAAGGATACCAGCATCTTGCATTCTTTCAGCCCCACCACTGGCCAAGGGCTCAGCCATGTCCCTGCCAAGAATGGCCTGCACCATCTGCTCCAAGGGGTGAGGTGAAGCTAGGAATCTGAGGTGTGCCTCATGTTTGGTAGAGATTGTTGGTAGGTGAGTGATGTGGGGGGGGAGGGGAGGTCGTGCATTGAGCAGTGTGTGAGGCTAGTGGTGCAGTTGGTAGGAGACGGCTTTTCAAGATGCATTCACTGACCTTGACCACTCGTCTGAGGTCATGAAACTTCTTTGGGCACTGGAGCCAGGTCCTGGGGTGACACTGCTGGCAGTGACCGCCTCGGCGATCTAGTCCCACATCCTTCTTTCTGGAGGGCCTCCTGTGGGTAGAGGACCTCTCTTCCAGTGTTGACCTCCTGCACAAAGCTCGAGTGCTGCGTCCGAGACCCTGGGTGCCATTTCCCTGGCCTGTTCAGCCCTTTGTGTTAGTGCTGAAGCACTTTTACCATTTTCATCAACAGAAGGCAGCTCATCTTTAAGAGGTGCAGACTGTCTTGAAGAGGAGCAGGTTAGTTTTAAGTAAAGCTAGCCTCGCTCAAACAACGCATTCTTGGCCCTCTGCTGAGCGCACAGCCCGTCAGCAGTGCATTCAGCGCTAGGCTGTGCGTGGCAATCATTATAATTAACAGGCAGCACGAGGTTGACGTGCTGCCCGCGCTTTTTGAACGGGCGTGGGCATATCTTGCATCGGGATGCACGGCCCATCTTTTTGCGTTAACCAGTTTCTAGTCCGGAGTCTTGAAACTTCTAAAGACGAGACATGCCCCAAAAAGCTGTTGAGGCTGGGGAACAATTGAAAATTTCAAAACTGAGATTGATAGGTTTTTGTTAGGCAAGGGTATTAAAGGTTATGGAACCAAGGTGGGTAGGTGGAGTTAAGATACAGATCAGCCATGATCTAATTGAATGGTGGAACAGGCTAGAGGGGCTGAATGGCCTACTCCTGTTCCTATGTTCCTAAAAATTGGAGGATGTCATGTTGAAATTACTAAGTGCTCTGATCAGACTACATCTTGAGTGCCATGTTCAGTGAGTTCCACCCACCCCAGTGGACCATCCTGACTCTGGCCAATTACATGGAGTCAGGGTCATTTAAGTAATGTCGGCAGGTTCCTGGTAGGGTTCCTGTTTCTGTCGGGAAGCCCACCTCAGGGAGAGAGGAAATTTTCCACAGCTGGTCTCCTGCAATGAAACGGGGCCAGCTATTTCCTCTGAAGAGGAGTGTAAATTTATTTTTAATTGTAGCCTGGTCCATACGATTAACTACTGGGCCTTTAAAACTTAAATGCCACTTTCACACACCGTAGCAACACTGGATACCAGGATCACCGGATCAGATGATGTATTTCTGTTACATGCATTCCCTTTGAATATCTTCATCGTATTTGGGGAGATGTTTTCTGTCTCCTCCATTGTGGCCAGGTAACCTTAGAATTTATCCATCCTTGTTCCATTTCAGGAGAATGACACATTGCGTAGAATTTCCACATCCCTGCTTGCCAGCCTGCAATTTGCTGCCCGTTCACTTGAACACCGCAGGTTGGCAAGCACGGATGTGGAAATTCTACCCCATGTTTCCTTCTCCAGAAATGGGACAAGGCTGGATAAGTTCTAAGATTATTTGACCAACAGCACAATAGAGAAGACACCCACTTCCCATTCATCTCGAGGGTAGGGGCAGGCAGTCACTGGAGCACTTGGAGTTTGCCTGCACCATTATTGGCTTCCTTTCCAGTACAGGAAACATCTCTAAAATATGGCCATCACTACAACAACTACTGCTGATGGATTTCACACTAATACAGAAACCATGTTAAAAAAAAACTTTCAAGAATGCACCCCTCTCTAGAGCATTCTTCTATTGTATGACTCCCAAAAGACAGTCTTGGTCTAAGTAAGAGTACAATCCAGCAGTTTTATAAAATTTAAGTTCACAATTAACAAAGTTGCATAGAATTTACAGCACAGAAACAGGCCATTCGGCCCAACAGGTCCATGCCGGTGTTTATGCTCCACATGAGCCTCCTCCCACCCTTCGTCATCTAACCCCATCAACATATCCTTCTATTCCTTTCTCCCTCATGTGTTTATCTAGCTTCCCCTTAAATGCATCTATGCTAGTTGCCTCAACTATTCCTTGTGGTAGTGGGTTCCACATTCTACCCACTCTCTGGGTAAAGAATATTCTCCTGAATTCCCTATTGAATTTATGGCATCTTTTCTGGTCTCCCCCCAAGTGGGAACATCTTCTCTACGTCAATTAAGAGTGGCCAAGAGGACCATTTAGGGCAGAATCATTTTTAATTTTGCTAGGAATTAATTCCATTCAGAGGTTTACAACGTATTACTTTTTTTTAAACAATCTTTTTATTTGATTCTCAAAATGCACAATGATACAGTAAGCACAGCATTCAGCAGGTAGAGGGTTTTTACAGAACTCAAGAATGCAACAGAGGTACAGGGTCAGATGATGAGCGATTAAACTTAAGTCAGTGCGCGGAACAGTAAAACGCACTAAGGTAGAAAGGGAGGTGCTGCTTCCCTTTTAAAAATGAGAATATTTGAACTTTATAAAGTATCTCTTAGCGGAAAAAAAAAGTGCTGGAAAATTGGCTCAAAATGCCAGGTAACATCAGTAAGGTAATTAAAACTCAGTAATAATGAATTCTTCGATTTGGAATACTAAAAGGATGCGCTGATTTTAGCACATGAACCAGCACCATTATTACTACACGATAGCAAAATACTGCGGATGCTGGAAATCCGAAATAACAGAAAACACTGGAAAAACTCAGCAGACCAGGCAGCATACGTGGAGAGAGAAACAGAGTTAACGTTTCAGGTCGAAACCCTTCGACAGAACTTACTACAATTGTGTTGGAATTAACACCATTTACAATCCCACCCCTGCACAAAGTGGGATGTTTGCATTGTTCGCAGGTGAAAACATTTCACATTTCAAAAGGTACAGAACATACACAGTGTTTTTCTCCATTAACACTTTTAAATGTAAAATATTGTACTATTTCCCTACTGTCGGACTGGCCATATAATCAACTGTTTGATGAATGCAATGGCATTTCAATACAAGAAAATACAATCAAAAGTAGACCATTATCCAAGAATATTGTAACATTTAGAAAGGCTTTTGGCTGCCCCCAGTTTCCAAATTCTTACCGCGATCACCCCACATTAGAATATTCACAGAAAATAATTTTGCAAATATTTCATAAAAACAAATCTACCTACTGAAATCTGGAAACATATAGCACAGGCCAGAGGTGCCTACATCTGGCGATTCCAGTCCTGCCAATCGAACTGTAAACTTAGACATCCTACAGCTGAATGTCCCTCCCTCTTCCAGAACCCAACCCCACCCACCCCACCATACACATTGCAAGCAAGCTGTTGAGCTCTACATGATTATGTTAATTATTCAATAGTAGTCCCTCATTTCTACACAAGAAATTCCCAGAAGGCCTACTGAATTTTGATCAAAGCACTGTATTAATCCCCTTCAGTTGCCATGTTGTACATATTTTCCTTTTTGCTCTTAAAATATTCAGACACAATGCACGATCCAAACGGGTCTGCAGCGCCTGGAACTGAGGAGAGTGTTGGTTACTCTTCCTTCTGCTTCTGTCTGTCTCTTCTCCTGACATAGAGGAGCAGCAGCAGTAAGCCAAGGCAGACGGTAGCTGGTGTGCACATGTAAAGGGGTTTCTTCAGCATCAGCAGGGAATAGATGGCACCTACGGAGTCATAAACAAAGACAGTTAAATACATTAATGTCTGGCTTTTACTAAGTTCACAGCTTTCCCCTGAACAGCAACTCCAGGCGTTAAAGACAGAAACCATTCCAACGGACTATGTCAAGGGATGGTCACTCGCTCAAGGGAAACGGCAATATCCAAAATAACGTTCATCATTTTGCTTTTAGTTTTCTTTCCTTTTCTTCTGCAGGTGCTGACTCATTCTTCATGCCCAAGACCAAACCGTAAGGGTTGGCAGACTACATGAGTGTGAAGGACAACACAGCAAAGCCCGATTACATCACCAGCTGCAACACGAGCACTTTCCAGTAAGCTTCACTAGATAGCGATCGGGGTGGGAACCCCGGTTGATATTTTCCTTTTTAGTCCAGAGATACTGAAGTCAAATACCACCCTGGCTGAGATAAGCTAACAACAGCAACACAACTTACAGCACCTTCAACATTGCTTCACAGTTGGGTGTCAGACCCAAGTATGAGTAACGAAGAATCAGGGCAGACAGTCCAAAGCACTTATGAAATGGTTCCCCTGAACATGGGGTCCTTCCTGGTGTGTAGAATTCACTATTCTTTATAATTTTATTTTAGAGAAAGAACTTTTGTGTCTTTGAAGGAGGCCTAGGCCTTCAAAAGAAATTTTGAAAAATTGCATCCCTTGGATTAGATTTTTGGGACTTCATTCCAAGTAGTCCTTGATCCTGAAACACAGAATCTGAAGACTTCGAAAGTCAAGACATGCGCCCTAGAGTATAAGTCGGTGGATGTTGTGTTGAAATGATTAAGTGGTTAATCTACACCTTGGAGTGCCAAGTTCGGTTTGTTCAATGATACACAAGGGGAACATTCACGCCCTGGAGGCGGGGCAGAGCTGACTGGGATTTTCAACGCGGGCAGAACCCTGACGGATCTTAGGATGGCCAGAGTTCCGCCCACCCCAGTGGACCATCCCAACCCTGGCCAGGGTCATTTAAATAACGTCGGCACGTTCCTGGCAAGGTTCCTGCTTCTGTCTGGAAGCCCACCTGAGGGAAAGAGGAAAATCACTGCAGCAGGTCAGCTGCAATATATCGGGGCCAGATGAGCAATGTCATTTTTTTTTAATAATTGTAGGCTGGTCCCTACGTTTGATTCAACTCCCTACCGGGGCTTTAAGATTTAAATGCCACTTTCACACACCATAGCAACATTGGGCACGAAGGATGCATTCCAAATGCCCAGAGTTGCTTGGGCACGAATGACAGGCAGCACATCATATGATGTATTCCTGACATTTGCATATCATATTTGGGTAAGTGTATTCTGTCACTGCCACCCCAAAATGACTGGAAGTGGCAAGGATACTGGGTAGACAGTGAATCTCCAAAGAATTTTCCACCCCCGTTCTCTGGAGTTACGCATGGAACTGGAGGAAAATTTTGGCCCTAGTGTTGGGAAACTGAATCATGAAGAAAAAGACTCCAGAAAATTAGACTCTTTAGCCTTGAAAGAAAGCAATTGGGGGTATAGACATATTAACTAGTTTAGGAAACGTAAATCTGGAAGACTACTTCCAGGTAAACCTTGACAGCAGGACATTGGGCACAAGCTCAAACTGGCAAAAGGCCGAGGTCAGGAAGTCTTCATACAGAGTCACCAAACACATGCAATGGACTTCAGCGAGCCCAATAGGAGCAAAAAACAGAAGTCATTTAAGACAAAGTTGGAGGTGTGAACTGTAGATTTTTCCTGCTGGATTAGCTATGATGGGATGAAGTGCCTTCCTCATCTATCTTGACACCTAATTTGGGAGCACCTATTAATTATTTACTCCCCTTTAATGTAAACGCCAGTTGAGAACTCTGCTTATGAGAACTTTGCCCCTTAATTCCTCCAACTCACAAAACACTGATTGTGTGTGCAAAATGCAGATACAAGCCAAATCATTGCCCTGCATCTACATTTTTCACAAAAGATCAGTGTTTTTTGTGAATTGGAGCACATGGGTCAGTGATGGAGTTCTCCTAAGCAGCAATCAAAGAAACACATCATTTTAAATTGCAAATTGTTGATACACTTTCCTCGTGGTGAAAATAGGGTATAAAAAGTCTGCAGGCATGGCTCCCTCATGGTACAACTGCCCATCCTGTGTGGTACTGAGCTTCACAAGCAGGAAGTGCCCACCTTCCGAGTTCCAACCCCTGCTTTGTGATGAGTTGGCTTATCTGAGCCAGGGTAGCAGTGGGAAGCCCTGTAACTTGACCTCAGTGTTCCTGAGCTGGGGGGTTTGGGGGGGGGGGGGGGGGGGCGGGGGGAGAGAGCGGTGCTTGGAAATCAGTCAAGGTTCCTTATCACTGTCCGGCGACTTCTCCTCAAAAGTTTGCAGGACTGGCGGAAGCCTGGTGGCATTAATCCAGGCTGCCCATCTTGGCTGGGGAGACTAATCGAAAGGGAAATGATCAAACTACCAAAGAGAAAAAAAGAAACCACAAGACGAAACCTGTGTGATCTACATCAGCCCCAGCCTCATCAAAAATGCTGTCTATGATAGTGGTATGAGATGGGGTTGTGCTGGTGGTTTCTATGTGTCAGCTTTAGTCTCGGCCACTCCATCAAGTTTATGTAGCAGTTTATGAGGGTATCCTTTCCCGTTAACAACAAAAGCTTCAAAACTAAACTGAATTTTTCTTCCTTCCGCCACCATTTCTTCTTCAGGTGTTATTTCCTAGAGTTCTCCGGAAATGAAATTAAAATTGTGGATGTTGCATGCTTAGACATCCTAAAAGTAATGGCCCAGAAATTCGCCTCTCCGGCTTGCCACAGGGGTAAGGATCGCGCGCGCACTTACCTACCGCGTCTGCCGTTCTGCTTCTGGCCCTTGGGGACTTCAGCTCCTGGGCCTGCCCCAACTGCCGGCGCGCAGTGCTTGCGTGTCCCAGGGGCGCAGTTAGTGCGATGCGTCCCCTGGGATCACGTGGGCCATGGAGAGCCAATGGCAGCAGACCATCTTTCATTCATAGATTTGACAGGAAGACCTGTCAAATCTGTGAATTGAAATCGGCCCCAAAAGAACAGCTAAACTTCAAATAAATTTTTTTAAAAACCATCACATTTTTAAAATAACTATAAGTTAAATAAATTAACTACTTTAAACAAAAATTAAAATTTTTGAAAAAATTAAAATACTTTTTAACAGTGCTAAAAATAAACTTACCTTTCTTTAAAGTATCTAAAAAAGATAAAGCTGTTGAAATTTTTTTTTAATTATAATTAATTAACCACTTACCTTGTTGAAAACGGGTCCTGCGCCTCCTTTTTAAAAGCGCAGGTTCTTCAATACTTACCCTCCCGGAGAAACCTGAAAAAAACCCTAAGTTTGCTGCGTGCGTGCAGCCTCTACCGCGCACGCGGTTCACCTCTGAACCACTCCCTTCACGAGACCGGAAGTTCCGGTTTCCCGCGCATGCGCAGTGCATGCAGGAAACCGGCACTTCAGGAGGCCTTACGGGTGAGTACACAGCGCGTACTCACCCGGGAAGGGCCGAATTTTTGGCCCTTTTTTTTTTTAATTGATAATTTTTCAGGACCTCATGTTGACATTCATTACAACAATTATCACACCTAACTACAAGAGGAACACCACGAAGCCAGCTAAAACCGCAACCAAAAACATTGTGTTTTCAGGCCGAAATCTGCAATTACCAGAATTCTCCAGACGTGTTTAAGAATCCATCTCCCGGTTTCAAAGAAATTGGCAGCGATTCCACTGGTCAGCCCCGCAATATTCAAGTGAAAATGCAGGAAATCGCGTGCTGGCAAGTGCGGGTGTGGAAATTCTACGCCATGTGTCCCCCTCCTGTAGGACATGGACGGATAAGTTCAAAGGTTACCTGTCCCATAGCGCAATGGAGGAGAAACCCACTTCCCATTCTCCTGGAGTGTGCAGGTACAGCACTCAGTCACTGGAGCACTCCGAGCTTACCTGCACCCTTATTGGCTTCTTTTCCAATACAAGGACCATCTCTAAAATATGGCCATCACTGCGTCACATACTGCTGATGGATTTCTCACTAATACAGAAACCATGTAAAAATAAAGACCCTTTCTAGAATGCACCCCTCTCTCTCGAGCAATCTTCTATTGTATGACCCCCCAATAACAGTCTTAGTCTATGTAACAGTACGATCCAGCAGTTTTATAAAATCCAAGGTCACAATTAGGAGTGGTCAAAGGAACAGAGTCATTATTATTTAGAAGGCAATTAATTCCATTCAGAGGTTTACAATGTATCTCTTTTTTTAAAACAATCTTTTTATTTGATTCTCAAAATGCAAAATAATACAGTAAGCACAGCATGCAGCAGGTAGAGGACTTTACAGAACTAAGGAATGCAGCAGAGCTACAGGGCCAGATGATGAGCAATTAAAACTAAGAAGTCAGTGCATGGATCAGTAAAACACACCAAGGTAGAAAGACGGTGCTGCTTCCCTTTTAAAATGAGAATACTGAACTTTAACAAAGTATTCTATCTCTTAGCGGAAAAAAACAAGTGCTAGAAACTTGGCTCAAAGTGCCAGGAACTTCAGTAAGACAATGAAAACTCAGTAATAATGAACTCTAAACACTAAAACACTAAAAGGATGCTATGATTTTAACACATGAACCATCGCCATTCTTACTACAACAGTGTTCAAATTAACACCACTTACAATCTCACCCCTGCACAAAGTGGGATGTTTGCATTGAAGTACATGTTCAACATACCCCCTCCACACCTCCAAAGGATTTTTCATCACCGGTTAACACAATTCAAAAAGGTACAAAACCTACAGCAAATTATATGTTTTCCTCCATTAACACTTTTAATTGTGAAATGTTGTACTATTTCCCTCCTGTCAGACTGGCCATATAATCAACTGTTTGATTAATGAAGTAGCATTTCAACACACAAAAAAAGGAAAGGCTTGCATTCCTATAGCGCCTTTCATGACCTCAGGACATCCCAAAGCACTTTACAGCCAATGAAGCACTTTTTTCAGTGTAGTCACTGTAGCAATTTAGGAAACGCAGCAGCCAGTTTGCACACAGCAAACTCCCACAAACGGCAATGTGATAGTGACCAGAGATTCTGTTTAAATGATGTTGGTTGAGGGATAAATATTGGCCAGGACACCGGAGAGAGCTCCCCTGCTCTTCTTCAAAGCAGTGCTATGGGATCTATTACGTCCAACTGTGAGGACAGACGAGGTCTTGGTTTTACATCTCATCCAAAAGACGACAACTCCCAACAGTGCAGCACTCCCTCAGCACTGCACTGGAGTGTCAGCCTGGATTTTGTGCTCAAGTCTCTGGTGTGGGACTCGAAACTACAACCATCTGGCTCAGAGGCTCGAGTGCTACCAACTGAGCCACGGCTGACACGGATAATGGCAAAATGAAGCAAAAATAGACCCGAATCCAAGAACGTTAGAACATTTAGAAATGCTTTTGGCTGGCCCCAGTGTTCAAATTCTTACCAAGATCACCCCAGTAAAAAAATTCACAGAAAATTATTTTGCAAACGTTTCACAAAAACAAAAGTAGTATACCTACTGAAAGCTGGATATATCGTAGGCCAAAGGTGCCTACATCTGGTGATTTCAGTCCTGTCAAAACTATAAACTTAGACATTCAGCAGCTGAATGTCCCTCCCTCTTCCAGATCCCGTCCCCCCCCACCTATTCCCTCATTTCTACCTGCTTATTCCCAGCTGACCTTCTGAATTCAGATCAAAGCACTGTATTAATCCCCATCAGTAGGCATGTTGTACATATTTTCCTTTTACTTTTGCTTTTAAAATAGTCAGACACTATGTATGATCCAAACTGGTCCCCAGCGCCTGGAACTGAGGAGAGTGATGGCTACTCTTTCTTCTGTTTCTCTCTGTCTTTTCCCCAGGTATAGAGGAGCAGCAGCTGGAAGCCAAGTAAGACGGCAGATGGTATGCACAGGTAACGGGGTTCCTTTAGCATCAGGATGGAACATATCTCACCTGCAGAGTCATAAACAAGGACAATTAAATACACTACTGTCTACCTTTTACAAAGCCACAGCTTTCCCCTGAACAGCAACTCTAGGCTTTAAAGACAGAAACCATTTCTGAGGGATAAATATTGGCCAGGACACCAGAGAGAACTCCCCTGTGCGGGTTAGGTTGATTTGGCTATGATAAATTGACCCTTAGTGTTAGGGGGATTAAATACGTGGGGTTACGGGGATAGGGTGGGATATGTGTCGGTGCAGGCTCGATGGGCCGAAATGGCCTCTATCTGCACTGTGGGGATTCTGTGATTCTGTGACTATGTCAAGGGATGGTCACTCATTCAAGAAAAACTCCAACGTCCAAAATAACGTTCATCATTTTGCTTTTGCAGGTGCTGATTCATGCTGGGGTATGTACCTCACTCATTCTTCATGCCTGAGACCAGACCACAAGTGTTGGCGGACTACACAAGTGTGAAGGACAACACAGCAAAACCCGATTGCATCATCAGCTGAGGTTCAACACGTGCACGTTCCAGTAAGATTCACTGAATAGCGATCGGGGTGGGAACCCCAGCTGATGTATGCAACCCTGGCTAAGATAAGCTAACAGCAACACAACTTACACTTATGAAGCACCTTCAACATTGCTTCACAGTTGGCGTCAGACCCAAGCATGAGTAAGGAGGAGTTAAGGGGGTAGCCCAAAGCACTTTTGAAAAGGTAGGTTTTAGCACAAACTGAACACGGGACATTCCTGGTGTACATGGTTCAGTCCTAAACCAGATAAATATCAATGTCCAATTGCAAGAGCTAATTAATTAGTCATGAGCACTTTATCGACACAGTAAAAGTTATTTGATAGGGAATGTTGTCTATGGATTAAAATCAGCCATTGTGGATATTGTGAGCAGCCTTTTCAATCTGAGTTTTTATAAATGTCGGTGCTGGAAGAAAAAAAAATTCACAAAAAATGTTCGTTTAATGGAGTTTAAGCAGAAGAGTCGTCTGTCTGATAATGACCATCCTGCATTCTAGTGAAACCTTAAAAAGCGCACAGGCACGGAGTATCTCAAACAGCAGCAAGCAGATTAGTATCACAATCTGGTGACAAAAAAGGCACTCAGCCTTCTCGCCAGAGTCATCAGTAACTGAGTCATTCTGACACTTGTTTTTCCTGTGTAGATGAAATGATATAAAAAAAAATGAATCAATGCTTGAAACCAGATATTGGACCACTGTTGTGTGTATTAAATAAAATCTGCTTAGAGTCCGGAGTTTCCCTCTAAGAATCAGGTAACATCCTGCACACAAAATATTTCACAACCCTTATGTTCTTTCCCTGTGAATCCACAGAAGCAGCTAGATTTATGAGAATGGTGAAAGAGACTTTTTATTTAGAAAAAAAAACAAAGCGAAGAATGAGAAAAATCGAGAAGCAATAATTAGTCGAATGATTAGGGTGATTATTGCAATGACGAAAGTAACAAAGAACCTGGTTACCGTCCCAGGACAGTGGGACACCCTTGTAGAATGAAGTGATATCTATGAGCCTTTGTCATAGTGGGACCTCAGAAGACTTGATTCTGCAGCTTTAAAAGCTAAAGTAAAATTTGAGCCAACATGGGATTTATTTTGGATTCTGAAACCTCCTGTTAAAAGCTGCTGTTCACAAGTTTGAAATGCTAACTTAACTCCCTAAATCATACCAACAACATCCCATCTCTCTTTTGATCTATTCCATTGGATGTTAATAGGCAATTTTATGAGTCGAATATTTTGAGATAGGTCTTCAGCTTTGTTCAATAAAGAATAAAACAACCCACTTATTAAATAGTTATTTATAACCTACTAACAAAATAACTGGTGCCTAGGATTCATAAAAAAGCAACTTTATGCAATATGATTGTTACTCAGAATGGCAACAATAAAAAAAAATTAGCCAATCATGCGATGACTGTAATAATAGCCCATTAAAACTTTACAAGCAGTTAACAAGCTACTCGACCTCATCTCATTGCTGTTTCCGAGACCTTGCTGGGCACAGGTTGGCCTCTCTTTGCCTGTAAAACAGTAACTACACTTTAAACGTAACTTATTGGTTGTCAAGCACTTATGTTTATCCAGAGGTCATGAAAGGTGCTATAATACATGCAAGTTCCTGCTTTCTTACTTTCTATAAATGACAAAGTGTTTCTGGTTCTAGCTGTGGAGTCCAGGGTACTTTATTCAGGATTCTGCAGTAGAAATAATAGTGAGGCTATTCGCGCTCATCGTTATTAAGGAGTAAATTGGACAGCAACTTCCCCCATCTGTACATGCGCAGTTAAATGCAGGAATCAGGAAAATGCTGTCCGAATTGCCATGCTCCTCCAGAAGCTTTGTTATATCGGTATTTCACCGAGATACTCAGCATTCCCATACGTGGGAGGGTGTGAATTTGCCGTACTTACATGATAGATATCCACTAAACACGGCAGAAAAAGTTAGGGCTTGTCCCTTCAAGTGTAAGTGAATTTCTAATGGCGTGATAAGTCCTAATTACTGCCAAACAAATTCTCTGGCACTGAAAATCAACTTTTAAAAGTGTGGTGTCTCATTCCTTCAGATTTTAGTTATTGTTGGAGATTTAAAAAAAAAATGTTTTTACTTTTTCTTTCTGTCTCTTTTATCTCTCTCTCTTAATCCCATTTTTCTTTCCCTCTCTTTATTTTGCTTTCTGTACATGATTTGGCATTGAATGAACTATTCTAACTTACACTTCCTGGTTTAGGCTCTGCGTGTCGCAGTAATAATTCTTCAATCTGATTTGTTAAAGAGATACACCATTGCTGGCCCTGTTCACACAGGTCTCGGATCCCCTGTAGAGGGCGCCGTGCCGTTTTGGCTCTCTAATTACTGCAAGTCACAGTGCAAAAGCCTACAGAAAGTCTGTGGGCAAGTGTTAGTGTAATGAACAGCAAGCGCCGTTCATTCGCCACTGACCACAAAATCCGGGCCAATGTCATTACTGATTAGAAACTGAGAAATATCCAATATGCTCACAAGTCCTTGCACGTAACTGGAACAGTTTAATAAAATGTAGGATGTTGGAGAAATGCAGAGCTCTCAGAAGGCTGTAGGGCTGGAGAAAGTTTTAGAGCTACTGAAAGGCGAGGCTGAAAGGAAAGGCGAGGGGAAACAGCTATTATTCCCACTCCTGGTTGTGAAGTGGACAAGTTGTTGCCGGGGGAGATCAGGATCAGGCTCCGTTTAGCTAAACACTCACCATGTGACTGGGACAAGGCACTAAAGGGGGATGCCAGTCTCGGTGGAACAGCACCTCAGCCTTTAGATGCAGATTTTCCCCTTGTTCTAATTTTGTTCATGCTTTACTGTGCGCAGTCAGGATTTTCCCAGCATGATCGGATCTCTTCTGCAATTGTGGTTAAGCAAGTTAAGTACGTGTTACAAGTTACATTCCTCGTGCACTTTCCGTCTAATTTGAACTTTCAGCTTAGTGCCGAGAACTGGTTAAAAACTTGCAGACCTTTTCAATAATGAAAACCACATTTCAGCACAAGTGACCTGGGACTTTTCATACACCAAGCCTCTCGAACTAGCTTGTTACGAGAGTGCTTGGAATCGGTGAAGTAAACAGCAATTTCCTATCTACAATAAATAAAACCACAAGCATAAATTTTATTCAAAAAAAAAGCAGTGATAAGCATCATGTTGAAATTACCCATCACCTCATAAGCTTTTTCTTGTGACTGTGAATAATTTCCCACCTAAAATGTACAGTGGATGAAAGATTGCTCAATTTACGTCATTTGATTGTACGTCTAGCCTCATGTACTTTTCCGATATTGTCGCTAGGTTTAGTCATAGAGTCATAACGGCATAGAAGGAGGTCATTCGGCCCATCGAGTCCGTGCCGGCGCTCTGTAGAGCAATCCAGTCAGTCCCATTCCCCAATCTATCCCCGTAGCCTTGCAAGTTTATTTCCCTCAAGTGCCTATCCAGTCTCCCCTTGAAAACATTGAGTGTCTCCGCTTCCACCACTTCCATCGGCAGCGAGTTCCAGGTCATCACCACTCGCTGCGTAAAAAAGGTTTTCCTCACATCCCCCCTGTATCTCTAGCCCAAAACCTTAAATCTGTGTCCCCTAGTCCTTGTACCATCAACTAGTGGGAACAGCTTTTCCCCGTCTAGCCTATCCAAACCCATCATAATCTTGTACACCTCTATCAAATCACCCCTCAACCTCCTTTGCTCTAATGAAAACAAATCCAGCTTCTCCAACCTGTCCTTGTAGCTAAGATCCCCCATCTCCGGAACCATTCTGGTAAATCTCCTCTGCACCCTCTCAAGGGCCTTCACATCCTTCCTAAAGTGTGGTGACCAGAACTGGACACAATACTCCAGTTTATTTAATGTATTGAAACTGATACCCTATACGAAAAATCATACTTAAGCCAACAAGCTTTAATATTAATATTTAACTACTGTGAGAAATCATGAATTGGAAGAAATTGGGAATTGTAAGAAATAATAGTCTTATGATAAAATACGGGTTTCCCTAGCTCAGCAGTCTGCCTGAGTTGATGACACAGAACAATTCTAATCATGTCAGATGAAGATTTTCACAGAGAGCTCGTTACAAGGACATAACACAGAACAGGCCTTCGAGTAGGCGTAGCTAGGCCTGATAAAAGGTCAAGTAAGGAGCCTCATGATAAACAGACTGTCCAGGAGAAGATAGCAAGATGTCCAAACAAGAGATAAGCAGAGGAATGATGAGACTGGGAGGGGTCTGCCATCGGTTCCTATTCCTCTGTAATTGGACAATTGAATGAGTAAAAATTATTAAACAAATGATTGACGTGAGGTATCCACCGCCCCTGCCCCCGCCCCCCTCCCGCCCCGAAATAAAGTATATAAACGGGCAGCCAAAAGGGGAAAACAGGCAGAAAGGGGAAGAGCTTCCCCAAGGTGGATCCATGCTAGCTTCGGCTTAACACCTCCGCCAGGCTCGGGACACGACCAAAGAGAAAGAGACCACTGCCGCAGGCCCCAATGTCCGTCCGTCCATTCCGGGGCCGGTAAACCGTTCTCAACTGTTACAGGTTGTATGTCTATCCTGATTGCCTGTTGTATTTGATTATATTTGATCTGCCGCTCCTTAATAAAATGACCTATGACTCCTAAGACCCTTTGGGTCATGTGTGTGTGATCTGTGATCCAAATCTTACAATGGTGTCAGAAGTGGATCACAGAGCAGGAGTCATACGGACCTCGGTTTGTGAGAACAGGGAAGACTTGGTCGACCGCGTGTGATCATCGCTAAGACTGGGTAAGGAACTCAGAGAGTGAGAGAGGGAGCGTGTCAAATAAGTAAAATCAGAGATACAATGGTGTTAGCATATCACAGGGAACAGTTGATAGATAGCCTGACAGAGAAAACAGGCGTGCTTGAGGCGACGGACATCCTAAAAATAAGTTGGCCGAAGGAGCACACTTGTGCGCCTCAATTAAATAGGAAAAACAAAGGGGGAAAAATTCGGTTGCTTTGCACCTCCCTTTAGCGCCCTAAGGCGGCGCAAAGCAACTAGCGCCCGGGCGCGGTGCCGCCAACGCCGCCCGTGAAAATTAGCGGGAGGTTAGCGGAGGCGGTAACCGTTAGCGCCCCGTGGCGCTGCGCTGCCGGTGATGACGTAATCGCCATGCGCAGCGCCCCGCTCCTGCCACAGCCGCGATCTTCGGTAGCACCCCGACTTACCGCCGGACGCTATGTCCGATGGGGTCAGGGGGTCCTACCTGCGGCCGGGGCGGCGCTAAATGAAGGCGAGGCGCCAGGCGGCCATTTTTGTTGCTGGCCGCAATATTCCCTCGCAGTACCCCAAGAGGGAGGCGGGGCGCTTCCAGTAGCACCCCACTTCCCTCTTGGGGCGCTACCATTAAATTTCAGCTGTGGGGGTGCTAAGTTTTTTGGGGCGCTAAAAGTAGCGCCCCGGCAAAGTTAGCGCCCCAAAGGGGGCGCGACTCAATTTTTCCCCCAAAAAGTTAAAGGAACAGGTAGACAAGCTACAAAGGAAAGCGAAGGTTGCCAGGAAAGCATTGCTGTCCTGCACAATCCGTTATGAAAGGAACAGGAAGTGCATGATGGGGCGCGTTATACACAGAAAAAGCTGGAACAAATACTAGAACAAAATATTGAGTTACAGGCAGAGAATACCAGACTAGGTGAGGAGTTAGAAGATGCAAGGGGGGCTCTGAGGGAGTTAGACCGGCGCCAAACCACCGCCTCCCCCGAAGCAGACCACGCCCCGTGTTTAGCGAAAATCCGGCAGCTTCCGGCACAGATCGGCCAAGAGCGGACAGTGGTGGCTGCTGTCTCCATAACCAAACCGAGAGATCCCAGCCCTTGCTGGGACAACATAGTTGAGGATCCCACTGCCTCCCCTCCACCAGACAAGGATGGCAAGGCAAATGGGACGATACCAGTGTGTGTGGTCACCCGAGCCAATGTTGCACGCCAGCCTAAGCACCAGACTGACCAAGAGGCGGGTCGCAGCCAACCCTCCTCGACCACTAATGACGAGGGGGGAAACCACCAGCACAACCCTGCATAGGCGTTAAAGGATGACCGAGGGACGGTGGACATGACCTCAGGCAGCGGTGGAGGATTTTTAAGGTCACTCATCCAGAACTAGAAGGGGAGGACCTTAAACAGGTCTTCCTGGCTGCGCGTTCCTCAGAATTAAAACAAGAGATGGAGGAGGAAATTCTGGGTGAGGGCGCGATACAGGATATTGAGATGGACCTATGTAGAACACTAGGGGAGGAGGGCATCGACTTCCACCAGCTCCTGGCTAATACCAAGCAGGGCCCTACTGAAAGCCCGAATGCCTTCGCACATAAGCTCCATGACATCTTCCAGCGCACTCGGGGTGGCGGAGGGGACTACTTTTAACTTCCCGGGCTTCAAAACCCCTCTTTTTGAACGGCCTCCATTAGTCCATAACGCGCTGGGCGTTTCCGTCTCCAAAGACACCCCCTGGGAACAACTGCGCACCTATTCCGGGACTGCTTGGGAGCCAATACCCCCAGAGCACCCACTAAAGTTAGAATAGCGGTCGTCAAGGGCCCGCTACCTGGCCAGAGATCAGGGCCACCTAAAACTCCTGCGCCAGAGAAGGGTGTCCCGGTACGCGGCTATCTTTGCAATCGCCGAGGCCATTATGCCCGTTACTGCCGCAATAAGCGCACTATTGAGACCGACAGCGACGGTGATTTCCACTACCCTCCGAGACAGACGGGTCCCGACACGGCTGAGCAGCGGCTGGTGAGAATGGAGGCGGCGACAGGGGCCATGCAGATTGGTCAGGGGGGGCTCGACTGGTTGCCACGGTGCATCAGCAACCCAAGCAAACGGCTCCACCTCCCCTGTGACTCCTGCAGGCCTCTCAGGGAGAGATGACTTCCCCTCTCCGATACGATGGTGGTGGGAGATCGGTAATCCGCACTGTTGATCCTGGAGGCCGTCAACAATTAATGTCAGTCGACTCCGGCTCCTCCGCCACCATCATTCACGATCCTTCCCCCGATCCTACAAAGGGCGTGCCCCAAGTTTTATCAGGCTTTGACAATTCAACCCAGACAACTATACAAGGATCCCTTCCCTTAGAGCTAGACATAGATGCGGTTCAAGTCACAATCCTGTCTCCCATCTATATGGCCGTGCATAATGAGCAGGGATTACTGGGTAATGATGTGCTCAAAAGTTATCAGGCAGTGATTAATTATGCCAACAATTGTATCTGGTGGAACCTTAAAAACGGACCCCTACTCTGGTGTCTAACACGCACTCGGTGTTCGCGATTAAAAAATCAAGAGGAGTACGGGCCAGCCACCTCTGATGACCCAGAGGTACAGGCAATCCTAGAGTGGGTGTCGGGTGTATTCGCAACCCATAAACATGATTGCGGAAGCATGACCGGACCCGAAGAAATTAACGGAATGGTACAGGCTCCCGTGAAGCAGTACTCCAACCCGGCCGAGAGTATACCGTATCTTCGAGTCACCATCGAGTCATTGTTAAAGCAGTCGTTGTTCGCAAAGGCACGTTCACGACCAACTCCCCAGTTTGGCCGGTTAGAAAACCGGCTGACAGCTGGCGAATGGTTATTGACTATCGCAAACTCGACTCAGTCACCCCCGCGTGTGTGCCCCGGTGGTTCAGGAGACACCCACCCTACTCTCCCAGATTCCCAGTGGCAGTACTGTCTTCTCCACCCTCGGTATCTCAAATGGTTTTTGGAGTGTCCCAGTAAGACAGGAAAATCAGTTCAAATTTGCGTTTACCTTTGAGGACCAGAGTCATACCTGGACGTGTCTGTCGCAAGGGTTCCATAACGCCCCCACTATTTTCCACAAACATATGGCAGGGGTCCTGAAGAGCTTATCACAGCCCTCCTGCTTGCTTCATTATGTCGATGATCTCCTCCTTGCCACCACAGGGCGCGTCCAACATCTAACCCTCTTACAAGAACTATTGCGGCTACTTGTGGGGGCCGGACTGAAGGTCCACCTTTGGTCCACGGCCCAATTGGCGCAAGATTGTGTCACCTTTTTAGGTGTCTGGATCGGATCGTCCAGCATCAGCCCAGACCAGCATAAGATTGAGACCGTCCAGCGTCTACCCCTGCCCACCTCGAAGACTGCCCTGCGTTCTTTTCTCGGACTGGTGGGGTATCCGCGGACCTTCATCCCTCGATTCGCGGAGACTGCGGCACCACTTTATAAACTACTTAAAGGTGATGGCGACCAGGTCCAACCCGGTTGGACTGAGGGGTGCACGGGAGCAGTAACATAATTGAAGAAAGCAGTTATCTCACCTAATCCCGACAAGCCCTACAACATGGAAGTGGGAGCCACTGAGAGAAGCCTCGCTGCCGTCCTATGCCAAGAAAACCAGGGCAGATTCCTACCCATTGCGTATCCCTCCAGAATCCTAAGGGGGGCTGAACTGACTTACTCTGCCTGCGAAAGACACTTGTTAGCCACGTTCTGGGCTGTCAAACACTTCACCTACATCACGGGGTTCAACCGAGTGATACTGCACAGTCCCCTAAACCTGCTGCTCCGACCATCGTGAATTGGAAGAAATTGGGAATTGGAAGAAATAATTGTTTTATGATAAAATACGGGTTTCCCTAGCTCAGCAGTCCGCCTGAGTTGATGACACAGAACAATTCTAATCATGTCAGATAAAGATTTTCAGAGAGCTCGTTACAAGGACATAACACAGAACAGGCCTTCGAGTAGGCGTAGCTAGGCCTGATAAAAGGTTGAGTAAGGAGCCTCATGATAAACAAACTGTCCAGGAGAAGGTAGCAAGATGTCCAAACAAGAGTTCACCAGACTGATTCCTGGGATGGCAGGACTGTCGTATGAGGAGAGATTGGGTCGACTAGGCCTGTATTCACTAGAGTTTAGAACAATGAGAGGGGATCTCATTGAAACGCATAAAATTCTGACAGGGCTAGACAGACTGGATGCAGGGAGGCTGTTTCCCCTGGCTGGGGGGTCTAGAACGAGGGGTCACAGTCTCAGGATATGGGGTAGGACATTTAGGACTGAGATGAGGAGAAATTTCTTCACTCAGAGGGTGGTGAACCTGTGGAATTCTCTACCACAGAGGGCTGTGGAGGCCAAGTCACTGAATATATTTAAGAAGGAGATAAACATAGAAACATAGAATCTAGGAGCAGGAGTAGGCCATTCGGCCCGTCGAGCCTGCTCCACCATTCAATACGATCATGGCTGATCATCCAAATCCAGTACCCTGTCCCTGCTTTAATCCCCACAGTACACACATCCCACCCTACCCCCGTAACCCCACGTATTTAATTCCCCCTAACATATCCCATCCTATCCCCATAACCCCACATATTTAATCCCCCCCTAACACTAAGGGTCAAATTTTTTTCATAGCCAATACAGTAGATAGATTTCTAGACACAAAAGGCATCAAGGGATATGGGGAGAGAACAGGAATATGGTAGTGAGATAGAGGATCAGCCATGATCATATATAATGGCGGAGCAGGCTTGAAGGGCCAAATGGCCTACTCCTGCTCCTATTTTTCTATGTTTCTATGAGATAAGCAGAAGAATGATGAGACTGGGAGGGGTCTGCCGTAGGTACCTATTCCTCTGTAATTGGACAATTGAATGGGTAAAAATGATTAAACAAATGATTGACGCGAGGTATCCACCGCCCCTCCGCCCCCACCCCCAAATAAAGTATATAAACGGGCAGCCGAAAGGGAAAAATAGGCAGAAAGTGGAAGAGCTTCCCCGAGGTAGATCCATGCTAGCTTCAGCTTAACACCTCCGCCAGCATTGGGACATGACCAAAGAGGAAGAGACCACTGCCGCAGGCTGCGGGGATCAGAGATCACCGTTCTGCCTCAACGTCCGTCCGTCCGTTCCGGGGCCGGTAAACCGTTCTTATCTGTTACGGGTTGTATGTCTACTATGTCTATCCTGATTGCCTGTTGTATTTGATTATATTTGAACTGCCGCTCCTTAATAGAACGACCTATGACTCCTAAGACCCTTTGGGTAATCTGTGTGTGACCTGTGATCCAAATCTTACACAAGTACGCCCAGTAACAGACCTGTAACCATGCACAACTCTCTGTCTTCAGGCACAACATATCTTTAGAAGGACAAAACTACAATATTCAACTTCAAAATGTCTTTAAATTGTGAGGCTCATGAAAATTTCATGCATTAATTTTCACAAAATTATGCTCCATTTTCACCAAAAAATTTTGTAAATCAATCAGCCGAGGTTGATCCATTACAATTCTGTAACATGGGAGCTAGTGGGAACTGGATTGGTCCATTGGATTTCTGGGCTTGGACCAGAGTAGATGGGGCAATGCCAGTGCAGCAGGTCCCATCTGCCACCCAATTTCTCTAGCCTGGTTGGCAACATTTATACAGCCAGCCAGGGACAAAGTGTTTCCCCAAGTCTAGTCATGAGACATGAGACAGCTTGATGTGCAATGACCTCAGATACAATGTATATGGCAGCATTCCTACAATCACTATTCGTGACCATAAGCCTTTGCTAGGCCGCACATGGTACAGGACGCACCCTGACGCTGGTCCAACCATACCTGGTGTGGAACAAGTAGTACCTAAAGGAAGACCGGCTTACATTCCTGGTTTTTCAGTTTCATCTGACATACATTTGGTTAAGGCGTGATTAGAATTTCAGTTGTGGATGGGGTGGAGGTAGAGGTGACTACACTCATACTGTTCAAGGTTTAGCTAGGGAACGACCTCATAGATGAGCACAATGTGGCAAATATGGTTGAGAGAGAGGAAGCTTAAGTGGTTACTTGGTCAGCCAAGCCTGACTGAAGCATTGGCAGCAGCAGTGAGCTCAGCTCACATGGAACTGTAGGTGGTGGCCACAGAGACACCAAGTCACTGGGGAGCTAGTGCCGATGGATCTCCGCATAATATCGTGCAACAAACAATCACCTAGGGGAGCTCAGTGTTCGGTGTGATTGATATTAATTGTTCTCCGAAGTGACATGGGTTGCAGTGAAAATTTCACACATCAATCCAAAAGAATAGACAACACCAATAACCAAAAACCTCCAACTCACATCTGTGATCAGTGCAGTAAACAGGGGTTTGCAAACAAATATTCAGTCCTGCCTTTCAGACAGTGGCATGGACCTCAATAAACATGGCCAAAAGCCTCAAAAAACACAGCCATGAATCTCAATAAACACGACCATGAACCTCAATAAACAGGCCATGAACCTCAATAAACAGGCCATAAACCTCAATAAACAGGCCATAAACCTCAATAAACACGGCCATGAATCTCAATAAACACGGCCATGAACCTCAATAAACAGGCCATGAACCTCAATAAACAGGCCATAAACCTCAATAAACAGGCCATGAACCTCAATAAACAGGCCTTGAACCTCAATAAACAGGCCATAAACCTCAATAAACACGGCCATGAACCTCAATAAACACGACCATAAACCTCAATAAACAGGCCATGAACCTCAATAAACAGGCCATGAACCTCAATAAACAGGCCTTGAACCTCAATAAACAGGCCATGAACCTCAATAAACAGGCCATGAACCTCAATAAACAGGCCTTGAACCTCAATAAACAGGCCATGAACCTCAATAAACAGGCCATGAACCTCAATAAACACGGCCATGAGCCTCAATAAACAGGCCATGAACCTCAATAAACAGGCCATGAACCTCAATAAACAGGCCATGAACCTCAATAAACAGGCCATGAACCTCAATAAACAGGCCATGAACCTCAATAAACAGGCCATGAACCTCAATAAACACGGCCATGAGCCTCAATAAACAGGCCATGAACCTCAATAAACAGGCCATGAACCTCAATAAACAGGCCATGAACCTCAATAAACAGGCCATGAACCTCAATAAACAGGCCATGAACCTCAATAAACAGGCCATGAACCTCAATAAACAGGCCATGAACCTCAATAAACAGGCCATGAACCTCAATAAACAGGCCTTGAACCTCAATAAACAGGCCATGAACCTCAATAAACAGGCCATGAACCTCAATAAACAGGCCTTGAACCTCAATAAACAGGCCATGAACCTCAATAAACAGGCCATGAACCTCAATAAACAGGCCTTGAACCTCAATAAACAGGCCATGAACCTCAATAAACAGGCCATGAACCTCAATAAACACGGTCATGAACCTCAATAAACAGGCCATGAACCTCAATAAACAGGCCATAAACCTCAATAAACACGGTCATGAACCTCAATAAACAGGCCATGAACCTCAATAAACAGGCCATGAACCTCAATAAACAGGCCATGAACCTCAATAAACAGGCCATGAACCTCAATAAACAGGCCATGAACCTCAATAAACAGGCCATGAACCTCAATAAACAGGCCATGAACCTCAATAAACAGGCCATAAACCTCAATAAACAGGCCATGAACCTCAATAAACAGGCCATGAACCTCAATAAACAGGCCATGAACCTCAATAAACAGGCCTTGAACCTCAATAAACAGGCCATGAACCTCAATAAACAGGCCATGAACCTCAATAAACAGGCCATGAACCTCAATAAACAGGCCATGAACCTCAATAAACAGGCCATGAACCTCAATAAACAGGCCATGAACCTCAATAAACAGGCCATGAACCTCAATAAACAGGCCTTGAACCTCAATAAACAGGCCATGAACCTCAATAAACAGGCCATGAACCTCAATAAACACGGTCATGAACCTCAATAAACAGGCCATGAACCTCAATAAACAGGCCATGAACCTCAATAAACACGGCCATGAACCTCAATAAACAGGCCATGAACCTCAATAAACAGGCCATGAACCTCAATAAACAGGCCATGTACCTCAATAAACAGGCCTTGAACCTCAATAAACACGGCCATGAACCTCAATAAACAGGCCATGAACCTCAATAAACAGGCCATGAACCTCAATAAACACGGCCATGAACCTCAATAAACAGGCCATGAACCTCAATAAACAGGCCATGAACCTCAATAAACAGGCCATGAACCTCAATAAACAGGCCATGAACCTCAATAAACAGGCCATGAACCTCAATAAACAGGACATGAACCTCAATAAACAGGCCATGAACCTCAATAAACAGGACATGAACCTCAATAAACAGGCCATGAACCTCAATAAACAGGCCATGAACCTCAATAAACAGGACATGAACCTCAATAAACAGGACATGAACCTCAATAAACAGGCCATGAACCTCAATAAACAGGCCATGAACCTCAATAAAAACGGCCATGAACCTCAATAAACACGGCCATGAACCTCAATAAACAGGCCATGAACCTCAATAAAAACGGCCATGAACCTCAATAAACACGGCCATGAACCTCAATAAACAGGCCATGAACCTCAATAAAAACGGCCATGAACCTCAATAAACAGGCCATGAACCTCAATAAACAGGCCATGAACCTCAATAAACAGGCCATGAACCTCAATAAAAACGGCCATGAACCTCAATAAACACGGCCATGAACCTCAATAAACAGGACATGAACCTCAATAAACAGGACATGAACCTCAATAAACAGGCCATGAACCTCAATAAACAGGCCATGAACCTCAATAAACAGGCCATGAACCTCAATAAACAGGCCATGAACCTCAATAAACAGGCCTTGAACCTCAATAAACAGGCCATGAACCTCAATAAACAGGCCATGAACCTCAATAAACAGGACATGAACCTCAATAAACAGGCCATGAACCTCAATAAACAGGCCATGAACCTCAATAAACAGGCCTTGAACCTCAATAAACAGGCCATGAACCTCAATAAATCCTTTTAGAATAATGGGCCAAAAATTGATCCCGCTGCGCGAGAGTACGCACTGCGTACTCTCGCGTATTCTCTCTCCAATTGCCGGTTTTCTGCATGCACTGCGCATGCGCTGAAAACCGGCACTTGGTCTTTGGAAAAGGGGGCGGTTCCTCGGTGCATCACGTGCGCGCTACAGGCTGCGCGCACGCTGTGCACTTAGTGCTTTGGACGCGCAGGTAAGGACGGAAGATTTTAGAAATGAAAAAAGGAGGAGTAAGACCCATTTTTAACAAGGTAAGTAGTGAATTAAGTATTATTTTGAATTTTTTTTAACAGGTATATCTTTTTTAGAGACTTTAAAGACAGGTAAGTTTATTTTTATAACTTTTTAAAAGATTTAAAAAATTTCAAAAATTTAATTTTTTATTTAAAATGGTTAATTTATTTAACTATACTTATTTTATTAATGTGATGGTTTTTTTTTTAATTTAATTGAGGTTTAGCTGTTATTTTGGGGGGGTGTAAGATTCATAGCTTTCACAGCACGTATGTGAAACTTATGAATGGAAGATGGTGTGCTGCCATTGGCTCTAACTGAGTCACGTGATCCCACAGCTCGCACGAATTCACTACGCCGGTGGGATACGCAAGCACTGCCCAGCTGATGTCTGGAACATCAAGTTCGTGCGAGCTGGATCTGAAAAAGCCAACGCGGAGTGAGAGATCGCGCCTGCTCCTTACCCCCGCGGGAACAGAGCGAGATCAATTTCTGGGCCAATGAGATAAATTAAGATTTTGAAGTAAAATAACATTGAGGTGCTTATCAACTGTTTACCTAATCTGACCAAGCACAGCAGCAATATTTCTGTATCAAATCCAACGTGTAAGAGGAAACCCACTGTTTGGTACATTTATTTTTTGGTTTTACTTTATTAACCATCACTGAAAATTTACAGATATTTGGGGGGTATTGTATGAAAGAAGTTTATATTCTGGCAGCTGAAAGTTTAAATGGGTCACCTGCAGCCACAAAGGCAGAGATGGAAAACTCTGCTATGCAGAAGATACACAGGACGGATTTGACTGTGTCAAATCACCAGTGACTCCACAAATGGATTTCTCTGGCAGACAAAGAAGCTGGCCTGCTAGAATGTTGCCTTTGAGCACCATCTGTTAACATGAAATTAATGCTTTGCAACTGAGCTCACTTAATGGCTCAGTTGGTTAGTGCAATGCCTTAGTGTAGAAGTAGAAATGTTCCCGATTCAATCCCTGGCTGAGTTGAGCTAGCTGATCTCAGACAGAGCTCTACAAATGGCCTCTTTGTTGCCAGGGCTCCTGCTCCTGATCCTGCTCCTGATTGATAGCCCCATGCCTTACAAATGAAGCATGTCCCCCTGGGCAATGTATCAGATGGCTGTGCGGAATCGTACATCAGTGCGAGTCAGCATCCTCCTGGGGGCAAGGTAGGGATTAGATTAAAGATTTACTACCAAAGAGATTAGTATGGCGCTGTTGCCAATCACTAAAGCCTTTTTTTTGAGGCTGGTAGATTGAAAAAAAAAGAAAGATTTCTTTTTTGAAAGTGATGTTGGTGGAGGGATATATATTGGCCAGGGCACCGAGGAGAACTCCAAATCTCTTCTTTAAAATAGTGCCATGGGATCCTTTACTTCCACCTGAGGGGGCAGATGGGGCCTTGGTTTAACCCGAAAGACAGCCCCTCCGACAGTGCAGTACTGAGGAAGTGTCAAGTCTAGATTTCATGCTCAAGTCTCTGGTGTGGGACTTGAACCAGAGATTCTGCCTCAGAGGCGAGAGCGTTACCACTGAGGCATGGCTGACACTGTAGGAAGGGAGAAGGGACAGCGAAGCAGAGGTATAACAAACTGTGCGGTACTGAAATCTATCCCCTCTCCGACAGACAGGCTATTTTCAGAGCAGACAGCCTGGTCGAGTGGGTTGGGTTCTCCAACTTCAAGATGTACATAAGATTTTTTTTTTAACTATTGTCGCGACAGGTCAACTATGGGGCACTGCAGGTTTAATGCGAGTGTGCGTGGGGTGTCTGCAATTTCAGTATTTGACTATCAGGCTGCTCAGACTATCATTTCTGACAGGAAACACCGCATTCAATGAACTGGGCTAACTGTTATCCTGTGGTCCAACTGAAAACCGTCACACACATCGCTGTCATAGAACTGCACGAACAGTCTGCAGTCCCTTCCAGACAGCCGACACAACTACTTACAACTCGAGGGCAAGGGGACATTTTTTGCACTCCTCTACATGTAAGAAGCCACTATTGGGAAAAGGACCACTTTCCCACTTTTTTCAGCCGATGTTACATTTTTGGGGGGGGGGTTTTGCACTGACTATTTGGGTTTGGTGTCTCTGCCCACTGCCTTAGGCAAACCCTCACTCTCTATGACCCAGTGTGTGCCTTTATCCCCCTGAATATCTCGGTAATTTGTAGTGTGCCCACAGATCAAACAGAAAATCCGTTACTGTATTTCGGCTTCCTGGTTATATCACTTGCCCTCACGTGATCCTTCTCATAAGAACATAAGAAATAGGAGTAGACCAAAACTGTACGCAGTACTCCAGGTGTTGTCTCACCAAAGCCCTGTGCAGTTGTAGCAAGACTTCCCTACTTTTATACTCCATCACCCTTGCAATGAAGGCCAACATTCCATTTGCCTTCCTAAATACTTGCTGTGCCTGCATGCTAATTTTTTGTGTTTCATGTATGAGGACACCCAGATCCCTCTGTACCGCAGCATTCTGTAGTCTCTCGCCATTTAAATAATATTCTGCTTTTCTCTTCTTCCTACCAAAAGTGGATAACCTCACATTTTCCCACCTCATACTCCATCTGCCAAATTTTTGGCCACTCACTTAACCTATCTATATTCCTTTCCAGACTCTTTCGGCTCGATTTTGCCATTGGGGATGGGCTGGGGCGTGTCAGGTGGTTTTCGTGTCAGGACCCCGACTCCGATGTGAAGTGGGAAAAAAGTGTGATTTTGCCCTAATTGGGCACTTGATGTCCAGCGTGTGGAAACCTCTGGCCCAATGAGTCTTTTCATACAGAAAGTCGTCTCCGATGACGTCATCAATGCTGCTGGATTTAAGGCCTGCAAGCAGCCTTGCTTCTTCTGGAGACTTTAAACTCATTGTTGTGATCGCTTCATTCAGCAACTATGTCCACCAGTAGGCCAAAGTGTGCTCCAAGGTTCGATGAGGCCTCCCTCCAAGCTCTGGTGGAGAGAGCAAGATCAAATAAGGGGGTGCTCTTCCCTTCCTCAGAGAGGAAAAAGCATCCCCAGCGCACTAAAGCTGTGTGGATGCAAGTGGCCCAGGAGGTCAACTCAATCTCTATGTGCCGCAGAACCTGGCTGCAGTGCAGGAAGAGGTTTCATGACCTTCTCCGCACAGGAAAAGTGAGTATGACTTTCCCATCACCCTCAATCTGATCCCCATCACCTCTCCTCACCAGCACTCTGCTTTGCCAAACTTTTCCTCCACATCCCACTTGACACTTACATCCCTGCACCCTTACCCATTCCCTCTCTCTCTATGGTCACATTCACTTAACTATTCGACCATGCAGCCCTCACACTCCCTATCACTGTGATGCAATGACAACAACTTACAACACACAGGGAGGGTCCTTTGTCTCCTTCTAAGCATCTATGCTATGGATTCTCTACACTCACTCCTTCATTCTCACTCAAACTCCACTTGTGTCCCTCATTGCAGGAAAAGAGAGCCCACAATAAGAGGGAAAGAGCAAGGACAGGAGGAGGGCCACCCTCAGTAGCCCAGCTCACCACCTCGGAGGAGGCGGCCCTGGAAAACGCCGGTGTCAAGGACGATTCGCAAGTGGGGGATGGACAGACGGCAAGCTGGTGACAGAATAGTTTGGCATCTCTCTCATTGACATTGCATGAGTGACTGATAATGATTCTGATGCTCTAACAGATTGACTTATGATCATCTGCACAATTCAATGTGCATGCTACCTTTACCTCACATCTCTAACTCTTTCCTTTACTCCCCCAAAAGACCATCGACAGCCCCCGTCCCCTCTGTCCAGGAGGAACAGCCTGAGCCTCAAGACTCCTCAGAGGAAGCTGCAACCTCTGAGGACACAGTGTCAGCAGAATTCAGCGCACCCAGCAACAGCGCAGACACTCACACCTCGGTGGGACCTTCGCGAGATAGAGTAGTGTTGTCACCTGGTGTATCACAGCTCACAAGTGAGCATCAGCAGATGGTGGAGACAGGGACAGCAGTGGAGAGTCTTTGTCGGAGGGTGCAGGACTTGCCAGCCTCCGGGTCCATCCAGAAGGAGAGTGGTGCTGGAACTCCAGGAACAGGTGCAGGAGTCTCTGGCAGGTTTTATCTCCAGGGTCGCTGCGAGTGTGGAGCGAATGGAGGAGTCCATCGTGAACATGAGCAGAGCCTTTGTGGAGGCATTGGCTCATGAACACATCACCACGGAAATGATGGCAATGGTAGAGGAGAGGATGGCTACGGCCATGGAGGAGCTAAGTCGCCAGAGTGTTGAAAACATGGTCATTGTTCAGAATAGACTGACATCTCTTGAGGAGCGATGGTCAGCTATTGAGCATACAAACCAGACCTTCATGGAAGTCCTCTGGAGTAGGACTTCCAGTGCAGAAACGGGTCCTCATGGCCCCCCTGAAGTGCAACAAGGTGCTGTCAGCCACTTGCTAGCTCTGAAGTGGGGCTGACCCATGAGAGGGAAGTTGGTGGCAGACAACAAGGATGTGGGGGCTCCTCTCCAAGCGCTCACACGACCATGCCACTGCAAAGCCCTCGGTCAGAGCCCCACCAGAGTCCTCACCCAACTGAGATGTGCGTCTCAGCCCCTGCACAGCCGCAGGAGCAGCAGACTGTTGCCGAGCCCTCACAGGCTGGCAACACCAGAGGATGCCCGCCAAAGGTGTCGAGACAGGAGCAGCAAGAAAGTGAGCAAGGGGCCTCCACATCTGCTGAAGCCACAGGGGAAGCACCACGTAGGAGCACGCATAAGAGGAAGATAAAGCACAAGTAGTCACAAGGGTAGTCACTTGGGTGCTCTGTTGTATTTTTTTTTGACAAGCCATCCTTGTAAAGTTATGATAAACAGATTTGATGGCAAACTGTTGAAGTTCTGGCCTGTATCATTTCGCAAATGAGACTTCCACATTGAGGGCTTATGGCGACTTGCAATTGTCAGTATGGTGGTCAGAGTGATAGGAATCCGCAGGTTCTTGTCCATTGTCAATGCTCTGGTAAGAAGGTGCGAGGCAAAAGTGTTTGATTGTGCAGGCTAAGCAAATCTAGCCAACATGAGTGCGTCCCTTGCATCCCGGGCAGCAATGTGGTCGCGCGCTGGTGCCTTCTGGCCTGTGCAGCTTCAGGTGGGTAAGCAGCAGCTTGGCGTTCCTGTTGTTGCTGCTGCGCATTCCTGTTGTTGCTGCTGCTGTTGGTGCTGCTGTTGTTCATGGTTCTGCTGCTGCCGCGGCTGGTCTTCGTCCAAATCTGATGTCCAGGAGGAAAGGAAATAAATGGTTCCCATGCTTCTGGTATATGCCTCAGTTGAGGAAGCGCTCAGTCAAGGTGGGGAGAGGGGTTTCCCAGGAGGTCACACTGGAGATGGGTGTCAGGCTCCAAACTTCCACAACAATGGGTATGCCTGCTAAAAGTTCCCCAGACCGGAGACAACAAAGTATTGCCACCTGCAAATGATCATTTGTGAAAACTCCTTTTTAATGGTGGAGCTGCAGCTGTTAGTAAGCCATCCACTTGTGAGGCCACCAGGATTAACTGGCGTGTTCCAGAGGAGACGTGCAGGATGGGGGAAATGTGTTAAAATCAGAAAGGCCTCTCAAAATGGGATTATAGAGGCAATTAACTGGTTGTTAAGGGCCTTAAGGGCCTATCCCGCCTCTTGGAGGCGGGATGGAAACGGGGTCTGAAACCCCGATTCTGGGAAAATTGCTCAGAGGCGGGATCGGAGCCGCCCGCCATTTTTTGCTATTTTAACAACTCACACACCTCCAATCCCGCCTCCTCGGGCCTGGCAAAATCCAGCCCTTTGTGTCCTCCTCACAACTTGCTTTCCCACCTATCTTTGTATCATCAGCAAATTTGGCTACAGTACACTCAGTCCCTTCATCCAAGTCATTAATATAGATTGTAAATAGTTGAGGCCCCAGCACTGATCCCTGCGGCACCCCACTAGTTACATTTTGCCAACCTGAAAATGACCCATTTATCCCGACTCTCTGTTTTCTGTTAGTTAATCAATCCTCTATCCATGCTAATATATTACCCTCAACACCATGAACTCTTATCTTGTGCAGTAACCATTTATGTGGCACCTTATTGAATGTCTTTTGTAAATCCAAATGCACTACATCTACTGGTTCCCCTTTATCCACCCTGCTCATTACATCCTCAAAGAACTCAAGTAAATTTGTCAAACACGATTTCGCTTTCATAAAACCACCCTCAGAAGGCAGTAGAATAAACATTCCAGTTGGACCATGGGTTAGGCTGCAAGCTGCCAAACAGATTCATTAAACAGTAAATGGATAAGTGAACAGAAGCAATAACACACTAGATTTACAGTATTTGCAGACTCAACTATCCCCCCTTTTAACAAAGGTGTAATGTAAAATGCAGCAAACACAAAGGTCTTGACTTTAACCCTCCGCCCATTAGGCGGGAGAGGTTTGGGGGAAGGGGGATTAAAATATCGGGATTGAACAACCCGACCCCAATCCCGGATTCAGACCCTGGATGAGGCTCCCGCTAAAAGCAGGCAGGGGCACTGCGACTTATTTTTAACCTCACCACAGGGGGAGTCCCTGTCCCTGGGCAGCAGCAACTCAGCAGGAGGAGCCAACTGGCCAGAAGAGGCCCAGGTAAGTTTTAAAACTTTACCTGTTTCTAAGCTTCTTGTGGGCCAGGAGGAGCAACAGTGCAGCCCTGACCTCAAATGCCCACCCCGCATCCGATCATGGCCTGGACCTCTCATGCCTCCCCCCCCCCCCCACCTTCCCGATCATGGCCACGACATCTCGTACATCCCCGTCCCGTCCTTTCCCATCCCATCCCAATCACAGCCCCGAGCCTTCCGCCAACCCCCCCGAATGCTGGGGAACGTTCCCACGGGTCCCTGACTGCGGCTTCCTGTCGTTAATTTCTGCTCCCATCCGCCGGTCAGGCTCTGAATCTGGCTGGCGGTTGACGGGAGTCTGCATTGATTTATTTAAATAAGGCCCTGCCATGAAGGTCTTCTTCACCCGTTACCAGTCTCCCCCGCACCCTTCCCACCTCCCCATTAATATCTGGTGGTTTATTACTGACCGTCCCAGAGTTCCCTCTGGCCTATCGATCTCTCTCTTGGATGGTTCCAAACAAGTTGAACAAGACAGGCTAAGAAATACATTTTCAACAAAAAAAGATCAGGACAAAGGAAATTTTAATTTGGATCTCAAACTCAAAGGGCTGGATTTTCATTGACCCGTGGAGGTGGGTTTGGAGGCGTGTGGGGGGTTAAAATTGCGAAAACTGGTGGGCCGGCACAAGCCCACCTCCATCCCGCCTCCACGCAATTTTCATTAAATCGTGTCTGCTGGTCCCGACTCCGTCCCGCCTCTAAGAGACGGGATAGGCTGTTAAGGCCCTTAACAAGCACTAAATTGGCTCTATAATGCCATTTTGAAAGGCCTTTGTGATTTTAACCCTTGTTATACATGAAGCACGCCTGTTCTGAACCACGATTGTGAAACCTGGCGGGAGCACATTTGGATAGTTGACGCTGGCTGGCTATGGGGATGCATATATGGATGGCTATGTGGATGGATGTATGGAGAGGAGACATATCTGTGAGTGGTGGTGTAAAAATATCTGGGAGCAGACTTAGGACTGCTGCTGCTCATTGTGCAGGTCCTCTCACAGCAAAGGCCAGGCAGTCTTTGAAGATCTTCAATGCAGCAGCAATGATGACATCATCAAAGGTGACTTTCAGACTGAAAACACTAATTGGTTCATGGGTTCCCACATGCTGGAACTCAATTGCCCAATTAGGTGAAAATTGCATCAATCTCCCACATCCAATTGCAGTCGGGTGGATAACACGAAAAGTGGATGACACGACCCCAACCCGCCCCAGTATCAAAATCCAGCCCACAAAGTGCGGTCAAAGATACATTCAAACAAAAACCCACAAGTTACTTGCATCTGAATTGAATGGCTTGTTCCCTCCCTTTGACACATGGGCTATTGTATCAAAACAAACTAGGCCAGCCAGTAAAAGTGACTGGTATGCGTTGAAAAGGATTCTCAGATTCAGAAGTGTCCAGAACTTTGAAGCTCACACTCAGCAGCATTATACATCCCAGGCCAAGTGAAAAATGGCTCCTCGATAACCAGTCCATCAAAACCAAGTGCTCCTTGAAGAGGAATTTTAGCTGTAATTTAATATCACACCTGTTTCAAGGAGAGGATTAATGGCCGTGAATCTGTCCAGTACACTGAAGCTGCGTGAACGCTTTTCACAACTTGTCCCAACTCTGTATCTCACGTCCTTCATGAACAGTGTACATGTGGATGCTGTAATTAGCAGTACTTTTGTAAATCTTAATGCACCTCCTGAGCATAGCTCATCTGCTGAAGGTAATTTTGAACTTCACTGCCTGGGTGGTAACCTGGTGGAGCAGATCAACTGGCAATTATCCCTCAAGTGTCTTAAAATAGGAACCATATAACCAGCAGGAAACTAATTACTATTACAGACCACACCAGATTAGGTACACATGCAGAGTGATGGATGGTCGGACGCCAGTTCACACCTACAATTTCTAATGTGCCGAGTTCCTGAGCCCAGGGCAGCAGCAGGAGATTGTGTTTCTCCTCTGCTGAGTGGAGCAACAGTAAAGAGAGAGAAAATCATTTCACAAAAGTACAAGCGTTCCTCTATACATCAGTGGTCACTGCAGCGTGTGGTAACACAATACAGCTTCCTGTGACTCGAACTTTATTGCATCACTTCCTGTGATTAGTCCAGGATTAAATACTGGACTGATCAGTTGGATCCTGGAGAGGCATAGAGTAAGACCTCTTTTGTATGTAGCACCTTTTTAGTTGATTAAAGCTTACTTTAAGTTCACCACGCGTAAGGCTCATTCTTACGACAATTTAATCAACTTTGAAAAACTTCGCACTCAAACTTTTTGGACGAACTCAGAACTAAGGATCCAGGGAATCACCCATCATGGAAAACATCCTTAAACCATCGCGTCTTGACTTGGACCCAAACACCCCAGCAGCCGGTAAGGTGTGGAAACACTGGTATCGCACGTTTGACAATTTTCTTGAATATTGCAAGGCTGATGATGACTCAAAGTTGCGGATACTCATCAACTGTGTCACCCCGAATGTATTTCAGTATGTGGAGGAATGGGGCAGTTACGAGGAGGCAATTCGGACGCTTAAGAGACTATATACTAAGACACCGAATGAGGTCTATGCCAGACATCTACTAGCTACAGCCCAACAAGGGCCGGAGGAATCCATTGATAAATTCCTCCAAGAGCTTCGCAGACTTAGTATGGACTGTAACTTTCAGGCGGCCTCAGCTGAGCTGTACCGTGAAGAAATGATCCGTGATGCTTTCATCTGCGGGCTTGCCTCCCCATTTATACGCCAGCGTCTACTGGAAAGTAAGACACTTGAGCTTCAGAGAGCTTATGACATGGCAAAAAGAAATGCAGACCTTTATACAGTGCCCAGACCTCGGTCTACTGCCTTAACTACAGTCAGGCAATTTAAGAGGCCACAGGTGAACTCTATTAGGGAGGTCTTTATCCCTGACGATCAATCTGATGACTTCACTGATGAAGAGGATGATGACCCCACTGTGGCAGCCTCTTGGCAATCTAAGAAATGCTTCTTTTGTGGTGATGAGTTTCACCCTCGGAAATTCTGCCCTACTCGCAATGCGTTTTGCAGTCATTGCAACAAAAAGGGTCATTTTGCAAAGGTTTGCCTATCAAGAGCCTCTACGAGGGCTTATCAAGCTAAGTCCTACCGAACTGCCCCGGTAAGGGCCTATCAAGATGTTCCGGCTAACATCTATCGTGCTTCCTCTCGGGTTTCCTCTCGAAGAAACACACCTAGAGTTTCAGCCACTCTTTGTGCAACGACACCAATTACAGCTGCTTGTCCTCAGAACCTATTCCATGCAGCTACAAAAGCATCAATTAATGGACATACTTTAGATGCCTTAATTGACTCAGGTAGCACTGATAGTTTCATTAGGGAACAGATTGTTGCAGAGTTAAAGCTACATGTTTTCCCATCGGACCAGGCAGTTGCGATGGCTCAGTCATCACTTAATACCAGAATTTCTGGCTTTTGTATGGTTGAAATAACACTTAATGGTCACAGGTATCCCTCCACCCGGCTTTCGGTGCTCAAGGACTTATGTAGTGATCTTATCTTAGGGCTGGATTTTCAAAAGCAGCATAAGAAGCTCACCATTGAGTTCGGCGGATCCAAACCTGAACTCACTATTTCTAATATACGACCTCGATTACCGTTCTGTGCATTGTCAGCAGCTTCACTGGATGAACCCTCACTGTTTACCAGTATCCCTCCTCGATGCAAACCGATTATAACAAAGTCACGACGTTTCAGTCAGGAAGACCAGTCTTTTATTGCGGCTGAGATTTCTCGGCTTTTAGCAGAGGATATCATCGAGCCTTGTTCGTCGCCATGGCGCGCCCAGGTCGTTATTGTTAAGAACCCTCTACAACCTCACAAGAAACGGCTGTGCATTGACTATTCACAGACCATCAATCAATATACGGACTTGGACGCATACCCATTGCCGCGCATCGATGATATGGTTAATAAACTGGCTGAGTACACGGTGTTCTCAACATATGATCTGAAAAGTGCCTATCATCAGGTACACTTGAAGGTCTCAGACAAGCAGTATACGGCCTTTGAAGCCAATGGACGGCTGTATCAATTTCGTCGCCTCCCCTTTGGGGTCACTAATGGAGTGGCTGTCTTCCAGCGAGCAATGGATGACCTGGTCAAACAGGAAGACTTGAAGGATACGTTTCCTTATCTGGACAATATTACTGTCGCAGGTCGCAATCAGCGGGAACATGATGTCAATCTCCAACGATTTTGGGACGCACTCCAGCACCGTAATTTGACATTAAATGCGGCTAAATCCATTGAGTCACAACCAACCATCAACATCCTTGGCTATTGTGTGGGCAATGGCATCATTAAACCTGACCCTGAAAGGCTTCGCCCACTCCAAGAACTCCCGCCACCTAAGAATCCGGCCTCCTTGCGCCAGGCCCTCGGCCTGTTTGCATACTATGCTAAATGGATTCCTAACTTCTCGGACCGAATCCAACCTCTACTGAAGGCCAGCACATTCCCACTAGACACAGCGGCTGTTGCAGCCTTTAACCTCCTGAAAAAACAGTTGGAGAAAGCGGCTCTTCACTCCATCGATGAGAGTCTTCCTTTTGTTGTTGAGTGTGATGCCTCGGAGGTGGCGATCTCGGCCACTCTGAATCAGGAAGGTCGTCCGGTGGCATTTTTGTCCAGGACTTTTCAAGGGGCTGAGCTACATTATCCTCCAGTCGAGAAAGAAGCTACAGCCATCATAGAGGCAGTACGGAAGTGGACTCATCTCCTAGCTCGCCAGCACTTTACCTTAATCACGGACCAGCGATCGGTCGCCTTCATGCTCGATAATCGAAAACGGACCAAAATTAAAAATAATAAAATCCAGCTTTGGCGGCTGGAATTGGCCTCTTTTGGTTACACCATCCACTATCGACCTGGCAAGGAGAATGTGGCTCCGGATACCCTCACACGAGCATTCTGCTCCGCCATGGCACCCTCTACGCTCGTAGACATCCATGATGGGTTGTGTCATCCGGGCGTTACTCGCATGCTACACTTCGTGCGGTCCCGAAATCTCCCATTCTCTACCGGGGATGTAAAGAAGATGTGCTCGGACTGCAGAGTCTGTGCGGAATTGAAACCTCAGTTTTTCCGCCCCTCGGGTGGTATACTCATACATGCGACCCAGCCAATGCAACGGCTTAGCATCGATTTTAAGGGGCCGTTGCCCTCTTCAACTCGCAACACTTATCTATTGACCATGGTCGATGAGTATTCCCGTTTTCCGTTTGCCTTTCCCTGCCCCAATATGCTGACGACCACGGTTATCAGCTGCCTTGAGCAGGTATTTGCTTTCTGTGGCATGGCATCCTATGTTCATTCGGATCGGGGCCCTTCTTTTATGTCAGGAGAACTCAAGGCCTATCTCTCGGAACGGGGTATTGCTGCCAGCAAAACGACGCCTTATCATCCGGTCGGGAATGGGCAAGTCGAGCGTTATAACGCTATCATCTGGAATGCGGTATGTCTGGCTTTGAGATCTCGGGGCCTACCCAACCAGCAATGGGAAGCAGTACTTCCAGACGCATTACACTCCACACGGTCCCTCCTTTCGACCGCCACAAATACGACGCCTCATGAACGGTTCTTCCGATTTCAGCGTCGCTCATCCTATGGGATATCTCTCCCGTCGTGGCTGACTGCACCGGGACCAGTGCTACTCCGAAGATATGTCCGGGCGTCTAAGAATGACCCCCTGGTAGATGAGGTTGAGCTCACTGACGTCAACCCTACCTACGCCTATATTCGGTATCCTGACGGTCGGGAATCTACCGTGTCATTGCGGGATCTGGCTCCCTGCCCGCCGAAACATAGAGGGACACCAGGGGATGATATTGTACCAGGCACATCTCTGGGCTCGCCAGGTGCCTCTCATCACGATCTGGATCTGACGCCGGCTGGTACCTCACTCCAGCGTGCCGACCTGGGGCAGACTGACTATGAGCCCGTTGGGGCTCGCACACGCAGCCACGATCCACCCCGTACCGTACGCTCGGAAACGGATCTGCCACAGCCCTGCCCGACACCCGTTCGGGCACCAGTACACAGTCAGGATCGTCCTGACCCCTCACAGAGCGGGCTGGATCACTCGGACTCTGGTCCACGGCCCGCGGCGGGTAAACGGGCTAGGGGCCCTCTACCGCTACGAGAACCCAAACGGGTGCGGCTCTCCCTCGTCCAGCGGCTACGAAATGGAGGGAGCATCCCGGCCTCCTAATCTTTTGGGGGGGGGAGAATGTGGTAACACAATACAGCTTCCTGTGACTCGAACTTTATTGCATCACTTCCTGTGATTAGTCCAGGATAAATACTGGACTGATCAGTTGGATCCTGGAGAGGCATAGAGTAAGACCTCTTTTGTATGTAGCACCTTTTTAGTTGATTAAAGCTTACTTTAAGTTCACCACGCGTAAGGCTCATTCTTACGACACAGCGTATGGTATGGCATTACGCTGTCCATACCAGGAAGGACCCAGGTTTGAAACTTGATCTCAGCTCAGTTAGCTGATCTAAGCACCTTCAAAGGAGGTGGTCTTGAGGAGAAATAGTAATAAGCACTGTCTGTATGCCTTGTTACAACAGTGAAATCTAATGTAATTATTTTTATAGTTCATGGTCAGTAATACTGGAAGTCTATGCCACGACACCAGTATTCCGTGAGTCCTTACGTCACTTAGTCTGTCAACAATTAACTCACCCAATGTCTGCCGATCAATTAGACTTTGTAACCTTAAAGCTGAATACTATATTCTGCAATACATGGTATAAAACAGCAACCAAATTACTGTATACAATAGCAACAACAACTTATATTTATATAGCGCCTTTAACATAATAAAATGTCCCAAGGCGCTTCACAGGAGTGTTATCAAAAAAAATTGACACCAAGCCACATAAGGAGATATTACGGGAGATGACCAAAATCTTGGTTGAAGAGGTAGGTTTTAAGGAGCGTCTTAAAAGGAGGAAAGAGAAGTGGAGAGGTGGAGAGGTTTATGGAGGGAATTCCAGAACTTAGGACCTAGGCAGCTGAAGGCACGACCACCAATAGTGGAGCATTTAAAATCGGGGACATTCAAAAGGCCAGAAAAGGCGAAGCACAGAGGTCTAGGGGGATTATAGGGCTGGAGGTGATTACAGAGATAAGGAGGGGGCAAGGCCATGGAGGGATTTGAAAACAAGGATAAGAATTTTTAAATCGAGGCGTTGCTTAACTGGGAGCCAATGTAGGTCAGCGAGCACAGGGGAGATGGGTGACCGGGACTTGGAGAGAGAATGTCGCAGGAGAGAATGTCGCAGAAGATCCACTAATATATATATATATATAATATGCACACACACTGTGTTGCTTTCTAGTACTTGATAGGACTTATTCCTCACTATGACACTCAGAGATTGGCTCCTGGCCAGAGTACATGAGGCCCGCAGACTCAGGGGCTGCGATTTCGCCAGCGGAGGCGGGATCGCAACGGGAGAGGTGGTTGGCGGGTTCCGGTCCCGCTCCCAGCTACAGCCGCTTTGTAAAAAGGATTTTCCGTTAATAGGGCTTGTTAAGCCCACCCTGCGGGGTTCCCGGCCAATTAAAAGGAAGCGGGTCTGATTACATCATTTGATGACGCGTCATCAGCCGGTTTCCTTAAAGGGACCATCATTTTGACAGTTGTGCTGTCAGTGTTCTGCAGCATTGAGGTGCTGCAAACACTGACAAGCACTGCACAAAGGTGCACTGCTGCACCCAGGCTCTCACATGACTCCCTCCATATGCTTATGGAGAGAGTCACAGCACGCAGGGAGGTTCTCTTCCCTTCCAAGCGCGAAGAGACCTCCCCTGGACACCAACGCAGCCTGGTTGCACATTGCACAGGAGGACACAAGCAGGGATGTCGTCAGGAGGACCAGGCTGCAGTGGTGCAAACCTTTCAATGATCTTAGTAGATCACGAAACGTTACTGCAAAGCCACACTCAGCCTCATCCTGCTGTGCCACTCATCACATAACTCTGCCTTCCCTACCCTACTCCTGCACATCCTTACTCACACCAACTTACCTTGCACCTCCACCCATCCCTCTCTACCTATATTATCACTTCCCCATCTCACTAGCCATCCCTCACACTCATCCTACTGCAAGCATACCAACTTACAACACACCAGGGTAGGCACTTGGGTGTCTTATGCAATGTTCATGTAAATTTTCTGTTAATGTGTTGTCAAACATTGAAATCTTTATTTTCAACACTTTGCCTTATTGTATAGATCTGTGCTCACCTTTGGAAGTGTCTTAGTGAGTTGCAGTGAATAGTGAGACATAACGGTATCCCCCGCAATGGTGATGAGTGTGAAAGGATTGGTTTGGTCATTGTAGGAATGCTTTATGGTGCTGGTGTGGGGTGGTGTTAACTTGGCGCATCATGTGGCAGCCAGGGTGTACAGCTTCAAGTGAAGTAAATCTGGCCATGGTGATGCCATCGCTGGCCTCCTGGGCAGTAATGTTGTCGGGTGCTGATGCCCTGTGTCCTGTGCAGCAATCAGGTGATTGCGGAGAAGGTTAGTATTGTTGTTGGTGATGTCGGTGTTGGGGTTGATCATGGAGGGATTCAGAGGACCAAGCTGAGATTTTTTCCAAGTGCACCGATGTTGCTGGAATAGATGGCAGCTGAAGTTGAGATGACAGAAGCGATCTGTCAGTGGTGATAGAGCTTGCTCCAAGGAGGTGACAGTGGATAGAGAGTTTACTCCAAACACTTCCAAACTGCATACATACAAATGTGCCTTCCAAGTCCTGAAGGCTCAAGCTTCTGACATTGGAAAGTGACCAGCTGTGAAATGGATGCACTAAGTATGATTTTTCAGAATTCATTAGACTCGGGAACAGTGCCCATGGATTGGAGGGTAGCTAACGTTACCCCACTATTCAAAAAGGGGGGTAGGGAAAAAGCAGGTAATTACAGACCTGTAAGCCTTACATCAGTTGTGGGCAAAATGCTGGAGTCCATCATTAAGGATGAAATAGCGGAGCACTTAGCAAATGGGGACAGGATAGGACAGAGTCAACATGGATTTACAAAGGGTAAATCGTGCTTGACTAATCTATTGGAATTTTTTGAGGGAGTAACTGGTAAAATAGATGGGGGAGAGCCAGTAGATGTGGTGTACCTGGACTTCCAAAAGGCCTTCGATAAGGTCCCACATAAAAGATTAGCATGGAAAATTGAAGCTCATGGGATAAAGGGGAAAGTATTGACGTGGATAGAGAACTGGCTGTCAGATAGAAAACAGAGAGTTGGAATAAACGGCTCATTTTCTGAATGGCAGGCAGTAACAAGTGGGGTACCACAGGGATCTGTCCTGGGTCCCCAGCTGTTCACAATTTACATTAATGACCTGGATCAGGGAGTCGGATGCAGCATTTCCAAATTTGCAGACGACACTAAACTAGGAGGGGGGGTGGGCTCAGAGGAGGAGACCAGGAAGCTCCAGAGCGATTTGGACAGACTGGGTGATTGGGCGGATAAATGGCAGATGCACTATAATGTGGACAAGTGCGAAGTTATCCACCTTGGGTGCAGGAACGGGAGGGCAAATTATTATTTAAATGGCAATAAATTGGGAGAGGGGGAAGTACAGAGAGACCTGGGTGTTCTTGTACACCAGTCACTGAAGGCGAGCATGCAGGTGCAACAGGCGGTCAAGAAGGCAAACGGTATGCTGGCCTTCATAGCAAAAGGGTTGGAATACAGGAACAGGGATACCTTGCTGCAGCTGTACAGGGCACTGGTGAGACCACACCTCGAGTACTGTGTACAGTTTTGGTCGCCTCATCTGAGGGAAGATGTTCTTGCCATGGAGGGGGTGCAGCGGCGATTCACCAGGCTGATACCAGGAATGGCGGGATTGACCTATGAGGAGAGACTATGTAGTTTAGGGATGTACACACTGGAGTTTAGAAGATTGAGAGGGGACCTCATAGAAGTGTATAAAATTCTGACAGGTCTAGACAGACTAGATGCAGAAGGAATGTTTCCCTTGGCGGGTGAGAACAGAACTAGAGGACATAATTTAAGGATAAGGGCTAAACCATTTAGGACAGAAATGAGGGGGAATTTCTTCACTCAGAGGGTGGTGAACCTGTGGAACTCATTGCCACAGAGGGCAGTGTACGCCAGCTCATTAAATATATTTAATAGGGAATTAGATATATTTCTACAGGCAAAAGGGGTTAAGGGTTACGGAGAGAAGGCGGGGACGGGATACTGAATTGGAGGATCAGCCATGATCTCATTAAATGGCGGAGCAGGCTCGAAGGGCCGGATGGCCTACTCCTGCTCCTATCTTCTATGTATCTATGTATACCACTTTTGCAGCTGTCACCTATTCACAGCAATGGGGAGACATTGAGAACCCGACCTACTTACCTGACGTGATCTCCGAACGACGTGAACCCCGTTAAAAATGTGGTAAAATAGAAAAAGGCTGGCAAAATAGTGGTTAACCAGCTCTTAACAAGCAGTTAAGTATCTTAAATACCTCCCCCGCCGCTTGGTGTCGGGTCTGTTCTGAAATCGCAGCCCCGATACTTTGGAAACTTGCATGGAAGGCGGGTTCGCAGCAGGTTCCCAACCCGCCGACAATCATTTCGATTGTGACATCGGACCCCCCTCCAAACCCGCCCTCTGAGCGCCAGCAAAATTCAGCCCAGGGAGTGCGACCTGGTGCACTTGACACTGAACTCTCAAGTCTGTGGAAGGGAATGTTTTTGCCAGGTTTGGAAGCAGCCCTACATGTGAGCACTGACCTCATTCGAACTTGTAACATTATGCAAATGCATTATAATAGGTCGTACAACAAATTCCCCTTGCTATGTTGCAGTGCAGCTCACTATTCACTAGGCGCTTGTATAAACAGGCGCTGGGAGGCCTACTAACTGTTCGAGGCACAACTGCAGTATTTAAAGCTAGCTTGGTTCTGTGAGGGTTGCATTCTGACTGCTATTTTTGACATGACTGACTGAGCTTTGTGTACCAGAGGGAGTGCATTTTCTTTGCCTGTTGCTTGCTCCTGGTTTTCTGTATTTTAAGCAATCTTTTGGTGCACAGATCCAACAGATCATAGAATCATAGAAGCTTACAGCACAGAAAGAGGCCATTCGGCCCGTCGTGCCTGTGCCGGCTCTTTGAAAGCGCAGTCGTGCTTAGTCCCACATTCCCGCTTTTTGTCCGTAACCCTGTAAGTTCCTTATCCTCAAGAACCCGTCCAACTCCCTTTTAAAATTATTGATGGAATCAGCTTCCACCACCTTTTCAGGTCGAGCGTTCCAGATCCCGACAACTCTCTGAGTGAAAAAAATTCTCCTCATCTCCCCTCTCGATCTTTTTCCAATGATTTTGTATCCATGACCTCTGGTTATTGACCCACTCGCCAGAGGGAATTTAAAAAAATCTATCTCCTCTATCCAAAAACTCTCATCATCATGAAAACTTCTATTAGGTCACCTCTTAACCTTCTCTGTTCCAAGGAGAACAGTCCTAACTATTCCAACCTCTCCTCATAACTGAAGTCCCTCATCCCCAGTAACACCCTGGTAAACCTCCTCTGTACCAAGTAACCCATGTGCTTTTTGAATGCAAGATGCATTCTTGCTGCCATCAGTTGCCACCCTCACCTGCAGGCACATTACTCAGCCTCGTCATTTTATTGGGCCTGCCATTGACTGTCCTGGATTTAGAGGAGGAAGAAACATTCCTGAAGAGGGAGAAAAGGCAGATGCGAGGTGAATGGTGCCCATCTGCAAGCAGCCCAGCACTTATGTGATATGACTCAGGCACAACTAGCTGGGCAAGTCAAAAGATCCCTGCCCTCGCCATTAATAGGGAGGCAGTCACTGAGATATGCCATCTACTGCAGCCTGACCTGCAGATGGCATCTTACACAGGGATAGCCCTGCTCACTGTGGTCTAAGTCAGCAACACATTGAACTTTTATACTACTGCCACATTTCAAGCCACCACTGATGACCTTTGCCAGATCAGACATCCGTATACCATTGCATTAAGCAGTTCACTGAAGCCATGTTTGCTGGGGACAATCAGTGCAGTGCTGAGGGAGTGCTGCACTGTCAGAGGCCCCGTCTGCCCTCTCAGGTGGACGTAAAAGATCCCATGGCACTATTTCGAAGAAGAGCAGGGGGTTCTCCCTCGTGTCCTGGCCAATATTTATCCCTCAACCAACATCATTAAAACAATACAAAGCTAGGTGGGAAAGTAAGCTGTGAGGAGGATGCAAAGGGATATAGACCGGTTAAGTGATTGGGCAAGAAGGTGGCAGATGGAGTATAATGTGGAGAAGTGTGAAATTATCCACTTTGGTAGGAAGAATGGAAAAGCAGAATTCTTTTTAAAGGTGAGAGACTAGTAAATGTTGGGATTCGGAGGGATTTGGGGGTCCTTGTACACGAATCACAGAAAGTTAACATGCAGGCACAGCAAGCAATTAAGAAGGCAAATAGTATGTTAGCCTTTATTACAAGGGGGCTGGAGTATAAGAGTGAGGAAGTCTTGCTGCTATTATACAGGGCTTTGGTGAGACCACACCTGGAGTACTGTGCACAGTTTTGGTCTCCTTACCTAAGGAAGGATATATTTCCCTTAGAGGGGGTGCAACGGAGGTTCACCAGATTGATTCCTGGGATGAGAGGGCTGTCCTATAAGGAGAGATTGAGTAGAATGGGCCTATATTCTCCGGAGTTTAGAAGAATGAGAGGTGATCGCATTGAAACGTATATAATTCTTAGAGGGCTTGACAGGGTAGATGCCGAGAGGCTGTTTCCCCTGGCTGGAGAGTCTAGAACTAGGGGTCAAAGTCTCAGGATAAGGGGTCTTTGGAATTCTCTACCCCAGAGGGCTGTGGATGCTGAATCGTTGAATATATTCAAGACTGAGATCGATAGATTGTTGGGCACTAAAGGAATCACGGGATATAGGAATAGGTTGGGAAAGTGGAGTTGATGTAGAAGTTCAGCCATGATCTTATTGAATGGCGGAGCAGGCTCGAGGGGCCTACTCCTGCTCCTATTTCTTATGTTCTTATTTAAAAAAAAACAGATTATCGAATTATTATCTCACTGTTGTTTATGAGACCTTGCTGAGTGCAAATTGGCGGCCGCATTTCTTACATTACAACAGCGACTACACTTCAAAAGTACTGCACTGGCTGTAAAGCGCTTTGGGACATTCCGAGGTTGTGAAAGGCGCTATAGAAATGCAAGTCCTTCTTTAACAGTTTTGTCACTTTCATAATGGAAAGGAGAGAACAACTAGAAAGGGTCCAGCACTTCCACCAGGTGGCTGGGTTCCCCAAAGTGCAGGACACCCTTGATGGCATTCATAAGGGCACCAAACAATAGCACCGTGGCACATGCAGGGACTTTATTTCAATGGGGTTCAGGTAGCTTCAGACCATCATAACAGAACCAGGCAGGTGACTTCAAGATACTCCTGCAGCAGCCACAAAGCTTTAAAGATACGGAGTGACTGCTGCCAACGAACCGGAAGCTGCACAGAATCCTTCTGCGCATCCGCAACTACTTAAATCAGCTGTCAAGATCCAATGATTGGCATCGGAATCAACCTATAGCGGCTCCAAAACGATCGGTCCTGAATGCTGCTAGCTAATCAGAACATCGGAGGCCTGACTTTGCCACACCAATAGGTTATGTTGACTTGCTCGGTCTTGCATGTTGCCATGGCAAACAAAAACATTTTATATATGACCAAAAAATGTTTCCCCCCCCCACCATAACTTCTAATGTAATCTTTCACTGTTTACGAGGTACTAAATCTCTAGTAAGAGGTAAAAGATGGTTACGGACTGAAACCCAAACCACTTTTTTAAACAACTGTCAAAACAAAAAAAGTGAACCCCTTCGGTGCTGCCCTTCCCCAGAATTGTTTTTATTATAATCAAACACAAACAACCAAAAAATACTGAAACTGCGCGTGCGCAGCTACTTCAACTTCGTTGGCAGCAGTGGCGTCCTTAAACATAAGAGTGTCCATAGTGCCACATTTATTTGAGAGAACAGGCAGAGGGGCAGGTGGCTACCAGGGAACCAGGGCAACCCTTTCCTGTTCATCAGAAATCCCAATACCAAGGCAGAGCAAAAACAAAATGAGGCTTTATGTCCTCGCCCAAATTCTGGCGGAGCATGCCACTGGGATCTTAAAGCAGCGCTTCCAATGTCTGGACAGATCAGGTGGAGTCCTACACGACCGTCCCCAAAAAGTGGCAAAAGTCATCTGTATCTGCTGAGTGCTGCACAACTTTACCACCTAGACAGGGAATTGTCACAGCCAGAAGGGCTGGAGACAAGCCTACAGCTCATAGGGGAGGAAGAGGAAGAAAGAGGAGGAAGAGGAAGTGGCTAAAGTTGATGTACCGCCGGTGAGGCTGAAATGTCAAGGAGCCACTGCTAGGACTTTCTCTTAAAGGCAGTCACACAGTCCTTCCTGTAGTATACTGGTCCTAGAACAACATGTTGGCCAGAATCCGCCCTGTCTTCAATATCATCCATATTAGTCCCCCAACACCAAAATTCATATGTCCGTTTTGTACAAAAAATTATGTTCAGAAATTCCAGTTTATTTCTGTAATCCACTAATGTGTCCCTGCCTCAGTGTTTGTTTCCCGATCCTTGCCCTTGGTGATAGTGTAGGGTGTGTATCTCCTACTTCTTCCAAGTCCCATTTCAGTGGAAGGAGCAAGGGTGGTGTCACTACGCTGCTCCTAAATGGAGTGTCCCATTTCTGCTGGGTCAGGAGATGGCCCTGCCCACTCTAGCCAGCACCTCGGCATCTGCCCTGGTCAGCTGCTGCTGTTCCCTACCAGTCATTGGTCGTATGTATTGATGATTTTCTATGTAATTGAGAGACATTCAGAATCCTCTGTACTGTGCAGCCTCGCACTTCTGCATGACGAAACTCAAAGATACTGTCCGGACTCTAAAGCTATTCGATAACAAAAGAGGAGGAAAGATTTGTACTTTTTTCCCCCCTCTTGGTTAGTATTGATGTGTAATTATTTTTCAGACTTCAAACTGGAATTATCAAAATCCATGACGAGACCTTGGACAACGTGGACCGCTTTCCATACCTCGGGAGCCTGCTGTCAACAAGGGCTGACGTCGATGACGAAGTCCAACACCGCCTTCAGTGTGCCAGTGCAGCCTTCGGTCGCCTGAGGAAGAGAGTGTTTGAAGACCAGGACCTCAAACCCGGCACTAAGCTCATGGTCTACAGAGCAGTAGTGATACCCGCCCTCCTGTATGCTTCAGAGACATGGACCATGTACAGCAGGCACCTCAAAGCACTGGAGAAGTACCACCAACGCTGCCTCCGCAAGATCCTGCAAATCCATTGGCAGGATAGGCGCACCAACGTCAGTGTTCTCGCTCACCCCAAATATCCCCAGTATCGAAGCTTTGACCACGCTCGATCAGCTCTGATGGATGGGCCACATCGTCCGCATGCCCGATACGAGACTCCCAAAGCAAGCGCTCTACTCAGAGCTCCGACACGGCAAGAGAGCCCCAGGTGGGCAGAGGAAACGCTTCAAGGACACCCTCAAAGCCTCCTTGAAAAAGTGCAACGTCCCCACCGACACCTGGGAATCCCTGGTCCAAGACCGCACAAAGCGGAGGGGAAGCATCCGGGAAGGCGCCGAACACCTCGAGTCTCTTCGCTGGGAGCAAGCGGAAGACAAGCGCAAACAGCGGAAGGAGCGCACGTCAACCCAAGCACCCCACCCACCCGCCCCTTCAACCACCGTCTGCCCCACCTGTGACAGAGACTGTAGGTCCCGCATTGGACTCATCAGTCACCTGAGAACTCATTTTTAGTGTGGAAGCAAGTCATCCTCGGTTCCGAGGGACTGCCTAAGAAGAAGAGATTGGTCGTATGTATTGATGATTTTCTATGTAATTAAGAGACATTCAGAATCCTCTGCAGCCTCGCACTTCTGCACGACGAAACTCAATGATACTGTCCGGACTCTAAAGCTACTCGATAACAAAGAGGAGGAAAGATTTGTACTTTTGCCCCCCCTCTTGGTTACTATTGACGTGTAATTATTTTTCAGACTTCAAACTGGAATTTCTCTACAGCGCTGAGCTATCGAGGCTTTTCACTTCAGTCGTGATTTACTTTTGCTTTTGGAGCCATCTAGTGGTCCATTGTAGGGCAACGGAGAGTCCCAGCTTCGAGTGTGTAGTTCTCAGTGAAGTCCATTAATCACGCTGTCACTGGACTACACAGCCTGGGGACAAGCCACAGTTAAGAGAGTAAGCAGAAACAGAACTGACATGGATTTATTCCATTTTCCAAGTGCTTTAAAGCTGTAATCTAATCTTGGGTTGATAGGACAAATATAAAAACTTTAGATCTTAACCACCATTTTCTCCCGGACAGCCGGTGCAGGTAATGGAGGGTGGCTGCACCAGAGCCACTGGGAGTGGAGGAGGGGTGGACTGGTGCTTGGGATGGGGGTCCCCAATCGACACACGGCCAGCAGGGTGGTCCGCACCCCTGGGGGTCTACCTGCCTTTCTTCCGCCACACTTCCAGGCTACGGGAGCCTTGCTACTTTTGCCGAATTTTCACTGCTTCCCTCCCCCTCTGCTATTCTGCTGCGACCATTTACACCTCCTCCGGAGCCATGTTTTGTCTCTATACTTGTCTCATTCGCAACTCATTTCGCCTTGCACCATCACCACTTTTGTCATTTAATCACTCCTGCCCTCCACCCTATCTCAGACCTCTCCCTTGTTCTTTGCCTGCTCCCCTCACTTTTCCCTGGCCTGCACTTGCTTAAAAACTGTCCATTTCGAACATCTTCCAGTTCTGATGAAAGGTCATTGACCTGAGATGTTGGGCTCGATTTTGCCATTGGGGGCGGGCTGGGGCGTGTCAGGCGGTTTTCGTGTCAGGACCCCAACTCCGATGTGAAGTGGGGAAAAAGTGCGATTTTGCCCTAATTGGGCACTTGATTTCCAGCGTGTGGAAACCCCTGGCCTAATGAGTCTTTTCATACAGAAAGTCGCCTCCGATGACATCATCAATGCTGCTGGATTTAAGGCCTGCAAGCAGCCTTGCTTCTTCTGGAGACTTTAAACTTTATGCCTATTGTTGTGATCGCTTCATTCGGCAACTATGTCCAGCAGTTGGCCAAAGTGTGCTCCAAGGTTCGATGAGGCCTCCCTCCAAGCTCTGGTGGAGGGAGCAAGATCAAATAAGGGGGTGCTCTTCCCTTCCTCAGGGAGGAAAAAGCATCCCCAGCACACTAAAGCTGTGTGGATGCAAGTGGCCCAGGAGGTCAACTCAATCTCTATGTGCCGCAGAACCTGGCTACAGTGCAGGAAGAGGTTTCATGACCTTCTCCGCACAGGAAAAGTGAGTATGACTTTCCCATCACCCTTAATCTGATCCCCATTGCCTCTCCTCACCAGCACTCTGCTTTGCCAACCTCTTCCTCCATTCCCACTTGACACATACATCCCTGCATCCTTACCCATTCCCTCTCTCTATGGTCACATTCACTTAACTATTCGACCATGCAGCCCTCACACTCCCTATCACTGTGCTGCAATGACAACAACTTACAACACACAGGGAGGGCCCTTTGTCTCCTTCTAAGCATCTATGCTATGGATTCTCTACACTCACTCCTTCATTCTCACTCAAACTCCACTTGTGTCCCTCATTGCAGGAAAAGAGAGCCCACAATAAGAGGGAAAGAGTGAGGACAGGAGGAGGGCCACCCTCAGTAGCCCAGCTCACCACCTCGGAGGAGGCGGCCCTGGAAAATGCCGGTGTCGAGGAAGATTCGCAAGTGGGGGACGAACAGACGGGCGCATCACAGCAAGCTGGTGACAGAATAGTTTGGCATCTCTCTCATTGACATTGCATGAGAGACTGATAACGATTCTGATGCTCTAACAAATTGACTTATGATCATCTGCACAATTCAATGTGCATGCAACCTTTACCTCACATCTCTAACACTTTTCTTTACTCCCCCACAGGACCATCGACAGCCCCCGTCCCCGCTGTCCAGGAGGAACAGCCCGAGCCTCAAGACTCCTCAGAGGAAGCTGCAACCTCTGAGAGTGCAGCATCAGCAGAATTCAGCGCACCCAGCACCAGTGCAGACAATCACACCTCGGTGGGACCTTCGTGAGATAGAGTAGTGTTGGCACTTGCTGTATCACAGCTCACAAGTGAGCATCAGCAGATGGTGGAGACAGGGACAGCAGTGGAGAGTCCTCGTCGGAGGGCGCAGGACTCTCCCAGCTCGGCTCAGCTGCATGTCGACCCTGTGCCTCCGGGTCCGTCCAGAAGGAGAGCAGTGCTGGAACTCCAGGAACAGGTGCAGGAGTCTCTGGCAAGTTTTGTCTCCAGGGTCGCTGCGAGTGTGGAGAGAATGGAGGAGTCCATCGTGAACATGAGCAGAGCCTTTGTGGAGGCACTGGCGCATGAACACATCACCACGGAAAGGATGGCAACCTCCATGGATAGGATGGCTACGGTAGAGGAGAGGATGGCTATGGCCATGGAGGAGCTAAATCGCCAGAGTGTAGAAAACATGGTCATTGTTCAGAATAGACTGACATCTCTTGAGGAGCGATGGTCAGCTATTGAGCACAGAAACCAGACCTTCATGGAAGTCCTCTGGAGTAGGACTTCCAGTGCAGAAACGGGTCCTCATGGCCTCCCTGCAGTGCAGCAAGGTGCTGTCAAGCCACTTGCTAGCTCTGAAGTGGGGCTGACCCATGAGAGGGATATTGGTGGCAGACAACAAGGAAGTGGGGGCTCCTCTCCAAGCGCTCACACGACCATGCCACTGCAAAGCCCTCGGTCAGAATCCCACCAGAGTCCTCACCCAACTGAGATGGGCGTCTCAGCCCTTGCACAGCCGCAGGAGCAGCAGATTGTTGCCGAGCCCTCAAAGGCTCGCAACCCCAGAGGACGCCCGCCAAAGGTGTTGAGACAGGAGCAGCAAAAAAGTGAGCAAGGGGCCTCCACATCTGCTGAAGCCACAGGGGAAGCACCACGTAGGAGCACGCATAAGAGGAAGATAAAGCACAAGTAGTCACAAGGGTAGTCACTTGGCTGTTCTGTTGTATTGTTTTTTGACAAGCCATCCTTGTAATGTGATGATAAACAGATTTGATGACAAACTGTTGAAGTTGTGGCCTGTGTCATCTCTCAAATGGGACTTCCACATTGAGGGCTTAGGGCGACTTGCAATTGTCAGTATGGTGGTCAGAGTGATAGGAATCCGCAGGTTCTTGTCCATTGTCGATGCTCTGGTAAGAAGGTGCGAGGCAAAAGTGTTTGATTGTGCAGGCTAAGTAAATCTGGCCAACATGAGTGCGTCCCTTGCATCCCGGGCAGCAATGTGGTCGCGTGCTGTTGCCTTCTGGCCTGTGCAGCTTCAGGTGGGTGAGCAGCAGCTTGGCGCTCCTGTTGGTGCTCCTGCTGTTGGTGCTGCAGTTGTTCATGGTTCTGCTGCTGCTGCGGCTGGTCTTCGTCCGAATCTGATGTCCAGGAGGAAAGGAAATAAATGGCTCCCATGCTTCTGGTATATGCCTCAGTTGAGGAAGCGCTCAGTCAAGGTAGCGCTCAGTCAAGGTGGGGAGAGGGGTTTCCCAGGAGATCACACTGGAGATGGGTGTCAGGCTCCAAACTTCCACAACAATGGGTATGCCTGCTAAAAATTCCCCCAGACCTGAGACAACAAAGTTCTGCCACCTGTAATGATCATCGGTGAAAACTCCTTTTTAATGGTGGAGCTGCAGCTGTTAGTAAGCAATCCACTTGTGAGGCCGCTGGGATTACCTGGCGTGTTCCAGAGGAGACGTGCAGGATGGGGGAAATGTGTTAAAATCAGAAAGGCCTCTCAAAATGGGATTATAGAGGCAATTAACTGGTTCTTAAGGGCTTTAAAGGCCTATCCCGCCTCTTGGAGGCGGGTTGGAAACGGGGTCTGAAACCCCGATTCTGGGAAAATTGCTCGGAGGCGGGCTGGAGGCAGGATCGGAGCCGCCCGCCATTTTTTGCTATTTTAACAACTCACACACCTCCAATCCCGCCTCCTCGGGCCTAGCAAAATTGAGCCCGTTAACTCTATTTCTCTCTCTCCACAGATGCTGCCTGACCTGCTGAGTGTTTCCAGCCTTTTCTGTTTTTATTTCAGATTTCCAGCTTTCTGCAGTAGTTTGCTTTGGTATGAAGATAAAGCCCTTCGTTTTCTCTGTGGTTATTCACTACCCCCTTCCCCCTCAATTCCACAGAATCAATGATAGCATTGAGCCTCTTGGATGGCTCAGGGTGTACCTGCACCACCTACTGTAGTACTGAGTCATACAGATCAGGAAGGTCCCAGTTCTGACCCTCAGTCTGTGCTAAGTAAACTGATCTACACCAGAGTGGCAGTAAGGTCTCTACAATTGGTCCCAGTGCCCCAGGCTAGGGAAGGCTGGGGGGGGGGGGGTAAACAGCCATGTTCCATTTCTGTTCACTATTCAGTGACCGTGCTCGATACTGCACATGTTTGGACATCAGATGAGGATAGGATCAGGCTTAGCTGTAACGCCCTCAATGGTAGAATGATCAGTCAACTGTCATTGTAAGTGCTCATCCAACTCGCATTTATATAGCACCCTTAACATAAAGAACATCCCAAGGTGCTTCACGGATAGGTGCAAAGAAAATAGACATCGAGCCAGGACGAGAGGGGTTAGGAGGGTTGACCGAAAGCTAAAATTGAAGAAATGGGTTTCGAGAAAATCTTTATAGAATCAAAGGGAGGCGAGAGGCAGAGAGATTAGGGAGGGAATTCCAGAGAGAGTAGGTCCCAGCCGGTTTTGTCACCAATGGTGGGACAAGGGAAAGGAGGGGGAAATAGACATAAGGACAGGCTCAGGATCGGAGTGTTCCATAGGTATATAGGGTTGGAGGAGACTGCAAAGATAGAGTGGGGCAAGGCAGTGGAGGGATTTAAAGACAGGGATCAGGATTTCAAATTTAATTCGTTGGGAGACTGGAAATCAATGTGGGTCAGTGAGGATACGTGAAGAATGGCAACTGAGGTAACGTACTGCAGCGTTATCACCTCCCATGGAACTGTACTTCAGCACAAGATGGCACCTTTAGGAAAGAAGCAAAGATTACAGCCTTTGATTCTGGCTTCGTGCTTTAGTGCCACGTATCCATTATTCTGTATATTGTTCATATTTGACTATCCAATACTCCATACACAGAGCATTTCTTAATTACACAGAACATGAACCAGAATACTTAATACAATTAACCAACTGGTTGATTCAGTGTAAAGATGATCAATGAATGGAATTGTTACCCTGCATTTTCCTACTATCTCATACAGACTGTATGTAAGTTAGTATGGGATGGTTAAGAGTCGCCACAGCGTGGCATCCTGTGATTTTCATAACCTACTGTGACCAGTGTGATTTTGCCCAGAAAAAGTGAGATTTTTAAATACTGATGCACTTTCTAGCAAGGATCACCGGATAATAATCAAAAGTGGGAAGCCTGGTCGATTCTCCGCTGCCCCCTCTAGATAGCAGTGCAATCTGGGACTGAAGTCTGGAGCCAAGTGAAAGAAAGCAGTGGGGGTGGGAGGCAGATGGGGATGTGACAGTAGGGAGCCTAGGATTGCCATCTGGATGCTTCTTCAGCAACTTGTCAGTTTTCAAAACTGCCGCCCGTGACATTCAGCTTCCTGTCCTGTCCAATTGTCGGGAACATTCTGAGTTAATGTTTCAGGTTGATGATGTCCGGCATCTTGCCCTGTCCAATCGCAACGCACATTTCTAGATCAATGAAATGCACATATTATTCTTCCACCTCCTGATAATTGTAACTGACGGCCCTATCCTGTGCCCCATCTCACCCACCTCCTCTCCTGTCGAAACCCTCATCCATGGCACGACGATTGATTTCTCCAATACTCTACTCATCAACTTCCCCGCTCCATTCCTCACAACCTCTGTTTAATCCATCTGACCTGAAACGTTAACTCTGGGGGCGATTTTGCCAGCCCTGGGGAGGCGGGTATGGAGGTGGGACTGCCAGGAAAATGGCAGAATCTGGAGGTCGGGTACCGAACCCGCCCCTGCCATCTTCCCAGGAGGCGGGAAGGGGATTAGTGCCAATTAACTGCCTGTTAACAGGTAGTTAACAGGCAGTTTTTTGGATAATCCCTATTTGAGCCCTAAAGTGCAGGCTTCTCGACGGCGCCGAACCTCACCAGGGTCAGCGAGGCGAGCCGTGGGTCAGCGAGGCGAGCCGTGGGTCAGCGAGGCGAGCCGTGGGTCTGCGGGCCGAGATGTCCGGTGTGCAGGTGAGTGATGGATACATATGTGCAGAGGTAAGTGTGTGAGGTGAGTCTAAAGTGTTTTAATAAGATTACTTACCTTTGCTTCTTCCTCCAGGCTTCATCCCTTCAGGTCTCTGGAGTCCCTCATCTCACCGGCTGAGAAAGCAGAATGGCCGCTGCATTCTCAAATGCATCAGCCTTCTGCTTTCTGCTCAGGACAGATCTCTAACTGAGCCTGTGTCCCAGGACTCAACTTGGAAGACAGATTGTCAGTGTTTGACAGCTTCACAGAGCTGTCAAACGCTGACAATTCATCTGTCAAAAGCTCTTGACAGATGAAACGTCACTCGCTGACATCACCAGTAACCGGCTTTCCCTTAATTGGCCTGCTAAACCCGCTGGGCGGGCTTATCAAGGTCAAGCAAGGGAAAATAGCGTGGGTTGGCCAGACGTCGATGGAGGCGGGACTGAAACCCGACAAGCAGCAGTCCCGCTTCCATCACGTCTCCATTGGCAAAATCATCCCCTCTGTTTCTCTCTCTGCCTGCTGAGTATTTCCAGCATTTTCTGTTTTTAGCACCCGCATTATTTTGCTTTTGTTACAGAGAACGTTCTGTCCAGTCTCCAGACTGAATAGTTCACATTCTGAAGGCAAACCAATAAAAGAACCCTTAAGGGGCTTGACAGGGTAGATGCAGGGAGGATGTTTCCCCTGGCTGGGGAGTCTTAGAACCAGGGGTCACAGTCTCAGAATAAGGGGTCAGCCATTTAGGACTGAGATGAGGAGACATTTCTTCACTCAGAGGGTGGTGAATCTTTGGAATTCTCTACCCCAGAGGGCTGTGGATGCTCAGTTGTTGAGTATATTCAAGACAGAGATCGATAGATTTTTGGATACTAAGGGAATCAAGGCATATGGGGATAGTGCGGGAAGATGGAGATGAGGTAGCAGATCAGTCATGATCTTATTGAATGGCGGAGCAGGCTCGAAGGGCCGAATGGCCTACTCCTGCTCCTATTTCTTATGTTCTTATGTTCTTAAGTGCGCTGCAACTCTCCTTCTAACTGGGCGGCTGCTGCATGAAAACAGTATTCTGATTGGGCCAGATAATAAGCCTCCTTCCGAGTGGAGAATGAGATGACTTGGGCTGCAGTGCTCGGGATTAAACAGAGGTTGTGAGGAATGGAGCGGGGAAGTTGATGAGTAGAGTATTAGAGAAATCAATCCTTGTGCCATGGATGAGGGTTTCGACAGGAGAGGAGGTGGGTGAGATGGGGCACCGGATAGGGCCGTCAGTGACAACCGTCAGGAGGCGGAAGAATAGTGTGTGCATTTCATTGGTCTAGAAATGTGCGTTGCGATTGGACAGGGCAAGATGCTGGACATCATGGGTGGCAATTTCAAACAAATGGTTTACTAAATCAGCTCAAAACTGGACAAATGGAAACCTGGACATTTAACATGATATACTGCTAGCATTAGGGAAGACAAGCAGCATATAAATTCAAGGCAGCAGGCTGTTAAAGTCACCAGCAGATATTACAAAGTTTTAAATTTTAAAACAAATTGAACGTAATGCAGCATGGGTGGCACAAGAGGCTAGCTCACAAGTACACCGTTTTTCCACTTCTGGAACCTGGGTTCAAATCCATCCCAGACTGCTGGAATGAAAGACTTCTCCCTTTGTTAGTTGTGAGCATCTTATAGGACATGAGGTTCAGCTTAGATCCATTTGTGCGAAGCACAAACTACCCAATGCAACTCACTCAGAGACTGCGATGAAGAGGAAACGTCACACTGATACAGTAAGGAGGCAGTGGGGAGGAACTTTGCAACTGGTTGCGCTATTCTTAGATGTGTTTTTCGCCAACAATGGGCACCCAAAGTGGCCTTCATAAGATGAATACAGATGAGGAAGGACATTCAGCCCATCTCAACTAATCCAACCAAAAGGAAAAGCCTACAGTTCCCACCATCAATTGGCTCTTGAATAATGCTTAAGGTTCTCTCCTCCACTACTCTTGGTGGATCTATACACCTTGTGAAGAAATTCTTCCTGACATCAGTCCTAAATTTGCTGATCATCAGCTGGAACCTTGTCCTACTTTCAGTTTTACCTTGAAGTGATGCTCCAGGTTTACCTTTTCTATACCGTTTAAAAATCTATCTATAAGGTCCCCCTCATTCACCTTTGTTTGAGGATAAGGGGCCCCATTTCTCCATTCTACCCTCACAGATCACTCCTCTGATTCTGGGAGCTCTTCTCTGACTGAAGTACCTCCAGGATTTGACAGTTTCTCTTTATCAGTAAAATGGAGGAATATCAGAGATCCATTAATTGATCAGTGTGCTCACAGCAGATCCCATTGTATTTGTGGGTGGGTCCGGCTGAAGTGTATTTTACTGGACTTTACAGCATTTCTTACCCATCATAATGACTGCAAGGATAATATTACTGATTTCCTGCAGGATTCTATGCCCAAATGCCAGCAGCAAACCTCCAACCAATTCGATCCAGCCCACAGCTATGAGGTAATATATGGGCTCTATCTTGAGGCCGATCTCGTTTAATGGGTACACTGTAGCAAACTTCACAAACTCATCCACCTGTTGAAGAAACACAGATAAAGGGAAAGAAAATCAACAACGTTGTACGGCAAGAAACAACAAACCTTAGAAAGATAGGACGAGGCCATTAGGCGAACAAGCTTGTGTCTCTTTTCTTAGATCAACCCAACCGGCCCACCTTCTCAATATATCCCTCAATCTCTTCTTCCCCAGAAACACATCCGATTGTCCTTTTAACCCATTTATACCATTTTCTTAAGTGGCCTCAACTAGTAACTTATTCCATAACGATTACACTTTAGATAAATAAGTTTCACTAGACTTCCCTTCTTACTCCGGACATGCTCATTTCAAATTTGTGCCCCCTGGACCCTTTGCCAAAGTGACCAATCTACCCAGATCAACGTCACCCAATCCTCCTGATGGGGGCTGTCCAACTTTGCTTACGCTTTGCTTTAAACCTGTTACTTGTGAATTATCATATAAACACGAAGGAGAATAGGAGAATATCACTTGGCCATTGGTGCCCACCTCCTGGCAACCAGCTGAAGAGCAGCATGGTGGTGACTGGTAGCTGCTGCTCCTCCACCCTCTCGACCACACAGGGCACGTGGGCCTATATGGGGGGGAAATTGGAGGCTCATCAAGGTGAGGGCTTTTAGTGCTCAGGAATGGATTTTTTTCCCCCATTTTGTGTACCCAGTGTTAACATCAAACACACCCGGGCCAGGTATAGTGCAGTCAGCAATAGGCACTCTGCCCCAATCTTAAAATGCTCCCACTACACAAATGTGACATTATCACTTCCCGCAATAGCCATCCTCCTGAATCTTTCAAATAAACTTTCCAATTTGTTGTTAGCTAGTGCCAATCAGGTGCAGGTTTGTGCTCTGAGAGTCCATTCCTATTTAGAGATGGGTTTCCACTGAGCAGGCTCATATCATGCAGAGCCATGACAGCCAGTATCCCCTCAGTTTGGGCTGGATCCAAACACAGGCCTCAGAGAGGAAAGCGAAATACTCGAACCCACTGCACCACCCAGACTGAGGTCACAACCTCACAAACACGGGGGAAAAAAATGTCCACTACAGATTCTCTGAGACATACAACATATCTGAACCCTACAATTTGTCATTAAATCTCTCCTGCCATCGACCCTATCACAGACCCTTCTCTTTTCTTCTTTCCTCCCTTTCCCTACCTCTGTACTTGCTTAAAACCGGCTACATCTCTAACCTCTTCCAGTTCTGGAGAAAGGTCATCGACCTGAAACGTTAACCCTGTTTCTCTCTCCACAGATGGCGCCTGACCTGCTGAGTATTTCCAGCATTTTCTGTTTTTTATTTTGCTTTTGTTGAACCATACAATCATTCATTTGTTCATTTTCCGAGAATTTGAGCCACAATTTTAAACACAGAGAAACTTTCACTGAAGACAGAGCGAACAGGCACCCACGTCCTGTAATTAAAGAGGTTCCATCTTTTTCCTGCCCCACAGAATATTAAGAGAAAGGATTTCCTCTGTTCACTATTTTTAGTGAGCTCTTAAATCCACCTGTAAAGGTTTGGTTCTTAACAGCTAACAGAGGAAATCTCCCTCCCGCCCCCACTTCCTGACAAAGAGCTCCCTCTGAGTAAGGAAGCTCTGCTTTAGATCTCCGCTCGAGGTTACCCTCCCCATCGCCAGGATATCGGCCGATGTCACTGGGCCAAGAGTTGCTCCTGACCACCTTCTGAATTTCCTCTCTCCACTTTGGCCATCAAGCTGAAGTGAGGAACTGTTGGCGTTAACTCACGTTGCACCATTATATTGCACATCATATTAGCCAACCGGCACTATTTACTACAAAGATTTTAATTTTTAAAAATTCTCCTCTTATTCTCTCCCCTTAACTCCTCCTCTCCCACTACTGGCTTGGAATGCCACAGCCCACAGCTGGCCCACCAGTACCTCACCCAAGTGGCCATTTTCCAGGTACAGGCCTGGTCTATTAGGGGCTGAAATAGCCGTCTGTGCTATTTCTAGTGCCCTGGTTAACACACAAACGAAATTCCTCTGTTTTGCTATATTTGAAATGGTTACCCACGAAGTGAAAATAGAGCGCACAAGCATTTGATGCAAACACGCCAACCAGTGTGCTAAAAGTAGCACACAGAGGAAGGTCAACTCAAAGTACTTATTCAGTTGCCAATGGTGAGGGTCATCACAGCCTACACGTTTCCAGCTTGGGTTGCCAGAGAGGAACCGGGGGCCAATAGCGCAAACCACATTGCAGAGTTGAGACGCCTGTACGTTGAGTGCCGATCGCATCCTGTGGGACAAACTGCTGTATTACATGAGGTCAGTGAATTGAAATAAATTGCATCTGCTCCCAGGACCTAGCACCTGACCTCACTTTGAACTTATTAAAGGAAGGAGACAGATTAAGGGATGCAACCGGGCAAACCCATTGGGCTGCTGGGAAAATTGGAGCATTTAAAAGGTACAGTGGCCACCTGAGTAGCAGTCTTGGAATAGTGTTGTTCCTTTATAATTTTCGAATATCTTTTAATATGTCAGCCTTTCCAAAAATACATATATATATATATATATATATATAGGAGGGGAAAAAAGTACAAAGAGGACAAACCCATGGCAGGCCAAAAGCGACCCAACGTTGAGGCATTAAACGGAGGCTGTGGGCTAGTGATGGAGCACGCAGACCCCAACCCCACTTGATGGCTGGGGAAGTGGGCATGATGCTACAGACAGGAGTGTGAGGAGGGCACCTCCTACAAGATGGCAGTTCACCGAGCCCGACAGGAGGTGGCAGGCCAGCTGGCTGCTGTGCACGATAGTCTGCAAGACCCGGGAACAGGAGAGGGAGACGATGGCGGACTATAAAAGGAACCCGGCAAGCGGAGATTACCCAACAGTACCATGTAGCAAACTGATGGTGCAAGATTACATGCTACAAAATGCTACCGTTCAACCCGTCCCACACGTATTGCTTGCCCACATCAAACTCCCACATAACCCTTTGTTGCATCTTATACATGCTCAATGGCCTGGATATTACCACCACCTCCGTCCCCCCCCCCCCCCCCCCCCAACCCCTCCCCAACGTAAGGCAGGAGGTGGTTGGGGGGGGGGGCTAAACGCTAAAAAAACAGGAACACGTCCCCAAACTGCCACACACGTGCCCGTTGCCGATAGCGATGTGTGCGACAGGAAGGCGGGAACTGCCAGCTCCAGAAGGCAAGTGCTTTTTATAGCACTCCGTGTGGGTCATCAGGAGCAGGAGTGTTCCCCCAGGCCCCTCGAGGAAGCCTTCGGCCTCTCTTCTGCCGATGGTGACCACTCTCTAACCCCTCCTGCGATCACATCCGATCCCCCCCCCCACCCCCACTCCAATCTGCAGCCTGCCCCACAATCACATCCGATCCCCCCCCCCATCCCCACTCCGATCTGCAGCCTGCCCCACGATCACATCCGATCCTGCCGCCAAATCTGCAGCCTGCCGCATGATCACAGCTTTCCACCCACCCGATGATCTGCAGCCTGCCCCACGATCACAACTGCTGGGGACCGACCCACAGGGTCCCTGGCTGCGTCCTCCAGCCGCTGGTTTTCCCACCCAGCAGCCGGCCGGCCTGTCAATTTGGCCGGCTGCTAGACGGGAAACGGAAGTAAAAAATTATAACAAGGTCCTGCCGTTACATTTGTCAGGACCTCCACGTCCCCAGCCTTGCCGGGATTCCCTCCCCCCCACCCCTGCTACCGTGCTCCCCCGCACCCTCCCCGTGAATATCGGGGCCAATATTTCAGCAGGGCACACATTCAAGCTGCGTCTTACAATGGAAAGCCTTGTCACACTCACATCTTCCAAGAACTTCACACATTAAACCACCGTAGCACAAACACGATCACTTACTGACACCTACGCTGGGCTTTTGCTTGGGCACTGGGCAGCCGTCAATGACCTTGCACTTTGGGAACTGCAATGCGGTGGCACTGGGCAGCTGTGTCATGCGATTCGGTGTGAAAGGAGACCGATGCATCTGTGAGAAGCGCGTTGACGGATATTGCAGTGTTTGCTGTAACAAGGCACAGTTGAGGGCAGAGCCATCCCCATGTTGCAATTTGCTTGCAGGCGTGCTTGCTCCAGATGGCAAAAGCTCTGCAACTGGCATTCTGCTGAACTATGGGAGGTTGAGGCAGGATCCTCAGTCATTGGCAGGTGGGTGAGCCAAGGTTGGCACATAGGCTTGGGGCCTGCTGATTTCTCCACAATCCTTTTTTCATCTTGTACCATATAAACCATTAAAAAAAAAATGTACACAAGGAGTAAAAACAAAATTGTTTTGAAATGTTAAAAATTTGAATGTCAATAATATGAAATAAATCTGTAATAACAGCAACACTGCACTAAAAAACACTGGGAAAAATAAAAAGCACAAGCTTTTGCCACTTTAAAGAGCTCCTCTGTGCATAAAGCTACTGTTGATCCCATTCCAAACAAAGGGAAAAGAGCAAAGCTGGCACCAATACTGCCTTCTGGTGTTATGTGCTCTTCTAAATAAGTCTGAATCCTGAGGCCTTAATGAGACTTGTTCCTGACTTGTGCCCGAGCTCTCAGTACACAGGCTTCTCCCCATCGCATTAGGCCAAGGGCTTCTCCCCATCGCATTAGGCCAAGGGCTTCTCCCCATCGCATTAGGCCAAGGGCTTCTCCCCATCGCATTAGGCCAAGGGCTTCTCCCCATCGCATTAGGCCAAGGGCTTCTCCCCATCGCATTAGGCCAAGGGCTTCTCCCCATCGCATTAGGCCAAGGGCTTCTCCCCATCGCATTAGGCCAAGGGCTTTTCCCAATCGCATTAGACCGCTCTGATAGGTGATGAATTAGCACCAGTAGTGCAGCGGTACTGCTGGGGCACAGAAGCACATTATCTACCCTCAGGTGCCAATTTCTCCCCTCCCTAATCTATGGGTGATCTCACTAACTATAGTGCCTCAGCAGTTGCTCTGGCTGAATTTGGGCTATCGCAGCACAGAGCAGGGATCAAATCAGAGACCGTCCTGGCCAGTATGCCTCAGCATGCAGGGCACCCCCATGGAGCTGTTTCTGGTGAAGATTCACCACAGTGATTTTTAACAAATAATAAAGTGAGTGCAGTAATCAATCCACAGAGATCATTTACATTAAAAGAAGTTCCTTCTCTCACTCCAACTGAGCAATAAGCAAAGCCCTCGAGTCTCCTTGGTGCAGGGCCAACCCCAACTCTGTAAATCTGTCTGGAGTGAAGTTCAAAAAGCAAAGTGGTAATCAATAGTTATATCTCAGTTAAATGAACTGCTGTTAAAAGCTCCAACAGCATTCTTAACCATAGAACTGCTGACAAACAAATCTATGAACAGTCAAACTTTGAACCCACCAATGCAAGACTTACACCTTCACTGGTCATTGATAGAGACTCAAGCCCTGAAATTATGGCATACGAATATTAGTGTCCCAACACTCAACACATTCGTACAAAACTCCGCCTTCTCTTTTAATGGCATGGAGAAAGAAATTTCATTCAATTAAGGTAAATATTTGGACGCTAATAAAAGGTAGATATAATTTCAAGGCCCGAGTTTTAATAAACATCTCTCATCTCAGAGGCTACTTGCATCAGTATTGGAATCATCCACATTTACTCCCACTCATGTGGGGACCATAGCTCATGAATAATTCAGTCTGCTCTCTTCTACCATAATCTCACACCTCCGCAAATAGTACACCAGGGGGTGTTTAAGAATTAGCTGCCCGAATTTGGATTCAGACCTGGTGAGGTAAACCACATTTTTTATTAAAAGGAAAACTCCACGCTGCAAATAGACAAAACACTCCCCCAATGCCTAGTCTTTTCTTCTTTAAATTTCAGTTGAACAGAACAACCTTTGTGGTAAATATTTTCAACTTACTAAGAGCAGTTACTTATCGCAATAGGGAAATCATCACAAGAGCAACCTTATGTCACCAGACCATATCACTCATTGCTGTTGAAACAGCATTTGTCCTCTTTCGACACAGTGCGAGATATAAATCATTAACATGCACAAAAACATGAACTCTGCTTCTGTTTAACCATCAGTCGAACTCACTTTTCCAGAAATCTCCAAATTAAAAGGCTTTCCTGCTCACTCGCGCTTGTTCTCTTCCACTCTCCAGCAATAAAAGAACAGACAACTGGTAAAACACGCAAAGGCAATACACTGCCGACCATATAGAAATCATGGAAAATATTACAATGTAGTATTTGTCCAGTTACAGCATTTACAATTGGTTCAAGTCTTTGGGAGCGATTTTGGCTGGATAACTTAGGCGTTAAAGAGGTAAAGAGGTGGCCAAGATGGGGTCTCAAGCTGCAACGCTGGCTTAGCCCGCGTTTAGCGCAAGATGCATTCTTGGTAAAGGTGTTGAAGCTTGCACTAGGAACAGCCGCCCGGAGGATCATTAAGGGGCTGACTGACAATTAAATTGCCTGCTAGCGCTCATTAAGGGGGCTGCATGCCATTTTGGTGGATAATGCTTCATTTAATGACCTCTCCTACAGCGACCAGCTGAACAGGAGTAAACAAGTAATTGCTGAGAATTTTGAGCGCTACTTAAAGGTATATCATCTTTTACTGTTCACTTGCTACTGGAGACAGTTTGAAGAGGACTTTTGAAACACATCGGGAGATTTTCTGGGACACTTTGTCAAGATTTCGCCAACACTATCAATATTTAATCTGGAAATTCTCTGAGGATTTCACCTAAAAAGAGCGAGTGCTGTGCTACTCTACCTTATAGGAGTCACCAGGGGAAAGGGAGTGCTTGGTCATGGGCATCTTGCTAGGGGTCCCCCTTGGACTGCAGGATGAATGGGAGGAGGAGATGAGGCCAGACTGAGCAGCACCAGCTGCTGCAGGAGAGAGGGACAGGAGGGCGAGGTGGCGTCCTTCCCCCGCATACAGGATATCCCTCTGTAAGGTTTCCAAAATTTGCAGATCCCCAAAACCTAAGGAAAAAGGACTTTGGAACTACCCCAGAGTGATAAAAATGCATTTGGGCCTAACATAAGGAATTTAAGACCAAAAACCAAGTTTTGGCATTTTAAAAAGACATGTCTGGACCTGTAAGGGAGATAAGGCTGCACAGGAGATGGGTTCAACCTCTGTAATAGCAGTTTTGGGTATTGCAGTTAAATTGTATTGTCTGGGAATCGGGATGACCTCACTCAAGCCCCAGCAAGCATTAACATTTGGACAATAGGCCCTGGGAGAAGGCAGCCCCACCCAAAACACAGGAACCATTAAAACCTATCACAGAACCCATTAAAGACATACATAAAGATAGGAGTCCTAGGCCCAGCAAGAAACCCAAAACATGAGGACAATGCAAACTCCGATTAAACAACAGATCGACAGGACGCAAGCCATTTGACACTTAGTAAAGTCGTTACTGTTGACGAGGTCTTACAATGACCAGGATTTGATTTGGTTTTGACAAGGCCACTTCAATTTAGTATAATTGAAGGCCCATCAAGCAGTTACAAGAGTTGAAGTTAAAACAGTTACAGTTCAAGTTCAACGGAAGGCAGTTCTGCAGTTCAATCGAAAAGCCTGTTTTCAGCAAAGTGAGTGCTGGAGTTACAGAGTTGAGGACAAGCAGGCAGAAGGCAGTTTCCACAGTTCTGCAAGAAGGCAGTTCCACAGCTCGGAAGAAGACAGTTTAAACAGAGGCAGAGTTACAGCAAGAAGTTCAACAAAGGCGGCCAACAACTTCACAAGCAGACCGACACGCAAGTAGAAACCAGAGCGACTGCCTCAGTGACCATCGGACACCTCGCGGCAACAAGGGCCTTATGAAACCTTTTACTCAAAAGACTCTAAACCCTAACTCTAAACTGTCAAGGAGTCGTTTGGTGAGCATTATCCCTGGTTCTCCAGAGTCCAACCTAGCTAGTGAAGTGGGATTGGGAGGGGTGAAGTATTCTTCTAATGTTATTTCCCTCGCTTGTACCGAAGTGTTCCCCACCTTTAGAGTGTGAAGAGTGTTTGTGTTGTGTTTTACTTCCTTGAATAAAAGTCAAAGTTCTTTCATCAAAACCTGTTGTCTACTGCACCTTTGTTCACAACCCCCAAATAAGTCCAAGGTTTAGAACCAGGGGCGTGGGAGCGATTCGAACCGCTCGCTGAGTCAGAGGTGAGGCTGACCCCTACCACACCACACCCTACATAATGGCGACCGCAGCAGGACTTGGAAAAGGGGTTGTGAAGCATTGGACACTGATTTTGAGGCGAGAACTGTAATGGAAGAAAGGATTTCAGATTATGTGTTCAGCAAGGTGAATATGGAAAAGAAGTGGGTCACTAATCTGTTAAAGACTGGGCGCCCGGTAGATGCTGCAGCTAAATGGACAGAAGGGAAGGATCATAAAAAATCCATAGAAAAGGCAGTCTGGCTGATGTGCTTCAAGAAACAGATCCAACTTTTGGACAGACTCGTTGAAGCACAGGCAGCCGAGATTCAGGAGTCAGCCCTGGAAGTCCAAACAAAGGCCCTAGCAGGGGAGAAGTTACTGTTAGCATTGCAGGCTCTAAACCAGGAAAGAGTGCAGTTTAGTGGGGGAGCATAAGACCCGGCAGGAATATTTACAGTGTCAGTTCACAGAGGCCAAGAACAATGAGCTGAGGTTGCGGGAAAAGAATGCCCGCCTGGCAAAACAAGTAAGAGAGCAGGAGGAGACAGTAAAAGGCTTACAGGTAGCCTATAAGGTAATGAGCGCACAGGGGTTTGAGGATGCAGACCATGGCCCCTGCCAGAAGCAGATAGAGAGTCTGAACCTTGCTCTAAGGAAGGCAAAAGGCATCGTGTGCCTCATAAGCCCGAGTGCAGCTCGGGTCGACTTTACAGGGAACCTGGGGAGAACGGTTCAGACACCACAGATAATGCCAAGGGACAACCCGGTTGAGGAGCAGGAGGGCCCACGACCACCACCCATAGCGCCAAGCTTTAGCGAAGTCTGGCAAGAAAGCGGGGTGGAGTTAGGCGCAGAAGCTGAGGTGGAAAAACCCCCGCAAGAGAGGCTGGGACCGGGGCCGATGTGCCTGGCCCGGCAGCAAAGGTTTGGCCCACCCGCTGATAACGGGGATGGGGGACCCCTCCAAAACCAGTTCGTTGTTCCCCACGGGACCCAACAGCTCAGGGCTATGGTAAGCCACCTGAGTAAACTCACCCAAAAGGGGGACCCCTCAATCCACTTCATGGAAGTGGAACAGGCAGCAGGCATCAATGGCTGTGATGATGCCGAGATGGCAAAAATGCTCCTGTTCTCACTGGATGGCAAGCTATACCAGTCCCTGTCTGCTGAGAGCAAGAGAGGACAGAATGGGTATGTTGCCATCAGAGAGGAAGTTTTAGAGGCCATGGGGATGAATGAGGGAAGTCCTTTCTCCCGGGTGGAGAAAACAGTGCAGCTTGAAGGGGAGACCCCACAGGCTTTCGCAGACAGGCTGTGGCCCGTGTACAGGGGTGCTTGTAATGGGGATCTCGACAGGGCTCACCTAAACCGGGACGAGCTGGCCCACTGGCTCCGAAGCCTAGTGGCAAACAGCTTGCCACGGATCAAAACCAAGGCTGAGCTTTGGTTTGACCTGAGGGACCCCCGGGTCACCGAGGAGGCAGTGGTCAGACAGCTGAACCTGGCCTACCAGAACGGTAGAGGGGCTGAAGAGCCCCCACTAAAAGGGAAAGTGCATGAAATAAAACCCGGCCAGAGTAGGAAGGAGTGGCATCAGGAAGGGAATAACCCTTCCAGCACAAAGCTTAACTGTGTGGGAAGGATGGACACTGGAGGAAGGAGTGTAAGAATCCTTGGAAGGATAACAAGGGAAAGAATTCCTCAGCCCCAGCCCAAAAGGCAGAGACAGGGATCCCTCCCGCCACGGTCGAGTCATTTTTGGACGCCATGAGGTCCCTATTGACTGGCCCAGGGAAGGTAGCAGCAACCACCGGTGCTCTGACCCCATCAGCCCCATACAACGCAGACCTATGACTAGAACCAGTGCAGCCTGTCCACCTGTGTTCCCCGGGATACAATGGTAAGATGGGGGTGGAGAAAGTGCAGGGGAGATGTTTGGTGGACACCAGAGCTGCCAGCACGGTGGTCCATTCGGAAGACCTGACCAATTCACCCAGGTCTAACGGGGTCCCGTACAGTTTAATGGGATTCACAGGGAACAAGCAGGCTGGGGCAATAACCAAACCTTTGGACATAGATTTAGGATCCCTCCATACCATGTGGGAGGGTAACCAAAAGGCCGGCAAGTTGGCCAAGCAGGGGGCCAGGGAAGGAGAGTTCTGGGATCCCTGTAAAGCAGGTCCGGTAGCCGCAATCCGGGACAAGGGAGGCACACAGGAGGTAGCTTTGCCCCCCAGACTTAAAGCAGGTCCAAGCCCAGAATCCCGTCCTTAAGGCCGTCCTGGTAAAGAGAGAGAATGGGGAGTCCCTAGAAGGTCCGTTCAGGGCAGAGGACGAGCGCCTGTTTTCACCCTTTCACCAAAATAACCCCCTCAGTCTGTAAATCTATGCGGAATGTTAATAAACTGCTCCGATCATTCAAACATGTGCCATGTTCTAGCAAACCTGGTGGCATGGCCAGATGACCTCCTTACTCAAGAGATGGATTGTTAGCTCAGAACTGTGTTCCAAAATGGCATTTATCAACAGGGATGGAGTGAGGACAAACAGATGGCACAAGATGAGAAGAGACTGCTGACCATATGGAAATCAGCAAACAGCAGCCATGTAGTACTGGAAAACCACAGAGAACAGGCAAAGGAACTGAAACAACTGCAACCAGATGGACTAAAGTTTCCTTCAGGAGGTGCACAGCAGTGAACACCTAATGAACATTAGGAAACATGTGGGAAATCAACAGATCACGCAAGTTACCAATTTTCTTTCTTTTCTTGCTGAAGTCACAAGCACTAACCCGGTATTTAAGTTTACATTAAGGGAAAAGGAATAAGACCAGGTATTATAGCTGTGTAATGAAGGGCAGATAAAGGTTTGTTCTGGCAAAACACATTTTAGATTGTTAATGTTTATAGAAAATGTGCATATAGGTCTCAATAGAAACGGCGGCTGTGGTACATCCCCATTTTATAAATGAAAGGCCAATAGTAAAAGCTCTGGGGTCAGATGTCAGTCAACATGCTCGGGGAATCAAACGGCCTGAAGGCTTTAGATCACGTGGTTAGAATTACGTTGGAAATACACGCAGAATCCTTGAACAGACGTCTGTGTAGAATTGGGTTATACGGACATTGCGAGTTAAACCTGCTGACAAATACAACAACACTTGTATTTATATAGCGCCTTTAACGTAGTAAAATGTCCCAAGGCGCTGCACAGGAGTATTTTAAGACAAAAAATTTGACACCGAACCACATAAGGAGAAATTTGGGCAGGTGACCAAAAGCTTGGTCAAAGAGGTAGGTTTTAAGGAGCGTCTTAAAGGAGGAAAGAGAGGTAGAGAGGTGGAGAGGTTTAGGCAGGGAATTCCAGAGCTTAGGGCCTGGGCAACAGAAGGCACGGCCACCAAAGGTTGAGCGATTATAATCAGGGATGCTCAAGAGGGCAGAATTAGAGGAGTGCAGATATCTCGGGGGGGTTGTGGGGCTGAAGGAGATTACAGAGATAGGAAGGGGCGAGGCCATGAAGGGATCTGAAAACAAGGATGAGAATTTTGAAATCGAGGCGCTACTTAACCGGGAGCCAACGTAGGTATTGGCGAGCACTGGGGTGATGGGCGAACGGGACTTGGTGCGAGTTAGGACACGGGCAGCCAAGTTTTGGATGACCTCAAGTTTACGTAGGGTGGAATGTGGGAGGCCGGCCAGGAGTGCGTTGGAATAGTCAAGTCTAGAGGTAACAAAGGCATGGATGAGGGTTTCAGCAGCGGATGAGCTGAGGCGGGGCGGAGACGGGCGATGTTACGGAGGTGGAAGTAGGCGGTCTTTGTTATGCTGCAGATATGTGGTCGGAAGCTCATTTCAGGGTCAAATATGACACCAAGGTTGCGAACAGTGTGTTTCAGCCTCAGACAGATGTTCGGGAGAGGGATGGAGTCAGTGACTAGGGAACGGAGTTTGTGGCGGGGTCTGAAAACAATGGCTTCGGTCTTCCCAATATATTGGAGAAAATTTTAGCTCATCCAGAACTGTACGCCGGACAAGCAGTCTGACAATTTAGAGACTGAGGAGGGGTCGAGAGAAGTGGCAGTGAGGTAGAGCTGAGTGTCGTCAGCGTACATGTGGAAACTGACGCTGTGTTTTCGGATGATGTCGCCAAGGGGCAACATGTAGATGAGAAATAGGAGGGGGCCAAGGATAGATCCTTGGGGGCACCAGAGGCAACGATGCGGGAGCGGGAAGAGAAGCCATTGCAGGTGATTCTCTGGCTATGATTAGATAGATAAGAACAGCCCAAAATAAGTGCTAGGATGCCGCTCAGCTGAAGTGCATGGGAAACATATCCATTAAAGGATGTAAAGGAGTACAAGTGGCCCAGAATCAGGCTGCTCACCAGATGGGCAGAGTCTGCTGAGAGCAGTGACTAAAAGTGAAATTTCAATATGTGAGAGTCAGCATATCAGAGACACAACATGGGAATCCATGACTGATGAGAGAGTTGCTACAAAAGCCTATGAATAAAACCAGATAAAACATACTGGCCTAGAAATTCATCTCGGACGGTGACACAAAACGGGCGGTATCGGTATTCCAGAACTGAAGATCAGGCGCTGTGTATAACAGACGGCCAATCCGATACACCCGCTTTGCACCTTCGCCTGAGACAAATTTCTAGGCCAGTGATCCTTAAAGTGTATTAAAAAAAACATAAAATGCAGCTTTTACTTTAAGGAATGTGGAATTTATTGTCTAGGAACTAACTCCCGAGTGCTGTGTGTTGAACGGAAAAAGTATCTGGCTGTACAGACTGTGATGTTATTTCTATAAAATGTGTCATCCAATGAGAAACTCTCCAGAAGACAACTCTAATGTTGGGATACAGAGACTAAAGCACCTTAAAAGAGAGGAGTGATACACGATTAGGAAACTTAAAAACAGAAAAGGTACAAGAATTGATCCATTCTACATGAAGCAAAGTGTAAAGTCCATAAGCATCGAAAACTCTCAAAATTGCCAATAAGTATTTCAAATCTAAAATAAGTGCCGATTACTCCATCAGCCTCTGAAATGGGCACTCATTGACTCAATCACCAAATAGAGGGGCAATGAGTTTGCACAAGGCTATTATATCAGACAATGGCCCAAGTCCTGCCGTTCTCACGTGGCCAGTTACAAAGCCATATTTATGTTGAAGCCTGATGGAGTTCAGATTGTAGGAGGGGTGATAGCAAGGTGACCTGCCCGAGTGGTTCTCCTATTTTGATATTTCGGGTTACCGCCAGTCTTCCCTTTGGAGGCTGATCGGCTACACGGAGACCAGTTTTTCTGCACATATCTGGAATACTGATAACATTAAAAGATAGCCATCCCTTTTGCTGTTACAGATGGATAGCACTGTTGTAATCACATTGCATGTCATGCACCAGTAATGTGACAAAAAACTGCTTTAAATATTTTGATTGCCCCAGAAAAAGAGAGGCCTGCGTTCATGACTCCTTCCTCAACAGTTGGCCAAACCCTCTGGTGTGTAAAACTACAGTACAAATATACACAACTGTGCCGTCAATGTACACTCCCATAAATGCTGCATTAAGACCAATATATAGACCGCTGTACAATCTTTCTCTTTAAAGAATTTTCAAAGAATATGTTTTCACCTTGACTCTTAATGGTTGACTGCTATGATGTTTGGATTTGTAATGACTGGCATTGATGACTGATGTTGGGGCCGAGTTGCTTCAGTATACTCGCATCTATTTTCCAAGCGCACTGAACAGCTCAACATATTCAGTGGGCCACAGGAAGAGGCAGCGAGAGCCATGAAAACCAATAGATCTGCACTGCTGCCTGGTCTACGGAGGGCAGGTTATTTGCTTTGAGGAGTGCCAGTGATGATGGCAGAACCACTCAGCAGCACTCAACGCGAGAAAAAAAATGATCACTTAAGATCCAGAGGTCAGCTATCTGGGGATGGTGAAGGGGGAGCTAAGGAGGGGCTGGTAAACTCATCAATCGCCAGCCCACACCACCTCCTGAAGTATAATAATTACCTATACACCCCAACTCTCTTTATTTCCACTTCACTGATATCTTTTGCTCTTCTCTCCCCTCCCTTCCCCCTGCTTATCTCTTCAGCAGCACTGGTTAACAGATGTAAAGACACTGTGCTCTGAAGATTATTCTGGTAACTGAAGAGGTTACCATTTGGTGCAATATTCAGCCGATTACAACTGTTTTCATTGATTTAACCCTTGTGCTGCTGCTACACTCTGTGCAGTCCGCTGTATTGTTTTGCTAGTCTATTGCTGGACCTTAATAAACTCCTTGTAAAAAACACCTCCTGTGTTAACATTTACTGTTTCCCTGTGTATTTGAAGCAATATGATCTTTGATAGCTGGTGACAAAGGTTATAATCATTTCTGCCATCAGGAAGAGCAATTACTTTGAAATCAACTTTACCCATATTGATGAACTTTTAGAATTTCATTTTTGCCAACTAGTGGTAATGGAGAAATACTGTGTGTATTAAATACTAAGGGCCTATCTTGGGGAGGCCAGTGATCTTACTGACACATTAGTACCAGGGAGAAGGAAACCACACAATTATCAATTCCTGCTGGTAAACTATAGGGCTTAATGTACCTATGAGCATGTCATGTAGATCATGGATGAGACAGTGACATTCACCACCTGTTCCAGCACTAAGTCATGGACTCCAGCTTACTTTCAACAACAACAACTTGCGTTTATATAGCGCCTTTAACATGGAAAGAGTCCCAAGGTGCTTCACAGAAGCTCATGGGAAAATCTATGCCGAGCCATAGGAGGGGGAATTAGGAGGGGTTTTACCAAAAGCTTGGTCAAAGAGGTGGGTTTTAAGGAGGGTCTTAAAAGGAACAGCAGAGGGGTTCAAGGCAGGAATTCCAGAGTATGGGGCCTAGACACAGCTGCCAATTTTGGGGCCCAGAGGAGTGGGGGTGGGGAGATGCACAAGAGGCCAGAATGATTAGAACAGAGTTTGGGGGGTGGGGGGGGAGAAGGTTACAGAGATATGGAGGGGTGAGGCTATGGAGGGATTTAAACAGCACCACCTTGTGTTTATATAACGCCTTAAACATAGTAAAACATCCCAAGGTACTTAAACATAACGATAATCATTTTAAATTTGAGGTCAATTCAAAAACAGTTTTGTAAACACTCAAATTAAAATTACAAATATGGATATTAATTTTAAGAAACGAGGAACAAAAAAATCAAAAACAGATGGAGCCATATCTTTAATATGGCATGACATTACACATCTGTTCAGCTCACAACTGGGAGTAAGGGTTTCTGCCCTTGCCCAGATGTCTGCTTTTAGCTCTGCCGTTGGCAAGAACTCGAATTTGGTAGACGGCCAAATTTCCACTACCGGTGAATTTAAATCACATCGCCCAATGGGAAAGATCCCCGACACAGACCCAAGTCTATTTCTCCGCGTGGCATGGGCTCAGCCACAAACCCCATATTGTTCGAAGCCTGTAGCCCCGCTTTAATTTCACATATAACAATCACAGTTACAGCTGGTTAGGTGCAACTTAAGCAGCAGCTCCATACTGAATTTATCTAATTGCTTCTCACAGGGGAAGAACATACTCCTTTTATGAAGAGGGGTGAACAGAGTAGAGTGAGCCGGGAATTTATACATACTCTTGAAACACAAATGTGGGCGACACTGTATCTGTTGGAGGATATTGCAGGTTAATGACTCTACCCAACTTCTCCTTCTCTGGTTTTATTGCAGCTTTGTTGCAAACTGGATAATCTTAAATTCCATCCTATTTTTGACTGAAACCATCACTATCTTGGTTGCCAAAGTCGTAACAATAACAGGAATGCAGCTGTAGGAGCGAAGTGCGTCTTTTTCAAAACAATATATAGGTGTTCCCACACGAGGGGAAATGTTTACATGCAGACTCAGTTCCTGGAGCAGCCCACCGCACAACCCCTGCGGTTTCACTGCCCCTGTGAGCAATGTTTCCGTGACAGGTTCACACCAGAACGAGCGTTATCTTGTTCCACTACGAGATGCGCAAGAAGGGCTGATGCGTTGTTCTCTCCGATTTTCCATCTTTCCTTGTGAAAGAGTTTTGCACAATATCCTATCCCAGGATGGTGTTGATTTCGCTGACCTCTGCCAGAATGTCAGGTGGGATGCTATAATTGACAGCAGTGCCTTTGGGCTAAGGAGGGAAACATATCTGCCCAAGGTTCCTATTCCTGACTGGTGTCCAATGACACTTGCTGAGTTTGTAGATGTCCAGTGAAAACAAGATTGAGCTTGGTGCCCTCCACAGTCAGATAGCCACTGGCCCTCATTTTCAGAGCCACACATGAATAAGCGAGCCAACACCTTTGGGGACAAAGGATAAACTTGACCTTTAGTTTTTATAAAGTATCTCAAACCTGCTTTGTGCCAATGTTGAGATGAGGAACTCACTGTTCCAAGCCTGCACCCTACCATTCTGTGGGTGTGGTAAACTGCGCCTCCAATATAATGGGTCACCGTGCTGGCTCTGCACAATGAAAATCCAGATATTACCGATGAAATAGTAACCCCAAGGCCTCAGCCACCATAATCAAGCTCTGGTGGCACAGACTTAAGCTATGTTCACCCTACATTCTGGACCTTTCTCTCGTGTCTTTCTCCAGTTTCTCTCCTTTCTCGGGTCATGTCTTCTCATCTTGTCCATGAGACCCACCTCCTGTTATCTTGACCCCCCTTCACACTAAACTGCTGACCACCCAACATCCTTTCCTGGCCTCCATGCTAGTTGACATTGTAAATGCTTCCGTCTTCTCAGCTACTGTCACCGACCCTTTCAAAACTGCCGTCATCACCCATCCGTCAAAAAACCCACCTTAACCCCTGTCCTTGCAAACTACCATCCATCTCCAACCTCCCTTTCCTCTCAAAAGAATGTGCTGTTGCCTCCCAAATCTGTATCTATCTTTCCTGCAACTCCATGTTTGAATTTCTCCAATCAGGATTCTGTCCCTGCCACAGCACTGAAATGGCCCTAATCGATGCATTATCTTTTGTCGTCCTCCTCGACCTCTCTGCAGCCTTTGGCACAGTCGACCACACCATCCTTCTCTCCATTATCCAGCTCAGTGGTATAGTCCTTGTGTGGTTCCACTCTTACCTATCTAATTATAGCAATAGTATCTCCAGCAATGCCTTCTATTCCCACCCCTGCATTGTTACTTTCATAATTTCCCAAAGATCTGTCCTTGGACCCCTCCTCTTAACATCTAGAGATAGGCGCTCAGCTCACAGGTACACTGACGACACCCAGTTCTACCCCTCCACCATCTCTCTCAATCTCGCCACTACTTCTGTGCTGTTAGACATCCAGCCTTGGATGAGCTGCAATTCCCTCCAGTTAAAAGACTGGGAAGAGTGAAACCATCACCTTCAACCCCTCTCCACATTTTCCATGCCGGAGCCACTGATTCCATCTCTCTCCCGCCAGTGTCGCAGCCTGAACCGGAATGTTCGCGATCTTGGCATCATAGTCGACCCCAAGCTGAGCTTCCGACCCCGTATCTTCTCCATTACAAAGACTGCCTACTTCCACCTCCATAACACTGCCTGCCTCTACCTCTTGCCTCAGCCCATCTGCCACTGTAACCCTCAACCCTGCTTTTGTTACCTCCATATTCACCTGTTCCAATGCGCTCCTGGTCGGCCTCCCATTCTCCACCCTCTGTAAACTTCAGCTCATCTAAAACTCTGCTGCCCGTATTCTAACCCACACCAAGTCCTGCTCAGCCACCACCCCTGCCCTTGCTGACCTGGACTGGCTCTCAGTGCCCCAACGCCTCTAATTTAAAATTCTCATCCTCATGTTTAAATCCCTTTGCAGCCTCTCCGTAACCTGCTCCAGCCCGACAACATAAGAACATAAGAAATAGGAGCAGGAGTAGGTCATTCGGCCCTTCGAGCCTGCTCCGCCATTCAATGAGATCATGGCTGATCTTCTGCCTCAATTCCATTCACCGGCCCTACCGCCATATCCCTTGATGCCCTTACAAGTCAGAAATCTATCGACTTCTGTTTTGAATATACCCAATGACTGAGCCTCCACAGCCCTCTGGGGTAGAGAATTCCAAAGATTCACCACCCTCTGTGTGAAGAAATTTCTTCTCATCTCAGTCCCAAATGGCCTACCCTTTATCCTGAGGCTGTGGCCCCTGGTTCTAGACTCCCCAGCCAAGGGAAACATTCTCCCAGCATCCACCCTATCAAGCCCTGTAATAATTTTGTATGCTTCAATAAGATCCCCTCTCATTCTTCTGAATTCAAGAGAATACAGGCCTAGTTTACTCAATCTCTTCTCATACGACAGTCCCGCCATCCCAGGAATCAATCTCGTGAACCTTCGTTGCACTCCCTCTATGGCAAGTATATCCTTCCTTAGGTAAGGAGATCAAAATTGTACACAGTACTCCAGGTGTGGTCTCACCAAAGCCCTATATAATTGGAGTAAGACTTCTTTAGTCCTGTACTCAAATCCTCTTGTAATGAAGGCCAGCATACCATTTGCCTTCCTAATGGCTTGCTGCACCTGCACATTCACTTTCAGTGACTCATGTACAAGGACACCCAGGTCCCTTTGAGTATCTGCATTCCCCAATCTTTCACCATTCAGGAAATACTCTGCTTTTTCTACCAAAGTGGATAACTTCACATTAATCCACATTATATTCTATCTGCCATGTTCTCACCCACTCACTGAGCCTGTCAAGATCCCCTTGAAGCCTCTTCACATCCTCTTCGCAACTGACAGTGCCACCTAGCTTTGTGTCATCAGCAAATTTGGAAATGTTACATTTAGTCCCCTCATCCAAATCATTGATATAGATTGTGAATAGCTGGGGCCCAAGCACCGATCCTTGCGGTACCCCACTAGTCACAGCCTGCCATCCTGAAAAAGACATGTTTATTCCTACTCTTTGTTTTCTGGCTGTTAACTAATTCTCAATCCATGCTAGTAATTCAATTCCATGTGCCCTAATTTTGTTCACCAACCTCTTGTGTGGGACCTTATCGAAGGCCTTCTGAAATACACCATCTACCGGTTCCCCTTTGTCTACTCCACTAGTTACATCCTCAAAGAACTCCAATAGCTTTGTCAAACAGGATTTCCCTTTCATAAATCCATGTTGACTCTGCCCAATCTTACTATTAGTTTCTAAGTGCCCAGTTATTGCATCCTTTATAATAGATTCCAGCATTTTCCCAACTACTGATGTGAGGCTAACAGGTCTGTAGTTCCCCGTTTTCTCTCTCCCTCCTTTCTTAAATAGCGGGGTTACATTTGCTATCCTCCAATCTGCAGGAACCTTTCAGAATCTATTGAATTTTGGAAGATGACAACCAATGCGTCCACTATCCAATGGCGACCTCTTTCAAAACCCTAGGATGTAGGTCATCCAGTCCTTGGGATTTATTGACTTTTAGTCCCATTAATTTTGCTAGTACTGTTTCTTTTACTAATAATAATTTCTTTAAGTTCCTCATTCTCGCCGCACCCTTGGTTTTCTCATATTTCTGGGAGGTTTTTTGTGTCTTCCTCCGTGAAGACAAAAACAAAATATTCATTTAATTTCTCTGCCATTTCCTCATTCCCCATTATAAATTCTCCCATCTCTGACTGTAAAGGACCTACATTTACCTTCGCCAGTCTTTTCCTTTTCACATACCTATAGAAGCTTTTACAATCCGTTTTTATATTTTTCGCTAGTTTGTGCTCATATTCCATTTTCCCTTTCTTTATCAATTTCTTGGTCCCCCTTTGCTGATTTCTGAAGAGATCCCAATCCTCAGGCTGACTGGTTTTTCTGGCAACTTTATAAGCTTCCTCCTTTGACTTAATACTAGCTTTAATTTCTTTTGTTAGCCATGGTTGGATCACTTTTCCTTTTGGGTTTTTATGCCCTAGAGGAATATATGTTTGTTGCAAATTATGCATTATTTCCTTGAATGTTAGCCATTGTATGTCCACCTTCATACCTTTTAGCGTAGTCTCCCAATCTACCATGGCCAACTTGTCCCTCATACCCTTGTAGTTTCCTCTGTTTAGATTGAAGACCTTAGTTTCAGATTGGACTACATCACTCTCAAACTTAATGTAAAATTCAATCATATTATGGTCACTTGTCCCTAAAGGCCCCTTTACCACAAGATTATTGATTAGCCCTTTCTCATTACACAGTACCAGATCCAGAATAGCCTGTTCCCTGGTTGGTTCCTCCACATACTGATCCAGGAAACCATCTCGCATGCTTTCCAATAATTCGTCCTCCACACCATTAGTGGTAATTTGATTTGCCCAGTCAATATGTAGATCACCCCAGAACTTTCTGTTCCTCTGACTCTGGTCTCCATCCCTTTGCCCCGCCATTGGTGTCCGTGCCTTCGGCCGCCTCGGCCCCACACTCTGGAATTCCTTCCCTAAACCCTTTTACCTCTCCACCTCCCTCTCCTCTTTTAAGACCCTCCTTAAAATCCATTTCTTCAACTAAGCTTTTGGTCGCCCCTTGTAATATCACCCTCTTTGGCTTGGCATCCATATTTGTCTTTTCGCTCTTCTGTGAAGCACCTTGTTTTAAAAGGAGGTCCACAAATGCAAGTTGTTGTAAATGCTCCACCACCTCTGATCACTTTCAAAAGCCGCCTTGGTCCAGTTCCCTTTAACCACCAATGCATCTGTCTGTTTTTTAAGCCCCTTGGGACGATTACTACTTTAAAAACTCTATTTTAATGCAACAGTTCTCAGTGCTGCTGGTCATTCACATTTACCCACGCCTTTCAGTTCTTTTTAATTGTTTTTCAATCTTTTGTTTTAAAAAAAACCAAGTCAAATCCCTGAATGATCTTGGTAAGTGGGATCCCTGGATGGTGTGCACCAGGCTGAGAGCTACACCTCACATGTTAAAGACGTCACCGCCCTCACTGTAAACAAAATGTGAAACTCACTCGGTGCAAACTGCGGACTGAAATAAGCCCCAGACTCTGTTTGAAAATTGCAATGCATCTGGGAACATTGCAGTGAATGCAAAATTCAGCACATTTGCAGAACAGGAAAGTTGCACATTCAGGCTGATCGGGTCACTGATTTTAAAGTGTTGCACAAAGCTGCACCTTCCCGTCCTTTTTCTTACTCGATCCTGATTCTTGTATATTTGTTTTTAACATTGCACCGAGAGCTCACCAGCTTCCCCCCGCCCCAAAACTCACTTGCTTCCCCGCCCCCCGGTCGTTAATTTAGCGCCAAATATATAGCAATACCGAGCGCTGCAGAAGCCCCCGGGGATCGGCTCGGAGGCACCTCCCCTCCCCAGCGCTCATACCCACCGCCTGGGCGTACAGCTCGGCGGAGAACCGATCCGTCAGCTTCATAACCCCGGTGAGCATGAAGGTAAGTCCCAGAAGGATTCGGACAGCCACGAACACAAGCGCCATGATCACCGGATTCAGCAAATGAACTCGCAACAAGCCACAAGGCGGAAGAACGCTTAAAGGGACACACACACACGCTCAGACCACCAACCACTGGCTCTGCCCACCAACCACAACCACTGGCTCAGCCCACCAACCACAACCACTGGCTCAGCCCACCAACCACAACCACTGGCTCAGCCCACCAACCACAACCACTGGCTCAGCCCACCAACCACAACCACTGGCTCAGCCCACCAACTACTGGCTCCGCCCACCAACCACAACCACTGGCTCTGCCCACCAACCACAACCACTGGCTCAGCCCACCAACCACAACCACTGGCTCAGCCCACCAACCACAACCACTGGCTCAGCCCACCAACCACAACCACTGGCTCAGCCCACCAACTACTGGCTCCGCCCACCAACCACAACCACTGGCTCAGCCCACCAACCACAACCACTGGCTCAGCCCACCAACTACTGGCTCTGCCCACAAACCACAACCACTGGCTCAGCCCACCAACTACTGGCTCAGCCTGCCAACCACTGGCTTTGCCCACCAACCACAACCACTGGCTCTGCCCACCAACCACTGGCTCAGCCCACCAACCACTGGCTCTGCCCACAAACCACAACCACTGGCTCAGCCCACCAACTACTGGCTCAGCCCGCCAACCACTGGCTTTGCCCACCAACCACAACCACTGGCTCTGCCCACCAACCACTGGCTCAGCCCGCCAACCACTGGCTTTGCCCACCAACCACTGGCTTTGCCCACCAACCACAACCACTGGCTCTGCCCACCAACCACTGGCTCAGCCCGCCAACCACTGGCTTTGCCCACCAACCACAACCACTGGCTCTGCCCACCAACCACTGGCTCTGCCCACCAACCACTGGCTCAGCCCGTCAACCACTGGCTCAGCCCTCCAACTACTGGCTCTGCCCACAAACCACAACCACTGGCTCAGCCCACCAACTACTGGCTCAGCCCGCCAACCACTGGCTTTGCCCACCAACCACAACCACTGGCTCTGCCCACCAACCACTGGCTTAGCCCACCAACCACTGGCTCTGCCCACAAACCACAACCACTGGCTCAGCCCACCAACTACTGGCTCAGCCCGCCAACCACTGGCTTTGCCCACCAACCACAACCACTGGCTCTGCCCACCAACTACTGGCTCAGCCCGCCAACCACTGGCTTTGCCCACCAACCACAACCACTGGCTCTGCCCACCAACCACTGGCTCAGCCCGCCAACCACTGGCTCAGCCCGCCAACCACTGGCTCAGCCCGCCAACCACTGGCTCAGCCCGCCAACCACTGGCTCTGCCCACTAACCACAACCACTGGCTCTGCCCACCAACCACTGGCTCTGCCCACCAACCACTGGCTCAGCCCGTCAACCACTGGCTTAGCCCGCCAACCACTGACTCTGCCCACCAACCACTGGCTCAACCCACTGGCATCTGGCTCTCACACCTCACAGCAAGACCACACATATGCAGCGACCTTTGTTTTGGTTTAAAATGTGACTTACTTTTTCATGCATCTTATTTTTCAAGTAAGCGTTGCTCCCTGTTTGTTTAAAGAGGTTTGTAATGTGTTACACTTTTCTGATAAATCTCACTCCTGATGTTCACTCCTCCTCTTACGTTGACAGTTCTGCTCACAGCAAGCCCAGATGTTTTTCAGAACAAGCTGTACATGCTAACGTTGCCACCCGTCTGGTTTTTGGCTGGTCAGTCTCAGTCTTAGTTTTTTTATTCTCAAAATTAAAGCCAGTTTTCAGCTGCCCCCCCCCCCCCCCCCCCACTGAATTTACAGTATGTTCACTGCCACAAAAAGGGCCAGAACATGTGGCCCAGCTTCCAATTTAGAGCTGGGATCTGGTCCTGGGATCATCCAACTCCTCCAATCAGTTAGTGTCAGAGCTGGAACATGACATCCGCCTGAGAAACAAAATCAAAATAAATATAAGACATTGCCTCCAAAAAAAAAAGTATAAGAACTAAGCCTGGATTTTCCTCTTCAATACAATCTCAGGAGGTATCCACTCCATGGCCCTATGCACTGCAACTTAGTGTTGGAAGAAGCTCAATGACCTTACCAGGTCAGGGAAGGTAAGCGGAATCTGCCACACCTTTCAAGAATAGTCTGCACCAAGCATGTCTACCACTTACAACCACTTCCCCTCATTGTATTGAAATGCTTCAAGAACTTACCATTACTGTCCAAGAAGTACCACAGTCCCCCTTACGCCCAAACCATCACCTGCAAATGATCCTTGCATGGGTGCCACTGAAAGCCGCACTTGGTATGTAATTGCTTGTTTTGTGTACCCCATTATAGTGCGCGTGTCAACACCTGGTCTTGACTGTATCCCGTGACAATCAGAGGGCATTCACAGTGTTTGCATTTTTCTTAAGAAAAGCATGAGCGAGATTGGTGACAGGTGGTGGAACCCCAATCTCTTCCCTCTCACACCTTACACGGAGGAAGTGTTGGAACTCCAGGGAAAGTATTCGGACATAAGGAAGTCAGAGGGCATGTGTTGATTGCAGGTTTGTTGTGACACTCTGCACCTTTTCTCATGCCATTGGGCCACACATAAGCTGTCAGCAAACTCGATCATGAAACCCTCATACGCTGTGAATTCTGCTCCTCAGCAACATAAGAACATAAGAATTAGGAGTAGGAGTAGGCCATACGGCCCTTCGAGCCTGCTCTGCCATTCAATAAGATCATGTCTGTTCTTCGACCTCAACTCTACTTTCTGCCCGATCCCCATATCCCTTGATTCCCTTAGAGTCCAAAAATCTATCGATCTCAGCCTTGAATATACTCAACGACACAGCATTCACAGCCCTTTCAGGTAGAGAATTCCAAAGACTCACAACCCTCTGAGTGAATAAATTCGTCCTCATCTCCGTCTTAAATGGCCGACCCCTTATCCTGAGACTATGTCCCCTAGTTCTAGACTCGCCAGCCAGGGGAAACAACCTCTCAGCACCTACCCTGTCAATTCCCCTCAGAATCTTATATGTTTCAATGAGATCACCTCTCATTCTTCCAAACTCCAGCGAGTATAGGCCCAATCTACTCAAACTCTCCTCATAGGACAACCCTCTCATCCCAAGGATCAATCTAGTGAACCTTTGTTGCATCGCCTCTAATGCATGTATGTCCTTTCTCAGAAAAGGAGACCAAAACTGTGCAGGTGTGGTCTCACCAAAATCCTGTACAATTGTAGTCAAGACTTCCTTACTCTTGCACTCCAGCCCCCTTGCAATAAAGGCCAACATGCCATTTGCCTTCCTAATTGCTTGCTGTACCTGCATGCTAACTTTCTGTGTTTCCTGTAAGAGGACACCCAAATCTCTCTGAACACCAACATTTAATAGTTTCTCACCATTTAAAAAATATTCTGTTTTTCTATTCTTCCTACCAAAGTGAATAATCTCTCATTTCCCCATATTATACTCCATCTGCCATCTTATTGCCCACTCACTTAACCTGTCTATATCCCTTTGCAGGCTCTTTGTGTCCTCCTCACAGTTTACTTTCCCACCTAAGCTTTGTATTGTTAGCAAACTTGGATACATTGCACTTGGTCCCATCATCGAAGTCTTTAGTATGGATTGGAAATAGCTGAGGCCCAAGCACTGATCCTTGCGGCACCCCACTAGTTACAACCTGCCAACCTGAAAATGACCCATTTATCCCTACTCCCTGTTTTCTGTCCATTAACCAATCCTCTAGCCATATTACTCCCAACACCATGAGCCCTTATCTTGCATAGCAACCTTTTATGTGGCACCTTATTGAATGCCTCTCCCCATTGTAAACTCGCTGATGTGCCAGCAGGTTGGATGAATTTGTAAATCCCTTCCCACACACATCAGGTGAACGTCCTCTCCCCGTTGTGAACTCGTTGGTGTGTCAGAAGCTCGGATGACTGCCTGAACCTCTCCCCACACTGAGAGCAACAGAGTGGTCTATCAGTGTGAACGAGCTGGTGTGTAATCAGTTCCTCAGAGCTTTGAAAGCTGTTACCACAGTCAGAGCATTTAAAAGGTCTTTCCCCAGTGTGAACTCGCTGGTGTCTCAGGAAGCTAGATGACTGAGTGAATCTCTTCCCACAGTCCCCACATTTCCACGGTTTCTCCATGGTGAGGGTGTCCATTCTAACCTCTGCTTCTCCTCTTGATGTGACCCAGAAAAAAAAAAGCAGAGAAGGAAGATGAACCAGGCTCCTCTGCTTCTAGTCCTGCTAGCGATGCATCACATGTGCCATCACTCACTCTCTCTCTGCTTTAAGCACTAGCTCAGAGACATCTGCCCAAGGGGAATTAGAGAGTGAGCCAATGGGGAATGCACACACTGTTGCATGGAGCACAAGTGGGCAGGAGGAGTTCTGGGTAGAAGATGGGGAGGAAGACATTGCTGACAGGAGAGTCCAGAGTCATTGCTTCTTGGCTTAAGATTTCAGGACCCAGATCTCATAGGTCCTGCTTTTAAAAGAAAGATATCTGCACATCAACAAACATATAAGCAGGCACTGGGAATGGTTCCTGATAATGTGCAGCAAATGGCAGGTCAATGGAAGGAATCCATTACCTGCAACCCTGGCACCATGGGGTCACAGCAGTGAAGTCCCCCTTGAAGTGTATAGCAGCTCCAGGCCGACTTTACAGCAGAAGCCCCCACAACAGAAGCCACAAAGAGAGCGTTAGCGTCTGCCATGGGTGCTCAGGTTTCTGCTATAGAGGCTTTGGGCACAGATTGGACACGATTGTTTCTCCTGGCTTCGATAGGCTTGCCAACCATCTCTCAGAACTTCACTGAACTGATTGGTACCATCAGGTTTGCTTTCCCGCCAATCAGTGGCCATGCAGAGTCAGAGTCCAGCACTTGTGCAATGCATGCATATGATACTGCTGTCTCTCAGGATAGCAGTATATGTGCACCATCCTCCTCAGATGCCTACATATGTGGCAGAAAGGAGGTAGGACCATTCTGCCCAAGCACAAAATGCAGTCTGCAGCAGGTCCATCGCAGGATGTAACTGACAAGGGCTACTTCAATCCTAAGTGGTTCCTAGAGCTACACAGATGCCAGCCACCCTATGTACTCCTGCTACTCGGGTAGCACTTAGAAGAAGCACAACATTAGGTTTAAGGGGTCACTCATCACACACTTGCACCAAGGGAAGCTTAGAGGAAAAGCATTGGGCGCGCACACACACACATACACAAAACTACGGTTGCACTAAATTTGATGTGCGTGAAGACATGTTTTTGGCAATGTTTCGAAGTGGCTTTGATGAGGTGATGTGTGAGTTGCTGTAGACCTAGAACTATCTGTAGATGATGGCACCTTTGTGTGGTGGGAAGGGGGAAGGTGTCGACAGGACTGTTTATGCAGTGGGCAAATACTGTAGTCAGGCAAAAGCTTCCCATATCAGAATGACACAAAAGTCTCTTTCAGCTGCATCCTCTTCATGCTGCTGCAGCTCATATATCTGATGCCAACGTTTCTTCATCCTCCAGGCCTCTTTGTAGGACAAAGTTGCACATTATGCGGCACAAAAACGTAATCCTGGAAACCTCAGCCAGATGCATCTCCAGACTGACCCAAGCAGGATTGTTATATTTCTGTAACATCTATTCTACAGTCGATTGTTTTTTAATTCAAAGACATTTCTGTGCTAAAAGATTTGAAATACCCGATGATTTGAAATAAGAAACATAAGTAACACAGCAAAGTAAATATTTATTGCTCTAAAAATTATCCACCACCTAGAAGGACAGGGCAGCAGGTGCAGAGGAACAGCATCTGCTCCAAGGTCCCCTCCAAGTCGCACATCATCCCGACTTGCAAATATATCGCCATTCCTTCATCACCGCTGGGTCAAAATCCTGGAACTCCCAACCTAGAAGCATTGTGGAAGCACGTTAACCACATGGACTGCAGAGGTTCAAAAAGAAGGCCCACCATCACCTACTCAAGGGCATCTAAGGGTGGGCAATAATTGCTGGCTTTGCCTGTGATGCTCATATACCGAGAATGAATTTTTAAAAATTATTAGATAATTTGACTTAAGCAACTTTGAATTAAGAGTAGATTGTATTATATAATAATCTACATTATTCTAATAAAAATCTTAAGTAGGGTGGCAGATCCCATCTACAAACTTTATGTCCTGCCATCACAATTTTTGGTCACACTCGTGTGCCAAATTTTCCATTCAGTTTTGCTATATACAACAACAAGTTGCATTGATGTAGTGCCTTTAATGTAGAAAAATATCCCACGGCAAAATTAAACAAAAATGGATGCCATAGATACATAGATACATAGATACATAGAAGATAGGAGCAGGAGTAGGCCATCCGGCCCTTCGAGCCTGCTCCGCCATTTAATGAGATCATGGCTGATCCTCCAATTCAGTATCCCGTCCCCGCCTTCTCTCCGTAACCCTTAACCCCTTTTGCCTGTAGAAATATATCTAATTCCCTCTTAAATATATTTAATGAGCTGGCGTACACTGCCCTCTGTGGCAATGAGTTCCACAGGTTCACCACCCTCTGAGTGAAGAAATTCCCCCTCATTTCTGTCCTAAATGGTTTAGCCCTTATCCTTAAATTATGTCCTCTAGTTCTGTTCTCACCCGCCAAGGGAAACATTCCTTCTGCATCTAGTCTGTCTAGACCTGTCAGAATTTTATACACTTCTATGAGGTCCCCTCTCAATCTTCTAAACTCCAGTGTGTACATCCCTAAACTACATAGTCTCTCCTCATAGGTCAATCCCGCCATTCCTGGTATCAGCCTGGTGAATCGCCGCTGCACCCCCTCCATGGCAAGAACATCTTTCCTCAGATGAGGCGACCAGAACTGTACACAGTACTCGAGGTGTGGTCTCACCAGTGCCCTGTACAGCTGCAGCAAGGTATCCCTGTTCCTGTATTCCAACCCTTTTGCTATGAAGGCCAGCATACCGTTTGCCTTCTTGACCGCCTGTTGCACCTGCATGCTCGCCTTCAGTGACTGGTGTACAAGAACACCCAGGTCTCTCTGTACTTCCCCCTCTCCCAATTTATTGCCATTTAAATAATAATTTGCCCTCCCGTTCCTGCACCCAAGGTGGATAACTTCGCACTTGTCCACATTATAGTGCATCTGCCATTTATCCGCCCAATCACCCAGTCTGTCCAAATCGCTCTGGAGCTTCCTGGTCTCCTCCTCTGAGCCCACACCCCCTCCTAGTTTAGTGTCGTCTGCAAATTTGGAAATGCTGCATCCGACTCCCTGATCCAGGTCATTAATGTAAATTGTGAACAGCTGGGGACCCAGGACAGATCCCTGTGGTACCCCACTTGTTACTGCTTGCCATTCAGAAAATGAGCCGTTTATTCCAACTCTCTGTTTTCTATCTGACAGCCAGTTCTCTATCCACGTCAATACTTTCCCCTTTATCCCATGAGCTTCAATTTTCCATGCTAATCTTTTATGTGGGACCTTGTCGAAGGCCTTTTGGAAGTCCAGGTACACCACATCTACTGGCTCTCCCCCATCTATTTTACCAGTTACTCCCTCAAAAAATTCCAATAGATTAGTCAAGCACGATTTACCCTTTGTAAATCCATGTTGACTCTGTCCTATCCTGTCCCCATTTGCTAAGTGCTCCGCTATTTCATCCTTAATGATGGACTCCAGCATTTTGCCCACAACTGATGTAAGGCTTACAGGTCTGTAATTAACTGCTTTTTCCCTACCCCCCTTTTTGAATAGTGGGGTAACGTTAGCTACCCTCCAATCCATGGGCACTGTTCCCGAGTCTAATGAATTCTGAAAAATCATACTTAGTGCATCCGCTATCTCTAGGGCCACCTCCTTCAGTACCCTAGGATGCATGTTATCAGGCCCTGGGGATTTGTCCGCCTTCAATCCCTTTAGCTTCCTTAACACCATATCCTTAGAGATATTGATTTGCGTCAGTTCCTCCTTTGCCAATGTCCCTATTTTTCCCGATATCCCAGGGAGGTTTTTTGTGTCTTCCTTCGTAAAGACTGACCCAAAGTATGCATTTAGTTGGTCTGCCATTTCCTTATTTCCCGTTATATATTCCCCCGTATCTGACTGCAATGGACCAACTTTGGTTTTCACCAGTCTTTTCCTCTTGATATACTTATAAAAGCTTTTGGAGTTAGTTTTTATATTTTCCGCCAGCTTGCTTTCGTAAGCTATTTTGCCCCTCTTGATTAAGCCCTTTGTCCTCCTTTGCTCTATCTTAAACTGTTCCCAATCTTCCGCTCTGGCGCTTTTTTTGGCTATTTTATACGCCCTATCTTTGGATTTTATGCTGTCTCTAATTTCCCCTGTTATCCACGGTTGAGTCACCTTTTTAGATTTCCTTTTATGCCAGATTGGTATAAACAATTTTTGCAATTTTGTCATTCTATCTTTAAATGCTTGCCATTGTTTATCTACCTCCAGTCCTCCCAGGAACGTTGTCCAATCAGACCTACTCAGTTCCCGTCTAATGGCATCATAATTCCCCTTGTTTAAATTCAGGACCTTAGTATCTGAGTCAATTTCTTCGCTCTCCATTTCGAGTGAGAAATCGATCATGTTATGATCGCTCTGACCCAAGGGTCCCCGTACAACAAGATTACTAATTAGTCCCTTCTCATTGCACAGTACCCAGTCCAATATAGCCTGTTCCCGAGTTGGTTCCTCGACATATTGATCCAGATAACCATCCCTTAAACACTCAAGGAATTCCTCCTCCTCATTATTTTTACTGATTAGGCTAGTCCAATCTATATGTAAGTTAAAGTCACCTATGATGACAGCTGTGCTCTTATTGCACGCTTCTCTAATTTCCCTCGTGATGCCCTCCCCAACCTCTATTTTACTATTTGGAGGCCTATATACCACTCCTATTAATGTTTTTCGCCCCTCGCTATTTCTTAGCTCCACCCATATAGATTCTGTATTAACTGAGTTAATATCCTTCCTTTCAATTGCATTTATCCCCTCTTTTACCAGCAATGCTACCCCTCCTCCCTTTCTTTTTTGTCGATCCTTCCTAAATACTGAATACCCCTGTATGTTAAGCTCCCAGCCCTGCTCACCCTGCAACCATGTTTCCGTAATCCCAATTAGATCATAATTATTAACCTCTATTTCCACAGCTAATTCATCTACCTTGTTCCTGATGCTTCTCGCATTAAGGTATAAAACCCTCAGGCTTTTTTTATGCTCACATTTTTTATGAATTAGTTTGGCCCTTTGTTTTTTGTTCCTCACCCTTTTACCATTTATTTCTGTCTGCCTTTCACTTTCCTCTATTTCACTACATAGGTTTCTAGCCCCCTGCCATACTAGTTTAAATGCTCCCAAACTGCTTTATCAAAAATTACCCCGAGAACATCAGTTCCATCTTTGCACAGGTGTAGACCGTCCCTTTTGTATAGGTCACACCTACCACAAAACTGGTTCCAATGTCTCAAAAATTTAAAACCCTCCCTCTTACACCACTGCTCAAGCCACGTATTTAGCCTAACTATCCTGTTCTCTGTACTCTTACTAGCACGTGGCACTGGTAGTAATCCAGAGATTACTACCTTCGAGGTCCTACTTTTTAGCTTGGCTCCTAACTCCCTAAATTCTACTAGTAGGACCTCTTCCCTTTTTTTAGCTACGTCGTTGGTACCAACATGTATCACGACAACTGGCTGTTCCCCCTCCCCCTCCAGAATGTTCTGCACCCGCGCCGAGACATCCTTGACCCTTGCACCAGGGAGGCAACATACCATCCTGGAGTCTCGGTCGCGACCACAGAAACCCCTATCTATTCCCCTTACAATCGAATCCCCTATTACTATAGCCCTGCCACTCTTTTTCCCTCCCTTCTTTGCAACAGAGCCAGTCATGGTGCCATGAGCCTGGCTGCTGGTGCCTTCCCCCGATGAGTCATCCTCCCCGACAACAGCACCTAAGGCGGTGAACCTGTTGCTAAGGGAGACAACCCCAGGGGATTTCTGCACTACCTTCCTGCCCTTGCTCTGCCTTTTGGTCACCCATGTACTATCTACGCTGGCCTTAACCTGCGGTGTGACCAACTCACTAAATGTGCTATGCACAACCCTCTCAGAATCGTGGATGCTCCAAAGTGAGTCCATCCGCAGCTCAAGGGCCGTCATGCGGTCCCACATGAGCTGCAGCTGGACACACTTCCCGCACACATGGTTGTCAGGGACACAGGAAGCGTCCCTGATTTCCCACATGTTACAGGAGGAGCATGACACAGGTCCGAGCTCTACTGCCATGACTTAACCCTTATATTACTTTTTAATTTTCTAGTTTTAGTTTATTTATTGACTTTTGTTTTCCCGAAGCTTACTTAGACCAATGTATACTGTACTCCAAACCAAAGAAGCAGATATTAGGAGGTCTGACCACAAGCTTGATCAAAGAGGTGGGTATTGAGGTCTTAAAAGAGGAGAGGTGGTTGGTTTCGAGAGGGAATTCCAGAATGAAAGGCCTAAGTGGCTAAAGGCCACCAATGGTGTGGTGAAGGGAGGAAGGAATGCACAAAAGGCTAGAGTCGGAGGAATGGAGAATTCTGTGTGGGGAGGGAATTGTAGGGCTGGAGGAGGTTACAGAGATAGGGAGGGGCTAGGCCATGAAGGAATTTAAACATGAGAATGATCATTTTAAATTGGAGGCATTGGAGAACCAGGAGTCTTTGTAGGTCAGCAAGGACAGGGATGAGTGGGACTTGGTGCGCGACAGGATACAGTCAGCAGATTTTTGGATGAGCTTAAGTTTAAAGATCATGAAGGATGAGAGATCAGCCAGGAATGAATTGGTATAGTTGCATCTGGAGGTGACAAAGGCATGAATGAGAGTTTCAGAAGCATATGGGCTAAGGCAGGGACAGAGGCAGACGTATGTGGAAGTAAGTGGTCATTGTGCTGAAGAGGATGTAGGGTTTAAGCTCAGCTCAGAGTCAAATAGGATTCTCAGGTTGTAAGGGGTGTTGTCGTACTTGTATCGCAGACGGTGCTGGTGCGGGGTTAGGCCTTCGTTGCCTAATACTATTGCTTGCTCTGGTCTCCAGCCAGCCTTGTTGCAATAAGCACCTGTGAGTGGTTCGACCCACTCGCCCTTACGGTTCTGACACTGGACTTAGGTGCGAGAGCAGTAATGCGGAGAAAAACTCAAATAGACCCGGTTGAATAGTACGAAATGGAAATCTTTATTGCATAGCGTCCAAAATCATGAAGTACATGTCATAGGCGCAAATTAACGAGAGTACAAGTATACATACATTCATAAAGCTTGGTCTATGGTAATGAAGAACGCACGGCACATCGTAAAAAGGGGAACACATTGTACTTTATCCTTAATAAAACCACCCTCCCTTATCAATACCTACACTACATCTAGATTTGTAGGATCGGGAAACATGCTCACCACTCGTGATACTTCGGAGAATTTTAAAATGAGGCACTCGGCTCGTTTCGCTGCAGCGCCTGACTGTCACGTGTTTGGAGGGGTCTCTGTACCCCACTTGTTTATTTTCGCTGCTGCGACAAGCAGGCTGGGCTCCCCGTTGTCATGAAGAACTCGACAGCACTCGGGCCCGGCTGTAGAATTCAAAGAAAAGTCTTCCTGTACCGACACCAGTTGTCGGTAGAATTCGAAGAAGAGTCTTTGGCCGGTTCGTGCAGTAACCTGTAGAGTTCAAGAAATGGGTCGTATATTTTCGGGCGCGGTCGGGGTTTGCTGACCGTGGCGGCACGTGGATTATTCTCCTCTTCTTCCCATCTCATCTCGTCTCTTCGGGCCTTCGGGTCCAGACACCGTTTACCGACCCTCGGGATGGTGCACTCGGTCACTTGCCCTCGTTGAGGCGGCTCGTTCCGTTTGAGCTCCACCCAACATTCGAGTAACCGACCAGTACGGCTAAGAGTCAACAAAGTCCAGGAAAAGCACAGAAGCTCACCAGTCAAGCGAGTCCATGGAGCGGCAAGCGAATAAGAGAGTGAAACCCTCAGCAGTCAGCAGCGAGATAAGAGAGCGATGGACATTTGTTCACTATAGTTATAGTGCTGTGTTCCCTTATCTCCCGCCCAAATCTTAATGTTTGTCGTTTGTGAAATATTGGCGCTCAAAACTCCCAGCATAGGGTGATTCTTGTCTTTAACGGGTTTCGGTAGCACCTGAGACTGGCCAACTACCCGTTAATGTTTTCCCCATTGTTGGCCCAGCCAGGATCGTATGAATCGTCTCCCTGGCTAGTTTTGGGGGCCCCCGAATACTTGTTTAATCACCCGAGAATGGCTCTCTCATTGTAGAGCCGTGGGGGTATTTGTGTATTGATGTGTCTGGATGGGCCTTCGATTGCCCAGTACAATGGTCCTTACTTGTGCATGGAAAACGATTCCAGCACTTATATCTTTGCTATTGTTTCAAATGCAAACAGGTTGCATCCTGTCTTTATCAGTGTTTGCCGAGTATGTGCGGGTTAGGTTGATTTGGCTATGATAAATTGACCCTTAGTGTTAGGGGGGGATTAAATATGTGGGGTTACAGGGATAGGATGGGATATGTTAGGGGGAATTAAATGCTTGGGGTTACGGGGATAGGGTGGGATATGTGTCAGTGCAGGCTCGATGGGGATTCTGTGTGAGAAAGCAGGGACAGGGTACTGGATTTGGATGATCAGCCATGATCGTATTGAATGGTGGAGCAGGCTCGACGGGCCGAATGGCCTACTCCTGCTCCTAGTTTCTATGTTTCTATGTTTCTATGATCCAATTGTATATCGAATGTTTATTCGACGCCATCTTGTCTGCCCACTGTACTTCTGGAAGCTTCTGCCACGATGCGTGGTGGCCATTTTACAGGCTTCTGTGTCCTTTTTAATCATGACAGCATTTTGTTTAAATAAATTAATCAAACGAATCTGCTTCTATCTTGTTATTTCGAATCGCAATAATTGCAAAACTTTACAGTCCCTCCTGTTGATGCGAATAACTCCGCTTATCGTATCAATTAAAAGTGGTGGTGAGCAAAATTATCCCGATTCTCCACATCCAAACACTCCCTTAACTTAAACTATCTATGGCCTCCATGCCATCCTCATTTCCCAGGGAAATTACATTGTTTAGACTTGGACAAACCGTAGGCAGTATTGCCTTCAAACTTACATTGCGTATATGACTTCCTGGTGCAACAGGCCGATGCCTCTCGCACCACCTGTATATGCATGTTTTTATTATACAAGGAAAAAATAATCAAAACCACTCTTTAAAAATACAAAGTTCCAAACTTAGTTACACATACTCATAACTAAATAACAATTACAAAAACAAACATGGTAAAATGGAGCGGCGTCATCCTGGCCATTTACGCGGTACTTTCTTCGTTCACACGCACGTAACGTTCTCTCCACTCCCCTGTGTTCTCCTGCTTTGTGAGGCGTTTGCCTCTTTTGCAGTGCACGACCAGTAGGTACACTACTATTATAACTTGGCACACTACTAAAATGTGGGAGGCTATCCTGATCCATGAAGGAACTTCAATATTAGTGAACAGATCCCACCACGGTGGGATTACTATGTCCAAAATTTCTGTTCCTATTTCTACAGTCTTTTGTTCCAGGGTGTAAAAATGTTTTTGTGATACCGCGACGGCTTTCAAAAGCTTGGTGAGGTGTTCAGGGAGAGGGGGAATGATGTATCCGAAATGCGCGACGAATCGCTGCAAGTCGGTGAAGTTCTCTTTTACTGTGAGATGAACAGTGGATGGTTCAGGGATCGGGACAATTCGCTGTTGTGCCACTTGAACTTCAGCCCTGGGTTTAAAACAGAAACTGCTGTCACTCACCGGACACCGGCTGTGGTTTCCATACTGGTAGTGTTGCGTTGTAGTGGTAACGCAATATGTTCCACCCCCTATGTATGCCACCTGCGGAGGCACATGATCTTGTGTCATTGCTTCCATGGTGCAATTCATGGGCTTCGCGCCAGCCGTTCTGAACCCGCATTGTGGTGTTAAAAAGGCATTCAAGTGCTGGGGACACAGGATGATGTGTGCTCCCCGGCCACGACAACCCGATAGGTCGGTACCTGTCATCGTTTGCTCCCAGCGGATGACGTAAGGTGGGACCACTGCGTAGCGAATGTGGGCTCCCCCCCTGAATGACACCAATGTTCTCTACCCGATACACCGGGGCGGGCTTTGCTGTGTCGCCCAAAACCGGCATACGTAAATACTATACCCATGATGGTATGATTTGACCGTCCGCAGTCCACGGGGACTGGGTATGCCTCTGCCTTTAAGTGTAGTGTCATGGCCTGGTCCTCATGTAACTCAGACCCTACTACCTTGTTTTCGCTTGTGAGGATGCTTTTTAATTGTGTTTTTAAACCATTGATCTGGGTCTGCAGCTCCACGTTGTCTAGAGTGTTGACCACAGATGTTCCTGTATTAAAGGCGGTGAACATATCGTTCACAATACCCCTTCTTTGTCTCCCCACCTGACCCAAAACTTCGTGTGGTGTGGTTTACAAGCTTGTTTTGTCAATCTCTGCAAAATCAAACTCGTAGAATTGTCTGAACATGTTTGTCAACAGGACCTGGTACAATTGTTCCGTTTCTTTGGGACACCACTCTGGTAAACGCACCTCGGTGAGATTTAGAATCACTGAGGCCACCGCGTAATGTACCCCCTGAAATAGTATCTGGTCTGTTGGGACCAGTACCAAACCATTCCTGGGCCCCTTAGTGGTTTTAGGGCACCCTTCCTTTTGAGCCAAAACCACCGGAATCGTGGGCGGAGCCTTGCGTGGGCGCGTGATGAGTTCAGTGGCGTTTACCGGGATCGGGGAGAATGGAGCTCCGCACCCCTTTGTGCTGACATCCCACCTCATCCCTTTCCCGTTATCCTGCCACTGGTGTATGAAAAATATGATATACCCTTGGGGCAAACGTACTTCGATCCCCACATACAAACATATATTCCCTCATCCGGTTCCCACAATTTGTCCCAACAGACTTTCAATTGTCCGTTAGTCCCCGTAATTGTCCGATGGGTATTGTTACCCAATCGCTCCCACTCAACCGAGGAATTTCTCATAGTCTTGCTTAACTTCCGTAACCACCACCATCGGCTCAATGGGACCTTCCCATTGCATCTCAAACAAATCCTTTTGCCGATGGTGACGCTGATTCTGGGTGCAATGATCCTCACTCTGGGGCACAGTAAAGAAGTCTCTTTGTAGGCAAATCCGGATGCACTGGAGTATTCCGTTGAATTCGTTCCCAGCCATCCCGGCCACCTTCCCTTGTGGAAATAAGTGGCGGTCTCCTCAGCCTTTCACTCCCCGGTCCCATCCGTCGCGATGGGGCCCGTGTCCCCGGAGCAACCAAACACAACGACATCCTTGGTGAGGCCCCGATAGGCCAGTCCATATCCGATCGTTGCGAGCACTATCAGAATCCTTTCCATCTTTCCTGGTTCCTGTGATCAGATGAAATGATGTAGCCAGCCTCCCAAGAGTCTCTGGCTTTTGTGAAGGGTGAGCGGGTCCCTTGACCTCGTCTCACGTAAAACGACATGTATGCTGGATAGACTTTAACTATTCCTATCACTAAAACTTCCATCATTTTACCATTTACTTTAAAATGAAACTACAAACTTGCCAAACTTACAAACTTAAACTTAAACTTATAAACTTAAACTGTACAGCGCCGCCCGTTCCCAGGGCGGCCTACCTAAATTCTGCGACGGCTGCCATGAGCTTTTTCCAGTGGTGGGAGGGCACTGACCCCTTCCTTTGATCTGCCGCAGCCTGTCGCCGCTGCGCTGGGACTGGGATCTCCCTGGGCTGCCTTGACCTTGAACTTACGCCTGGGGGTGCACGGGGGATTTGACCACGACTTCCTGGGCTGGGGTGTCCGACTTGACCTACGGAGGGCTACTTTGGGCAAGATTTCCAGGGCCGACGGACCAGGAACCAAGACTTCCACCGTCACGGCCTGTGGTCCTACCACAGCCGCTGGCTCCGTCTCCCCTGGCTCCGCCCCCCTGAACTCGGGATTTGCAGTTTCTGGCTCCACCCTACTTGGCCCAGTATGTGGTCCTCCACTCGCAATCCCTACCTCCCCCAAGGGCAAGACTTCCAGGGCCGACGGACCGGGTACCGAGACTTCCACCGTCACGACCTGTGGTCCTACCACAGCCGCTGGCTCCGTCTCCCCTGGCTCCGCCCCCCTGGGCTCGGGATCTGCAGTTTCTGATTCCACCCTGTGTGGATCTCTACTCGCAGCCCCTATCTCCCCTGAGCTTGAGTCGAGGACGAAACTTTCGTCCTCCGACCACAGCACCTCTCCAATCGGGTCACTACCTTGGTCGAGCTCCTCGAGCTCTTCCTCATCTGAATCCCAACACCAAGAAAAGATCCTGCACTTTTCTGGAATGTCCTCTCCCCTCAAGCAGGCTGCTTTACCGGTCTCTGTGCCCTGCGGTCCTACCCGGGGCTGTGAGTCCCCACTCGCAGGTTTGGCCCCTGTGGTTGGCCCCTGTGCACCCGGCTTATACAACTTGCACTGGTTAATGTGGAACCATTTTGTGCGCCGAGGTACCTTTACGGCGTACACCATGGGACTTGCTTTATCTACAATACTGTAGGGCCCCATATACAGTGGTTCCAAACTCCCTACTCTGGCATAGTTCCTAACCATGACCTGATCTCCGACTTCCCACTCCTGCTTCTTGCGGGGTTCCAGCAACAGGCGATTGCCCTGATGCTGTCTTCCCATGTTCCCAGCCGCCTGCTCGTAAACCTGCTTCAGGCGCTCCAAGAGGGTCTGGACAAACTTGTCCCTTTTCACCTCTTGGAGCTGACTCTCAGTGAGCACCGGGGCTAGTACATGGGTGGGGGTTCGCATGATCCTCCCAGTCATCACCTCGTATGGGGAATACCCCGTATTTTTCGACTGACTGGCCCGGATCCCCATGAGGACTAGAGGCAGAACCTCCGCCCATTTTTGGGGCGAGTTCATGGTCTCTTTCCTCAGTTTCTCCTTTAGGGTCCGGTTCATGCGTTCAACAATCCCTGATGACTGGGGATTGTGCGCTACGTGCCACTTCCCATCAATGCCCAAAAGCATGAGGGTGTTCTGCATCACCTGGCCGGTGAAATGACTCCCTTGGTCTGACTCCACGAAACGGGGGAGTCCCCACCGCGAGAACACTTCCCAGACCAAGATTTTTGCAGTACCCACCGCCATAGCTGTTCTACAGGGGAAACCTTCTACCCATTTGGAAAACACATCCACCAAGACGAGGCAGTATTTGTAGCCTCCCTGGGTGGTGGGCAGGGGCCCTATGTAATCGATCTGTATCGACTGCCATGGTCCCTCCACCCTCCTGATGTGCCCCATGTGCACTTTCCTTTCCTGGGGGTCTGGGTTGTTTGCAGCGCACACAAGACAGTTTGCACAGAATTCGCGGACCTGCTCCCTGAGTCCTGGCCACCATCCCACCTGCTCTACCCGTTGCCAGGTAACCTCGGGCCCGGGGTGCCCTGCCCCCGGCCCCTCATGAGCCAACTGGAGGAATTCCCTCCTGTGCTGCTGCGGCACAACCCACTGTTCCTCGCGGAACATAGAAACATAGAAACATAGAAACATAGAATCTAGGAGCAGGAGTAGGCCATTCGGCCCGTCGAGCCTGCTCCGCCATTCAATACGATCATGGCTGATCATCCAAATCCAGTACCCTGTCCCTGCTTTAATCCCCACAGTACACATATCCCACCCTACCCCCGTAACCCCACGTATTTAATTCCCCCTAACATATCCCATCCTATCCCCATAACCCCACATATTTAATCCCCCCTAACACTAAGGGTCAATTTATCATAGCCAAATCAACCTAACCCACACATTTTTGGACTGTGGGAGGAAACCGGAGAACCCGGAGGAAACCCACGCAGACACGGGGAGAATGTGCAAACTCCACACAGACAGTCACCCGAGGTCAGATTCGAACCCGGGTCTCTGGCGCTGTGAGGCACCAGTGCTAACCACTATGCCACCGTGTTGCCCTCTTTAACGGAGAGGGTTGCCGTACTGTACGGGCCCTCTACCTGCTTGCCCTCAGTAATCGTTCTGAGAACTGCTTTTAGGGCGGGATCCTGGTTCTGGACGGTCTTAAGGTCTAGGGGCAGTGCTACCCTGGTGTTCCCGGGATTCCCTTCCCTGCCTTGGATCGCTGCCACGGGTCCGGGTCCATAGGGGTCCCAGAAAATGCCGTTGCGGGCACCCTCCCTGGCTAGCGCATCCGCCTGCTGGTTGCCCTCCCCGCGGGGCTCTGTGGAGGAGTGAGCTTTCCCCTTCCTCGCCTACTGCTGCTAGGATCTTTTCCAGCAAGGGCTTCACCGTTAAAGGTCGCCCGTCCGCGGAGGTGTATCCACGGCCGGACCAAATGGCCAGGTATTCCGTACACGAATTGCACGTAAACATACTGTCCGAACAAATCGTGTATGGGGTTGGGAAAATTTCTGGGTGGGTAACGACGTACGCCACCGCAGACAGCTCAGCCTGCTGCGCGCTCATGGTGCTGGGGAGTTTAATTGCCAGGGCAAGGTCTGCCGCAGGGTCATAAACTCCACACCCTGTGAGTCGTTCGCCAGCGGACACTGTGCTGGAACCATCAACATAAATCTCGCGACCTGTGGGATGTATCCCGGCCCGCAAACCTATGTTGACCTCCCACACCCCTTCCACCGAACACCGGTGGGCTGTTCCGGGGTATACCAAGTTGGCCGCAAGCCTGGGCTCGCAAAGACCTTTAACTCTAAGATCTATCTGGGAAAGGAGAAGGGTCCAGCGCGCAATTCGAGCGCTGCTTACGGTCCCATCCTTAATCCTCCCATCTAGAAGCATCTTAGTTGGCGTGTGATGGGTGAGGAGAGTGATGGGAGAGAGCCCTGTGGAGATCGCTGATCTTTTCACAGCCCAATGCGTGGCTAAAAGATGCCTTTCGCAGTTGGAAAAACTCCTCTCCACATCCGTTAACACCCTGGACGAATAGACAACCGGCCTCAGCTTGCCGTGATGCTCTTGGAGCAGCACGGCGCTCAAGCTGTCTCCGCTGGCAGCTACTTCCAGGAAAAACTCCTTCCCCCCATCGATGGCCCCTAAAGCTGGCGCGGTCTGCAGATCCCTTTTTAACTTCTCGAATGCTGCCTGGCAACCCTCGTCCCAAGACCACTCCACTACCTTATGGAGGAGTTGGAGCAGCGGAGCTGCTGTGGCCGCATAGTCCTCGATGAAGTCTCTACAGTACCCGGTCAGTCCCAGAAAGGACCTCACACCCGTTATGGTGTTGGGAATCGGTAACTCCTGCACCGACTCCCTCCTAGCCTTATCTATGGCTCTTTCCCCAGCGCGAATGGTCAGACCCAGGAATTTTACTTCCTGCTGACCGATACGTGCTTTCTTAGGGTTAACTTTAAAACCCTTTCTCCCTAGCAGCTCCAATAACTCGGCTAGCAGTGGTCCATGCTCCTCCCTTGAGTCCGTGAACAGGAGCAAATCATCCACGTACTGCACTATCTGATTGGGCTGACTGAACTCCTTTAAACTTCCTGCCATACACTGATGGAAAATACTGGGGCTGTTGTGGAAACCCTGTGGCAGACAGTTCCATGTGTACTGTTGTCCTTTGAAAGTAAAGGCAAACTTGTACTGGTCCTCTCGCCGCAGCGGGATGGACCAAAAACCGTTCGAGATATCCAGCACCGTGAACGTGGTCGCGGACGCTGGGATACTCCCTATTAGGTCAGCAACTGCTGCTACTGTGGGCGCGCAGGCGGGGATGTTACTGTTAAGGACTCTGTAGTCCACCGTGGCCCTCCACGAATTATCCGGCTTCCTCACCGGCCATAATGGGGAGTTCACGTGTGTGGCTATCGGCCTCAACACGCCCTGCTGCACCAAGGAGGACATTGCTGTCTCCATATCGGGTTCTGCTTCTTTGGGGAAGTTATACTGCTTTTGGGGCCGGGTCATGGGGTCCCCGTCTACGCTGACCTCAAACCCGGTAACCCTCCCACAATCGTGCTTGTGGGTTGCAAACGCATGCATATTATCTGACACGTACGTTTGCATGTCCGTTGGGACATCCGCGACCATAAGCCCGAGGTCGTAACCTCCGGATGGCTTCATGGTACACAGGGCCCCTTTACCTTCCTTCCCCGGGATTACAACCACCTTTCCTTTCCCACCCTTGGCTCCCCAGAGACAGTGATTCCTAAGGTCCACGAGGATCCCGTGTTCCGATAGGAGATCCAATCCGAGGATACCTCTGCCACCCCCCTCTTGCCATTTCATCAGTATGCACTTCCATGTGGTGTGGAGTGCTCCTAAATGAATGGAGAGCGGAATGGAGAACGCGCCAGCCTGCTCTTTTCCCGTGAACCCCGCTAATGTGTATGGGACCTTGGTAGACAGCGGTGAGTCAAAGGGGCTATCCGTATGAATCACGGTGCATGAAGCTCCCGTGTCCAACAAATAACTACCCTTCTGCTTCTCTACTTCCATCTCAACCAGGGGTCTTTTCCACGCATCATAGCTGAGTGGACACAGATAAACGGGCTGCGCGGGCTCTAGTCATTGGGTACCGGTGGACGGGGTTGTGGCATCTGTGAGGCCGGTAGCGACTGCCACCCTTCCTTGCGAAATCATAAGGGACCGCATAGCTCCCAACATTGATTCTATCGCATCGGGATGGATAGGCACACCAGCTCCTCTCTCAGAGACAGGCGCTTGGGTTCGGGCTGCGGGATTTTTATCCCTGGGGTCCTTCCAGGGGTTCCTAGAGTTCTTACGCCAGTGACCTGTCTTCCCGCACCCGTAACAAGCACCACTGGCTTGTGGGGCGCGGTTTCCCTCCTGATGCCACTCTTTTTGAGCCGGGGCTGCGGGCCGTGCCTCATGCACCTGTTCCTTAAGAGCGCTCCCCTGCTCCTAGTGTTCTGATACCCTATCGTGAGTCGATTTAGGACAGACTCCTCTGTTGTGGCGGGGTTAGTGGGATCAAACCACGCTTTGGCCTGCTCCCTGACGGCTGGCAAACTGTTGGCTACTAAACACCTGAGCCAATGAGTTAAACCGGCACCGTTCAGGTAATCGCGCCCTGGCGCACCTGGGCAGCTACGCTGGTATACTGGCCACAGCCTGTCGGCGAAAACCTTCGGGGGTTCTCCCTCCATCTGTATGGTTTGACTCAATCTGACGAACGGACCTTCGTCATCCGCCCCTAACACTTCTAGGACCTCGTCCCGTAACTCCTCATAGGTTTTATTTCCCTTCTTGCTCTCGTCTGAGAGACACTGAAGGATCGAGCTATCTAACGAGAATAGCTACATTTTGGTCTTTTCCACATCGTCGCAGCCATTAATTGCTGCGGTCTGTTCTACCTCCCTAAAGTGTACGGAAGGGTCGTCTGACTCGGACAGCTTCCGTACATGACTAATCATTGCTCTCAGCTGGTGTGAACTGTGAGGCAATACCAGCTGGTTCAGGACATCCCCGTCATCCCCATTGGCTGCGTTCGGGCCCCTCTTGTGACCTCGGAGCGGACACATCGGTCCCGGGCTCGACTCTACCTCCGGGGATTGTCCTACCTCGGGGACCTCCTTTTCTATTTTCCCCACTTCCTCCCTTACCCAGGCTGTCGAATAGCTAGGTGGTGCGGAGGGCGCAGTGGCAAATACCTCCTCTGCTTTGTCTGGTAGGGATTTTGGGAATTCCCTACCCACCTGTGGCTGGTTTGCTGACGGGCTGATGAGGCACACCAGGCCGTTTGCCTTATTCAGGGCCTCTCTTAGGCTCCCTATCTCCTTCTGGCAAACGCTGTGGTCGGCTCCCTCATGCCTATCCTCGAGGGCCATCTTATATGCCGCCCTAACTCCCTTCAAGCTTTCTTCCTGGGCTTTTATCTGGTTAGCTAGGTGGATACACCGTTCTCTGATCCTACCCTCGTTTAATTTCGCTTCCGTGACCTGACACTCTAGGTAATCAATTTTAGCCTCATGGTGGTTGGCTACTATCTGGCGTTCCTGATGTAACGCATTCAAGGATGCAATGAGTTTCTGTCCTCCCGTGATCTTTTCCTCCATCTCAACTTCCAAATCCCTGATCTGAGCTGCCTGTGCTACAATGACCTGGTCCGAAAGTTGGACTTGCTTCTTGTAGCACATCAGCCAGACCGCTTTCTCCACCGACTTCTTATGCTCTTTACTGCCTGTCCATTTGATGGCTGCGTCTAGCGGACGCTTATCCATCAGTAGGTCACTTATCCACCTTTTGGTTAAGTTAACCTTCCCAAACACATATTCGGCTACCCTCTCATCCATCACATTTCGCCTATTCACACCAGGGTCTAAAACATTACTCTCTCGCTGCCAGTGTCCTGCCGCAGTCGCCATTTTCTGTAAGGGGTGTTGTCGTGCTTGTATCGCAGACGGTGCTGGTGCGTGGTTAGGCCTTCGTTGCCTAATACTATTGCTTGCTCTGGTCTCCAGCCAGCCTTGTTGCAATAAGCACCTGTGAGTGGTTCGACCCACTCGCCCTTACGGTTCTAACACTGGACTTAGGTGTGAGAGCAGTAATGCAGAGAAAAACTCAAATAGACCCGGTTGAATAGTACGAAATGGAAATCTTTATTGCATAGTGTCCAAAATCATGAAGTACATGTCATAGGCGCAAATTAACGAGAGTACAAGTATACATACATTCATAAAGCTTGGTCTATGGAAATGAAGAACGCACGGCACATCGTAAAAAGGGGAACACATTATACTTTATCCTTAATAAAACCACCCTCCCTTATCAATACCTACACTACATCTAGATTTGTAGGATCGGGAAACATGCTCACCACTCGTGATACTTCGGAGAATTTTAAAATGAGGCACTCGGCTCGTTTCGCTGCAGCGCCTGACTGTCACGTGTTTGGAGGGGTCTCTGTACCCCACTTGTTTATTTTCGCTGCTGCGACAAGCAGGCTGGGCTCCCCGTTGTCATGAAGAACTCGACAGCACTCGGGCCCGGCTGTAGAATTCAAAGAAAAGTCTTCCTGTACCGACACCAGTTGTCGGTAGAATTCGAAGAAGAGTCTTTGGCCGGTTCGTGCAGTAACCTGTAGAGTTCAAGAAATGGGTCGTATATTTTCGGGCACGGTCGGGGTTTGCTGACCGCGGTGGCACGTGGATTCTTCTCCTCTTCTTCTTGTCTCGTCTCGTCTCTTCGGGCCTTCGGGTCCAGACACCGTTTACCGACCCTCGGGATGGTGCACTCGGTCACTTGCCCTCGTTGAGGCGGCTCGTTCCGTTTGAGCTCCACCCAACATTCGAATAATCGACCAGTACGGCTAAGAGTCAACAAAGTCCAGGAAAAGCACAGAAGCTCACCAGTCAAGCGAGTCCATGGAGCGGCAAGCGAATAAGAGAGTGAAACCCTCAGCAGTCAGCAGCGAGATAAGAGAGCGATGGACATTTGTTCACTATAGTTATAGTGCTGTGTTCCCTTATCTCCCGCCCAAATCTTAATGTTTGTCGTTTGTGAAATATTGGCACTCAAAACTCCCAGCATAGGGTGATTCTTGTCTTTAATGGGTTTCGGTAGCACCTGAGACTGGCCAACTACCCGTTAATGTTTTCCCCATTGTTGGCCCAGCCAGGATCGTATGAATCGTCTCCCTGGCTAGTTTTGGGGGCCCCCGAATACTTGTTTAATCACCCGAGAATGGCTCTCTCATTGTAGAGCCGTGGGGGTATTTGTGTATTGATGTGTCTGGATGGGCCTTCGATTGCCCAGTACAATGGTCCTTACTTGTGCATGGAAAACGATTCCAGCACTTATATCTTTGCTATTGTTTCAAATGCAAACAGGTTGCATCCTGTCTTTATCAGTGTTTACCGAGTATGATCCAATTTTATATCGAATGTTTATTCGACGCCATCTTGTCTGCCCACTGTACTTCTGGAAGCTTCTGCCACGATGCGTGGTGGCCATTTTACAGGCTTCTGTGTCCTTTTTAATCATGACAGCATTTCGTTTAAATAAACTGATCAAACGAATCTGCTTCTATCTTGTTATTTCGAATCACGATAATTGCGAAACTTTACAAGGTTGCGAACTGTCTGGTTCAACCTGAAACAGTGGCTGGGGAAGGGGATGCAATCAGTGGCAAGGATATAGAGTTTATGCAAGGGCTGAAGATGATGGATTTTGGTCTTCCCAATCTTTAACTGGACGGAATTGAGCTCATCCAAGACTGGATGTCAGACAAACAGTGGAAGAGGTAGTGGAGAGGTTGAGCTGGGTGCCTCAGCCTATGTGGAAGTTGACCCATGTCTTCTGATAATGTGGTCAAGGGCCAGCAAGTATATGAAGAAGAGAAGGGAGCGAAGAAGTCGCAGGGGCGGGAAGAGAAGTCATTGTCGGAGATTATCTGGCTACGATTGGAACAAAGCAAGGGCAGTTCCACTGAGCTGGACAACAGAGGAGAGGTAGTAGAGAAGGATGGTATAGTTGACCATGTCAAAGACTGCAAAGAGGTCGAGGTGAATGAAGAGGAAAAGTGCATCACAGTCACAGAGGGTGGCATTTGTGACTTTGATTAAGGCTGTTTCAGTGCCTTTGCAGGGACATAAGCCTGATATTCAAATGTGGAGTTGCGGGAAAGATGCAGGCATGGATTTGGGAAGCAACAACAAACTCAAGGGCTTAGGTTGGAGATGGGGCGGTAGTTTGCAAGGAAAGCGGGATTGATGGTGGTGATGATGGCAGTTTTGAAATAGGAGAGAATAGTACCTGAGGAGAGGGAATCATTTATAATGTCAGCTCATATGGGAGCCAGGAAAGGAAGTTGGGTGGTCAGCAGTTTAGTGGAGATGGGGTTCAAAGAAGCAGGAGGTGGGCAATGTTCCCCCTAATTTTAAATTTGGGCATGCAGTCCCTTTAACGGGCTGCGCGGCCCATTCAAAGTTACGCGCATGTGCAAAATTTCACATTGTAAAAGCCAGTCCCGGGCTGCGTGGCTTAGAGGGAACATTAGAGGTGGGTCTCATGGGCAAGTTGAGCTCAGAGAGGGCATGAGGGGAGACAGGAAAGAAAATAGAGAAAGATGCGAGATCAGGGCTAGGGCAGGGAGAATCTTAGGGGGAATTTGGCGAGGTGGGCTCGGGGAACTGAGGCAAACAGCCGAGGCAGCTGAATGGTTAGTCTCGATCTTTGTGACAAAGAAGTCCATGAGCTCCTCGCACTTGTTGGAGGTGAGGGTGGAGGAGGCTGGGGAGAGGGAGATACCAATGTGACCTGCTCGAGTTGCTCTCCTAGTTTGATATTTCAGGTTGCCACCACTCTTCCCTTTGGTCTCATGGACAAGATGTGCTCGAAGAGGGCATGAGGGGGGAGATAAAAGAGAAACTGGAGAAAGATGCAGGATCAGGGTTAGGGCTAGGATTTAATTGTCAGTAATTTTATTCAAACTATGTTTCAGTAAACGTTTTTGTTACTGTCTCCCACACACATTAATAGAGAGAGGGAAGATAGTCATACATAATTTTTATTATGATCACATCACATGCAATTAATATGATGACCCTGAAATTATGCTATGTAATATTAAAGTACAAACATCTGAAATTCCTCGCTATGCTACTTCAGGAGAGGCACTAAATGTTTATTGTAAAATATATTAAAATAGGTTGATTTTCCCCTAAAATAGCAGAGATGAACACATTAAACAATCGCACAATGTATTACATGTCATAATGCCAGAGCCAATATTTTTGCGACAAAGACTGTACTCCATTAAACAGTCCTGAGTCAATCTGTCAGGATAATCCCCAGAATGTTGTGATGGGGTGGGGGGGGGGTAGGGAAAAGGGAGAGAGAGAGAGATCACACAGTTACACTTTCTTACACCAGGCCTTCAAGGCAGAGATACTTCGGGTACAAACCAAGCATATTCCTATAAGGAGGAAAGATGGATCTTCCAAAGCAAGAGCTCCCTGGATGACAAAGGAAATAGAGGTTAAAATAAAACAGAAAATGGAGGTTTATGACAAATGTCAGGTACAGAACACAGTCAAATACCAGACAGAATACAGAGAGTGCAGGGGGAAATTGAAAAAGGATACAAGAAGGGCAAAGAGAGAGAGAGTATGAGAAAAGATTAGCATGTAATATAAAAGGGAACCCAAAAACCTTTTATTAGGAGCATTGCTTTTCTTGTTATATATAAATGACCTGGACTTGGGTATAGGGAGTACAATTTCAAAGTTTGTGGACAATACAAAACTTGGCAACATAGTAAGTAGTGAGCAGGGTCCTAATTGGAGGCGGTATCAGCGGCGGTGGAACCTTCGATGATTTCCAAAAAAACAAGGAGTGACGTCACAGGACAGCAGCAGCGAGCGGCAGCGGTGAGAGGATAAAGAGCTGCCCGAGAACGGACCTGAATTAAAACAGCGGCAGCGGCGAGAGGACAAAGAGCTGCCCGAGAACGGACCTGAATTAAAACAGCGGCAGCGGCGAGAGGATAAAGAGCTGCCCGAGAACGGACCTGAATTAAAACAGCGGCAGCGGTGAGAGGATAAAGAGCTGCCCGAGAACGGACCTGAATTAAAACAGCGGCAGCGGCAAGAGGATAAAGAGCTGCCCGAGAACGGACCTGAATTAAAACAGCGGCAGCGGCGAGAGGATAAAGAGCTGCCCGAGAACGGACCTGAATTAAAACAGCGGCAGCGGCGAGGCTCCCATTCAAAAACAACAAAACAATCAGAGTGACATCACAGGAGAGCAGGTAGGTGATTGGTTGGTGAGTATTACAGCTTTATTTTGCTCTAAAAGTTAGGGAAGGGGGTTAAATTAAGAGCTGAGAAACTGTTACTTGCTAGTAGTAATTAATAACTTAAACTAGATAAAATAATCAAACAATAAAACTAAAATATCGATTGAATAAAAGCTTTAACTAATTAATTAATAAATAAAGCAAGATTAGAGATGGCAGGCTAGGTGGTGTGTTGTATCTGCAGCATGTGGGAGTTTGTGGAGAGCATCACGATCCCGAGCAACCACATCTGCAGTAACTGTCTGCAACTCGAGGAACTTCGGCTCAGAATTGTTGAGCAGGAGTACGATCTGCAGATATTGTGATGCATCAGGGAGGGGGAGAGTTACCTGGACACTTTCTTCCAGGAGGCAGTCATATCCTTTAGGTTAAATAGTACTTTAGAGTTTGTCAGTGGTCAGGGATAGAAGGGCGTGACTGCGAGTCAGGAAGGTATGGGGACCCAGGATGTAGTGATGGAAGAGCCTCAGCCCTGGACCTTGTCCAACAGGTATGAGATACTTGCTACCTGTATGGATGAGGAAACGGACTGCAGGGAGGATGGGCAAACTGACCATGGCACAGTGGTACAGGGGGCCATCCAAGTGGGGGGAGAAGGAAGGAACATGGTCATAGTATAGTCAGGGGGATAGATACTGTTCTCTACAGCCACGAAAGAGAGGCCCGAAGACTGTGTTGCTTGCCCAGTGCCAGGGTTAAGGATATCTCCTCGTGTCTGGAGAAGAACTTGGAGTGGGAGGGGAAGGATACAGTTGTTGTGGTCCATGTAGGAACCAACGACATAGGTAGAACTAAGAATGAGGTTCTGCTGAGGGAGTTTGAGGAGCTAGGGTCTAAATTAATAAGCAGAACCTCAAGAGTAAGAATCTCTGGATTGTTACCTGAGCCACGTGCAAATTGGCATAGGGTCAAGCAGATCACAGAGTTAAATGCATGGCTGAAAGAGTGGTGTGGGAAGAAGGGGTTTCAATTCATGGGGCACTGACACCAGTACTGGGGAAAGAGGGAGCTGTTCCGTCGGGACAGGCTGCACTTAAACCGGGCTGGGACCAGCATCCTGGCGAATCGAATAACTAGGGTTGTAGATAGGGATTTAAACTAAAAAAGGGGGAGGAGGGGTCAGGTAAGGGGAAATTTAGAAAGCTGGAGAAAGGTCAAGGCAATAGAGCAATGTAGCAATTTGGGTAAAAATAAGCAGAGTGTGAAAGGAAGGGACAGAGAGTTTAACGGTAGCAGTGCAGCAGAGAATAAGGTCAAAGCAGGGAATAATGGTAAAACATTTAAATTAAAGGCTCTTTATCTGAATGCACGAAGCATTTGTAACAAGATAGATGAACTAGTGGCACAAATAGAGATAAGTGGGTTTGATCTAATAGCTATTACAGAGATGTGGTTGCAAGGTGACCAAGGTTGGGAACTCAATGTTCCAGGGTACTTAACATTTTGAAAAGACAGGCAGAATGGAAAAGGAGGGGGAGTAGCCCTGATAATAAAGGATGACATAAGGACAGTAGAGAGAAAGGATCTTGGCTCGGAAGATCAGGAAGTAGAATCAGTATGGGTGGAGATAAGGAATAACAAGGGGCAGAAAACACTGGTAGGAGTAATATATAGGCCCCCTAACAGTAGCTATACCGTTGGACAGAATATTAATCAAGAAATAGTAGGAGCTTGTAACAAAGGTAATGTAATAATCACGGGGGACTTTAATGTTCATATAGACTGGACAAATTAAATTGGCAAAGGTAGTCTGGAGGACGAGTTCATGGAATGCATTCGGGATAGTTTCCTAGAACAATACGTCATGGAACCAACCAGGGAACAGGCTATTTTAGATTTTGTATTGTGTAATGAGATAGGGTTAATTAGCAATCTCATAGTAACATATCCTCTGGGGCAGAGTGATCATAATATGATAGAATTTCACATTAAGTTTGAGAGTGACTTGCCTAACTCCGAAACTAGAGTCTTAAACTTAAATAAAGCCAATTACATAGGCTTGAGGGGCAAGTTGGCTAAGGTAGATTGGAAAAATAGATTAAAAGGTATGGCAGTAGATAAGTGGCTAGCATTTAAAGAAATATTTAATAATTCTC